>LR738711.1:833307678-833333631 GCA_902687465.1 Secale cereale | reverse complement strand
CCCCCCGTCCACATGCAAACCCTAGTGCTCCATGGTCTTCTTCAGCGGCAAGGGCAAGTTCTTCCCCGGTGCCAGCTCGCCCCGAGCGCCTCCTCCGCCACCATGGCTGGCTCATCGACACGATGGGCCGCCATGGAAGCGGGCGAGGTTGTACATCCCAATCCACCAAGCGCGGTGGTAATGGCAGTACCACCAGTCCCTCCTGTACCCAGATGTCAGCCTTCCGCACGGCTGGCATCGGGACCCGCACTGCATCCCCATTCCGACGGTGTCGCGCTTGCCGTGGGCGCACACCAAGGAGGTTCGCCCGTGTCGCGACCTCCTTACTAATACGTCTCCAACGTATCTATAATTTTTCATTGTTCCATGCTATTATTTATGAAGTCTTGGATGTTTAATGGGCTTTATCATTCACTTTTATATCATTTTTGGGACTAACCTACTAACCCAAAGGCCGAGTCCAGATTGCTGTTTTTTACCTGTTTCAGGGTTTTGCAGAAAAAGAATATCAAACGGAGTCCAAACGGAATGAAACCTTCGCGAAAGATATTTTTGGAGAAAATCACGCACGCGGAGCTTGAGAACCACGTCAGGGGATCAAGGGCTGGCCCACGAGGCTGGTGGGCGCGGCCCCCTTCCCAGGGCGCGCCCCCTGCCTCGTGGCCCCCTCGAGCGTCCCCCGGTGCCCTCCTTCTTCCTATATAAGTCTACGTACCCCAGAAACTCCGTGAACAGAGAGAAAACCCTAATTCCACTTTCGTACCTTCTGTTCCCGTAAAGATCCCATCTTGGAGCCTATTCCGGAGCTCCACCGGAGGGGGATCCATCACGGAGTTCTTCTTCATCATCATCATCGCCCTCGCCATGAGTTGTGAGTAGTTTACCACAGACCTTCGGGTCCATACTAGTATCTAGATGGCTTCTTCTCTCTCTCTCTGGATCTCAATACAAAGTTCCCCTCGGTCTTCAAGGAGATATATTCGATGTAATCTCTTTTTGCGGTGTGTTTGTCGAGATCCGATGAATTGTGAGTTTATGATCAAGGTTATCTATTCAAGATATTTGGTTCTTCTCTGAACTTTTTATGTGTGCTCATAATATCCTTGCAAGTCTATTCGAATTATTGGTTTGGTTTGGCCTACTAGATCTATAGTTCTTGCAATGGGAGAAGTGCTTGGCTTTGGGTTCAATCTTGCGGTGTCCTTTCCCAGTGACAGTAGGGGCAGCAAGGCACGTATTGTATTGTTGCCATCGAGGATAAAAAGATGGGGTTTATATCATATTGCTTGAGTTTATTCCTCTACATCATGTCATCTTGCTTAAGGCGTTACTCTGTTCTTATGAACTCAATACACTAGATGCATGCTGGATAGCGGTCGATGTGTGGAGTAATAGTAGTAGATGCAGAATCGTTTCGGTCTACTTGTCTCGGACGTGATGCCTATATACAATGATCATGCCTAGATAGTCTCATAATTATTTGATTTTCTATCAATTGCTCGACAATAATTTGTTTACGCGCCGTAGAATATCGCTATCATGAGAGAAGCCACTAGAGAAAACTATGCCCCCCGGGTCTATTCTCAACATATCAATCTATATCTACTTTACTTTTATTGCTTTTATTTGATGTTCTTATAAACTAAAAATACCAAAAATATAAATTATCATCTCTATCAGATCTCACTTTCGTAAGTGACCGTAAAGGGATTGACAACCCCTTATCGCGTTGGCTGCGAAGTTCTTATTTGTTTGTGCAGGTGCGAGGGACTCGCGCGTGGTCTCCTACTGGATTGATACCTTGGTTCTCAAAAACTGAGGGAAATACTTACGCTATTGTGCTGCATCTCCCTTTCCTCTTTGAGGGAATACAACGCAAGCTCAAGAAGTAGCAAGAAGAATTTATGGCGCCATTGCCGGGGAGGCTTACGCAAAAGTCATATACCAAGTACCTATCACAAACCCTTATCATTTGCATTACATTTATTTGCCTCTCGTTTTCCTCTCCCCCACTTCACCCTTGCCGTTTTATTTGCCCTTCTTCCGTCGTGTGTTTATCGTTCGCTTTCTTCTTGTTTTCTCGTGTGTTGCTTGCTTGCTTGTCAGCATGTCTAGCACACCTATCATTATCACCACTCCCGAGAGTGGGGTCCTCAACTTTAAACAAAGGAAGGAAGAAAACTTAAAAGATGCCTGGTATAGAATTTGCAATGCTCAAAATAGATCTAATAGGAAGCTTTCTACTTCTGTGCTTCTTCGCAATTTTTATGTTGGCATAACTCCGTGTAATAGGTTTATCTTAGATACCATTACCGGAGGGAATTTCTTGGGTAGCCACACCGCTGATTCTTATAATGCTATGACTGAATTATTTGGCTCACCACCTCTTATGGTTAATGGGACCGTTTTAACTTTGGAGCATGTTATGCAAAGGTTAGAAATCATTGAAAACAAAGTTGCTACGGTAGAACTGGTAGAGAACTTGGATAGAAAAATCCATAATGAAATCACCCAATATGGATCCAAGGTAGGAGTTGTTCTGAAAAATCTTAAAGAAAAGGAGCCCATAGTTAAAGAAAAGCTAGATCAGGATTCTACTAGAATCAATAAGCTTGAGGATGCTATCACTAATGTGGGTTCAGCTCTTTCCGCTATAAAAACTACTCCAAATACCTCTACTAAATTATCTAAGTTCATGTATGTCCCTAAAGATAAGGGTGAAACATCTAGAATTGCGGATCTCAAATCCATAAGTGTTCACCCTAATTTTCTTACTTTTGCAAGAGACCCTTTTGACACTTTAGAATTTCTTGATTTCTTGCCCAAGAGTTTGATTATTTATAGGGACAAAGAAGTGCCCAAAAACCATAAGTGCTTAATCAAAGAATTGCCTTCCAAGGATGGCAATACCTTGATTTATCTTGTATCGTGCCTAGCTAGGGGCATAAAACGATAGCGTTTGTTGGGAGGCAACCCAACTTTATGTTTTTGTTTTTGTTGCTGTTAGGGAATAAATATTGCATCTAGCCTCTGATTAGATGTGGTTTCATGTTTTGTTTAGTGTTTGTGCCAAGTATAACCTTTGGGAAGACTTGTGTGAAGTTTATGTGATCTTGCTGTGAAAAACAGAATCGTTAGCGCTTGCTAAAGTAGTCTTCAGATTTTACTGGAGCGTGCTTTTTAGTTGATTCTTTTTACAGAATGATTGGTAGAAAAATTCCGCAAATTTACCAATTTAGTTTGAATTTTTTGGAGTTCCAGAAGTAGGCGAAACCTGCAGATTACTACAGACTGCTCTGTTTTTGACAGATTCTGTTTTTCGTGTGTTGTTTGCTTATTCCGATGCATCTATGAGTAGTATTGGAGGATATGAACCATAGAAAAGTTGGAATACAGTAGGTTTAACACCAATATAAACAAAGAATGAATTCATTACTGCACTTTTGAGTAGTGGTTTGCTTTTTTATACTAACGGAGCTCACAAGAATTTTGGTCTAAGTTTTGTGTTGTGAGGTTTTCAAGTTTTGAGTATTGCTTTGATAGACTATGGAACAAGGAGTAGCAAAGGCCTAAGATTGGGGATGCCCATGGCACCCTAAGTAAATTCAAGATAATCAAAAGCCTAAGCTTGGGGATGCCCCGGGAAGACATACCCTCTTTCGTCTTCATCCATTGGTAACTATACTTGGAGCTATATTTTTATTCGCAACATGTTATGTGTTTTGCTTGGAGCGTCTTGTATAATTTGAGTCTTCTTCTTGTTAGTTTGCCACAATCATCCTTGCTGGACACACCTATTTGAGAGAGTTAAATATGTCCTAGAAATTATTAGAACACTCTATGTGCTTCACTTACATCTTTTGCGTTGAATAGTTTTTGCTCTAGTGTTTCACTTATATCTTTTAGAGCACGGTGGTGGTAATATTTTGTAGAAATTGTTGAACTCTCATGCTTCACTTATATCCTTTTGAGATTCTATTAAAACAGCATGGTAATGTGTTTAGGCTAAATAAACTAGTCTTCACATGATAAACATCCAATGTCAATATAGTAAAAAAAATCACACCAAGTGCATTGAATAGAATGAGATGTTGGATGCTTGATAATTGTTTTGAGACATGAGGATAGTGATATTAGAGTCATGCTAGCAGAGTTATTATGAAATTGAGAAATGCTTGTGTTAAGGTTAGTGATTCCCGTAGCATGCACGTATGGTGAACCGCTATGTGACAAAGTTAGAGCATGAGGTATTTGTAGAGTGCCAACATTTGTGTGGAGGTCGGGAGCGCGCGATGGTTAACTTCTACCAACCACCCCCCTAGGAGCATGCGTTGATTGCTTTGTTTTGATGAATCGTAGATTTTTGCAATAAGTATATGAGTTCTTATGACTAATGTTGAGTCCATGGATTATACGCACTCTCACCCTTCCACCATTGCTAGCCTCTCTTGCACCGCGCAACTTTCGCCGGTACCATAAACCCACTATACATCCTTCGTCAAAACAACCACCATATTGTTCCTCAAAACAGCCACCATACCTACCTATCATGGCATTTCCATAGCCATTCTGAGATATATTGCCATGCAACTCTCCACCGTTCCGTTCATATGACACGCATCATATTGTCATATTGCCATTGCATGATCATGTAGTTGACATCGTATTTGTGGCAAGGCCACCATGCATAATTTTTATACATGTCACTCTTGTTTCATTGCACATACCGGTACACCGCCGGAGGCATTCATATAGAGTCATACTTTGTTGTTGTAGTATCGAGTTGTAATGAAAGTGTGATGATCATCATTATTAGAGCATTGTCACATGGGAGGAAAGGCTAAATCTATAAAGCCCCTCCGCAAAAAAGGCCAAAGAAAAAAAGAAAGGCCCAAAAAAAGGAAAAATAAGAAAAAGAAAAGAAAAAGGGACAATTGCTACTATCTTTTTTCCACACTTGTGCTTCAAAGTAGCACCATGTTCTTCATTGTAGAGAGTCTCATGTTTAGTCACTTTCATATACTAGTGGGAATTTTCATTATAGAACTTGGCTTGTATATTCCAACGATGGGCTTCCTCAAATGCCCTAGGTCTTCGTGAGCAAGAAAGTTGGATGCACACCCACTAGTTTCTTTTGTTGAGCTTTTATTCATACTTAGCTCTAGTGCATCCATTGCATGGCAATCCCTACTCACTCACATTGATATCTATTGATGGGCATCTCCATAGCCCGTTGATACGCCTAGTTGATGTGAGACTATCTCCCTCCTTTTTGTCTTCTCCACAACCACCTCTATTCCACCCATAGTGCTATGTCCATGGCTCACGCTCATGTATTGCGTGAAAGTTGAAAGGTTTGAAAAGATAGAGTATGAAAACAAGTGCTTGGCTGAAATCGGGGTTGTGCATGAAATGAATATTTTTGTGTGATAACGAGGGAGCATAGCCAACACTATATGATTTTGTAGGGATAACTTTCTTTAGCCATAGTATTTTGAGAAGACATGATTGCTTTGTTAGTATGCTTGAAGTATTGTTATTTCTTATGTCAATATAGACTTTTATCTTGAATCTTTCAGATCTGAACATTCATGCCACAATTAAGAGAATTACATTGAAAAACTATATTGGTTAGCATTCCACATCAAAAATTCTTTCTTTATCATTTACCTACTCGAGGACGAGAAGGAATTAAGCTTGGGGATGCTTGATACGTCTCCAACGTATCTATAATTTTTTATTGTTCCATGCTATTATTTATGAAGTCTTGGATGTTTAATGGGCTTTATCATTCACTTTTATATCATTTTTGGGACTAACCTACTAACCCAAAGGCCTAGTCCAGATTGTTGTTTTTTTCCCTATTCCAGGGTTTTGCAGAAAAAGAATATCAAACGGAGTCCAAACGGAATGAAACCTTCGCGAGAGATATTTTTGGAGAAAATCACGCACGCGGAGCTTGAGAACCACGTTAGGGGATCGAGGGCTAGCCCACGAGGGGGAAGGGGGCGCCCCCCTTCCCAGGGCGCGCCCCTGCCTCGTGGCCCCCTCGAGCGTCCCCCGGTGCCCTCCTTCTTCCTATATAAGTCTACGTACCGCAGAAACTCCATGAACAGAGAGAAAACCCTAATTCCACCGCTGTACCTTCTGTTCCCGTGAAGATCCCATCTTGGAGCCTGTTCCGGAGCTCCACCGGAGGGGGATCCATCACGGAGTTCTTCTTCATCATCATCATCGCCCTCACCATGAGTTGTGAGTAGTTTACCACAGACCTTCGAGTCCATAGCTAGTATCTAGATGGCTTCTTCTCTCTCTGGATCTCAATACAAAGTTCTCCTCGGTCTCCGAGGAGATCTATTTGACGTAATCTCTTTTTGCGGTGTGTTTGTCGAGATCCGATGAATTGTGAGTTTATGATCAAGGTTATCTATGAAAGATATTTGGTTCTTATCTGAACTTTTTATGTGTGCTCATAATATCCTTGCAAGTCTCTTCGAATTATCTGTTTGGTTTGGCCTACTAGATCTATAGTTCTTGCAATGGGAGAAGTGCTTGGCTTTGGGTTCAATCTTGCGGTGTCCTTTCCCAGTGACAGTAGGGGCAGCAAGGCACATATTGTATTGTTGCCATCGAGGATAAAAGATGGGGTTTATATCATATTTCTTGAGTTTATCCCTCTACATCATATCATCTTGCTTAAGGCGTTACTATATTCTTATGAACTCAATACACTAGATGCATGCTGGATAGCGGTCGATGTGTGGAGTAATAGTAGTAGATGCATAATCGTTTCGGTCTACTTGTCTCGGACGTGATGCCTATATACAATGATCATGCCTAGATAGTCTCATAATTATTCGCTTTTCTATCAATTGCTCGACAGTAATTTGTTTACCCGCCGTAGAATATCTCTATCATGAGAGAAGCCACTAGAGAAAACTATGGCCCCCGGGTCTATTCTCAACATATCAATCTACATCTAGTTTACTTTTATTGCTTTTACTTGATGTTCTTATAAACTAAAAATACCAAAAATATAAACTATCATCTCTATCAGATCTCACTTTCGTAAGTGATCGTAAAGGGATTGACAACCCCTTATCGCGTTGGTTGCGAAGTTCTTATTTGTTTGTGCAGGTGCGAGGGACTCACGCGTGGTCTCCTACTGGATTGATACCTTGGTTCTCAAAAACTACGGGAAATACTTACGCTACTGTGCTGCATCTCCCTTTCCTCTTCGAGGGAATACAACGCAAGCTCAAGAAGTAGCACTCACGCCGAAGCAGCGGTTGCTCCATATTTACGCGTTGGACTCTTCCAACTAAGAGGTTTAGTTCGCGTTGGAGCACGAGGAGGAGCGTCGTCGCGGTGTGCAGGTCAACCACGACATTCCCCCGCCACCCCTAAAGGTCTTGCTAGAGGAGGAGGAGGAGGAGGTCGCGTACCAGGCCGTGCTCGAGGCGGCCCTGAAGCGCACGTTGGAGGAAAGCCGGATCGAGGAGGACACAAACTTGGATGGCCTCGAGCAGGTCGTTGCCCTGTCGGCGGCGAGGGACTCCGTCCACGCTCCCCTCTATCCCCCCTCCCCCCCCGCCGGCGCCTAGCGTCGAGCCCAAGGCCGAGCCCGAGCCCTCGTGTAAGCGCTAGCCGCCGCCCACTTGGCCTGACGCGTCCTACTCATGGACCGGCACGGTCCGCGAGTGGGTGAGAACGCCTCCCGTCCACTTCGTCGCGACGCCGGAGGAGGAGGCGGCCCACCTGAAGCATTGGAAACAGCACTGGCTCGCGGAGGAGCGGGCAGATGGCAAGTGGCAGATGTTGTGGGAGCGCAAGGAGGAGGAGGAGGAGCACACTTGCGAGGGCGCAATGCCGCCGCCGCAGCAGATGCCGGAGGAGGCGACATTGGTGGCGTGGCAAAGCACTTTCCGTTAGGTTGGGCCACCTCCACCTTTCATCCTCCTCATGGGCGACTGCGACGACGATAAGGGCAAGGACAAGGGGGGGGGGCTAGGGCGGTGTGCGAGCATTGTTTTATTTTTATGTTGCATTAATGTTTAAGTGGACTTTGGCTGGCGGTTGACCATGCATTAATGTTTAATTATGTTTATTCCCACCGCATGTTTCCAAATTTGCTTTTTTGGACATGGGAAAAAATGGGTCGGCCACCCGTTGCACGCACCGGCCGACACAAACCTAAAAGCGGACGAACGCATCCGCTTGGCCGTCTCAAACGTACAAAAATTGGACCGAACGTGCGTCAGTTTGGGTATGTGTGTTGTGTGTTGGACTTGCTCTAAATGGTGTTGAACTATCGGAGCTGCACACCTTTTTACGGGCATGGATGGGTCTACCGTTGGAGAATTATTAAGTAATTTTATGGTTAGTTTTATAATATAAATCACGATTAAAAGAAATATTAGGATGCAACACTCTTGGAAAATAGATTACAAAACATGTACAACAACATTGCACATGCAACAACAGCTATAATAAAAGACTAGACCGGATTTACAGAGGAGATGTTATTGACGACGACGTTGGCGATGACCAGCCAAAACAAACGACTTTGGAGACGTCCACGCCGGCCGACTTAGATGGAAGACTATCCGTGATGATGAATTTGAGCAGTCGTATGTAGCACTTTCAAAAAACCTATTTTCCCTCTCATGGTGCAGGATCACACGGGAAAGAGGTTCCACAGACCTTCTCTCCTGCTCGCCAGTGCACGCCGATGTTCGGGGGTGAAGTAGACCGCGATGCCGGCACAAGTAGCAAAAGGAGGCTAAACCCTACATCATTTTTGATGTATCTTTGGTTGCGGCGACTCATATATATATATATATAGGAGAACTCATGTGGTATCGTGCCATGATCACGATCTCAATCGACTTGGTTTCCAATTGACGGGTGAGGAAAACAATCAATTTGTGTGCTAACAAACCAAAACCCAAACAAAATGGAGGAAGTTGTGCTCCTGCAAAACCATGGATGGTTTTCGGCGAACCATTCACGT
The DNA here is from genome assembly GCA_902687465.1 of Secale cereale. Classification (NCBI taxonomy): domain Eukaryota; kingdom Viridiplantae; phylum Streptophyta; class Magnoliopsida; order Poales; family Poaceae; genus Secale; species Secale cereale. The sequence continues at coordinate 833,324,618 of LR738711.1, read as the reverse complement.
GCATATCGCACGCCCATGCCATTCGTCCCGGTGAGGCGAGGCGAAGCAAGCGCGCGTGTGTCCTCTTTCTCTTCTCATACCAATCACTTAGTGTAGTGGGAAGAATGCACTATATAAAAAGGTCTCACACCTCTTTCACTAGCGGTATGTGACTAAACATTTGCACCACCTCCTACCATTTATTCATGGCTTTGAGATTTATTTGTAAATTTTCTGAAAATACACATGGCATAGGCCATTAATTCTAACAATCCCTAATGAGATCTCAAATATCAATTAGAGATTTTCCTGATTTCACCACTTATTTAATATGCTTGCATTTCAGCAGAGACTATTAAGCCGAGTTTCATGGAGGGAGGAATGTTAGGAACCTCTCCTAACCAAGCCAAGGGCGATCAACACTTGGGATTGCCCTGTCGGGAACCAGCTCAGGCTGCACCCTACAAATGCCAAGGGGAAAACAACGAGCGACGTCCCACCGTAAGGGACTTGCCCCCACATCATCTCACGCGAGGCGACACGGGCGGGAACCATCCCGCGCCACCGGGCTACCCTCCCGCCCCACGTCCTCCCCTCGCTGTTGCCGGAGGAAGCCACCAAGATAAGCCCGGGCGGCGAGGTCATCTTCCTCTCGTCTGGCCGTGGGATCTCAGGGCCGCGACAGCTTCATGGACAGACTCTGGTGTTCTGGGCAGCCGCTCTTCTCTGGCAAGTAGGGGCGGGTGCGACCCCCTTTCCCTGCTCTGTGGGCGCGTCCTTGCGCGGGTCGGCAATGCGTTGGCCTTGGTGGCTCCTGGTGGCGCTACGATGGTGGGATTCCAGATCTGGCTCACCTGTGTCTGGCCGATAGGGAGGTGTGCAGCTTGGTGGCTCTCCGGTGCTTCCGGGGCGGTGGCTCTATGAGAGGTGGGTGGGGCAGCGGAGGTGTTGTGCATGGGGGTGTTGGTGGTGTTAGATTGCTCTGGGCGTAAGCTTGCCCAGTCCTGCTAGCCGACGACGTTGGCGTCTGTGGGTGTTGAATAACCTTCTTGGAGGCGTTGTCGTGGAGCCCTGCACCATCTTGCACCCTCGGATTTTCTCTTCAGGGTGAAAGCCTAAGGCCCTACAGGGTCAGGCGATGACGTCGACATTGTAACTTCCCTCTTTGGGGCGTCGCCTTGAAGAGCTCCAGGCATCGTTGATGACCCACAAGTATAGGGGAGCAATCGTAGTCCTTCCGATAAGTAAGAGTGTCAAACCCAACGAGGAGCAGAAGGAAATGATAAGTGGTTTTCAGCAAGGTAATGTCTGCACGCACTAAAATTGTAAGTAGTAGATAGTTTGATAGCAAGATAATTTGTGACGAGCAAGTAATGGTAACGGCAAATAGCATGCAGCAAGGTATCCCAATCCTTTTGTGGAAAAGGATAGGCCAAAACAGTTTCTTATAATAAACAAAGTGTTCTTGAGGGCACACGGGAATTTCATCTAGTCATTTTCACCATATTGGCTTGATTTGTGTTCAATAGTTTGATAATTTGATATGTGGGTGGATTGGTGCTTAGGTGATGTTCTTACTTGAACAAACCTCCTACTAATGATTAACCTCCTCGCAAGCATCCGCAACTACGAGAAAAGTATTAAGATAAAATCTAACCATAGCATTAAACATTTGGATCCAAATCGGTCCCTTACGAAGTAGCGCATAAACTAGGGTTTAAGCTTCTGTCACTCTAGCAACCCATCATCTAATAACTACTCCACAATGCATTCCCTTAGGCCCAAACATGGTGAAGTGTCATGTAGTCGACGTTCACATGACACCACTAAGGGAATCACAACATACATATCATCACAATATCGAACACATATCAAGTTCACATGATTACTTGCAACAAGATTTCTCCCGTGACCTCAAGAACAAAAGTAACTACTCACAAGTGACAAACATGTTCATGATAAGAGGGGTATTGAATAGCATAATGGATCTAAACATACAACCTTCCACCAAATAAACCATATAGTAATCAACTACAAGATGTAATCAACACTACTAGTTACCCACAAGCACCAATCTAAGGTTCCGGTATAAAGATTGAACACAAGAGATGAACTAGGGTTTGACAGGAGATGGTGTTGTTGAAGATGTTGATGGATATTGCCCTCCCCAAGATGGGAGAGTTGTTGGTGATGATGACGACAATGATTTCCCCCTATGGGAGGGAAGTCCCCCCGGCGGAATCGCTCCGCCGGAGGGCAAAAGTGCTCCTCCCCAAGTTCTGCCTCGAGACGGCGACGCTCCGTCCCGAAAGTCACCCCCCTGAATTATTTTAGGTCAAAATGATTTATATACCAGAAGATGGGCACCGGAGGTGGGCCGAGGTGGACACAACCCCCCAGGGCGCGCATGGGCTCCCTGGCGCGCCCAGGTGGGTTGTACCCACCTGGTGGGCCCCCTTTGGTAGTTATTTGCTCCAATACTTCTTATATGTTCCATAAAAATTCCTCATGAAGTTTCAACTCATTTGGAGTTGTGCAGAATAGGTAGCCCGACGTTTCTTTTTTAGGTCCAGATTTCTAGCTGCGAGTATTCTCCCCCTTGATAAAAACCTTGCATATTATGAGAGAAAAGGCAATAGAAATACTCCAAAAGGCATTATTATGCATGAAAACAACATAAATAATAGTAGGAAAACATGATGCAAAATGGATGTATCAACTCCCCCAAGCTTAGACCTTGCTTGTCCTCAAGCGAAAACCGAAATCGAAAGACATGTCCACATGCGTAGAGAGAGAGGTGTCAATAAAAAAATGGACATAGAAGTATCATGCATATTATTGTAACAACAACAAAAGTCATTAAAACATAATACACATAGCTCTATCATATAACTTCTCATGAACAAGTAACAATTCATCACACTGTTGAAGTATAAAGCATAAACTCTATTGAAAACCAACAAACTATGTTCTCGGTCAACTTTGCAATTACAATTCATCATCTTTTCAGGAAGGGTCATGTATCAGAGCCTTTAGGCAAGTCCACATACTCTACCATCATATAGTCGTCTATGATTGCTAACACTCACCGCATACACATGACAAAAAAGTTTCAACCGGACACATAGAAAGATAGGGGCTTATGGTTTCGCCACGCAACGTACTCACCTCAAGAGTGATATCAACAATAATAATTCATGCCCATCCATATTCAAATGGATATATGTGCCTAGATCTTTCCTCACCACATGATGCTTGCCAAAAGAAAAAAGAAAAAGGAAAAGAGAGAAGTACTTTGACTCTTTGCATAAATGTAAATACATAAAAGTAAAAGATAGTCCCTTCGCAGAGGGAAGCAGAGGTTGCCATGCACTTTTTGGTTGTATGCTCAATCTCTTAGTGCAAAAGAACATCAAGTTATATTGCCCCTTATGATAGCAACCTTTATTATGCAGTCTTTCACTTTTATTCTTTGCCATCACAAGTTCGTTCAACGCTCAATTTTCTCTTAGACTAAATGATCTTACACATTTAGAAGCAATTTTTATTGCCCTTTTCACCGATGACAACATACTTGAAGGATCTTACTCAATCCATAGGTAGGTATGGTGGACTCTCAAAAAAGTTTTGGGTTTAAGGGTTTTTGGATGCACAAGTAGTATCTCTACTTGGTGCGGAATTTTTGGCTAGAAAAAGATATTGAGCAAGCACCACATGTTAATGGATCTATGCCAATATAACTTCTATGTAAATATGAACAAACATAAGTCATTATGTTGTCTTCCTTGTCCAACGTCAACCGTTTTGGCACATAATATTTTGGAGGGGGCTCTGAAGGAAATATGCCCTAGAGGCAATAATAAATTTATTATTTATTTCCTTATATCATGATAAATGTTTATTATTCATGCTAGAATTGTATTAACCGGAAACTTAGTACATGTGTGAATACATAGACAAAACAGAGTGTCCCTAGTATGCCTCTACTAGACTAGCTCATTGATCAAAGATGGTTATGTTTCCTAGCCATAGACATGAGTTGTCATTTGATCAACGGGATCACATCATTAGGAGAATGATGTGATGGACAAGACCCATCCGTTAGCTTAGCACTATGATCGTTTAAGTTTTACTGCTATTGCTTTCTTCATGACTTATACATGTTCCTATGACTATGAGATTATGCAACTCCCGAATACCGGAGGAACACTTTGTGTGCTACAAAACGTCACAACGTAACTGGGTGATTATAAAGGTACTCTACAGGTGTCTCCGAAGGTACTTGTTGGGTTGGCGTATTTCGAGATTAGGATTTGTCACTCTGATTGTCGGAGAGGTATCTCTGGGCCCACTCGGTAATGCACATCACTATAAGCCTTGCAAGCATTGCAGCTAATGAGTTAGTTGCAGGATGATGTATTACGGAACAAGTAAAGAGACTTGCCGGTAACGAGATTGAACTAGGTATTGAGATACCGACGATCGAATCTTGGGCAAGTAACATATCGATGACAAAGGGAACAACGTATGTTGTTATGCGGTTTGACCGATAAAGATCTTCGTAGAATATGTAGGAGCCAATATGAGCATCCAGGTTCCGCTATTGGTTATTGACCGGAGATGATTCTCGGTCATGTCTACATAGTTCTCGAACCCGTAGGGTCCGCACGCTTAACGTTTGATGACGATCGGTATTATGAGTTTATGAGTTTTGATGTACCGAAGGAGTTCGGAGTCCCGGATGAGACCGGGGACATGACGAGGAGTCTCTAAATGGTCGAGACGTAAAGATCGATATATTGGACGACTATATTCGGACATCTGAAAGGTTCCGAGTGATTCGGGTATTTTTCGGAGTATATGGGCCTTATTGGGCCATACGGGAATAGAGGAGAAAGGCCAAAAGGAAGGAGGCGCGTGCCCCCCCTCTGGTCCGAATTGGACAAGGGGTGCAGCCCCCTTTTCCTTCCCCCTCTCCACCTCTTTCCTTCTCTCCTACTCCGGAAAGGAAAGGGGAATCCTACTAGGACTTGGGAGTCCTAGTAGGACTCCCCACACTTGGCGCGCCCCCTCTAGGGCCGGCCTCTCCCTTGCTCCTTTATATACGGGGGCAGGGGGCACCCTAGGACACACAAGTTGAATTGTTCCAGCCGTGTGCGGTGCCCCCCTCCACAGAAACACACCTCAGTCATACCGTCGCGGTGCTTAGGCGAAGCCCTGCGCCGGTGAATACATCATATCCGTCACCACGCCGTCGTGCTGACGAAACTCTCCCGTGAAGCTCAACTGGATCAAGAGCTCGTGGGACGTCATCAAGCTGAACATGTGCTGAACGCGGAGGTGCCGTACATTCGGTGCTTGATCGGTTGAATCGCGAAGAAGTTCGACTACATCAACCGCGTCACTTGACGCTTCCGCTTCCGGTCTACGAGGGTACGTAGACACACTCTTCCCTCTCGTTGCTATGCATCTGGTAGATAGATCTTGCGTGATCGTAGGAAAATTTTAAAATACTACGTTCCCCAACAGTGGCATCATGAGCCAGGTCTATGCGTAGATGATATGCATGAGTAGAACACAATGAGTTGTGGGCGATACTAGTCATACTGCTTACCAGCATGTCATACTTTGCTTCGGCGGTATTGTGAGATGAAGCGGCCCGGACCGACATTACGCGTACGCTTACACGAGACTGGTTTCACCGTTATGAGCACTCGTTGCTTAAAGGTGACTGGCGGGTGTCTGTCTCTCTCACTTTAGCTGAATCAAGTGTGGCTACGCCCGGTCCTTGTGAAGGTTAAAACAGCACATACTTGACGAAACATCGTTGTGGTTTTTGTATGCGTAGGTAAGAACGGTTCTTGCTAAGCCCGTAGCAGCCACGTAAAACTTGCAACAACAAAGTAGAGGACGTCTAACTTGTTTTTGCAGGGCATGTTGTGATGTGATATGGTCAAGACATGATGAGATATACGGTTTTGTATGAGATGATCATGTTTTGTAATGTTATCGGCAACTGGCAGGAGCAATATGGTTGTCGCTTTATTGTATGAAATGCAATCGCCATGTAATTGCTTTACTTTATCACTAAGTGGTAGCGATAGTCGTAGAAGCAATAGTTGGCGAAACAACAACGATGCTACGATGGAGATCAAGGTGTCGCGCCGGTGACGAAGGTGATCATGACGGTGCTTTGGAGATGGAGATCAAAAGCACAAGATGATGATGGCCATATCATGTCACATATTTTGATTGCATGTGATGTTTATCTTATTATGCTTCTTATTTTGCTTAGAACGACGGTAGCATTATAAGATGATCCCTTACTAAATTTCAAGGTATAAGTGTTCTCCCTGAGTATGCACCGTTGCGAAAGTTCGTCGTGCCGAGACACCACGTGATGATCGGGTGTGATAAGCTCTACGTTCAAATACAACGGGTGTAAGACAGTTTTGCACACGCAGAATACTCGGGTTAAACTTGACGAGCCTAGCATATGCAGATATGGCCTCGGAACACTGGAGACCGAAAGGTCGAGCGTGAATCATATAGTAGATATGATCAACATAAGATGTTCACCATTGAAACTACTCCATCTCATGTGATGATCGGACATGGTTTAGTTGATTTGGATCACGTGATCATTTAGATGACCGGAGGGATGTCTATCTAAGTGGGAGTTCTTAAGTAATATGATTAATTGAACTTTAATTTATCATGAACTTAGTCCTGGTAGTATTAGCATATCTATGTTGTAGATCAATAGCTCGCGATGTTGCTCCCCGTTTATTTTTTATATGTTCCTAGAGAAAACTAAGTTAAAAGATGTTAGTAGCAATGATGCGGAATTGTTCCGTGATCTGAGGATTATCCTCATTGCTGCACAGAAGAATTATGTCCTTGATGCACCGCTAGGTGACAGACCTATTGCAGGAGCTGATGCAGACGTTATGAACGTTTAGACAAAAGCTCGGTATGATGACTACTTGATAGTTTAAGTGCACCATGCTTTACGGCTTAGAACCGGGACTTCAAAAAACGTTTTGAACGCCACGGAGCATATAAGATGTTCCAAGAGTTGAAATTAGTATTTCATACTCATGCCCGTGTCGAGAGGTATGAGACCTCTGACAGTACTTTGCCTACAAGATGGAGGAGAATAGCTCAACCAGTGAGCATGTGCTCAGATTGTCTGGGTACTGCAATTGCTTGAATCAAGTGGGAGTTAATCTTCCAGATAAGATAGTAATTGACAAAATTCTCTAGTCACTATCACCAAAGTTAGTAGAACTTCGTGATGAACTATAATATGCAAGGGATGACGAAAGTAATTCCCGAGCTCTTCGCGATGCTGAAATCGGCAAAGGTAGAAATCAAGAAAGAGCATCAAGTGTTGATGGTTAACAAGACCACTTGTTTCAAGTAAAGGGCAAAGGGATAGAAGGGGAACTTCAAGAAGAATGACAAGCAAGTTGTCACTCCCATGAAGAAACCCAAAGCTAAACTCAAGCCTGAAACTAAGTGCTTCTACTGCAAAGGAAATGGTAACTGGAAGTGGAACTGCCCTAGATACTTGGCGGATAAGAAGGATGGCAAAGTGAACAAAGGTATATTTGATATACAGATTATTGATGTGTATTTTACTAGTGTTCATAGCAACCCCTCGGTATTTGATACTGGTTTAGTTGCTAAAGAGTAGTAACTCGAAATGGGAGTTGCATAATGAACAGAAACTAGTTAAAGGATGAAGTGACGATGTGTATTGGAAGTAGTTCCAAGATTGATATGATCATCATCGCACACTCCCTATACTTTCGGGATTAGTGTTGAACCTAAATAAGTGTTATTTGGTGTTTGTGTTGAACATGAATATGATTTGATCATGTTTATTGCAATACGGTTATTCATGTAAGTTAGAGAATAATTGTTGTACTGTTTACATGAATAAAACCTTCTATGGTCATACACCCAATGAAAATGGTTTGTTGGATCTCGATCGTGTGATACACATATTCATAAAATTGAAGCCAAAAGATGCAAGGTTAATAATGATAAGTGCAACTTATTTGTGGCACGGCCGTTTAGGTCATATTGGTGTAAAACGCATGAAGAAACTCCATAGTGATGGACTTTTGGAATCACTTGATTATGAATCACTTGGTGCTTGTGAACCATGCCTCATGGGCAAGATGACTAAAACTCCGTTCTCCGGAACTATGGAGCGAGCAACAGATTTGTTGGAAATCATACATACTGATGTATGTGGGCCAATGAGTGTTGAAGCTCGCGGCGGGTATCGTTATTTTCTGACCTTCACTGATGATTTGAGCAGATATGGGTATATCTACTTAATGAAGCACAAGTCTGAAACATTTGAAAAGTTCAAAGAATTTCAGAGTGAAGTAGAGAATCATCGTAACAAGAAAATAAAGTTTCTACGATCCGATCGTGGAGGAGAATATTTGAGTTACGAGTTTGGTCTTCATTTGAAACAATGTGGAATAGTTTCACAACTCACGCCACCCGGAACACCACAGCGTAATGGTGTGTCCGAACGTCGTAACCGTACTTTATTAGATATGGTGCGATCGATGATGTCTCTTACCGATCTACCACTATCGCTTTTGGGGTTATGCATTAGATACAGCTACATTCACGTTAAATAGGGCACCATCTAAATCCGTGGAGATGACACCGTATGAACTATGGTTTGATGAGAAACCTAAGCTGTCATTTCTTTAAGTTTGGGACTGCGATGCTTATGTGAAAAAGTTTCAACATGATAAGCTCAAACCCAAATCGGAGAAGTAAATCTTCATAGGATACCCAGAAGAAACTGTTGGGTACACCTTCTATCACAGATCCGAAGGCAAGGTCTTTGTTGCTAAGAGTGGATCCTTTCTAGAGAAGGAGTTTCTCTCGAAAGAAGTGAGTGGGAGGAAAGTGGAACTTGATGAGGAAATTGTACCTTCTCCTGAATTGGATAGTAGTACATCACAGAAACTGGTTCCAGTGATTCCTACACCAATTAGTGAGGAAGCTAATGATGATGATCATGAAACTTCGAATCAAGTTACTGCTAAACTTCGTAGATCAACCAGAGTACGTTCCGCACCAGAGTGGTACGACAACCCGGTTCTGGAAGTCATGTTACTGGACCATGATGAACCTACGAACTATGAGGAAGCGATGATGAGCCCAGATTCCGCAAAATGGCTCGAGGCCATGAAATCTGAGATGGGATCCATGTATGAGAACAAAGTATGGACTTTGCTTGACTTGCCCGATGGTCGGCAAGCCATTGAAAATAAATGGATCTTTAAGAGGAAGACTGACGCCGATGGTAATGTTACTGTCTACAAAGCTCGACTTGTTGCGAAAGGTTTTCGACAAGTTCAAGGTGTTGACTATGATGAGATTTTCTCACCCGTAGCGATGCTTATGTCTGTCCGAATCATGTTAGCAATTGCCACATTTTATGAAATCTGGCAAATGGATAACGAAACTGCGTTCTTTAATGGATTTATTAAAGAAGAATTGTATATGATGCAACCAGAAGGTTTTGTCAATCCTAAAAGTGCTAACAAAATGTGCAAGCTCCAGCGATCCTTCTATGGACTGGTGCAAGCATCTCGGAGTTGGAATATACGCTTTGATAAGTTGATCAAAGCATATAGATTTATACAGACTTACGGTGAAGCCTGTATTTACAAGAAGTGAGTGGGAGCACTACAACCTTTCTGATAAGTATATGAGAATGACATATTGTCGATCGGAAATGATGTAGAATTTTCTGGAAAGCATAAAGGAGTGTTTGAAAGGAGTTTTTCAAAGAAAGACCTTGGTGAAGCCGCTTACATATTGGGCATGAAGATCTATAGAGATAGATCAAGACGCTTGATAAGTCTTTCGATGAGTACATATCTTGATAAGATTTTGAAGTAGTTCAAAATGGATCAATCAAAGAAGGAGTTCTTGCCTGACTTGTAAGGTGTGAAGTTGAGTAAGACTCAAAGCCAGACCACGACAGAAAAATATAGAGAGAATGAAAGTCATTCCCTATGCCTCAGCCATAGGTTCTATAAAGTATGCCATGCTGTGTACCAAACATGTTGTGTACCTTGCCATGAGTTTGTCAAGGGGGTACAATAGTGATCCAGGAGTAGATCACTGTACAGCGGTCAAAATTATCCTTAGTAACTGGATGACTAAGGAAATGTTTCTCGATTATGGAGGTGGTAAAGAGTTCGTCGTAAAGGGTTACGCCGATGCAAGCTTTGTCACTAAATCCAGATGACTCTAAGTATCAATCTGGATGCGTATTGAAAGTGGGAGCAATTAGCTAGAGTAGCTCTATGCAGAGCATCGTAGACATAGAAATTTGCAAAATACATACGGATCTGAATGTGACACACCCGTTGACTAAACTTCTCTCACAAGCAAAACATGATCACACCTTATTACTCTTGGGTATTAATCACATAGCGATGTGAACTAGATTATTGACTCTAGTAAACCCTTTGGGTGTTGGTCACATGGTGATGTGAACTATGGGTGTTATTCACATAACGATGTGAACTATCGGTATTAAATCACATGGCGATGTGAGCTAGATTATTGACTCTAGTGCAAGTGGGAGACTGAAGGAAATATGCCCTAGAGGCAATAATAAATTTATTATTTATTTCCTTATATCATGATAAATGTTTATTATTCATGCTAGAATTGTATTAACCGGAAACTTAGTACATGTGTGAATACATAGACAAAACAGAGTGTCCCTAGTATGCCTCTACTAGACTAGCTCATTGATCAAAGATGGTTATGTTTCCTAGCCATAGACATGAGTTGTCATTTGATCAACGGGATCACATCATTAGGAGAATGATGTGATGGACAAGACCCATCCGTTAGCTTAGCACTATGATCGTATAAGTTTTACTGCTATTGCTTTCTTCATGACTTATACATGTTCCTATGACTATGAGATTATGCAACTCCCGAATACCGGAGGAACACTTTGTGTGCTACCAAACGTCACAACGTAACTGGGTGATTATAAAGGTACTCTACAGGTGTCTCCGAAGGTACTTGTTGGGTTGGCGTATTTCGAGATTAGGATTTGTCACTCCGATTGTCGGAGAGGTATCTCTGGGCCCACTCGGTAATGCACATCACTATAAGCCTTGCAAGCATTGCAGCTAATGAGTTAGTTGCAGGATGATGTATTACGGAACGAGTAAAGAGACTTGCCGGTAACGAGATTGAACTAGGTATTGAGATACCGACGATCGAATCTTGGGCAAGTAACATACCGATGACAAAGGGAACAACGTATGTTGTTATGCGGTTTGACCGATAAAGATCTTCGTAGAATATGTAGGAGCCAATATGAGCATCCAGGTTCCGCTATTGGTTATTGACCGGAGATGAGTCTCGGTCATGTCTTCATAGTTCTCGAACCCGTAGGGTCCGCACGCTTAACGTTTGATGACGATCGGTATTATGAGTTTATGAGTTTTGATGTACCGAAGGAGTTCGGAGTCCCGGATGAGACCGGGGACATGACGAGGAGTCTCGAAATGGTCGAGACGTAAGGATCGATATATTGGACGACTATATTCGGACATCGGAAAGGTTCCGAGTGATTCGGGTATTTTTCGGAGTATATGGGCCTTATTGGGCCATACGGGAATAGAGGAGAAAGGCCAAAAGGAAGGAGGCGCGTGCCCCCCTCTGGTCCGAATTGGACAAGGGGTGCAGCCCCCTTTTCCTTCCCCCTCTCCACCTCTTTCCTTCTCTCCTACTCCGGAAAGGAAAGGGGAATCCTACTAGGACTTGGGAGTCCTAGTAGGACTCCCCACACTTGGTGCGCCCCCTCTAGGGCCGGCCTCTCCCTTGCTCCTTTATATACGGGGGCAGGGGGCACCCTAGGACACACAAGTTGAATTGTTCCAGCCGTGTGTGGTGCCCCCCTCCACAGAAACACACCTCGGTCATACCGTCGCGGTGCTTAGGCGAAGCCCTGCGCCGGTGAATACATCATATCCGTCACCACGCCGTCGTGCTGACGAAACTCTCCCGTGAAGCTCAACTGGATCAAGAGCTCGTGGGACATCATCAAGCTGAACGTGTGCTGAACGCGGAGGTGCCGTACGTTCGGTGCTTGATCGGTTGAATCGCGAAGAAGTTCGACTACATCAACCGCGTCACTTGACGCTTCCGCTTCCGGTCTACGAGGGTACGTAGACACACTCTTCCCTCTTGTTGCTATGCATCTGGTAGATAGATCTTGCGTGATCGTAGGAAAATTTTAAAATACTACGTTCCCCAACAGGCTCACAATCACAAAAGATGTCCAAGATTGTATATTTGCAAGTGAATGTTCTCTTCCCTTATTAATTCTTTCATGAATTGCATCATTGACCAATGCTATGTTTTTCAATATCCATTAAATTTTACTACTTATACTTTTCCTTATGTGATGTAATTACTTACCATAAGATTAGCATATGATCTGTTCCATTTATTTCTTTCTTTTTATTGAAACAAAGAAGGTAAAGTAAGCAAAACTCTAACTAATTTTATTATATATCTCACACACGATTACATAGATAGATAGATCACTAAGCAAACTTCTCAAAGACAGATCGAACTAAACTTTTATTCAACTAAAGCAAAAAAAGATAACTAAAGATCGAACTAAGGTAGATAAAGGTAAAAATAGTGATGTGATACGATATTGGGGCACCTCCCCCAAGCTTGGCTCAAGCCAAGGGGAGTGCCCATACCCGATACTCAATTCTCCTTTGGTGGTGAAGAAGGTGTTGGTGTTGGTGATGAAGTAGTAGCAAGCTCTTCCAACTTGCGTCTGAGGCTAGAATTCACTTCTCTCAGATCCTCGTTTTCCAGCTCGAGCTTCGGTATCTTTTTGCACAACGCTTCCTTGCTTTCATGCAGGAAACGAGGAGCCATTGGATCGTTTTCATCCTCCTCATCCGAGAGCCAGACATACGGGGAGGACTTCTTAAAGACATAAATATCTAGAGATTGATGAGAAACAGGGTTCTCCTCCCATGAGTCTTGAGATGACATAGTTTCAGATATGCCAGAAAACAGCAAGAGAGAAGAACAGAGGATTTCTCCGTGATACGAAGGTCAATAGGTTGGGGAAGTATATATAGATTTTTTTATCTTGGGAAACAAGCAAACGAGAGAAAAACGGAGTCCGAAAGGTATCCGAGGTGGGCACAACCCACCTGGGCGCGCCTGGCAAGCCAAGCGTGCCCTCGTGTATTGTGCCCACGAGGGGTGCCTTCCTGGTTGCTTCTTATTTTCCTATTTTTTTCAAAAATTTCAAAACTGTCAAAAAATATTTTTGCGGACTTTTCGGAGTCCGTTTACTTACCGTATCACGTACCTCCCTTATTTTAGGATTCTGGAGCATTACAGAAGGTTTCTTTTATGTGTTCCTCCGGTGTCATGGTTTGGATAATATTGCTTTCAACATTAATAGGCATACCTGAGATATAATGTTTGATTCCTTGAGCATTGACCACCTTCGGGTTTGTGCCTTCATCATTATTTATTTTGATGGCTCTAGAACGATAAAATTCTTTGATAACATAAGGTCCTTCCCGTTTAGAGAGAAGTTTTCCTGCAAAGAATCTAAAACGAGAGTTGTACAATAAAACATATTCACCCACTTTGAATTCCCGCTTTTGGATTCTTTTATCATGCCATCTTTTGACTTTTTCTTTGAATAGCTTGGCATTTTTGTAAGCTTTGGTTCTCCATTCATCTAGTGAGATAATATCAAATAACCTCTTTTAACCATCAAGTTTGAAATCATAGTTGAGTTCTTTAATTGCCCAATAAGCTTTATGTTCTAAATCAAGAGGCAAATGACAAGCTTTTCCATAAACCATTTTATTGGGAGATATACCCATAAAATTTTTGTAAGCTGTTCTGTAGGCCTAAAGTGCATCATCCAATTTCTTGGACCAATTCTTTCGAGACATGTTGATAGTCTTTTGCAATATTAGCTTTATTTCTCTATTAATAAGTTCAACTTGACCACTAGACTGAGGATGATAGGGTGATGCAATTCTATGGTTAACATCATACTTGGCAAGCATTTTACGGAAAGCACCATGAATAAAGTGTGAGCCACCATCAGTCATTAAGTATCTAGGGACTCCAAACCTTGGGAAAATAACTTCCTTAAGCATTTTAATAGAGGTGTTGTGATCACCACTACTAGTTGGAATAGCTTCTACCCACTTAGTAACATAATCAACAGCAACCAAAATATGAGTATACCCATTAGAGGAAGGAAAAGGTCCCATGTAATCAAATCCCCAAACATCAAATGGTTCAATAGCAAGTGAATAATTCATAGGCATTTCTTGACGCTTACCGATATTACCTATTCTTTGGCATTCATCACAAGATAAGACAAACTTACGAGCATCCTTGAAGAGAGTAGGCCAATACCGTATTGTAATACCTTGTGAGCAGCTCTGTCTCCCACATGATGTCCTCCATAAACTTCGGAGTGACATTTCCGTAGGATTTGTTCCTGTTCATGCTCAGGTACACAACATCTACTAATACCATCTACTCCTTCTTTATAAAGATGAGGGTCATCCCAAAAGTAATGTCTTAAATCATAGAAGTTTTTTTTTCTTTTGTTGGTATGTGAAACTAGGAGGTATGTATTTAGCAATAATATAATTAGCATAGTCAGCATACCAAGGTGTGCTATTAGAAACATTTATTGTAGCTAATTGCTCATCAGGAAAACTATCTTCAATAGGTAGTGGGTCATCAAGAACATTCTCCAACCTAGACAAGTTGTCAGCTATGGGGTTCTCAGCTCCTTTCCTATCAGTGATATGCAAATCAAATTCTTGTAGCAAGATAACCCATCTAATGAGTCTAGGTTTAGCATCTTTCTTTTCCATTAGATATTTTATTGTAGCATGATCAATGTGAACAATTACTTTTGAGTCCACAATATAGATCTAAATTTATCACAAGCAAACACAACTGCTAGAAATTATTTTTCAGTAGTGGCATAATTTCTTTGTGCACTGTCTAGAGTTTTACTTGCATAGTGAATAACATTCAGTTTCTTATCAGCTCTTTGTCCTAGAACAACACCAACAACATAATCACTAGCATCACACATAATTTCAAAAGGCAAGTTCCAATCAGGTGGTTGAACAATAGGTGCAGAAATTAAAGCTTTCTTGAGTGTTTCAAAGGCTTCTACACAATCATCATAAAAAACAAAAGGAATATCCTTTTGCATAAGATTTGTAAGAGGCCTAGAAATTTTAGAAAAGTCTTTGATAAATATCCTATAGAAACCAACATGACCAAAGAAACTACGAATACCTTTGATGTCTTCAGGACATGGCATTTTCTCAATTGCATCGACCATAGCTTTGTCCACCTCAATACCTCTTTCAGAAATTTGATGGCCCAAAACAATACCTTCGTTAAGCATAAAGTGACACTTATCCCAATTCGAGACAAGATTAGTTTGCTCTCATCTCTGCAAAACACGATCAAGATTGCTTAAACAATCATCAAAAGACTTCCCATAAATAGAAAAGTGATCCATGAAAACTTCAACAATCTTTTCATGAAAAATTAAACTGGATTAAGATCATTTTTATCATTAGAAACAACAGCAATACCTCCTTTCTTAGGAACACAATGAACAGGACTTACCCATGTACTATCAGCTATGGCATAAATTATACCTGCTTCCGGAAGTTTTAATATTTCTGTCCTTACCACTTATTTCATCTTCGGATTTAACCGACGTTGGTGATCAACAACTGGTTTAGCATCAGGTTCCATATTAATCTTGTGCTGACATAGAGTGGGACTGATCCCCTTAAGATCATCAAGAGTATATCCAATAGCAGCTCGGTGCTTCCTCGAAATTTTCAATAATCTTTCTTCTTCATGTTCTGAAAGGTTATCACTAATAATAACAGGATATATCTTTTTCTCATCAAGGTAAGCATATTTGAAAGTGTCATGCAATTGCTTTAATTCAAACACATGATCACCTTTAGGCGGAGGTGGACCTCCTAGAGTTTCAATAGGTAAGTTGTGCTTAAGCAGAGGTTGTTGTTCAAACAAGATTCTATCTATTTCATTTCTAGCAAATATTGCTCTAAAGGATCACTAGGGGGTACAACAATAGAAGCAAGACCAACTATTTCATCCTTACTATGCAATTCTTTTTTATGAGTTTTTTTATTAAACTTGGAAAAATTGAACTCATTAGACTCATCACCGAAGCTAACACCAAAAGTTTGTTTAGTACAATCTATAGTAGCATTGACGGTGCTCAAGAAAGGTCTACCAAAAATTATGGGACAAAAGTCATCTTGTGGGGAACCAAGTACTAGAAAATCAGTAGTGTATTTTGTTTTCCCACACAAGACTTCAACGTCTCTAACAATAACAATCTATGTCTTCTATTTCAGCGGGTGCTATGTCATTCATAATTTCTTGGTACAAAGTAAAAGGAATATCACTTACGCTAGCACCTATATCACATAAACCATGATAGCAATGATCTCCTATTTTATCTGAGACAACAGGCATGCCAACAACGGGTCTATGTTTATCTTTCCCATCGGGTTTGACAATTCTAGCAGCTTCACCAACGAAGTAAATAGCATGCCCATCAATATTATTAACCAAGAGATCCTTAACCATAGCAACACTAGGTTCTACTTTGATTTGCTCAGGGGGTTTAGGTGCTTTAATATTACTTCTACGGACTATAGTTGAAACCTTAGCATGCTCCTTTATCTTAACAGGGAAAGCTGGTTTCTCAACGTAGGCAGTGGGAACAACTGGATCAACATTGTAAATGATAGTTTCTTCCTTAGCAACTACTGGGTTTTTGATTTCTTCTTTAATGGGGGGGG
>LR738711.1:833215529-833307604 GCA_902687465.1 Secale cereale | reverse complement strand
ACTTAAACCACTTCTCCTTAGGGAGATCAACATGAGTAGCAAAGTATTCACAAAAAGAGGCTACTATCTCAGAATCAAGTCCATAGTTAGTGCTAAACTTTTGAAAAGCATTGGTATTCATAAAAGATTTAACACAATCAAACTTAAGCTTAAGACCTGACTCTTCACCTTCGTCAAGTTCCCTATCTTCAGAGTTGCGTTTAATTATTTCTAAGATATCCCACCTGAATTTAATAGTCTTCTTCATAAAATAACCGCCACAAGAAGTATCAAGCATGGGTTGATCATTATTAGAAAGCCGAGAATAGAAGTTCTGAATGATAATTTCTCTCGAGATATCATAATTGGGGCATGAATATAACATTGACTTAAGCATCCCCCAAGCTAGAGCGATACTTTTGAAGGAAATATGCCCTAGAGGCAATAATAAAGTTGTTATTTATATTTCCTTATATCATGATAAATGTTTATTATTCATGCTAGAATTGTATTAACCGGAAACTTAGTACATGTGTGAATACATAGACAAAACAGAGTGTCCCTAGTATGCCTCTACTAGACTAGCTCATTGATCAAAGATGGTTATGTTTCCTAGCCATAGACATGAGTTGTCATTTGATCAACGGGATCACATCATTAGGAGAATGATGTGATGGACAAGACCCATCCGTTAGAATAGCACTATGATCGTTTAGTTTTACTGCTATTGCTTTCTTCATGACTTATACATGTTCCTATGACTATGAGATTATGCAACTCCCGAATACCGTAGGAACACCTTGTGTGCTATCAAACGTCACAACGTAACTGGGTGATCATAAAGATGCTCTACAGGTGTCTCCGAAAGTATTCGTGGTGTTGGCATAGATCAAGATTAGGATTTGTCACTCCGAGTGTCGGAGAGGTATCTCTGGGCCCTCTCGGTAACACACATCACAATAAGCCTTGCAAGCAAAAGACTAATGAGTTAGTCACGAGGTGATGTGTTACGGAACGAGTAAAGAGACTTGCCGGTAACGAGATTGAACTAGGTATGGAGATACCGACGATCGAATCTCGGGCAAGTAACATACCGATGACAAAAGGAACAACGTATGTTGTTATGCGGTTTTGACCGATAAAAGATCTTCGTAGAATATGTAGGAGCCAATATGAACATCCAGGTTCCGCTATTGGTTATTGACCGGAGATGAGTCTCGGTCATGTCTACATAGTTCTCGAACCCGTAGGGTCCGCACGCTTAACGTTTGATGACGATCGGTATTATGAGTTTATGAGTTTTGATGTACCGAAGGTAGTTCGGAGTCCCGGATGAGATCACGGACATGACGAGGAGTCTCGGAATGTCCGAGACATAAAGATTGATATATTGGACGACTATATTCGGACACCGGAAGTGTTCCGAAAAAGTTTCGGATTTAACTGGATTGCCGGAGGGGGTTACCGGAACCCCCTACGAGGGGGGATGGTCCATAGTGGGCCTTATGGAAAAGAGAGAGGCAGCCCATAGGGGCTGGCCGGCGCCCCACCTAGGGTTCCTAGTTGGACTAGGATTGGGGGGGCGCCACCTCTCCTTCTTTTCCTTTCCCTCTCTTCCTTCTTTGGTAGTTCCTACTAGGAATAGGATTGCAATCCTATTCCTAGTAGGATTGCACCCTAGCCGCACCATAGGAAGGGCCGGCCGGCCTCCCCCTTTGCTCCTTTATATACGGGGGCAGGGGGCACCCAAAGACACACAAGTTGAATTGTTCTAGCCGTGTGCGGTGCCCCCCTCCACAGAAACACACCTCGGTCATACCGTCGCAGTGCTTAGGCGAAGCCCTGCGCCGGTAGATACATCATATCCGTCACCACGCCGTCGTGCTGGCGAAACTCTCCCGTGAAACTCAACTGGATCAAGAGCTCGTGGGACGTCATCAAGCTGAACGTGTGCTGAACGCGGAGGTGCCGTACGTTCGGTGCTTGATCGGTTGGATCGCGAAGAAGTTCGACTACATCAACCGCGTCACTTGACGCTTCCGCTTCCGGTCTACGAGGGTACGTAGACACACTCTTCCCTCTCGTTGCTATGCATCTGGTAGATAGATCTTGCGTGATCGTAGGAAAATTTTAAAATACTACGTTCCCCAACAGTGGCATCATGAGCCAGGTCTATGTGTAGATGATATGCACGAGTAGAACACAATGAGTTGTGGGCGATACTAGTCATACTGCTTACCAGCATGTCATACTTTGCTTCGGCGGTATTGTGAGATGAAGCGGCCCGGACCGACATTACGCGTACGCTTACGCGAGACTGGTTTCACCGTTACGAGCACTCGTTGCTTAAAGGTGACTGGCGGGTGTCTGTCTCTCTCACTTTAGCTGAATCAAGTGTGGCTACGCCCGGTCCTTGTGAAGGTTAAAACAACACATACTTGACGAAACATCGTTGTGGTTTTGTATGCGTAGGTAAGAACGGTTCTTGTTAAGCCCGTAGCAGCCACGTAAAACTTGCAACAACAAAGTAGAGGACGTCTAACTTGTTTTTGCAGGGCATGTTGTGATGTGATATGGTCAAGACATGATGAGTTATACGGTTTTGTATGAGATGATCATGTTTTGTAATGTTATCGGCAACTGGCAGGAGCCATATGGTTGTCGCTTTATTGTATGAAATGAAATCGCCATGTAATTGCTTTACTTTATCACTAAGAGGTAGCGATAGTCGTAGAAGCAATAGTTGGCGAGACGACAACGATGCTACGATGGAGATCAAGGTGTCGCGCCGGTGACGAAGGTTATCATGAAGGTGCTTTGGAGATGGAGATCAAAAGCACAAGATGATGATGGCCATATCATGTCACATATTTTGATTGCATGTGATGTTTATCTTATTATGCTTCTTATTTTGCTTAGAACGACGGTAGCATTATAAGATGATCCCTTACTAAATTTCAAGGTATAAGTGTTCTAACTGTGTATGCACCGTTGCGAAAGTTCGTCGTGCCGAGACACCACGTGATGATCGGGTGTGAAAAGCTCTACGTTCAAATACAACGGGTGCAAGCCTGTTTTGCACACGCAGAATACTCGGGTTAAACTTGACGAGCCTAGCATATGCAGATATGGCCTTGGAACACTGGAGACCGAAAGGTCGAGCATGAATCATATAGTAGATATGATCAACATAAGATGTTCACCATTGAAACTACTCCATCTCACGTGATGATCGTGAAGGAAATATGCCCTAGAGGCAATAATAAAGATGATTATTTGTATTTCCTTATATCATGATAAATGTCTTTTATTCATGCTAGAATTGTATTAACCGGAAACTTAGTACATGTGTGAATACATAGACAAAACAGTATGTCCCTAGTATGCCTCTACTAGACTAGCTCATTGATCAAAGATGGTTATGTTTCCTAGCCATAGACATGAGTTGTCATTTAATCAACGGGATCACATCATTAGGAGAATGATGTGATGGACAAGACCCATCCGTTAGCATAGCACTATGATCGTTTAGTTTTACTGCTATTGCTTTCTTCATGACTTATACATGTTCCTATGACTATGAGATTATGCAACTCCTGAATACCGTAGGAACAGCTTGTGTGCTATCAAACGTCACAACGTAACTGGGTGATCATAAAGATGCTCTATAGGTGTCTCCGAAAGTATTCGTGGTGTTGGCATAGATCAAGATTAGGATTTGTCACTCCGAGTGTCGGAGAGGTATCTCTGGGCCCTCTCGGTAACACACATCATAATAAGCCTTGCAAGCAAAAGACTAATGAGTTAGTCACGAGATAATGTGTTATGGAACGAGTAAAGAGACTTGCCGGTAACGAGATTGAACTAGGTATAGAGATACCGACGATCGAATCTCGGGCAAGTAACATACCGATGACAAAAGGAACAACGTATGTTGTTATGCGGTTTGACCGATAAAGATCTTCGTAGAATATGTAGGAACCAATATGAGCATCCAGGTTCCGCTATTGGTTATTGACCGGAGATGAGTCTCGGTCATGTCTACATAGTTCTCGAACCCGTAGGGTCCGCACGCTTAACGTTTGATGACGATCGGTATTATGAGTTTATGAGTTTTGATGTACCGAAGGAGTTCGGAGTCCCGGATGAGACCGGGGACATGACGAGGAGTCTCGAAATGGTCGAGACGTAAAGATCGATATATTGGACGACTATATTTGGACATCGGAAAGGTTCCGAGTGATTCGGGTATTTTTCGGAGTATATGGGCCTTATTGGGCCATACGGGAATAGAGGAGAAAGGCCAAAAGGAAGGAGGTGTGTGCCCCCCCTCTGGTCCGAATTGGACAAGGGGTGCAGCCCCCTATTCCTTCCCCCTCTCCACCTCTTTCCTTCTCTCCTACTCCGGAAAGGAAAGGGGAATCCTACTAGGACTTGGGAGTCCTAGTAGGACTCCCCACACTTGGCGCGCCCCCTCTAGGGCCGGCCTCTCCCTTGCTCCTTTATATACGGGGGCAGGGGGCACCCTAGGACACACAAGTTGAATTGTTCCAGCCGTGTGCGGTGCCCCCCTCCACAGAAACACACCTCGGTCATACCGTCGCAGTGCTTAGGCGAAGCCCTGCGCCGGTAGATACATCATATCCGTCACCACGCCGTCGTGCTGACGAAACTCTCCCGTGAAGCTCAACTGGATCAAGAGCTCGTGGGACGTCATCAAGCTGAACGTGTGCTGAACGCGGAGGTGCCGTAAGTTCGGTGCTTGATCGGTTGAATCGCGAAGAAGTTCGACTACATCAACCGCGTCACTTGACGCTTCCGCTTCTGGTCTACGAGGGTACGTAGACACACTCTTCCCTCTCGTTGCTATGCATCTGGTGGATAGATCTTGCGTGATCGTAGGAAAATTTTAAAATACTACGTTCCCCAACAGTGGCATCATGGGCCAGGTCTATGCGTAGATGATATGCACGAGTAGAACACAATGAGTTGTGGGCGATACTAGTCATACTGCTTACCAGCATGTCATACTTTGCTTCGGCGCTATTGTGAGATGAAGCGGCCCGGACCGACATTACGCGTACGCTTACGCGAGACTGGTTTCACCGTTACGAGCACTCGTTGCTTAAAGGTGACTGGCGGGTGTCTGTCTCTCTCACTTTAGCTGAATCAAGTGTGGCTACGCCCGGTCCTTGTGAAGGTTAAAACAGCACATACTTGACGAAACATCGTTGTGGTTTTGTATGCGTAGGTAAGAACGGTTCTTGCTAAGCCCGTAGCAGCCACGTAAAACTTGCAACAACAAAGTAGAGGACGTCTAACTTGTTTTTGCAGGGCATGTTGTGATGTGATATGGTCAAGACATGATGAGTTATACGGTTTTGTATGAGATGATCATGTTTTGTAATGTTATCGGCAACTGGCAGGAGCCATATGGTTGTCGCTTTATTGTATGAAATGCAATCGCCATGTAATTGCTTTACTTTATCACTAAGCGGTAGCGATAGTCGTAGAAGCAATAGTTGGCGAGACGACAACGATGCTATGATGGAGATCAAGGTGTCACGCCGGTGACGAAGGTGATCATGACGGTGCTTTGGAGATGGAGATCAAAAGCACAAGATGATGATGGCCATATCATGTCACATATTTTGATTGCATGTGATGTTTATCTTATTATGCTTCTTATTTTGCTTAGAACGACGGTAGCATTATAAGATGATCCCTTACTAAATTTCAAGGTATAAGTGTTCTTCCTGAGTATGCACCGTTGCGAAAGTTCGTCGTGCCGAGACACCACGTGATGATCGGGTGTGATAAGCTCTACGTTCAAATACAACGGGTGTAATCCAGTTTTGCACACGCAGAATACTCGGGTTAAACTTGACGAGCCTAGCATATGCAGATATGGTCTCGGAACACTGGAGACCGAAAGGTCGAGCGTGAATCATATAGTAGATATGATCAACATAAGATGTTCACCATTGAAACTACTCCATCTCACGTGATGATCGGACATGGTTTAGTTGATTTGGATCACGTGATCATTTAGATGACCGGAGGGATGTCTATCTAACTGGGAGTTCTTTAAATTAATATGATTAAATTGAACTTTAATTTATCATGAAGTTAGTCCTGGTAGTATTAGCATATCTATGTTGTAGATCAATAGCTCGCGATGTTGCTCCCCGTTTATTTTTCATATGTTCCTAGAGAAAACCAAGTTGAAAGATGTTAGTAGCAATGATGCGGAATTGTTCCGTGATCTGAGGATTATCCTCATTGCTGCACAGAAGAATTATGTCCTTGATGCACCGCTAGGTGACAGACCTATTGCAGGAGCAGATGTAGACGTTATGAACGTTTTGACAAAAGCTCGATATGATGACTACTTGATAGTTTAGTGCACCATGCTTTACGGCTTATAACCGGGACTTCAAAAACGTTTTGAAACGCCACGGAGCATATGAGATGTTCCAAGAGTTGAAATTAGTATTTCATACTCATGCCCGTGTCGAGAGGTATAAGACCTCTGACAGTACTTTGCCTACAAGATGGAGGAGAATAGCTCAACCAGTGAGCATGTGCTCAGATTGTCTGGGTAGTACAATTGCTTGAATCAAGTGGGAGTTAATCTTCCAGATAAGATAGTAATTGACAAAATTCTCTAGACACTATCACCAAGTTAGTAGAACTTCGTGATGAACTATAATATGCAAGGGATGACGAAAATAATTCCCGAGCTCTTCGCGATGCTGAAATCGGCGAAGGTAGAAATCAAGAAAGAGCATCAAGTGTTGATGGTTAACCAGACTACTTGTTTCAAGTAAAGGGCAAAGGGATAGAAGGGGAACTTCAAGAAGAATGACAAGCAAGTTGTCACTCCCGTGAAGAAACCCAAAGCTAAACTCAAGCCTGAAACAAGTGCTTCTACTACAAAGGAAATGGTCACTAGAAGTGGAACTGCCCTAGATATTTGGCGGATAAGAAGGATGGCAAAGTGAACAAAGGTATATTTGATATACAGATTATTGATGTGTATTTTACTAGTGTTCATAGCAACCGCTCGGTATTTGATATTGGTTCAGTTGCTAAAGAGTAGTAACTCGAAATGGGAGTTGCATAATGAACAGAAACTAGTTAAAGGATGAAGTGACGATGTGTATTGGAAGTAGTTCCAAGATTGATATGATCATCATCGCACACTCCCTATACTTTCGGGATTAGTGTTGAACCTAAATAAGTGTTATTTGGTGTTGAGCATGAATATGATTTGATCATGTTTATTGCAATACGGTTATTCATGTAAGTTAGAGAATAATTGTTGTTCTGTTTACATGAATAAAACCTTCTATGGTCATACACCCAATGAAAATGGTTTGTTGGATCTCGATCGTGGTGATACACATATTCATAATATTGAAGCCAAAAGATGCAAGGTTAATAATGATAGTGCAACTTATTTGTGGCACTGCCGTTTAGGTCATATTGGTGTAAAGCGCATGAAGAAACTCCATAGTGATGGACTTTTGGAATCACTTGATTATGAATCACTTGGTGCTTGCGAACCATGCCTCATGGGCAAGATGACTAAAACTCCGTTCTCCGGAACTGTGGAGCGAGCAACAGATTTGTTGGAGATCATACATACAGATGTATGTGGACCAATGAGTGTTGAAGCTCGCGGCGGGTATCGTTATTTTCTGACCTTCACTGATGATTTGAGCAGATATGGGTATATCTACTTAATGAAGCACAAGTCTGAAACATTTGAAAAGTTCAAAAGAATTTCAGAGTGAAGTGGAGAATCATCGTAACAAGAAAATAAGAGTTTCTACGATATGATCGTAGAGGTAAAATATTTGAGTTAGTGAGTTTGGCCTTCAGTAAAAACAATGTGAAATAGTTGCACTACTCACGCCATCTGGAACACCATAGTGTAATGGTGTGTCCGAACATCATAACCGTACTTTATTAGATATGGTGCGATCGATGATGTCTCTTACCGATCTACTACTATCGCTTTTGGGGTTATGCATTAGAGACAGCTGCATTCACGTTAAATAGGGCACCATCTAAATCCGTTGATACGACACCTTATGAACTATGGTTTGGCAAGAAACCAAAGTTGTCGTTTCTTAAAGTTTGGGGCTGCGATGCTTATGTGAAACATCTTCAACCTGATAAGCTCGAACCCAAGTCGGAGAAATGTGTCTTCATAGGATACCCAAAAGAGACTGTTGGGTACACCTTCTATCACAGATCCGAAGGCAAGATATTCGTTGCTAAGAATGGATCCTTTCTAGAGAAGGAGTTTCTCTCGAAAGAAGTGAGTGGGAGGAAAGTAGAACTTGATGAGGTAATTGTACCTTCTCCCGGATTGTCAAGTAGTACATCATAGAAAATTGTTCCAGTGATTCCTACACCAATAAGTGAGGAAGTTAATGATGATGATCATGAAACTTCGGATCAAGTTTCTGCTGAACGTCGTAGATCAACCAGAGTACGTTCCGGACCAGAGTGGTACGGCAACCCAGTTCTGGAAATCATGTTACTAGACCATGATGAACCTACGAACTATGAGGAAGCGATGATGAGCCCATATTCCGCAAAATGGCTTGAGGCCATGAAATCTGAGATGGGATCCATGTATGAGAACAAAGTGCAGACTTTGGTTGACTTGCCCGATGATCGGCAGGCCATCGAAAATAAATGGATCTTCAAGAGGAAGACCGACGCAGACGGTAATGTTACTGTTTACAAAGCTCGACTTGTTGCGAAAGGGTTTCGACAAGTTCAAGGAGTTGACTACGATGAGACTTTCTCACCTGTAGCGATGCTTAAGTCTGTCCGAATCATGTTAGCAATTGCCGCATTTTATGATTATGAAATCTGGCAAATGGATGTCAAAACTGCATTCCTGAATGGATATCTCAAAAAGGAGTTGTATATGATGCAACCAGAAGGTTTTGTCGATCCAAAAGGTGCTAACAAAGTATGCAAACTCCAGCGATCCATCTATGGACTGGTGCAAGCATCTCGGAGTTGGAATATACGCTTTGATAAGTTGATCAAAGCATATAGATTTATACAGACTTGCGGTGAAGCCTGTATTTACAAGAAGTGAGTGGGAGCACTACAACCTTTCTGATAAGTATATGTGAATGACATATTGTCGATCAGAAATGATGTAGAATTTTCTGGAAAGCATAAAGGAGTGTTTGAAAGGAGTTTTTCAAAGAAAAACCTTGGTGAAGCTGCTTACATATTGGGCATCAAGATCTATAGACATAGATCAAGACGCTTGATAAGACTTTCGATGAGTGCATACCTTGATAAGATTTTGAAGTAGTTCAAAATGGATCAGTCAAAGAAGGAGTTCATGCCTGACTTGTAAGGTGTGAAGTTGAGTAAGACTCAAAGCCAGACCACGGCAGAAAAATATAGAGAGAATGAAAGTCATTCCCTATGCCTCAGCCATAGGTTCTATAAAGTATGCCATGCTGTGTACAAAACACGTTGTGTACCTTGCCATGAGTTTGACAGGGAGGTACAATAGTGATCCAGGAGTAGATCACTGTACAACGGTCGAAATTATCCTTAGTAATTGGATGACTAAGGAAATGTTTCTCGATTATGGAGGTGATAAAGAGTTCGTCATATAGGGTTACGCCGATGCAAGCTTTGACACTAAATCCAGATGACTCTAAGTATCAATTTGGATGCGTATTGAAAGTGGGAGCAATTAGCTAGAGTAGCTCCATGCAGAGCATTGTAGACATAGAAATTTGCGAAATACATACGGATCTGAATGTGACAGACCCGTTGACTAAACTTCTCTCACAAGCAAAACATGATCACACCTTATTACTCTTGGGTATTAATCACATAGCGATGTGAACTAGATTATTGACTCTAGTAAACCCTTTGGGTGTTGGTCACATGGTGATGTGAACTATGGGTGTTATTCACATAACGATGTGAACTATCGGTATTAAATCACATGGCGATGTGAGCTAGATTATTGACTCTAGTGCAAGTGGGAGACTGAAGGAAATATGCCCTAGAGGCAATAATAAAGTTGTTATTTATATTTCCTTATATCATGATAAATGTTTATTATTCATGCTATAATTGTATTAATCGAAAACTTAGTACATGTGTGAATACATAGACAAAACAGAGTGTCCCTAGTATGCCTCTACTAGACTAGCTCATTGATCAAAGATGGTTATGTTTCCTAACCATAGACATGAGTTGTCATTTGATCAACGGGATCACATCATTAGGAGAATGATGTGATGGACAAGACCCATCCGTTAGCATAGCACTATGATCGTTTAGTTTTACTGCTATTGCTTTCTTCATGACTTATACATGTTCCTATGACTATGAGATTATGCAACTCCCGAATACCGTAGGAACACCTTGTGTGCTATCAAACGTCACAACGTAACTGGGTGATCATAAAGATGCTCTACAGGTGTCTCCGAAAGTATTCGTGGTGTTGGCATAGATCAAGATTAGGATTTGTCACTCCGAGTGTCGGAGAGGTATCTCTGGGCCCTCTCGGTAACACACATCACAATAAGCCTTGCAAGCAAAAGACTAATGAGTTAGTCACGAGGTGATGTGTTACGGAACGAGTAAAGAGACTTGCCGGTAACGAGATTGAACTAGGTATGGAGATACCGACGATCGAATCTCGGGCAAGTAACATACCGATGACAAAAGGAACAACGTATGTTGTTATGCGGTTTTGACCGATAAAAGATCTTCGTAGAATATGTAGGAGCCAATATGAACATCCAGGTTCCGCTATTGGTTATTGACCGGAGATGAGTCTCGGTCATGTCTACATAGTTCTCGAACCCGTAGGGTCCGCACGCTTAACGTTTGATGACGATCGGTATTATGAGTTTATGAGTTTTGATGTACCGAAGGTAGTTCGGAGTCCCGGATGAGATCACGGACATGACGAGGAGTCTCGGAATGTCCGAGACATAAAGATTGATATATTGGACGACTATATTCGGACACCGGAAGTGTTCCGAAAAAGTTTCGGATTTAACTGGATTGCCGGAGGGGGTTACCGGAACCCCCTACGAGGGGGGATGGTCCATAGTGGGCCTTATGGAAAAGAGAGAGGCAGCCCATAGGGGCTGGCCGGCGCCCCACCTAGGGTTCCTAGTTGGACTAGGATTGGGGGGGCGCCACCTCTCCTTCTTTTCCTTTCCCTCTCTTCCTTCTTTGGTAGTTCCTACTAGGAATAGGATTGCAATCCTATTCCTAGTAGGATTGCACCCTAGCCGCACCATAGGAAGGGCCGGCCGGCCTCCCCCTTTGCTCCTTTATATACGGGGGCAGGGGGGCACCCAAAGACACACAAGTTGAATTGTTCTAGCCGTGTGCGGTGCCCCCCTCCACAGAAACACACCTCGGTCATACCGTCGCAGTGCTTAGGCGAAGCCCTGCGCGGGTAGATACATCATATCCGTCACCACGCCGTCGTGCTGGCGAAACTCTCCCGTGAAACTCAACTGGATCAAGAGCTCATGGGACGTCATCAAGCTGAACGTGTGCTGAACGCGGAGGTGCCGTACGTTCGGTGCTTGATCGGTTGGATCGCGAAGAAGTTCGACTACATCAACCGCGTCACTTGACGCTTCCGCTTCCGGTCTACGAGGGTACGTAGACACACTCTTCCCTCTCGTTGCTATGCATCTGGTAGATAGATCTTGCGTGATCGTAGGAAAATTTTAAAATACTACGTTCCCCAACAACTTTCTCCTTCACTAGGCCAAAAATTATATATATAATTCCGATCATGTTGAACTAGATGCATAAGATATTTTTTTGATGAAATTTCAGTTTCAAACGATTCCAGTTCCAAGATCCAATATCATCGCATAGCCTATACCATGGTAATGCTTTTCCCTTAAAAGATAATGGGAAAACCTTCTTCTTAGCTTCATCTCCGAGCAAACCTGCAAGCTTAAATAATCCACAAATTTCATCCACATATATCAAATGCATATCAAGGTGTGTAGTTCCATATCGTGCATATGGATTAGCTAGCAATTGTTCCATCATAACCGAAGGAATTTCATATTCATTATTTTCGGTGGGTGCAGCAAGTTGAGGGGTAATTAATTGTGCTTCCGCTCGAGGTGAAGATACCCCGAACAAACCCCTCAAAAGATTGTTCTCCATAGTAACAAGTGACGGTAAATTTCAGCACGTAGTAATAATTTTTCCTTAACAATTTCCACTTACCAAGAGCGCTTCACTCCCCGGCAACGGTGCCAGAAAAGAGTCTTGATGACCCACAAGTATAGGGGATCAATTGTAGTACTTTCGATAAGTAAGAGTGTCGAACCCAACGAGGAGCAGAAGGAAATGACAAGTGCTTTTCAGCAGGGTAATGTCTGCACGCACTGAAATTGTAAGTAGCAGATAGTTTGATAGCAAGATAATTTGTGACGAGCAAGTAACGGTATGGAAAATAGTATGCAGCAAGGTAGCCCAATCCTTTTGTGGCAACGGATAGGCTAAAAAGGTTTCTTATAATAAGCAAAGTGTTCTTTAGGGCACATGGGAATTTCATCTAGTCACTTTCACCATATTGGCTTGATTTGTGTTCACTACTTTAATAATTTGATATGTGGGTGGATGGGTGCTTAGGTGATGTTCTTACTTGAACAAACCTCCTACTTATGATTAACCCCCTCACAAGCATCCGCAACTACGAGAAAAGTATTAAGATAAAATCTAACCATAGCATTAAACATTTGGATCCAAATCGGTCACTTACGAAGTAGCGCATACACTAGGGTTTAAGCTTCTGTCACTCTAGCAACTCATCATATAATAACTACTCCACAATGCATTCCCTTAGGCCCAAACATGGTGAAGTGTCATGTAGTCGACGTTCACATGACACCACTAAGGGAATCACAACATACATATCATCACAATATCGAACAGATATCAAGTTCACATGATTACTTGCAACAAGATTTCTCCCATGACCTCAAGAACAAAAGTAACTACTCACAAGTGATAAACATGTTCATGATCATAGGGGTATTGAATAGCTTAATGGATCTAAACATATCACCTTCCACCAAATAAACCATATAGTAATCAACTACAAGATGTAATCAACACTACTAGTTACCCACAAGCACCAATCTAAGGTTTCGATACAAAGATTGAACACAAGAGACGAACTAGGGTTTGAGAGGAGATGGCGTCGTTGAAGATGTTGATGGAGATTACCCTTCCCAAGACGGGATAGTTGTTGGTGATGATGATGATGATGACGATTTCCCCCTCCGGGAGGGAAGTTCCCCCGGCGGAATCGCTCCGCCGGAGGGCAAAGGTGCTCCTGCCCAAGTTCTGCCTCGAGAAGGCGGCGCTCCGTCCCGAAAGTCCTCCCCTTAATTATTTTAGGTAAAAAATGATTTATATAACAGAAGACACTACAAAAAAAGACACACCCGTGACATTTTGGGCCGAACGAAATTTTTTCTGTCATACGTATCACTTCTATGACGATAATTGTGACAAAACCCGGTATCATCATAGATGTGGTGGGGTCCTACTTCTATGACAAAAAATCATGACAGAAAATGGGCTTTTCATCCTAGGCGGGCCGGAGACGCAGTTGCATGACATGCTTTGGGCCGTCCATGACGGAAAAAACCGTGGTAGAAGCGAGGACGAGGAAAATATCGGGGTGTTCCCGGTTACGGTGGGTGGTCGGGGCCGAGCGATGCGCGTTTCTCTCGTACACACACGCGCGTGGGTGCGAGGCGTTGGGCTCTAACTGAACCCGAGCTAGGCGTTGGGCTCTAACTGAACCCGAGTGATTGCACTGCAGGCTACGCGTTACTGAACCCAAGCGATCGATCGATGGCTGTTAACTGAACCTGATCGAGCAATTCCTTCGCTACTGCTGCTAACTGAAGCCGATCGATGCTGCCTCTGGATGAATAGTGAGTGTTGCTGGGGGCTTTGGATGAACAGTTTCCCGGTGGGGGTGGATGAACAGGACCCCGTGGTGTTGCCTCTGGATGAACAGGACCCCGATCGATCGAGCTGGTTGGTGCTGGATGAACATGACCCCGTGGAGGGCTGGATGAACAGGACCATGTTGGAAATATGCCCTAGAGGCAATAATAAAAGAGTTATTATTATATTTCCTTATTCATGATAATCGTTTATTATCCATGCTATAATTGTATTGATTGGAAACTTAAATACATGTGTGGATAAATAGACAAACTTTGTGTCCCTAGTGAGCCTCTTCAGGACTAGCTCGTTGATCAAAGATGACCGCGGTTTCCAGGTCATAGACATGAGTTGTCATTTGATAACGGGATCACATCATTAGGAGAATGATGTGATGGACGAGACCCAAACGTTAAACATAGCTTTTGATCGTATCAGTTATCGCTATAGTTTTCTGCATGTCAAGTATAAGTTCCTATGACCATGAGATCATGTAACTCACTGACACCGTAGGAGTGCCTTGTGTGTGCCAAACGTCGCAACGTAACTGGGTGACTATAAAGGTACTCTACAGGTATCTCCGAAGGTGTCTGTTGAGTTGACATGGATCGAGACTGGGATTTGTCACTCCGTGTGACGGAGAGGTATCTCCGGGCCCACTCGGTAATATGTCATCTCAATGAGCTCAAAGTGACTAAGTAGTTAGTCACGGGATTATGTATTACGGAACGAGTAAAGAGACTTGCCGGTAACGAGATTGAACTAGGTATAGAGATACCGACGATCGAATCTCGGGCAAGTAACATACCGACGAGACAAAGGGAACTGTATACGGGATTGCCTGAATCCTTGACATCGTGGTTCATCCGATGAGATCATCGAGGAACGTGTGGGAACCAATATGGGTATCCAGATCCCGCTATTGGTTATTGACCTGGGAGTGTCTCGGTCATGTCTGCATAGTTTCCGAACCCGCAGGGTCTACACACTTAAGGTTCGGTGACGCTAGGGTTGTTAGTGAGAACAGTGCATGGTAACCGAAGGTTGTTCGGAGTCCCGGATGAGATCTCGGACGTGACGAGGGTCTCCGGAATGGTCCGGGGACGAAGATTGATATATGGGATGAGAGTGAACGGAGTCCGGAATTGTTCCGGGGATCATCGGGAAGAAATCGGAGTGCCGAAAGGTGTTTCGGGGGGCACGGTAATTGTTACGGGCCCTATGGGCCATAAGTGGGAGACGCAACAGCCCTCATGGGGCTGTGCGCCCCCCCTTGGGCCCTCTCCACCTGCGCATGGGGGCTGGCCCCCCCTAGGGAGCCGCACCCCAGAGTCCTTGGGGGGCAAGGCACCCTGGGGGGGCAAACCCTAGCCCTGGGGGCGCCGCCCCCTTCCCATCTCCCTTGGCCGCCGGCCCCTAGGGGAAACCCTAGGGCGCCTCCTCCCCCCTCTCCCCCCTATATAAAGAGAGGCAGAGGGAAGGGCAGCCACACACGTTCATGCCTTGGCGCTGCCCTCCCTCCACCGTAGAGATCTTCAACTAGACAGTAGTGCTTGGCGAAGCCCTGCTGGAATTCCTCCACCACCATCTCCACCACGCCGTCGTGCTGCTGGTTTTCTCCGTCAACCTCTCCTTCCCCCTTGCTGGATCAAGAAGAAGGAGACGTCCCCGAGCTGCACGTGTGAAGAACGCGGAGGCACCGTCCGTTCGGTGCTAGGATCTTCGGCGATTTGAATCGCGGCGAGTACGACTCCATCAACCGCGTTCTTGAACGCTTCCGCTTAGCGATCTACAAGGGTATGTGGATCCGACTCTTCCCTCGTAGATGCATCTCCTAGATTGATCTTGGTGAGCGTAGGAAAATTTTTGTTTCCCATGCAACGTTCCCCAACAGTGGCATCATGAGCTAGGTTCTTGCGTAGATGCTTTCACGAGTAGAACACAAAGGGGTTTGTGGGCGTTGATGTTTAGATTGCTTCCCTCCTTGGTCTTTCTTGATTCAGCGGTATTATGGGATGAAGCGGCCCGGACCAACTTTACATGTCCACGTACATGAGACCGGTTCCATCGACAGACATGCGACTTTTGTTGCATAAGATGGCTGGCGGGTGTCTGTCTCTCCTATCTTAGTTGAATCGGAATAGACAAAGGCGGTCCTTGTAGAAGGTTAAATAGCAACTTAAATATCACCGTTGTGGCTTTGCGTAGGTAAGAAGCGTTCTTGCTAGATACCCATAGCAGCCACGTAAAACATGCAACAACAAATTAGAGGACGTCTAACTTGTTTTTGCAGGGTATGTATGTGATATGATATGGCCAATGACATGATGAGATATATTTGATGTATCAGATGATCATGTTGTAATAGTTAATATCGACTTGCATGTCGATGTATACGGCAACCGGCAGGAGCCATAGGGTTGTCTTTAATTTTTGTATGACCTGCGTGTCAATCATTAAGCGCTATGTAATGCTTTACTTTATCGCTAAACGGTAGCAATGGTAGTAAGAGCATGGTGGGCGCGCGACAACCCCGATGGCGACACGATGATGGAGATCATGATGATGGGGATCATGGTGTTGCGCCGGTGACGATGGAGATCATGCCGGTGCTTTGGAGATGGAGATCAAAAGCACGAGTTGATGGCCATATCATGTCACTTATGATTTGCATGTGATGTTAATCCTTTTATGCATCTTATTTTGCTTAGGACGACGGTAGCATTATAAGATGATCCCTCACTAAAATTTCAAGATAAAATTGTGTTCCCCCCGAGTGTGCGCCGTTGCGAAGGTTCGTCGTTTCGAAGCACCACGTGATGATCGGGTGTGATAGACTCTACGTTCGCATACAACGGGTGCAAGCCAGTTTTGCACATGCAGAACACTCGGGTTAGACTTGACGAGCCTAGCATGTACAGACATGGCCTCGGAACACGGAAGACCGAAAGGTCGAACATGAGTCATATAGTAGATATGATCAACATGAAGATGTTCACCATTGACACCACCTCATCTCACGTGATGATCGGACTTGGGTTGGTGGATTTGGATCATGTCACGCTCGGATGACCAGAGGGATGTCAATTTGAGTGGGAGTTATAAGTAATTTTGATTAGTTAAAAAACTCACTTATCATGAACAATAGTCTAAGATGTCTTTGCAAATCTTTTGTTGTAGATGGCTCGCGCAGTAGCTCCCCTGAATTTTAATGCGTTCCTAGAGAAAACTAAGCTGAAAGATGATGGGAGCAACTTTGTGGACTGGCTCCGCAATCTGAGGATCATCCTCACAGCTGCCCAAAAGGTTTATGTCCTAAGTGCACCGCTAGGTGAACCCCCCGCTCCGGCCTCTGTGGACGTTATGAACGCCTGGCAGACGCGTTCGGATGACTACTCAGTAGTGCAGTGTGCCATGTTGTATAGCTTGGAAGGAGGACTTCAAAGGCGTTTTGAACGTCATGGAGCATATGAGATGTTCCAGGAGTTGAAGTTCATCTTTGAAAAGAATGCTAAGATCGAGAGGTATGAGACCACCGATAAATTCTTTGCTTGCAAGATGGAGGAGAATTCGTCTGTCAGTGAGCACTTACTGAAGATGTCTGGGTACTATACCCGCATAGCTGATCTGGGACTTGTGTTCCCGGAGGAGGCTATCATTGACAGAATTCTCCAATCACTCCCACCTAGCTACAAGAGCTTCGTGCAGCAGTATAACATGCAAGGGATGAACAAGTCCATCGCCGAGCTGTTTTCAATGCTGAAAGTCGCTGAGGCAGACATCCAGAAGGAGTATCAAGTGTTGATGGTCAATAAAACTACCAGTTTCAAGAAAAATGGCAAGGGCAAGAAGGGTAACTCTAAGAAGGGTGGCAAGGCAGTTGCTCATCCAGTGAAGAAACCCAAGGCTGGGCCCAAGCCAGAGACTGAGTGTTTCTATTGCAAGGGGAACGGCCACTGGAAGCGGAACTGCCCCAAGTATCTGGCAGACAAAAAGGGGGCCAACAACAACAACAAGCAAGGTATATGTGATATACATGTTATTGATGTGTACCTTACCAACTCTCGTTGTAGTGCCTGGGTATTTGATACCGGTTCGGTTGCTCACATTTGCAACTCTAAACAGGAACTACGGAATAAACGGAGGCTGGCGAAGGACGAAGTGACGATGCGCGTGGGGAATGGTTCCAAGGTTGATGTGATCGCCGTCGGCACGCTCGCTCTTCGATTACCATCGGGATTAGTTATGAACCTGAATAACTGTTATTTAGTGCCTGCGTTGAGCATGAACATTATATCTGGATCTTGTTTAATGCGAGACGGTTACTCATTTAAATCAGAGAATAAAGGTTGTTCTATTTATATGGGTAATATCTTTTATGGTCATGCACCCGAAGTAAGGGGTTTATTCTTATTGAATCTCGATAGTGATGATACACATGTTCATAACATTGATGCCAAAAGATGTAGAGTTGATAACAATAGTACCACTTTCTTGTGGCACTGCCGTCTGGGTCATATCGGCGTGAAACGCATGAGGAAGCTCCATGCTGATGGACTTTTGGAGTCTCTTGATTTTGAATCACTTGACACATGCGAGCCGTGCCTCATGGGCAAGATGACTAAGACCCCGTTTTCAGGAACAATGGAACGGGCAAGTGACTTATTGGAAATCATACATACTGATGTGTGTGGCCCGATGAGTGTCACGGCGCGCGGTGGATATCGTTATTTTCTCACCTTCACTGACGACTTAAGTAGATATGGGTATATTTACTTGATGAAGCATAAGTCTGAAACTTTTGAAAAGTTCAAGCAATTTCAGAGTGAAGTTGAGAATCATCGTAACAAGAAGATCAAGTTCCTACGATCTGATCGAGGGGGAGAGTATCTGAGTTATGAGTTTGGCAATCACTTAAGAAAATGTGGAATTGTTTCACAGTTGACGCCATCTGGAACACCACAGCGTAATGGTGTGTCCGAACGTCGTAATCGAACCCTATTAGATATGGTGCGTTCTATGATGTCTCTTGCCGATTTGCCACTATCGTTCTGGGGATATGCGTTAGAGACAGCTGCATTCACTTTAAATAGGGCTCCATCTAAGTCCGTTGAGACAACACCGTATGAACTATGGTTTGGTAAGAAACCTAAGTTGTCTTTTCTCAAAGTTTGGGGTTGCGATGCTTATGTCAAAAGGCTTCAGCCAGAAAAGCTCGAACCCAAAGCGGACAAATGTGTCTTCATAGGATACCCAAAGGAGACGGTTGGGTACACCTTCTATCTCAGATCCGAGGGCAAAGTGTTTGTCGCTAAGAACGGGTCCTTTCTCGAGAAAGAGTTTCTCTCGAAAGAATTGAGTGGGAGGAAGGTAGAACTTGATGAGGTTATTGAACCTCTACTTCAACCAGAGAGTGGCGCAGCACAGAAAGATGTTTTTGTGGAGCCTACAACGGTTGAAGAGGAAGCCAATGATGATGATCAAGAAGCTTCTGATCAAGTTACTACCGAACCTCGTAGGTCGACAAGGGTACGCACTGCACCTGAGTGGTATGGTAACCCTGTCCTGGAGGTCATGTTGTTGGACAACAGTGAACCTACGAGCTATGGAGAAGCGATGGTGGGCCCGGATTCCGACAAATGGTTAGAGGCCATGAAATCCGAGATGGGATCCATGTATGAAAACAAAGTATGGACTTTGGAAGTATTACCTGAAGGGCGGAAGGCCATTCAGAATAAATGGATTTTTAAGAGGAAGACGGACGCTGACGGCAATGTCACCGTGTATAAAGCTCGACTTGTGGCAAAGGGTTTTTCACAAGTTCAAGGGATTGACTACGATGAGACTTTCTCACCCGTAGCGATGCTTAAATCCGTCCGAATCATGTTAGCAATAGCTGCATATTTCGATTATGAAATTTGGCAGATGGATGTCAAAACAGCGTTCCTTAACGGTTTTCTTAAGGAAGAGTTGTATATGATACAACCGGAAGGTTTTGTCGATCCAGAGAATGCTGACAAAGTTTGCAAACTCCAGCGTTCCATTTATGGGCTGGTGCAAGCATCTCGGAGCTGGAATCTTCGCTTTGATGAGGTGATCAAAGCGTTTGGGTTTGTACAAGTTTACGGAGAAGCTTGTATTTACAAGAAAGTGAGTGGGAGCTCTATAGCGTTTCTAATATTATATGTGGATGACATATTGTTAATTGGAAACAATATAGAATTTTTGGATAGCGTGAAGGGGTATTTGAACAAGAGTTTTTCGATGAAGGACCTCGGTGAAGCTGCTTTCATATTGGGCATCAAGATCTATAGAGATAGATCGAGACGCTTGATAGGACTTTCACAAAGTACATACCTTGATAAAGTTTTGAAGAAGTTCAAAATGGATCAATCCAAGAAGGGGTTCTTGCCGGTATTGCAAGGTACAAAGTTGAGTAAGACTCAATGCCCAGTGACTGCGGAGGATAGAGAAAAGATGAGTGTCGTCCCCTATGCTTCAGCCATAGGCTCTATCATGTATGCAATGCTGTGCACAAGACCAGATGTCAGCCTTGCCATAAGTATGGCCGGAAGTTTTCAAAGTAATCCTGGTATGGATCACTGGACAGCGGTCAAGAATATCCTAAAGTACCTGAAAAGGACTAAGGAGATGTTTCTCGTTTATGGAGGTGATCAAGAGCTCGTCGTAAAGGGTTACGTCGATGCAAGCTTTGACACTGATCCGGATGACTCTAAGTCTCAAACCAGATACGTATATATTCTCAACGGGGGAGCGGTAAGCTGGTGCAGTTCCAAGCAAAGCGTGGTAGCCGATTCTACATGCGAAGCGGAGTACATAGCTGCCTCGGAGGCGGCAAAGGAAGGTGTCTGGATGAAGGAGTTCATGACAGATCTTGGAGTTGTGCCTAGTGCATTGAACCCAATGACTCTGTTTTGTGACAACACTGGTGCCATTGCTCTAGCAAAGGAACCAAGGTTTCACAAGAGGACCAGACACATAAAGCGACGCTTCAATTCCATCCGCGATTCAGTCAAGGAGGAGGACATAAGAATTTGCAAAGTACACACGGATTTGAATGTTGCAGATCCGTTGACTAAGCCTCTTCCACGGGCTAAGCATGATCAACACCAAGACTCTATGGGTGTTAGATTCATTACCTTGTAATGCTAGATTATTGACTCTAGTGCAAGTGGGAGACTGTTGGAAATATGCCCTAGAGGCAATAATAAAAGAGTTATTATTATATTTCCTTGTTCATGATAATCATTTATTATCCATGCTATAATTGTATTGATTGGAAACTTAAATACATGTGTGGATAAATAGACAAACTTTGTGTCCCTAGTGAGCCTCTCCAGGACTAGCTCGTTGATCAAAGATGACCGCGGTTTCCAGGTCATAGACATGAGTTGTCATTTGATAACGGGATCACATCATTAGGAGAATGATGTGATGGACGAGACCCAAACGTTAAACATAGCTTTTGATCGTATCAGTTATCGCTATAGTTTTCTGCATGTCAAGTATAAGTTCCTATGACCATGAGATCATGTAACTCACTGACACCGTAGGAGTGCCTTGTGTGTGCCAAACGTCGCAACGTAACTGGGTGACTATAAAGGTACTCTACAGGTATCTCCGAAGGTGTCTGTTGAGTTGACATGGATCGAGACTGGGATTTGTCACTCCGTGTGACGGAGAGGTATCTCCGGGCCCACTCGGTAATACGTCATCTCAATGAGCTCAAAGTGACTAAGTAGTTAGTCACGGGATTATGTATTACGGAACGAGTAAAGAGACTTGCCGGTAACGAGATTGAACTAGGTATGGAGATACCGACGATCGAATCTCGGGCAAGTAACATACCGACGAGACAAAGGGAACTGTATACGGGATTGCCTGAATCCTTGACATCGTGGTTCATCCGATGAGATCATCGAGGAACATGTGGGAAACAATATGGGTATCCAGATCCCGCTATTGGTTATTGACCTGGGAGTGTCTCGGTCATGTCTGCATAGTTTCCGAACCCGCAGGGTCTACACACTTAAGGTTCGGTGACGCTAGGGTTGTTAGTGAGAACAGTGCATGGTTACCGAAGGTTGTTCGGAGTCCCGGATGAGATCCCGGACGTGACGAGGGTCTCCGGAATGGTCCGGGGACGAAGATTGATATATAGGATGAGAGTGATCGGAGTCCGGAAGTGTTCCGGGGAGTACCGGGGAGTCGTCGGATGACCGAAAGAGGTTTCGGGGGTCCCGGCAAGTGTTGCGGACCCTATGGGCCACAAGTGGGAGACACAACAGCCCTCATGGGGCTGTGCGCCCCCCTTGGTCCCTCTCCACCTGCGCCAAGGGGGCTGGGCCCCCTAGGGCTGCCGCACCCCCTAGTCTTGGGTGGCAAGGCGCCTGGGGGGGGGGGGGGAACCCTAGCCCTGGCCGCAGCCCTGGCCGCCGCCCCCCCATCTCCCCTTGGCCGCCGCCCCTAGGGGGTAACCCTAGGGCGCCCCCTCCCCTCTCTCCCCCCTATATAAAGAGAGGCAGAGGGAGGGCAGCCACACACGTTCGTGCCTCGGCGCTGCCCTCCCTCTCCCACGAATATCTTCTTCGAGTTCGCAGTGCTTGGCGAAGCCCTGCTGGAATCCTCCACCACCATCTCCACCACGCCGTCGTGCTGCTGGTTTCTCCATCAACCTCTCCTTCTCCCTTGCTGGATCAAGAAGGAGGAGACGTCCCCGAGCTGTACGTGTGAAGAACGCGGAGGCACCGTCCGTTCGGTGCTAGGATCTTCGGCGATCTGAATCACGGCGAGTACGACTCCATCAACCGCGTTCTTGAACGCTTCCGCTTAGCGATCTACAAGGGTATGTGGATCCAACTCTCCCCTCGTAGATGCATCTCCTAGATTGATCTTGGTGAGCGTAGGAAAAATTTTTGTTTCCCATGCGACGTTCCCCAACAGACCACCCCGTGGAGGGCAGGATGAACAGTAGACGGTTGAGGGCTGGATGAACAGTAGCCCGTGGAGGGTTGTTGAATAGGAGCCCGTGGAGAGAGCTGGTTGAACAGTAGCCGGTGGAGTAGCGCGCGGTGGAGGCTAGATGAACAGGAGCCCGTGGATGAACAGTCATAGGTGGAGGCTGGAGGAGGTCGACGATGGATGAACAGTAGCCCGTGGAGGCTGGAGGGGGTCGATGGTGGAGATGAACAGTATCCCGTGGAGTCCCGTTTTGCGGTACGCCACACCCCTCCCAATGAACATGACCCCCGTTTCGACCATAGCGCTCCAACACAAGTCCGTTTCCTCCGTTTTGCGGTACGCCACACCCCTCCTGATCAACAGGACCCCTGTTTCGACCATAGGAGGTCCGTTTCCTCCGTTTGGCGGTACGCCAGACCCCTCCCAATGAACAGGATCCTGTTTTGACCGTGGCCGGTCGAACACAAGGCCGGTTCCTCCGTTCTGCAGTACACCAGGCCTCGTTTCCATCGGCTGTTCCGTCCAAGCCGGTTGGCTCCCACGCGTTCCGTTGCCTCCCAATGAACACGACGCATTCCGTTGCCTCCCCATGAACACAACGACGACGCAGTTTCTCCGTTCCGACCTAGCCATGTACACGAGCCCTGGCCGTACGTATGCGCGAGTAGGCGTTCGAGACCCTGCCCGTATGTACGTATGTGCCCGTATTTTCTTTCTTGCACACTGGCCGCTGTACGTACGTGTACATGCTACGTACGCGCCTCTACTACAACACGTGCGTGCATCTACATCGACCAATATGTATGTACACATTCGCGACCAGAATGACAACGCTACGTACGCTTCGACCAGGTGGGTCCCGACTGTCAGGCACTTCCTTGCCTGCGAAGATGTAGCTGGTGGGTCCCAGCAGTCAGGGGCCGAATCATTTTTTTTTGCCCGGACGCACTTACTTGCGTGCGAAGATGTAGCTGTCGGGTCCCAACAGTCAGGGGAAACGTTTTTTCGCGAAATACGGTGGCCCGTCCAGTGGGTCCCCGTTGTCAGGTGGAGGAATAATTATTTTGTGCGTAATAAGGAGGCACTTCCTTCCTGCGGCCGTGGACCCAACTGTCAGCCTCTCCACGTACAGTCCACGTCCGATGCAAGCCGTTCCTTGACCATGTTGACCACGCCGCGCTGAGAGCACCA
Source organism: Secale cereale (assembly GCA_902687465.1). Taxonomy (NCBI): domain Eukaryota; kingdom Viridiplantae; phylum Streptophyta; class Magnoliopsida; order Poales; family Poaceae; genus Secale; species Secale cereale. The sequence goes on along the minus strand of LR738711.1, from coordinate 833,283,436 downwards.
GGGCGGTGGACGACGGCGAGGCCTAGGAAGGGGACAACGCAGAACCAGGGAAGACGCGGCAGTGGAAGCTCGCGCGAAGATGAGTACGAGGGTTCACTGGTACGGCTGCGGTGTGAGGCTGCCGTCACCGCAGAATAACAGGGGGTGTGGGTGAGTGGAGGGATAGCCTGGCCAGCGGTGGGAGTAGTAGGGGGCGGTGAGGCCTCCGCGGTAGCACAACCGACCATGGGAGGCGGAGCACGAGGCACGACCGACGCTGGTTTGCTAGCTGGTTTGGGCGGCTAGAGCAAGAAGACCAGAGGTTGAAGAAGCACTACGGCCATTGGATGGACATCGTACGATCAATGGAGCTAGAATCGTGCATATTGACTAAGTTGACAAAGCCCTCCGTCCCCGTCAACTTAGTAGGCACACAAGTCAGCCTGCCACTATACTGGGTCCCAGCTAACAGAGGGAGTATTCATTTTTTTGTGCGTAATAAGGAGGCACTTCATTGCGTGCGAAGATATAGCTGGTGGGTCCGAGCTGTCAGCGGCGGTAATGTTTTTTTTTTCAAAATACAGAGGCCCTTTCGGTGGGTCCCAGATGTCAGGTGGAGGAATCATTATTTTGCGCGTAATAAGGAGGCATTTCCTTGTGTGCGGCCGTGGACCCAGCTGTCAGCCTCTCCACGTATAGTTCACTTCAGATGCATGTCGGTCGTTGACCACGTTGACCAGGCCGCGCCGAGAGCACCAGGGTGGTGGACGACGGCGAGGCCTAGGAAGGGAACGACACGGAGGCAGGGAAGACTCGACAGTTGTTTCCCACGCGGAGGGGAGTACGACTGTACGAGGGTTTACTGGTTCGTCTGCCGTCGCTGGAGAATAACAGCAGGTGTGGGTGAGTAGAGGGATGACTAGGCCAGCGATGGGAGTACGATGGGGCGGTGAGGCCTGCGCGGCAGCACAGCCGGCCGCGGGGAGGAGAGAGCAGGCAGTCCCGCCGACGCTTGTTTGAGCGACTGGAGCAGGAAGTGCGGAGATTGAAGAAGCACGACGGCCGTTGGATGGACATCCAACAGTTACTGCTTGTGCATCAACCTTTTTTTAGGAAAGCCTCAAATCTGTGGAAAAACTCATACATCCCATCTGCCCTTATTTCTAATAATTTATAGCCCGTTTGCTAATTCTTAAGTTTTTTTGGAGCCCATATTATTTTTGTTAGCATTACAGCCCATATTGTGGCCACGGTTAAAAAGTTATACGAAATTCTACATATTTCGGTGCGGTCCGAACTATTTTTAATCCCAAAATTTTGAGTCACATTCAAACTGATTTTAAAAATAAATGTATATAGATATAAAATCCAACAAATTGTCCACGCATAAAAACCAATGCAATTTAAAATCTCAAAATGAAAAAAAGAAATTTGAAACTAATTGCCGGTTTGATGTGTTTTTAAAATGTACATCCCATTTCTCATTATTGATAGGCCATTTTCTCGGCCAGTCGAATGAAGCTCTCCTCGTCTTGAAAGATTTGCAGCCCAACAGGCCTGACAAAGCAACTTACTTGGCAAATCACAAAAAAACTGGGTTGTGGTCGTGGACCCAGCTGCGGCCGTGGACCCAACTGTCAGCCTATCCATGTACAGTACTCTTCCGATGGAAGTCGGTCGTTGACCACATTGACCACGCCGCGCCGAGAGCACCAAGGTGGTGGACGACGGCGAGGCCTAGGAAGGGGACGACGCGGAGCTGGGGAAGACGCGACAGTGGATGCCAACGCGGAGAGGAGTACGAGGGTTCACTGGTTCGGCTGCGGTGTAAGGCTACCATCGCCGTAGAATAACAGGGGGTGTGGGTGAGTGGAGGGATGGCCTGGCCAGCGATGGGAGTAGTATGGGGGCGGTGAGGCCTCCGCGGTAGCACAGCCGACCATGGGAGGCAGGAGCAGGCGGCACGACCGGCGCTGCTTTGGGCGGCTAGAGCAAGAAGACCAGAGGTTGAAGAAGCACTATGGCCGTTGGATGGACATCGTACGGTCACTGGAGCTAGAATCGTTCATATTGACTAACTTGACAAAGCCCTCTGTCCCCGTCAACTTAGTAGGCCCACAAGTCAGCCACCCACTATGGTGGGTCCCTGCTAGCAGGGGGTATTCATTTTTTTTTGTGCGTCATAAGGAGGCACTTCCTTGCGTGCGAAGATATAGCTGGTGGGTCCGACCTGTCAGCGGGGGGAACGTTTTTTTCACGAAATACAGAAGCCCTTCCCATGGGTCCTAGCTGTCAAGTGGAGGAATAATTTTTTTGCACGTAATAAGGAGGCATTTCCTTGCGTGCGGCCGTGGACCCAGCTGTCAGCCTCTCCACGTACAATCCACTTCAAATGCATGTCGGTCGTTGACCACGTTGACCAGGCCGCGCCGAGTGCACCAGGGCGGTGGACGACGGTGAGGCCTAGGAAGGGAATGACACGGAGGCGGGGAAGACTCGGCAGTTGTTTCCCACGCAGAGGGGAGTACGACTGTATGAGGGTTTACTGGTTCGTCTGCCGTCGTCGAAGAATAACAACAGGTGTTGGTGAGTAGAGGGATGGCTAGGCCAGCGATGGGAGTACGGTGGGGCGGTGAGGCCTGCGCGGCAGCACAGCCGACCGCGGGGAGGAGGGAGCAGATAGTCCCGCCAGCGCTTGTTTGAGCGGCTAGAGCAGGAAGAGCAGAGATTGAAGAAGCACGACGACCGTTGGATGGACATCCAACAGTCACTGCTTGTGCGTCAACTTTTGTTTTTAGGAAAGCCTCAAATCTATGGAAAACAGCATACAACCCATCTGTCATTATTTCTAATAATTTACAGCCCATTTGCTAATTTTTAAGGTTTTTTGGATCCCATATTCTTTTTGTTAGCATTACAGCCCATATTGTGGCCACGGTTAAAAATTATAGGACATTTTGCATATTTCGGTGCGGTCCGAATTGTTTTTAATCCCGAAATTTTGAGTCACATTTGAACTGATTTTAAAAATAAATGTATATCAATATAAAATCCAACAAATTGTCCACGCATAAAAATTAATGCAATTTAAAATCTCGAAATGGAAAAAAAGAAATTTGAAACTAATTGCTGGTTTGATGTGTTTTAAAAATGTACAACCCATTTCTCATTACTGTTAGGCCATTTTTCTCGTCCAGCCGAATGAAGCTCTCCTCGTCTTGAAAGATTTGCATCCCAACAGGCCTGACAAAGCGACTTACTTGGCAAATCACAAAAAAAACTGGGCTGGTCATTTTCAGAAAGAAAAAAACTACTGGGTTGGTCTGTGGTAAACATAAAAGAGAAGACTGTCTAGACAGGCCAGAGTGCCCCACACAGCCCAGTTGACACCCTGCTTCCGTCTCAAAAAAAATTAGATAAATGCCACTCCAATTATGGTGATTCATAAAAATGCCACTGCAATTTCCAAACTTTGAAAAATGCCACTGTAATTTTTGCGAACTTTGGAAAACGCCAGTGCAATTTGCAAAGTTTGAAAACGCCACTCCAGACTTCGAAAAATGCCACTGGAAATGGCATGAAATGACATTTTTCAAAGTTTGGAAATTGCAGTGGCATTTCTCACACACACCAGATTTGGAGTGGCATTTATCAAATTAACCCAAAACAAAAATAACTGGGCGAGCTGCTGCGTCCATGGTGTCAGCCGCTCGTTGTGCAATTCTGTCGTTTATTGACTACGTTGACAATGGCATGGGGCCCAGATGTCAGAAATCCATTAGGAGGAGCCATTTTTTATTGGCTTGAAATAAGGAGGCACTTGCTTGCGTACTGCCATGACCTTGGCGGGTCCCTGCTGTTATCCTCTCCAAGTACAATCATCTCCCGATTGTGTACGCGTTAACTTGGTAGGCCCACAAGTCAGCCTCTAAACCCGTGGAGGACAAATACAACCCATTTAAAAATATAACATCCCATTCCATACGTTCAAACGGAAAGTTCAACATTTAGAGCAAAGTAACATGTCTGATCCACATATAGAGCACAGAACTTCCATGTTGACAACCATCATAGCCAAGTTAACTATCTACTCCCACTAATGCTCTAGTAGCGTACAAGTACTAACTTACTCTTAGCTAACTAGACGATGCCGTCCGCCATATCTGGTACACGCTAAACACAGGCACCGGCATCCTCCGCCTCACCTCGGACTTGCCACAGGTGCGATAGGGTGCGTTGCTCGCGCGCGTTGGCCCTTTCCATGCGGGCGTGGTCCACCGAAGCTTCGGCTTCTAAGCGAGAAACCCACTTGACGAGCTGGTAGTAAAAATCAGCGTCGCGAACGCGTGCGTGCCCGATAGCCTCCAAGGCTATTTGCTGGGCGTCGGCCTCCACGTAGTCGGCCCAGTTGCTGGCGTTCTGCTTGCGACTCAGAGCGTCAGTGCGCTGCTGCTCCATGTCCCGCTGGCGGCGCAAATCAGCGATACGCTGCTCCTCCGCCAAGCGGTCGCGTTCCAACCACTCCTGCTCCTCCGCCAGGCGGTCGCGCTCCAACAAGTCCTCGATCTCCACATTGCCATCGAAAGACCGATAGAATGCCTTCTCCCTCCTTCTGCCTTCCGGTGAAAAACCGAACACTAGTTCCTGCGGTGACCGCCTCCGGCCTCGCCTATCACGGACGGGCAGGGGCATGGCGGACATGGCGAGAGCGAGGATAAGTGGTGAGGGACGTCGGGACGGTGGGGGATTATGAGGATAGGGCGAGTTGGGTCACGGTGCCACCACAGAAGGCTGGGAAACAGTACTTATAGGCGGAAGGTAGCGCGACAGTCATTGGAATTCAATGCATAATTAAGCAGGCATGGCTTAGCGCGCCAGCTTGCCATGGAAAACTAGAGAAATTGAAATTCTTATTGTGCCGTCCCATCCCGTCCGTGCTGGGTCGCACACCGGCATGACGGTCAAACGAGTGCACTCGAATCATCTCCCTCCTTGTCAATAATCTACCTTGGTTGGTGAGATTTTTGAATTAAGCCCTGCAAACCGAAAAGGAGGTAGTGACGAGGTTACAGACCTAGGGTAGTGTCACATGCCTGGCCAAGGTACCCCACACAAGGTCACTACCCCAGAAGATCAAAAGACAAAACCTATGATGGTAAAGACAGTCGACTGAGACGGCCCAAGAGGACATCCCACTCGACTGGACATCACCTACAAGACGACTCAACTCCACTCGACCCCCGAAGGTCAAAGGCCCCTTAGGACAACAACGGTCTGGTATTTACTCGCCGTAGTGAATGCCTTTATTACTCTTTACTGCAGACGTTACCAGTAACGTCTGCCTTAATGTACATTCAACCCTTAGTAACGTGGAGCATGGCTGGGGTCCTGGTGCACTATATAAGCCACCCCCTCCTCCAGAACAAGGGTTCGCATCCTTGTAACTCACACCTATACACATATCAGTCGACCGCCTCCGGGCACCGAGATGTAGGGCTATTACTTCCTCCGAGAAAGGCCTGAACTCGTAAAACACCTTGTATACAACTCCACCATAGCTAGGGCCTTGCCTCCTCATTCGTACCCCCAACTCGTACTGTCAGGCTTACAACCACGACAGTTGGCGCCCACCGTGGGGCAAGGCGTCTTAGCGAATTATGGTGAGGTTGCAACCTTTTCTCCGACCTCCTTCATCATGGTTTCTGGCGGTGGTTTGGCGTTGGGCCGTGAGATCCGACTCGGCGCGCTCATCTTCGTCGCCAACGACTCCGCTTGGCTCCAGGAGGCTCCTCTCGACGTCGAGGCTCTGCCCGTCCACGGGGCCGCGCACTTCCGCGCCAGCGACTGCAGCGTCCTATTTCGGCAGCCGTCGACCCAATACCTGACAAATCCTACATCGTCCACCATCCCCGCCGGACGCCGTCGCAAGCGATCCGGTCGCTCACGGCTTCAGCGGTGGGTGAAACACGCGGTGGCCCGCCAGACGGCCACCCCTCAGGTTGCGGCTATCAAGCCCGACAGTTACCTCTACGGGCCAGCCGATCCATCGACCGAGCTCGTGGATTCAGTTTCCGAGTGCGGGAGCAGCGATCCCGCAGCGGAGGTCCTCATGGTCGACTCCCGCCGCAGCCCGCCGGGTTTTCCTCGCGGTGGTGACGACGGCAGCGATGGCGGCCGTTCATACGACAACGACGGATACATTCCTCAACCCCTCACTGCCGAGCAGAGGGACGAGCTCTGTCGCCGCAACAAAGACGCACTTTTTACTACCATCGTGGGGGATTCTCCAGAGGCTCTGGCCCTGGAAGCCACACGCTTGGCCACCGTGGCTGAGCGCGCGCGCTTGGAAAATATCCAGCGCGCACTCGACGAACAGGCCCGCCGACTGGTCCCCGAGTCGAGTCGATGACCGTGGCAATCGCACCCGCGCGAGACTCAGGTGTTCCACACACCAGTCCAGAACCTCGAAGCCGCGGCTCGCATCGTGGAGTCTATTCAACCATCTCAGTCGGAGGCTGGGAGAGGCCTTCAGCAGACCCGACTTTGCTTCGAACGGCTGAAGAGCAGAACGCGGCAGTTTCTCAGTCGCGCAACAGAATTCACAGCAGATCAGTGGCTGCAGACACCGTTTGGTCAGCCCACAGTCCAAGATCGCCTCCAAGGCGTGAGGAACGTGGCCCGCGGCAAGACCGGCATCGGGGTCGGAATGACGAGCAATATGACCATCGACCCGGTCATCATGACCGCCGTCGAGTGCCTACGCCTCCTCCGGGAAGCGGATCGTACTCGCCCCGGCGGCACGAGGGCAGGCGCCTGCGCAACGACGAGCAGAGGATTCCCCCAGATCCCCGGAGGCCAGGCTTCAATGCAAGGTCTATCCTTGTACAGGGGCTGGTCGATCGTAATAGGGCATTCAGAGAAGAGCAAGGCAGAGATCGTCCGAGTAGAAGCCGAGCACCTGTCTCTGGACCCGAGTGTTTCTGCAGCGCCATCAGGGCTGCTGAGATCCCCCCAAACTTCAGGTTGGCGGCAGGGATAAATAAGTTTACCAACGAGTCAAAACTAGACACCTGGCTAGAAGATTACCGAGTGGCTGTACAGATCGGAGGCGGCAACGACGGCGTGGCCATGAAGCACCTTCCTCTGATGCTGGGCGGTTCGGCTCGGGCGTGGCTCAATCAGTTGGCCCCCGGGAGTATTTACAGCTGGGAGGAGCTGGCTCGGGTGTTCATTCGAACCTTCGAAGGCACCTACAAGCGGCCTACTGGCCTCACGGAGCTTCAGCATTGCGCGCAGAAGTCGAATGAAACCTTGAGGGATTACATCCAGCGATGGACCACCTTGCATCACACGGTGGAGAATGTATGTGAGCACCAGGCAATTTGCGCCTTCAAGGAGGGCGTGCATAACCGAGAGCTGAATCTGAAGTTTGGTTGAACAGGCGATATGTCCCTGTCTCGATGGAGATTGCCAGTCGGTACACCAACGGCGAAGAGGCCGATCGGCTCCGCAGCGACAAGAAACCAGTCGGACAAGATGATCAAAATTCCAATCGGAAGAACAAGCGCAAGGCCGAGCCAGCTGCTTAGGGCGAAGCTGCAGTGGTCAACCAAGGAAAGGGCAAAGGAAAGCCGAAGGGGCCCTAGGCTCCTAAGAAAGTAAAAGATCAAGCTGGGAATGATGTACTTGACCAGCCGTGTCCCATTCACACGAAGAAAGATGAAGAGGGAAACTTGGTATATCCCAAGCACACCACTCGATAGTGCTGGCTCCTGATCCAAAACTTCCAGAAAGATCAGTCGACTGAGAAGGGAAAGGAATTAGAGGAGTCCGAAGACAAGGAAGGTGATGGAGGATACCCCTAGATCAACTCCACTTTGGTGATCTTTGCACACGTTGAGAGCAAAAGTCGACTGAAAGTCATCAACAGAGAAGTCAACATGGTTGCCCCGGAAACCACCACGTTTCTGAAGTGGTCCAAGACCCCCATCACATTCGACCTGTCTGATCACCCTACGCACATTGCCACCCCCGGGCGGCAGGCACTGGTGGTCGACCCAGTGGTCGCGGGCACACGTCTGACCAGAGTCCTGATGGATGGAGGCAGTGGTTTGAATATTCTGTATGCAGCGACCCTCTGGGATATGGGCATCCCAATGTCCAAGCTGAGCGAAAGGAACATGAGGTTCCACAGGGTCATCCCCGGGAAGAAGGCCGACTCACTTGGCCAAAGCACACTCGACGTAGTCTTTGGCGAGTCGAAGAATTATCGCAAAGAGAAGATGACGTTTGAAGTGGTGGACTTCAACAACGCTTATCATGCCATTATGGGTAGGCCCGCCTACGCCAGGTTCATGGCTCGACCGTGTTATGTATACCTCAAGCTGGAGATGCCGGGACCCAACGGCATTATAACCGTCACTGGGAACCATCAGAAAGAGGAAGAGTGCTTCCAGAAAGGCTCGAACATCGCTGACGAGCAGATGGCAGCAGTAGAGATGGAGGAGTACCAAAGAGCGTGGATCCGAGTGATCTGCTGAGGGCAAAGAAGCCGGCTTCCGAGTGAGCCTTCCAGTCGGCCGGGGAGACGAAGCCCATACACATCCACCCCACCGACCCCAATGCAGCACCTACCCACATTTCCACTACACTCGACAGCAAATAGGAAGAAGCGCTCATCCAGTTCCTCCATGAGAACTGGGACATCTTCGCATGGAAACCATCAGACATGCCGGGTGTACCCAGGGGACTGGCTGAGCACCATTTGCGAGTCGACCCAAAGGTGAAGCCTGTGAAGGAACATCTCCGTCGGTCCGCTGCAGAGAAGTGAAAGGCCATTGGCGAGGAAGTGGCTCGGCTCCTGGCAGCTGAGTTTATCCGCGAGATCTACCACTCCGAGTGGCTCGCCAATGTCGTCATGGTCCCCAAGAAGGACAAGTCTCTCCGCATGTGCATCAATTTCAAGCACATCAATCGGGCCTGCCCGAAGGATCATTTCCCTCTCCCTCGCATCGATCAGATAGTTGACTCGACTGCGGGATGCGAGTGTTTGTCCTGTCTGGACGCGTATTATGGGTACCATCAGATCCGTTTGTTCGTGCCCTATGAAATCAAGACAGCTTTCATCACCCCCTTCGGGTGTTTCTGTTATGTCAGCATGCCTTTCGGTCTCAAGAATGCCGGCGCTACCTTCATGCGCATGATCTAGAAGTGCCTGATAAAGCAAATCAGTCGGAACGCCGAAGCATACATGGATGACATTGTGGTCAAGTCACGGAAAGGTTCCGACCTGCTGACCGACCTCGCTGAGACATTCGCAAACTTCAGAAGCTACGATTTCAAGCTCAATCCGTCGAAGTGTACATTTGGAGTTCCTGGCGGCAAGTTACTCGGTTTTCTCGTTTCCAAACGGGGAATCGACGCCAACCCAGAGAAGGTCAACACCATCCTCCGAATGAAACGCCCCGAGCGTATACACGACGTCCAGAAGCTTACTGGTTGCTTGGCGGCATTGAGTCGATTCATTTCTCGTCTCAGTGAGAAGGCATTGCCTCTCTACTGACTGATGAAGAAATCAGACAAGTTCGAGTGGAATTCCGAAGCCGAAGCAGCGTTTGAAGAGCTCAAAGCCCTACTGTCCACCCAGCGGGTGCTTGCTGCCCCAGTCAGCAAAGAGCCTCTCTTACTATACATTGCAGCCACCAGACAAGTTGTCAGCACTGTACTCACGGTCGAGCGGGAAGAAGAGGGCAAGGCCTACAAGGTCCAGCGCCCAATCTATTACATATCCGAAGTTTTGACTCCCTCCAAGCAAAGGTACCCGCATTACCAGAAGCTCGTGTACGGGATTTACTTGACAGTAAAAAAGGTTGCGCATTACTTCTTGGACCATACTATCTCAGTCGTCAGCGACGCCCCGCTGTCAGAGATCCTGAACAACCGAGATGCAACCGGTCGAGTGGCAAAATGGGCGATTGAACTTCTTCCGTTAGATATCAAGTTTGAAGCGAAAAAAGCCATCAAGTCTCAGGCTAAAGCAGATTTTGTGGCCGAGTGGAAAGAACAAGAGCTGCCGACTCAAGTTCAGTCGGATCACTGGACTATGTTCTTTGACAGATCCAAGATGTTGAACAGATCCGGCGCAGGCGTGGTCCTGGTATCTCCCAGGGGCGACAAGCTCAGTTACGTCCTTCAGATCGACTTTGACTCATCGAACAACTAAGCTGAGTACGAATCACTTTTGTACGGGTTGCGCATGGCCATCTCACTCGGCGTCCATCGCCTGATGGTCTACGGCGACTCAGACTTCGTGGTGAACCAAGTGATGAAAGAATGGGACGTCAGGAGCCCGGCAATGACCAGTTATTGCAGTGCAGTGCGGAAGATTGAAAAGAAGTTTGAAGGTTTAGAGCTCCATCACGTGCCCAGAGACAAGAATCAGCTTGCTGATGACCTTGCGAAAATTGGGTCGACTCGGAAGCCTATACCCAAGAATGTGTTTCTGGAGCATCTGCACACCCCTTCTGTCAAAGAAGACCCCTTCACAGAAGAACCCCCACAGCCAGTTAGTGCGTCAGATCTGACTAAAGTCGAAGTGCATGCAGTGGTCGACCTGATCATGGGTTTTTTAGTAATTACGCTGGACTGGACTGTGCCATACATATCATATCTGCTCAGGCAAGAACTCCCGGAAGATGAAGAAGAAGCGCGCCAGATCGTCCGTCGGTCCAAGGCGTTCACCGTTATTCAAGGTCAACTCTATAGGGAAAGCGTCATCGGAGTCGCTCAGCGCTGCATCACCCCAGAGGAAGGTCGACTGATCCTGAATGAGATTCACTTGGGAACTTGTGGCCACCACGCTTCCTCTCGGACTATACTGGCCAAAGCATACCAAGCCGGGTTTTATTGGCCCCGAGCCAACGAGATGGCCAAAGATATTGTGGACAAGTGCGCGGGCTGCCAGTTCTACTGCAACATGTCCCACAAGCCGGCGTCTGCTCTGAAGACCATTCCACTAGTCTGGCCCTTTGCCGTTTGGGGCTTGGATATCGTCGTCCCCTTCAGAACAGGCAGGAGCGGATTCACTCACCTGCTCGTGGTAGTCACCAAATGGATTGAGGCCAAGCCCATGAAGAACCTCGAGTCGAGCACCGCCATCAGCTTCATCAGGGAATTGATATTCAGATATGGAGTCCGCCATGGCATCATCACGGACAATGACTCTAACTTTGACTCGGATGAATTCAGAGCTTTCTGTGCCTCCCAAGGGACACGAGTCGACTATGCCTCCGTGGCGCATCCGCAATCGAATGGACAGGCAGAAAGGGCAAATGGTTTGATTCTCCAAGGACTGAAGCCACGGCTCATGCGCGACCTTAAGCATGCCGCTGGGGCTTGGGTAACCGAACTACCGTCTGTCTTATGGGGTATGAGGACAACTCCGAACCGGTCGACTGGCTGTACCCCATTCTTCATGGTCTATGGAGCCGAAGCCGTGCAGCCAAGTGATTTGTTGCATAATGCCCCCCGAGTGGAACTCTTCTCTGAAGCCGAATCAGAGCAAGCTCGTCAAGATGCAGTCGACCTCTTGGAAGAGGAACGAGAGATGGCCTTGATCCGGTCGACCATCTATCATCAAGACCTGCGTCGATTCCATGCTCGCAACGTCCGAAGCCGAGCATTTCAGGAAGGAGACCTGGTCCTTCGAGTGCATCAGAAACGACCACACAAGCTTGCCCCGGCCTGGGAAGGCCCCTTCATCATCACCAAGGTGCTGCACAACAGAGCATATCACCTTTACAACATTGCCAAGAAGAAAGACGAACCCCGTTCGTGGAACGCGGACCTGCTCCGCCGCTTCTACACTTGAAACACTCGAACAGTCGAGTTGTAATAAAGATTTTCCGGTTTATTTCAAAGACAAGTTTGCAGCGATCCTTTAATGATTGTTGTTTTCTAAGATGCTGGTCTTCAAAATCCCCCAGTGGGTGCTTAGCCGCGAACCCGATTCGCCTAAGTTTCAAAAAACTACTCCGAGTGAAGAGCAACCCTCTCGCTCGGGGGCTTAGCCGCGAACCCGATTCACCTAAGTTACAAACATCCACTCCGAGTGAAGAGCAACCCTCTCACTCGGGGGCTTAGCTGCGGTCCTCCGAGCTGCGTCATAAGTATAACGTGGCTCTGTCTTCCGAGCTCCGCCACAAATACAACGTAGCCTGGAATCGCCTAAGTTGCAAAAATCACTCCGAGTGAAGAGCGATCCTCTCACTCGGGGGCTTAGCTGCGACCCCGTGGTTCGCCTAAGTTACAAACATCCACTCCGAGTGAAGAGCATCCCTCTCACTCGGGGGCTTAGCTGCGGTCCTCCGAGCTGCGTCATAAGTATAATGTGGCTGTGTCTTTCGAGCTCCGCCACAAATACAACGTAGCCCAGAATCGCCTAAGTTACAAAAACCACTCCGAGTGAAGAGCGATCCTCTCACTCGGGGGCTTAGCTTCGACCCCGTGATTCGCCTAAGTTACAAACATCCACTCCAAGTGAAGAGCAACCCTCTCACTCGGGGGCTTAGCTGCGGTCCTCCGAGCTGCGTCATAAGTATAGCATGGCTCTGTCTTCCGAGCTTCGCCAGAAATACAACGTAGCTTGGAATCGCCTAAGTTATAAAAACCACTCCGAGTGAAGAGCGATCCTCTCACTCGGGGGCTTAGCTGCGGTCCACCAAGCCCCGCCGCAAGCACAACGTTGCCGTCAAGACGCCGACTCAAAATCCAAGCGATCAAAAAGAGTCGAAAGCAAATGAATCAATTCCAGATAAAAGCCCCGCAATATTCGGGCAAGAGTACCTGCCACCTGGGCCACGGGCCCACCAGAGTTTAACGATTACAGGATCACTCGGCATTCCGAGGCAAATTGAATCAAAGTATCAAAGTTCACTCACTCCTCAGGAGGAGGCGGGATCACGGGTGCAACAAACTGGTCCAGGTCGATCCCATCGGCGATGTGAGTGGCTACTTCCAAGAAAGTCTCCATGAACGACTAGAACTGGAGCTCCTTCGTATTGGCGACCTTGAGCATCGCGAGCCTTCTCTCCTTCACTTCCTTGCAGTGCACACGGACCAAGGATAGTGCCACGTAAGCTCCACAACAGGAAGATGACTTCTTCCACTCCTGCACTCGACTAGGGATCTCATTGAGTCGAGTCATCAGGGACTCGAGGTCGTTCTCTTGCACGACTCCCCTCCAGAGCGCAGCGTCGATCCGAGCCATCACTGCTTTCAGCCGACCCAGGTAGCCCGTGGCAGCGGTGAGGCAGGACTCCAACCTCAAGATATTCATGGCAGCTTCATCCTTGACAATGGAATTGGCCAGGTCTAGACCGGGTTCGACCCGCCCAGTCTCTTCGTCGAAGTTGCGACCGAATTCTACACCACAAGAAACACGTTGAGTCAGCAAGCAAGATACGAGTCGACCGATCGCACTTAGTCTGAGCCAAATAGACATACCTTCGAGCACGAGATACCACTTCTTGGTGAGGTCGCTTAGATAATCTTCCAGATCAATCCTCTTCTCGAAGAGGGCCTCGTATTTGTCGTTCAGAGCATTCTTGGCATTCTTCAGTCGAGTCACTTCATGGTTAGCCGCGTGGCGAGAACCCTTCAGCCTGGTGATCTCCGCCTCAAGCGCGCCTACAGAAGCCAGCTTCTGCTATGCCAGTTTTATCTTCTCTTGAGTTTGTTGCTGCGCCGCCGCCAAGTCGAGGTCTTTCTGCTCCAAGACCGCTTTCAGTTGGCCTACAAAAGACATCACTGGACAGATGAACATGAGGGAACACAGAGCATACTTATCAAAGGTCAGTCGATGAATTGCTCGCATCAGTTACCAGCTGCGTCGTCCTGCGTCTTGTTCAGGTGGTCCCGGGCCAGCTGCAAGTCGAGATTGAGCTGGATCTGCTTCTTCTCAAGATCCGCAAATTTGGCTCCAAACTCGCAAGATTTCTGCATCAACACAACAAAATAGGATTCTAAGACTACAGTCGAGTCAAACACTCAACCGCAGTCTCGGGGACTACACCCAGTGGGTGCACTGAGCGTGCCCCCACTGGTTCTCACTCGGCCAAGACCAGTCTGGCTCGAGCTCATAAAAAAAACAAGGAGGCAAGTTCTATCATCAGACCATGGCCGACTACCAGCAGTCGACCACGATCTCGGGGACTACACCCAGTGGGTGCACTGAGCGTGCCCCCACTGGTTCTCACTCGGCCAAGACCAGTCTGGCTCGAGCTCAAGTGAAGTTCAAAGTAAACGCTAAAAGCCGCAAGGCAAGACACCCAGTGGGTGTGGCGTCATCTTACGAACAAAGCAGTAGATTTTCAAACTAAAGATTATTCCAGCACAGCAAGCCAACCAGTTGGAGGAAACACACCTGGACATTGGTCCGAAGGGCGCAACTAGTTCGTAAGCAGCCATGTTGGCCTCGTACACCGCCTTCATCTTCTCCATCATCAGCCCCGCCTGGCGAATAGCTTCTTGATCCGCGCCCACGGGATCCTCCGGGAGGCGATAGGTGGGGAAGAGAACGGACGACAGAGCAGGCGCTGGGTCGACGGCCGGAGCGGGCGCTGGGTCGACGGTCGGAGCAGGCGCTGGGTCGACGGCCCCTCCAGCCGACGAAGCTGGGCGTCCAGTCGACACGGGGACGACGAAGGAGACCGTGGCCCGGACCGCGTCTTGCTGTCGCTGGGCCTCTGGGCCAGAAGGCACCTTCCGGCCCTTCCTCCCCGTGCACCGCCGAGCATCTTCTGAGCGCTCCTCATCATCATCATCATCGTCTGGGAGCTCTATGATGTGGCAAGGTACTTCAAAACAAACAGTTGTGAGGTTCAGTCGACCATCAGCTCTAATTGACGAAAAGCAAAGCACGATCTACGACTCGCACCTGCGCGGTACGTAGCAGCATCCGCGGTCTCCTCATCGTCCTGGCCCTTGTCGATGTCCATCGAGGTCGCGGAAGCAGCATCATTGAAGAATTTCCTTGAAGTTGAGTCGACGAAGAGAGAGTCGACCTCCGAAAGGCAGAAAAGAACAAAGCTGAATAGCACTTACGTGGAGGTGGTGGGAACATCCACCTTGATCTTGGGCAGGGCCTTCCGGGGCTTGGCGGTGGTGACCTTGGGGTGCTTGGGCGCATTCTCAGACGAGCCAGGAGTGGCTGTGCGAGCTCGCTTTGGTGCCTAGGAGCTGGAGGGCCCCGTCCGAGAGCGCACGGCCCCTGGGTCGTGATTCCCCTTGGATCGCTTCTCGTCACGGGGAGGTGACTCGACCTCCTCCCCGCTGCTGTAGTCCTCGCTCTCCTCTTCGGTCTCTTCGTCAGACTTCCACTCGGAGACATCGCCCACGCCCTCTTCACCCTCTTGGACCTGATCCCCGTTGGGCACCGAGTACATTTCAGTATAGATCTGCAGAAAAGGAAGATCAGCCAAGTGTTAGTCAGACTCATCAAGACAATTAGAAGCCAATAACAGGAACACCACTCGGAAGCCAAGGACAGACCTTGTCAGGAAGATGGTCGGCGTCGAATGGGAGAACCCTCCCGGACCCCCTGGGATTGTCTTTGTTCCCCGTGACGCACTTCAGGCACTGCGCCACGTACTTCACGTCTGCTGCCTCCGGGTGGACTCGCGACGAGTCGTCGGTGCCGGAGTACAGCCACATCGGGTGGTCCCGAGCCTGGAGAGGCCGGATCCTCCGCATGAGGTATACCTCAAGCAGGTCCAACCCTGTGACTCCCTCACGGACCAATTGAACGACCCGTTCCACCAACATGTTCACTTTCGCCCTCTCGGCCCGACCCACAATCATTGACGGAGGCTGGCTGGCTCGACCAAGAGAGAAAGGGGGGAGTCTAGTCAAGTGACCGGGAGTCGGACTGTCCTTACAATAGAATCAAGTCAACTGCCAACCCCGGGCCGACTCAGGAAGAATCATGGGGGGAAAAGCGCTCCTATTCCTAAGCTGGATACCGAGCCCGCCGCACGCCTGGAGGACGTGCGTCTTCTCATCACTCGGGTTCACATTCTTGAAGGTTTGCGAGCGACAAGTAAACATGTGTTTGAACAAACCCCAATGCGGCCGACAGCCGAGGAAGTTCTCGCACATAGAGACTAACATGGCAAGGAAGGCAATGGAATTGGGCGTGAAGTAATGCAGCTGGGCACCGAAGAATATCAGGAAAGCGCGAAAGAAAGGGTGCGGAGGCATGGAGAAACCTTGGTCGATGTGGGTCGCAAGAAGGACGCACTCGCCCTCCCGCGGCCGGGGCTCGAGCTCGCCCTCCTGCACCCGCCAGGAGCCGCGGGCGACCAGCCCCTCCTCCTCCAGCTCCTCCAAATCCTCCGCCGTGATGGTGGACCTGATCCAATCCCCCTGGATCCAACCAGAAGGGAGCCCAGACCTCGACGACGACCCGCCGCGGCCGGACCGTTTCCCTTTCCCCATCGCTGCCTTCTTCGAGCGCTCCATCGCCGGGTCTTGTCCTTGCCCATGGCACGCGAGCCGACGGTTGCTGCGGAGAAAACGAGAAGGAGCAGAGGCACGGCGGAGAGGCAGAGGCGAAGGAACAGGGAATGGGCGCATAGTGCCTTCGCTTCGGGCTCGGAGCACATTTATAGCACCACGGTCGAGTGACTGACCGATGGCCCCAAGCGATCTTATCAAATCCCACAACAGGCGCGGACGCGATACGTGGCGAAAAATGTGGCGCGAGGATTGATGCATCCCAAGCATATATGTCCGATTGCTGCAGCATGACCCGCCCCGCGCGCTTCCCCAAATTTCGAAATCCCGCGAAATCCGACGACCAGAGAACAACCAATCCCGCCGAAAACTGCGCACGCCAACCGCACCCGATGCCTAGCACAAAGTTCAGTCGACAGACAACGCAACAAACACACTCGACGGTTCCAGAATCGATCAAGGCGACCAAGACAAGATTGAGAAAGACAACCTAGTCCACCAGCTCTGAGAAGACTACCCCAAGGGCGTCGAGCAAGGACCAAGGCTCTCTTCAACACTCTCTCCTGCTCAAGCCTCAATCCATTCGGGGGCTACTGACGAGGTTACAGACCTAGGGTAGGGTCACATGACTGACCAAGGTACCCCACCCAAGGTCACTACCCCAGAAGATCAAAAGACAAAACCTATGATGGTAAAGACCGTCAACTGAGACGACCCAAGAGGACATCCCACTCGACTGGACTTCACCTACAAGACGACTCAACTGCACTCGACCCATCCAAGGCACTCGACCCCCGAAGGTCAAAGGTCCCTAAGGACAACAACAGTCTGGTATTTACTCGCCGTAGTGAATGCCATTATTACTCTTTACTGCAGACGTTACCAGTAACGTCTGCCTTAATGTACATTGAACCCTTAGTAACGTAGAGCATGGCTGGAGTCCTGGCGCACTATATAAGCCACACCCTCCTCCAGAACAAGGGTTCACATCCTTGTAACTCACACCTATACACATATCAGTCGACCGCCTCCGGGCACCGAGACGTAGGGCTGTTACTTCCTCCGAGAAGGCCCTGAACTCGTAAAACACCTTGTATACAACTCCACCATAGCTAGGGCCTTGCCTCCTCATTCGTACCCCCTACTCGTACTGTCAGGCTTAGAACCACGACAGGTAGTACGTGCGTGATCTGCTATTTATTTGTGTAGGATCGAGTAGGTCGTTTTTTTGAATTGAGCCCTACAAACCGAAAAGGAGGTAGTACGTGCGTGATCCACTATTTATCCATGTAGGATCAAGTAGGTCGGATAGTGTACGTGTAGGATCGAGTAGGTCGGATGGTGTACGTGTACGATCGCATTAACTGATGAACATTCACTGGGAGATAAGGCATTTGCGAGCGTTTTTGCTGGCAGTTTCTTCAGATTCGCATGGCATTTTCTTCAGAGCAGCTTGTCAGTTTCTTCAGAGGTAGGCATTTTTATTCAAAAAACTACCACTTTGGATCTTGCGTTACAACTAAAACTGCCAGGAGCGCATTAGTAGGCTAGCTAGTGATCGATCAGTAACTTGTAAACACTGAGCGAAGAGATATAAGGAACTGTTAATGCATCTCAATGATTCACAATTCATATACAAATATGTAGCTCCGAAAGCAAAGATCAACCACAACTAAAACCAACTAGTACAATTCCCATACATATGATCAACATGTTAATTTATCTCAATGATTCACAGATCATGTACAAATATGTAGCTCCAAAAGCAAAGATCTAGAAAAAACATATGTTCTTCCTACTAACATGGATGCTTCTCTTGGCCAACATTCAGTACAGACTGAAAGAAAAATTTGTTTGTGAAGTCTACAATTCCTCTTGCAAACGTAAGTGGTTTCACCAACAGCTGGAACCATGAGAGTGAACCACACATGATGGAGGAACATCCACTGCAATATGACTTGGTCTTCTCTCGATCACACGACGAGACTATTTTCGGAATACAAACTTTAACTTAGGCAAAATGATGCCCATTGTATAATCAGACCAAAGCAATGAAGCACCTAGTGTTTGCCAATAAATAGTACATTACTACTTTTCTGCAGTCCATGAAGTGACTATCTGATGGCTTCTCGCCCCTCGTTAGTTACCCCAAGTGGAAGGTTTGAGATGTAGCATAACGGCAAGTTTCCCTTGGCAAGATACCAAGGATCGAATCCCGTGAGACTCCGAGGGTCGACAAGAAGGTGTCAACGGCTAACGGCGCCAGATACTTAGCGGTTGACAGGACCTGCACACAGATACAAATAACTTTGCTCCCAACGAGTACAGAGAGGTTGTCAATCCCTCCGGCCTTGTCGTTTACAAAGGATCAAACACAAGAGATAATAGTGATAGGTATGACTGCAACTAGGAAATAGAAACAGGAAGTAAATAGCGGGTGTGATCAGTGATGGTAATATGGACCGGGGTCCCATGATGTTCACTAGTGATGTCTCTCTCCCAAAAGTCGATAAAACAGCTAAGCGAGGTAAACAAATTACAGCTGGGCAATTGACAGGATTATGTGCGCAAACCAATGCTAACTATGCTGTAAAGAAAGGTAGAGGCTCAAAAGCATGGGCGGTACGCCAAGGCAAGTAGACCGAAATCCATCTGCATCTACTACTAATCATCCACCTTGAGATATCTATCCAGAACATCTCGCTGGTATTAAGTTGCGAGTCCCACCCAAAGTGTAAACTCAAAGCAACAGACAACTGCATTAAAAGAACTTTGTGTAAAGTAAACAATCCTTGCACCCGCAAGTACAAGCACCGTTGTTTTCCCCCTTGTGGCAACAACACATCCCCTAGACTCATGTTTCTGTCACTCAAGCTAGTCATCAGGGGGCATGAACCCACAATCAAGCATAACGTTCCCTCTTGGAGTTACTACCTACTACTTGGCCAAAGCAATAAATAGCAACGAAGAACATGCAAGAATTACTCAAGAACATAAATATAAAAGAGGTGAATCAAATATATTACTCACACACAATCTGAACATAATCTCATAATCCATCGGATCCCAGCAAACTCAGCAGAGCAACAGCATAAAGATTACATATGTGCCTCGATCATGTAGGGCAGCTCACGAGGTCTAATCCATGAAGAACAAAGAGGGGAGGAGAACATCACATAGCTACTGGTCATGGACCCATGGTCCAAGGGGGAGTACTCACGACTCATCCGGGAAGCGTCCATGGTGGTGGAGAAGCTCCCGGTGGTGGTTCTCCCCTCCGGCAGGGTGTCGGGAAGTGTTCTCCTGATGCTCCCGATCTTGGAAGCGCGGCGGCGGCGGAACAGAGGCGAGATCGTAAAAAAGGGTTCCGTCCTCGAGGGTTTCGGGACGCGAGGATTATATATGCCAAAGGGGGTCACCAGAAGCGGAGAGGGGGGCCCAGGCGCCCCCTAGGGCGGCCAGGGGTGGGGCCGCCTGGGCTGCCCCTGGCTCCCCTCTGGCCCTGCTTTGGTTTTTCTTGAAGCTCCCGGTACGCTGATTTTTCCTGTATTTTTCCCGGAATTTTTAGGGCACTTTTAATATGGGGGAAACCTGAAATAGAAAAACAGCAGAAAACCGGAACTGGCACTGTGGTGCACTGAGTTAATAGGTTAGTCCAAATATGATCAAAAGTGTATGGAAGTGCATAAATATCATAGCAATATCACACAAAAGAGGCATGGAGCAAGCAGAAATTATAGATACATTTTGGACGTATCAACATCCCCAAGCTTAATTCCTGCTCGTCCTCGAGTAGGTAAATGATAACAAGCATAATTTCTGTGGTGACATGCTATCAACCATATAAGAACTTTTAAGTAAAGCAGTCAAGGCATGTAATTCAATTCAAGTCATAACAAGCAAGAGTCTATATTAGCATTGTAACAAGCAACATAAGAACATAAAGGTGCAAGAGCTCTCGCTGTCCGTGACTCGAATGTCTCCAAATGGTGTTTGCGTGCAAGAAAGGGGATAGGGATATATGAGAGAGTAAAACATAGTTTTTGTGTTGTTGAGAACTTAATCTACTAAAGTTTCACACTTGGTCTTCTTTGGAATCTTATCTTGACTCATCCCCAGACCGTCAGCCAGGTACAAGTCAAAATGATCCACTCCCTTTCGATATTTTGAGCACTCATGCAATGGATGAGCGTAAGCAAGAAAGTTGACACTTAGGATGGCAAAGAGAGAAAAATGATAGAGGGGGAAGACAAAAAAGGTGTGAAAGGCTCACATCAATGAGGACAATCATCGGCGAGAGAAAGCCAAATGATAGATATGATGTGAGGAGTAGGGATTGCCATGCAACGGATGCACATATGAGCTAAGGTAAGCTCTCCAATGGAACTAGTGGGGGTGCATCCAACTTGCTTGCTCAAGAAGACCTAGAGCTCTTTTGAGGAGGCTCATCATTGGAATATACAAGCCAAGTTCTATAGTGTAAAGGTCCCCACATAGCTATATGCATGAATGATAATCTCTATGGAGTACAAGGTATACGATGGAGTACGAGTGTGGATCTCTCAAAAGAAATAGTAGTGTGCCCCCTTCTCTCTTTTTCTTTTTTTTGTGTGTGGCCTCAATGGCTCTTTCTATTTATCTCTCACTTGTCCTCTTTGGGATCTTTTGATTTTGTCCTCTTTGGGATCTTTTGATTTTGTCCTCTTTGGGATCTTTTACTCACTTTAGGGGCAACACTCTATGTATTACAAGAAGGATAGAAGATCTTTCACACTTTTCAAAAGTACTCAACATAAAGAAAATGAAACTATCATGGTGTATGCAAATGTATGCCTCTGTCGGTGTAGCAGGATATGCAATGATACTAGCGCGTCATGTAGCAATGATTAGGGCAAGGCCCAACTAGCATGCGGCTCATCGATCAAGCATAAAGCATGTATGACATGAAGATCAAGTCATGAGAAGATGGCTGTTGCATGGCAATGTATCTCGGAAAGGCTATGGAAATGCCTTAATAGGTAGGTATGGTGGCTGTTTTGAGGAAGGATATAATGAGGCTTATGATGACAGAGCGTATCATGCCAAGGATTTGGATGCACCGGCGAAGTATGCGCCAACTCTCGAGGTGAGAAAGGGCAATGCACGGTACCGAAGAGGCTAGAAAAATATGGATAGGTGGAAGTGTCAACTTTCGAATACTCACATTAGTCCGAAGAACTCATGCACTTATTATCGGTAACTCTCAATCTAATTAGGAGGTTCACAAAGAGACAAGTACCCCGAGGAGGTGTGTATGGGGGTTTGGTTACCCTTGCGCATCCTCGACCCATGGTACGTGAGTGTACTCTAATATTCGATTCCTCCAAAGATTAGTGATCCATTTAGTAGCTAAATTTCTCAACTATTTTGTAGGTTTTCGAAAATAAACACGGATTGCCCAAAATACGACATCTATCACTAATAGGCTAAAGCTCTTGACACCAAAAGTTCAGACATTACTCATGGCAATACCTCAAAACTAATGCAAGTTACTACTAAAATTAAATAGCAACCTCAATTACCTACTTTAAGTTAAGACACACAACTCAGTGCAACAGGCAAACTCTCTTAACAATATAAACATGAAAACTCAAGAGAGTTCAGCAACCAACTAAACAAAAGCTCTTTAAAAAGAAAAGCATGAAAACTAAGAGTTAACATGACAGCAGCTATGGAAAGACAAAGAACACACACAGCAAAGATAAGCATTAAAATCCTGTGTTGTGTTCTATGTTGAAGTGGAGCGTGTTTCTCTCCCACACAAAGAAAGCTGGGTTCTAACTTGTTATGAACAGCAAGCAAAGCTAAAGAAAACTAAAAAGGAAACTAAGAGCGAGACGCTCCAAGCATAGCACATAACACATGAAGTGATAACTATAGTGGAACGAAAGACGAACTGATAATTGTTGATGAAGAAGGGGATGCACGGGGGCATCCCCAAGCTTAGACGCTTGAGTCTTCTTGAATATTTCTTGGGGGTGCACGGGGGCATCCCCAAGCTTGAGCGTTTGACCCTCCTGAATCTTTTTTTCATCTTCCCTCGC
This sequence comes from Secale cereale, assembly GCA_902687465.1. NCBI lineage: Eukaryota > Viridiplantae > Streptophyta > Magnoliopsida > Poales > Poaceae > Secale > Secale cereale. The sequence goes on along the minus strand of LR738711.1, from coordinate 833,260,862 downwards.
ACACTTGAAAAATTCCTTCATACATAACTCATCATAATCTGATTAGCGAGGTTAATACCCACAAATAAAATAATTATTTCCTACTGGAAATAAGGATAATCTTGAAGAGCTACTATTTCTCAAGATTGCCAAAAGGTTTTTGCAAAGAAAAAGCAAGCTCAAGGTTTGCAAAACGAAGAAAAGGCAAAACATGACAGAATCTATGAAAAACAGGCCAGCAGGTAGTAAATAATTTTTTCGGGGCACTTCTGCAACTCAAATCAAAAAACTCAGAACAGATTCCCGAAAGCCAATTGTATAGAGCACGCTGTCAAAAAAATTCAGATCAAAAAGATGATCTGGTGATTTTATACGAATTTTTCTGTCCAAGGACAGAATCTGTTTTCTGGACTGCACGTCCCAACTTTTGAACTTCCTTGCAATCGGAGGCTAAACTTGGCACAAAGCTGAAAAGAAAAAAAAATGATGATGCTACTGTAGTAACAAACATCAAGACACAACAAAAGCAAAAAATAAATCCTAATTTGTTGTGGGCTGCCTCCCAAAAGCGCTTTCTTTTATGCCTTTAAGCTAGGCATGATGCAAAAAGATCAAGTTGTATCAATTGAACCATCATCAAGATCATCAAAAAGCTCTTCAATAGTACAACTAGTCTTAAGAGGACTTTCAAATAAAGGCCTAGTAAAGATACTTCTAGGGAGAAAACCAAAAGGTGAAAAGTCAATGGGAGATTCATTTATAAATTTATCAAAGAGAGGTATTTCTTCCAAAGTTTTCACAGTTTCAACCCCTTTGGCAATAGATGGATTACTTTTGGAACGAGGAGCCTTTGGAATGTAAATGAACTTAGGTTCCTTCTTTGCCGGGGTTTCTACCTTTTTGGCTTTGATTGAGGAGAAAGTAGTTCCTAAAGTGTCAAAGATTTCCTCAATCTTGTCTATCCTAGAAGAATCCAAGTCATGGGATTTGATGGTCTCCAAAGTTTTGAGAATTTTATGCATGGAGCTATCAAGCCTATTCAAATTCCCTTGGATCTTACGGTCCAACTCATTTATCTTATTAATGCTTGGCATCTCTAGCTCTATCTTTTCAAGTTTTTTCATAATGTGAGCTAGGGTAATGTCCTCTTGAATGCTAACAACAGGGGGATTTCCAACAAGATTTTCCATAATACTAAGAGATTCCCAAACTGGGGCTTCTAGGAAATTTCCATTGATAGCTGAATCTAGAATAAACCTATTCCAAGAAGTAATTCCAACATAAAAATTTCTAAGCAGGATAGTAGTAGATTGCTTCTTGGTGGCTATTTTTTGAGAATCATTAATTCTATACCAAGCATCTTTTAGACTTTCACCACCTCTTTGTTTAAAGGTGAGCACTTCTGCCTCACCAAAGGCAAAATGACTAGACATAATGCCAACTAAAAGCAAGATAGCTATTTTTGTGATTTTTGGTAAGGGACACTAAAGCAAAAACTGAAAGGTAAACTAACAAGACTAAAAAGCAAAGATAAAAGATAGCGTGCAACTCCCCTATCTTGAAGAGTGGAGTCCCCGGCAACGGCGCCAGAAACTTTGCTTGATGGCTTCTCGCCCCTCGTTGGTTACCCCAAGTGGAAGGTTTGAGATGTAGCGTAACGGCAAGTTTCCCTTGGCAAGATACCAAGGATCGAATCCCGTGAGACTCCGAGGGTCGACAAGAAGGTGTCAACGGCTAACGGCGCCAGATACTTAGCGGTTGACAGTACCTGCACACAGATACAAATAACTTTGCTCCCAACGAGTACAGAGAGGTTGTCAATCCCTCCGGCCTTGTCGTTTACAAAGGATCAAACACAAGAGATAATAGTGATAGGTATGACTGCAACTAGGAAATAGAAACAGGAAGTAAATAGCGGGTGTGATCAGTGATGGTAATATGGACCGGGGTCCCATGATGTTCACTAGTGATGTCTCTCTCCCAAAAGTCGATAAAACAGCTAAGCGAGGTAAACAAATTACAGCTGGGCAATTGACAGGATTATGTGCGCAAACTAATGCTAACTATGCTCTAAAGAAAGGTAGAGGCTCAAAAGCATGGGCGATACACCAAGGCAAGTAGACCGAAATCCATCTGCATCTACTACTAATCATCCACCTTGAGATATCTATCCAGAACATCTCGCTGGTATTAAGTTGCGAGTCCCACCCAAAGTGTAAACTCAAAGCAACAGACAACTGCATTAAAAGAACTTTGCGTAAAGTAAACAATCCTTGCACCCGCAAGTACAAGCACCGTTGTTTTCCCCCTTGTGGCAACATCACATCCCCTAGACTCATGTTTCTGTCACTCAAGCTAGTCATCAGGGGGCATGAACCCACAATCAAGCATAACGTTCCCTCTTGGAGTTACTACCTACTACTTGGCCAAAGCAATAAACAGCAACGGAGAACATGCAAGAATTACTCAAGAACATAAATATAAAAGAGGTGAATCAAATATATTACTCACACACAATCTGAACATAATCTCATAATCCATCGGATCCCAGCAAACTCAGCAGAGCAACAGCATAAAGATTACATATGTGCCTCGATCATGTAGGGTAGCTCACGAGGTCTAATCCATGAAGAACAAAGAGGGGAGGAGAACATCACATAGCTAATGGTCATGGACCCATGGTCCAAGGGGGACTACTCACGACTCATCCGGGAAGCGTCCATGGTGGTGGAGAAGCTCCCGGTGGTGGTTCTCCCCTCCGGCAGGGTGCCGGGAAGAGTTCTCCTGATGCTCCCGATCTTGGAAGCGCAGCGGCGGCGGAACAGAGGCAAGATCGTAAAAAAGGGTTCCGTCCTCGAGGGTTTCGGGACGCGAGGAGTATATATGCCAAAGGGGGTCACCAGAAGCGGAGGGGAGGGGGGCAGGCGCCCCCTAGGGCGGCCAGGGGTGGGGCCGCCTGGGTTGGCCGCCTGGGCTGCCCCTGGCTCCCCTCTGGCCCTGCTTTGGTTTTTCTTGAAGCTCCCGGTACGCTGATTTTTCCTGTATTTTTCCCGGAATTTTTAGGGCACTTTTAATATGGGGGAAACCTGAAATAGAAAAAACAGCAGAAAACAGGAACTGGCACTGTGGTGCACTGAGTTAATAGGTTAGTCCAAATATGATCAAAAGTGTATGGAAGTGCATAAATATCATAGCAATATCACACAAAGGAGGCATGGAGCAAGCAGAAATTATAGATACGTTTTGGACGTATCACTATCCAATCTTTGTGTGTCTATTTTCAAATGGCACTGCATGCAGTGACTATACTATTCCCTTGTGCAGTTCAACCAAAATTGCGGTCACTTTGTATGTTTTTCCAAATAGCAACGGGCAGACATCTCTGCCTGCACAAATATCAAGCAGCTAGTAAACATATACCCCACCTTGTATTTTCGGTTTAAACATGTCTCTTCCGCTTAGCATCTGTCATGTTTTGCACTGGACAATTTGATACAGTCATGTTTTTCCCTGGACAATTTCATACTAAATTGATTTGCTTGTTTAGAGCAGAAATATAGCGCCTATTCTTCATCAGACCAAGGATATCCATGTTCGCAGTGATGGAAGAGGTGAAATCGATACAATCAAAATTGAGCATCCAACCATTGAATCCTGTACTGCGCCTCCAATGTAGGTCCACCCTGCCAATAAATTCACATGCAAACCACTAGTATTACTATCTAATGACAGTACAAAAAGAGTAGCAAGATAGTAGCAAACCATGTACCTTCTTAATGAACAGCTCATAGTGCCACCAATTGGATATAAAGGTTTGGAAGAAAACATGCTCCTAATGTTGAATTAGTTGGACTTTTTGTGCAGTTCCACTAAAATTGAGCATCCCTGTTTGCGTAGATATTGAAAGTGTGATTACTATAAAAGTGGAACTAGTTGAAGCATAGACTCACAAATATAAGCATTCCAATTTCTTAATGGGAAAAGGTTTCCATAAGCTCTACCACTGGAAGATTTTCATAAGCTCTAGCACTGGAAGATTTCTATAAGAATTAACAATACAAAATGTAAAGGTAACAAGTTTCAGCATTGGTATACTAGTTGTGCAAGAGCATTAAACCAAATACAAAAGTCTGAAGGTAATTAGCATTATTAACTAATGACAGTATTAAAAAATTGCAAACCATGTACCTTCGAGGTAAATATCATTTCGAACTTGGGTGAACATGAAAAAAATTGCCATCCCAATCTTAACTGGTAGTATTTGAGTGAACTCTACACCCTCTGTACCAATGCTGAAACTTGTTGTACGTCTAGTATACCAATGCTGAAACTTGTTGCTCTGGGAAAGTTTGCCACACCTTATATATGTCGATACACTAATGCAACACCATTCAAATAGTACAAATATACACTAATCCACTGACTAGTGGAACAGTGGAGTTTTTTTATGGGGTAGAGTATAATGGTTTTACTGAACTGATCTCCATAAGCTAGCACTTGAAGTTTTCTATAAGCATTCACAATACAAAATGTAAAGGTAACAAGTTTCAGGATTGGTATAATAGCTGGCAACAACATTAAACCAAATACAAAAGTCTGAAGGTAACTAGCATTATGAACTAATGATAGTAATTTTTTTTTTGCAAACCATGTACCTTGAAGGTATATATCATTTCGAACTCGAGAGAACCTGAAAATTGCTATCCCAATCTTGATAGTCGATTAAACATAAAACTTGACCAACCGAATCAAAGAAAGCAGCCGGATAAGGAGGTGCCCACTCTTGACCTTTCCTCCAGTCTTCATATTTTTTTATGCAGTTTAACCAAAATAAAATGACATCAGCGCCTTGGCATTTTGGTGACACTGTACAAAAAATTGACTTATCTCATGAAAGTGAGCTATGTAATCTATAAGCATTAACAGTGCAAAAATCTGAAGGTAGTAACAATTTTCATCGTTGGTATACTAGCTATGCAACAACATTAGAATGCCTTAGCTGAAAAATCTTTAATACATCCACAATCAACAGCTAACCCTGAAATAATCCAGAGACATTAAATGGCATTGCTTAAATTTATCGGTGGCATTAGACTGAGTGCGGCATTAGTTAAATGTGGCATCACTTTAGGAGTAGCATTGATTGACTTTATCGCAGGTGTTATACTAACAGCAAAAAAGTGGCAATAAAAGCATGGGAGACCCATTCGGACAGTGGGCGCACCAGTACGATGTACCTCCACGGACGCATAGAGTGGTGAGGGAGGTATGGTTGCCCGGAGCAACAAATATCCATGCAGCATATGTGGATTACGTCCCATTTTTGTTATGTTCAGCCACCTTTTTTCCTATGTGAGGACAACAAACATATCGACCTGGTCATTCTCTATTACGTTGTCATGCCTTTCTACCCTTCTTCAACCAAGAGACACGAGACCCGTTCCTTAGCTACTGATTTTCCCCTTTTCAACCTAGATGCGGGTTCGATGCCTACTCTCTTGGACAATACAGTCTCCCTTCATTTCCTTATTCAACCCAGACATGGATTAGTCCGCATGAAGTAGGGTTTCCTTTGATAATGCAAATTAAGGTTTTCTTCTACGTGACCAGCAGAGCAGAGGATAGCAAATTAGGAAGATGGTGGAGTGGAAAAAGATCCACATGCACCGACGTGGCAGATGGGGCAATAGAACAAGGGTATGGTTCGAAAAGAGGTAGCTTACCTGAGGGTCGGCGGGAAGTGGCTTCGCTCGTTGTCATTGTCCTCCGCATGCACTATGGCAGCGAGCTTGGGGACGGAGGCCATCCCGCGCGGGTGCTAGGTCTGAGAGGACGGCCTTGTTGTCAGTGTGTGATCTCGCTCGCCGACGACGAGTGCGTCAGCGCTGCACGTCCTTTTCTTCCCTGGTGGATCTGTGACCACCGGTGAGGAGGGAGAGATAGGCCTGCTACTTCTCAAGCTTGCGTTGTATTCCCTTGAAGAGGAAAGGGAGATGCAGCACAGCAGCGTAAGTATTTCCCTCAATTTTTGAGAACCAAGGTATCAATCCAGTAGGAGACCACGCGCGAGTCCCTCGCACCTGCACAAACAAATAAGAACTTCGCAGCCAACGCGATAAGGGGTTGTCAATCCCTTTACGGTCACTTACGAAAGTGAGATCTGATAGAGATGATAGTTTATATTTTTGGTATTTTTTGATTATAAGAACAGAAAGTAAAAGTGGAAAAAGTAAAGTAGGTGTAGATTGATATGTTGAGAATAGACCCGGGGGCCATAGTGTTCTCTAGTGGCTTCTCTCATGATAGCGATATTCTACGGCGGGTAAACAAATTACTGTCGAGCAATTGATAGAAAAGCGAATATTTCTCATAGATAATCTTGATCATAAACCCACAATTCATCGGATCTCGACAAACACACCGCAAAAAAGAGATTACATCGAATAGATTTCCTCGAAGACCGAGGAGAACTTTGTATTGAGATCCAAAGAGAGAAAAGAAGCCATCTATATACTAGCTATGGATCCGAAGGTCTGTGGTAAACTAGTCAAAACTCATGGCGAGGCAATGATGATGATGTAGAAGCACTCCATGGAAGATCCCCCCTCCGGCGGAGCTTCGGAACAGGACCCAAGATGGGATCTCACGGGAACAGAAGGTTACGGCGGTGGAACTAGGGTTTTCTCTGTTCGTCTGATGGTTTCGGGGTACGTAGGCTTATATAGGAGGAAGGAGAGCACCGGGGGCCTTAGGTGGGACCCACGAGGCAGGGGGCGCGTCCTAGGGGGGCGCCCCCCACCCTCCTGGGCACCACGTGGCCCCTACTCTGTGGTTCTCAAGTCTCCTGTGCGTGATTTTCTCTTAAAATATCTCTCTCAAAGGTTTCATTCCGTTTGGACTCCGTTTGATATTCCTTTTCTGTAAAACCCTGAAACACGCAAAAAACAGCAATCTGGACTGGGCCTTTGGGTTAGTAGGTTAGTCCCAGACATAATATAAAATTGTATAACAAAGCCCATTAAACATCCAAGACTTCATAAATAATAGCATGGAACAATAAAAAATTATAGATACGTTGGAGATGTATCAAGCATCCCCAAGCTTAATTCCTGCTCGTCCTCGAGTAGGTAAATGATAAAAACAGATTTTTTTGATGTGGAATGCTAACCAACATAGTTTTTCAATGTAATTCTCTTAATTGTGGCATGAATGTTCAGATCTGGAAGATTCAAGACAAAAGTCTATATTGACCTAAGAAATAATACTTCAAGCATACTAACAAAGCAATCATGTCTTCTCAAAATACTATGGCTAAAGAAAGTTATCCCGACAAAATCATATAGTCTGGATATGCTCCCTCTTCATCACACAAAATATTCATATCATGCACAACCCCGGTTTCAGCCAAGCACTTGTTTTCATACTCTATTCTTTCAAACCTTTCAACTTTCATGCAATACATGAGCGTGAGCCATGGACATAGCACTATGGGTGGAATAGAGAGGTGGTTGTGGAGAAGACAAAAAGGAGGGAGATAGTCTCACGTCGACTAGGCGTATCAACGGGCGATGGAGATGCCCATCAATAGATATCAATGTGAGTGAGTAGGGATTGCCATGCAACGGATGCACTAGAGCTAAAAATGTATGAAAGCTCAACAAAAGAAACTAAGTGGGTGTGCATCCAACTTGCTTGCTCACGAAGACCTAGGGCATTTGAGGAAGCCCATCGTTGGAATATACAAGCCAAGTTCTATAATAAAAATTCCCACTACTATATGAAAGTGACTAAACATGAGACTCTCTATCATGAAGAACATGGTGCTACTTTGAAGCACAAGTGTGGAAAAAGATAGTAGAAATTGTCCCATTTTGTCGGTGTATTTGGATCGACACCTATGGGATCACAAGAATCCCTACTACGGTTGCGGGGCGCGGGGTTGAGAGAAGAGCGGATCTAACAGTCAAGACACGGTTCCTTTACCCAGGTTCGGGCCGCAAAGATGCGTAAAACCCTACTCCTGCTTTGGTGGATTATATGTTTGTGTTCTTCAGCTAGTGAGGAGCTCCAAGAGAGTCGCGAGGAGTTCTAAAAAGCCGAATCCTCCTCCTGGTCGCCTCGAGCCTCCTTTTATAGGAAAAAGGGGTTGCCACAGTGGCACACAGGAGGTGGAAAGGGTACAGTGATGTGAGGTTATCCCTCGCATTACAGGACAAGGCGCATTTAATGCACTTAGCTTAGGTGTCCTTGCTTTATCGGGAACGAGGGGAGACGTCCGTTTTGTCCATCGCCGCTCCTCCTCGTGTTGACACGCGCCTTGGCCAGCGGTGCCTGAGGTGCCATGTAGGCAGGCAGGCAGCTGAGGTGGCGCAACGGTGGGTCTCCACGAAGATCTGCAAGTTGCCACGCAGGAGCCTGTCTAGCTGGTTGGGTCGGCAGCTGCGTGGGGCGGTGGAAATACAGTTGGTGTAGGCCTGATGGTGGCCCTGCGGGTGTCCTCGGCAAGGGCCTTGCCGGGGCCCCGGCAAGGGTCTTGCCGCGGCGCCTGCTGTCATCCCCGACAAGGTGCTTGCCGGAGGCCTTGTGGTCCTCCTTGGCTGGGATCCCGCCAAGGGTCGTCGTCTTCTTAGCTTGTATCTGATCTTGGATGTCTTCACAAAGATCTGCATGCCACCATAGGGATATCTCCCGAATCCTCGCCCCATGGGGGCGATGGACTCAAGGGTGATCCGCTCCGTAGGCGTGGGGCGAGCTGCCACGGCAAGGGTCTTGCCGGGGCTGCCAGAGCCGGCCTTGGCAAGGGTCTTGCCAGGGCTGCTGAAACTGGCTCCCGGCAAGGATCTTGCCGGGGAAAGCCACTTCGTCCCTTTGCTCTTTGTGGTCTTGTTCTTGGCGTTGTTCCAGTCTCCATAAAGCTTTGGTCTTACCCCGGCTCACCTCCCTGGCCATGCTTGGTGTGGTGGTGCCCGTGGCTCAGACTGCCCGTGCATAGTCATAGGGGTACAAAAATTGTACCCCTCTTTTGGTACACCGACAGGAGCCCCCGGGCCTGGGCCACACATAAGTGCGACACGTTGTTGGGCCAGGCCTAGAACGGTGCGCGGGCAGGCAGGGCGGTTTTCACCGTGGTAAGATTTTCCGCGAGCTGTGCCTCCCACGACCCACGCGCATGGCGCAGGGTGGAGGGGCGTGCGTGAAGTGGGCAGCATGCATGGGGCGGTTTCTGCACGCATGCATCACGTCGCAGTAAATGCGAAAGGGGGGCGGCTTCGCCCCTTCACCGTAAACGGGGGGAGGCGTGGAGGCGCGGCCCATTTACTGAACGGGGCCGAGGCGCGGTCGTCAAGGCGTCCACTCCCCACGATCACGGGGTGGGGAGAGGTCGCCTCACCCATCCCCTCGGTTCTGCATGTCCGCCACGTGCCCTTCATGCGCTTGAGGTGACAAACGGTGGAGGCGGGAAACCGAGCCGTTGCTGGTTGGGGCGGTGGGTCGATCCTGGCTCCCTCGCCTTCTCCGTCTTGATTGGCCGAGCGGGGCGGTCGAGCCCCAGCCTCGCCCCTTTATAAAGAGCGGGAGGGAAGGGATGGCGCCCCGCACTCCTCCATCTTCTTTCTCCTTCTGCTTCTGCTCCTCTCTTCTGTTCGCCATGAAGAGAGGAAATCCCGGCTCTTCAACGGTGGCGGCGAGGGTCGCTGCTCGACAACGCGTCCCTCCTTCTCCTGCACCTGCAGTGGCCGAACCAGCCACGAGGGGAAGAGGGAGTGGCGAGGCCGTGGGCGAGGCCGGGGCGCTTGGGGAAGAGGAGGACGGGGCGGCCCGCCGGCCTCGCCCCCGCCAGCAGCCCCTCCTCCAATGGAAGGTCATATTGGGGAAGACCCTTGTGAGTTCTTCGTTAGGATGCGGGGGGAGCCGCGTCGCCGTCTTCGTCTCCCGACTCCATTTGCGCGGTAGATGGAGGTGGATCCGCCGGAGTCGCTGCGGCTGCACATGAGGGGCTGCGGGATCAGTGGCACGCGGGTCCGCGTCGACTTCCCTGCCCCTCATGTGATGTATCTTCGTCAAGGATGGAAGACGTTCGCTTGTATCCACAACCTGACGGATGGGCTCACCCTCCATTTCAAGTTGATGGAGGATGGCCACCTCTCCGTCAAGGTCTTTGGGCACCTCGGGACTCGTGCGAGGTGCTGCATGGAGAGGTCCTCCGATGATGAAGACTCCTCCTCGAACGAGGGTGACGAGGAGGACAGCAGCAGCGACGACGAGGGCGGTGGACGGCAGGATGACGGGTCCGACTAGGTGTCGGGCGCCGCTCCCGGTGGCACCGGCGACCCCATCATCCGCGTCGCCGGCTCCTTGAACTTCTCGGGGCCGTCTCCTTGGCGGCTGGCCTAGGGAGGCTGCGGAAGAGGAAGAGGAAGAAGGTGGGCGGCAAGGTCGTCATGTCGGAGTACGCGGGCACCGACGCCTTCGACGCGTACTGACGTCCTGCCGCCTCGTCTTCGAGCTCTGCCTCCGGTGCCGTCATCACCGTCCAACCCTTGGGCGGCCGCCGAGAAGTCCTCTTGGTGTCTTCTGCCACCCGTAGCTCGCCTAGGCGCCCCTTTTGCCCTTCTCGCCTCCTTGACCTACCTCCTGAGGAGAGGGACAAGAAATCATTACGGGCATCTTATCTCTTTTTAGTTTGTAAGCCCTCGTGCATCTGTTAACTTTAGAACTTGTAATCTCCTTGTTCATGTTTTTCATTCCTTATGGACTGTATCACGGAATGTTTTTAATGAAAAAGGAATGTTTGCCAGGTCATTTGTTCGCAGGTAAAACCCACAACAGGGAATAAATCCCTGATATCTCTAAGATAAACATTTTCTCGCCCGGCAACAGGCCCTGCCGTTTCCCTACTTTGCTCGACCTTTCTCACGCCTTTGGCGGAGGCAGGGACGAACTGGGCTCAGGCTCCTCGTTTCATCCTTTTGCTGCCGCGACTACGACCAAACTTAGTCCCAGGAACGAGCCCTAGGGTCTAGAGTTATGGGAGCACGGTAGCTTAAGGAAAAGAACGAGGTTTCACATACCTCAGTCCATAACGGAATGCATGAAAAGGGATAAAGAACTTATCTGAAGCTGCAGCCCCCGGCAACCCTGGTCTGCCATGGGCGAATCTTTGCCCTTGTAGCCCTTGGCAACACTGACTCGCCGGGGCATAGGTGTTAGTTTGTCCCTCTTTCTTTTCCCAAGTGGCTTCGGCAAGGATGTCTGCAAGTCTTGTGAACCAAAGAAGATAGAGGAAAGACAAAGACTCGACGTCTAAGCTAGGGGTTAGCCACCACTAAGCACTATCAACCCTAACCAAGGACGAGACTCGACTCAGCATGCATGCTATGACCTAGGGCGCCAGCGCATCATTTATTTATGCTCAGGGTCTGTGCCTGGCTTTGTACAAAGGGTTGCATGCCTTGCCGGCAAGGCTTGTACAAAAGGGTGGCTTGCCGGGGGGCCCGACAAGCCGCGCCTTATGGGTAAAACTTGCGAAGATGCTCAATGTTCCAGGAATTGCTCACCGGATTGGCATTTTCGGTCTCCAGGCGGACTGCGCCGGGCCTGGTGAATCGTATTACCCGATAAGGGCCTTCCCACTTTGGCGTCAACTTGTTTGTATTCCTGGCCGATTGAACGCGCCGGAGAACAAGGTCGCCTTCCTCAAAGCTTCGGGCACGGACCATGCGGCTATGGTAGCGGCACAAGGCTTGCTGGTAGCGTGCTGCTCTCACAGCCGCCCGAAGACGATCTTCCTCAAGGAGCGTTGCGTCCTCTTGCCACAGTTGCTCTTGCTCAAGCTCATCATAAGCGAGCACTCGAGGTGACCCGTATATGAGTTCAGTGGGGAGAACTGCTTCTACCCCGTATATCAGGGCAAAGGGCGTCTGGCCGGTGGCTCGATTTGGCATCGTTCTGATCGACCAAAGAACCGCCGGCAACTCATCAATCCAGCGCCTCCCGCTCTTGTGCAGCCTGTCAAAGGTCTTTGTCCTTAATCCTCGCAACACTTTAGCGTTTGCCCTCTCAGCTTGACCATTGCTCCGAGGTTGAGCAACGGAAGCGAAACAGACTTTGCTGCCGAGGTCTTGGGTATATTGCATGAAGGTGCCGCTTGTGAACTGCGTGCCATTGTCGGTGATGATCCTGTTGGGTACACCAAAACGGCACACCAGTCCCTTGAAGAACGTGATGGCTGACTGAGCTGTGACCTTCCTCACTGCCTCCACTTCTGGCCACTTTGTGAACTTGTCGATTCTAACGTACAAGTACTCAAAGCCCCCGGCAGCGCGGGGAAAAGGGCCCACTATGTCGAGCCCCCAGACCGAGAAGGGCCAGGAGAGAGGAATGGTTTGAAGGGCTTGAGCTGGTTGATGAAGTTTCTTTGAATGGAACTGGCATGCTTCACACCTGGTGACCAGTGCCGTCGCATCCTGGAGGGCAGTGGGCCAGAAGAAGCCTTGCCGGAATGCCTTGCCGGCAAGGGCTCTCGACCCTATGTGGGATCCACATATGCCTCCATGTATCTCGGCCAACAGCTCCAGTCCTTCCTCTTGAGGGATGCACTTCAATTTCATGCCATTTGGTCTCCTTCTATACAAGACGTCATCGATGAACTGGTACATAGCAGACCGACGGGCTACTTTCTCCGTTTCTTCCTGCTCCTCAGGAAGTTCCCCAGTTTGGAGGAATCAGACGGTATGCTGCGCCCACGCTGGAGCTTGGGGCTCGACGGCGAGGACCAAAGGCATTTCCTCCGCCAAGAGAGCGGCTGTCTCAACAGCAAAAGCTTGACGCTCTGCCGGAGCTAGCCGTCCTGTGGCGGGCTCAGTGTCTCCGGCAACATCCTTGCCGGCGGCTCCGGGGAGCTCGGCGGGAAAGTACTTGCCGGGCCCTGATTTCCTTCTCTTGTTCTGCTCTATTGATGGATCTACGGATGGCTGAGAAAGCTGAAGCACAAAGGTACCTGGTTCCACAGGTAGCTTGAGGGCAGCGTTCTTTGACAGGTAATCGGCGATGTCATTCTCCGCTCGAGGAACGTGCTCCGCATGTATACCATCAAAGCACTCTTCCAACTTTCTCACTTCATCGACGTAGGCCTTCATCAACGGGCTCTGGTAATCCTTGTTGACTTGTTTGACGACAAGCTGCGAGTCGCCCATGACAATGAGCTTCTTGATTCCGAGGTCTGCTGCGATCCTAAGACCGGCAAGCAGCCCCTTGTACTCAGCAGTGTTGTTTGTTGATACCTCCCTGGGGAAGTGCATCTGGACCACGTACTTGAGGTGCTCTCCAGTGGGCGCGACCAGCAGTACGCCAGCCCCGGTGCCCTGCAAGGAGAAAGCTCCATCGAATTACATGATCTAGTTGCAACTCGCCTCTTTGCCAGGGAGAGCAGTTTCCTGGACTTCTTCATCAGGCGTTGCGTTCCATTCTGCGACGAACTCTACCAGGACTCGGCTTTGGATCGGCGAGGTATTTTTAAACTTGAGGCCAAAGCTGGACAGCTCCAGTGCCCACTCTACAATCCTTCCCATTGCATCTGGATTGTGCAATATCCGTTGTAGAGGGAGGCGAGTGACTACAGTGATCTCGTGCGTCTGGAAGTAGTGACGCAGCTTCCTCGAGGCCATAAGAAGGCCGAAGAGCAATTTCTGCACACCGGAGTACCTTGATCTAGCCCCCTGCAAGAGGGAGCTAACAAAGTAGATTGGGTGCTGCATCATTTTCTTCTTCGGCTGCACTCCAACCGGCTGTGTCGTCTCTGCATCGGTGGCATCAGGCCCTGTTGCTGCTATCACCCCATCATCAATTTCTCTCTGCGCCCCTAGTGCGGCGCTGACCACCTGGTTTGTAGCCGCTAAGTATAGTAGCAACGGTTCTTGTGGTCTAGGCGCAACAAGTATTGGCGTGGAGGAAAGATACCTCTTCAGATCTTGTAATGCTACTTCAGCTTCTCGCATCCACTCCATTGGGCCCGCCTTTTTCAAAATCTTGAAAAAGGGAAGGGCGCGCTCGGCAGACTTTGAAATGAATCTACTCATGGCGGCAACGCAGCCAGCAAGCCGACGCACATCCTTGACTCGTTTGGGTGCTTCAATCTGCTCTATAGCTTTGATCTTCTCCGGATTGGCTTCTATCCCACGCTGCGACACAAAGAACCCGAGAAGCTTGCCAGACGGGACGCCGAAGACGCACTTCTCAGGGTTCAGCTTGAGGTTGATCTTGCGTAGGTTTACAAATGTTTCTTGTAAATCCGGTACAAGGGTTGCCCCGTTCTTGGTTTTGACCACTATATCATCCATATAAGCCTCCATGTTTCTATGGAGCTGGGGTTCAAAACCAATCTGGACTGCCCTTGCACACGTCGAGCCAGCACTCTTCAACCCGAAAGGCATTCGTACGAAACAGTACGTACCACATGGGGTGAGGAATGTTGTATTCTCTTCGTCTTCTCTTGTCATGAAGATCTGGTGGTAGCCGGAGTAGGCATCGAGGAATGACAGCAGGTCACACCCCGTCGTGGAGTCAACAATCTGGTCTATGCGCGGCAACGGGAAGGGGTCCTTGGGACAAGCTTTATTGATATCTGTGTAATCAATACACAGCCTCCACTTCCCATTTGCCTTGCGCACTACCACTGGATTGGCCAACCACGTTGGATGGAGCACTCCTCTTACCAAACCCGCAGCTTCCAGTTTCCGGATCTCCTCGGTGATGAACTCTTGCCATTCCAAAGCTTGCTTTCTGACCTTCTGCTTGACGGGCCGCGCATGAGGACAGACAGCAAGGTGGTGCTCAATCACCTCCCTGGGAACGCAGGGGATGTCGGATGCTTGCCAGGCAAACACGTCGACATTCGCCCGCAGGAAGGTGACGAGCGCGTCTTCCTATTTGTTGTCAAGGGTGGAGCTCATGGTGAAAGCCCCTCCCGTGCCATCCTCCTTGACGGAAACCTTCTTGGTTCCCGGTGGTGTGGCCCTGGATCTCTTGTTTCTGCCGGTGGAGCTCTCTGGCACGTCCTCGACGGGAGCGCGACACTACGAAGAGGTGCGCTTGCCGGAGTGGGTGTCCGAGGTCTCACCGGTCTTCTTCTTTCTGGTGGAGCTCTCTGGCACGTCCTCGACGGGAGCACAGCACTCCGAAGAGGTGCGCTTGCCGGAGTGGGCGCCCGAGGTCTCACCGGTCTTCTTCCCCTTTCCTTCTGGGGTTCCAGTGGCAGGAGCAAGTGCCCTCGTAGTGGCAGTTGCTACAACTGCTTGCTGGTACAACTGGTCAGCGCAAATCAGTGCATGTTTCTTATCGGAGGGGACGGTGATGATCGTCACAGGCCCTGGCATCTTCAGGGTGTTGTAGGCGTAGTGTGATGCTGCCATGAACTTGGCCAGTGCTGGGCGGCCAAGGATCCCGTTGTAAGGCAGGGGGATCTTGGCAACATCGAACACGATCCTCTCTGTCCTGTAGTTCAGATCATTTCCAAAAGTCACGGGCAGCGTGACTTTCCCCTTCGGTTGACTTCTCCCTGGGTTGACCCCCTGAAACATGCCCGTTTCTTCGAGGTCTCCATCAGGAACTTGCAGCTTCTCGATCACGGTGGGTGAAAGTAGGTTCAGACCGGCCCCGCCATCGACTAGCATCTTTGTCACCTTGAGGTTGCGTATTGTCGGTGAAACCAACAATGGCAAGCACCCGACCGCAGTAGTGCGATCAGGGTGGTCCTCGGCGTCAAAGATGATAGGTGTGCTGGACCATTTTAGCGGTTTTTGGGCACCGGACGATGGCTCCGCTGCAATAATCTCATGTGCCCACTGTTTAAGTTGGCGGTGAGAAGTATGCAGCGAGGCACCACCATCGACGCACATGGCGTCCGTAGCCTTCTGAAACTCTTGGCCACCGGACTCGTCGTCCTCTTCGTGATCGTCGTCTTCAGGCCTTCTGTCGTGGCCCCGGGCGAGCCTTTCCTGCTGTTTCTCCTTGCCGCGATGGCCTGCCTGGCCGTCACGCTTCTTGCCGGACCCCTCAGCGCCATCCTGGCCCTTCTCCTTGTCCCGCCTCTCGTATTCAGCCCTTTGCTTCTCAGCAAGGAGCTCAACCTGGTGGCAGTCCTGGAGATCATGGCCTTTGGTGCGATGGATCTTGCAGTATCGCTTGCCGGAGTTTCCTGGCTTCTCGGTAGCCGCCAAGGCCCGGCAGGCGATGCACCCGGCAATCTCCTTGCCGGGGTCACCCGCCCTGGTTTTCTTGGCGGAGCCGGCGTCATCAGACCCCTCGACGGCAAGTACGGCTTTACCCTTGCGCTTCCTGTTGCGGTGCCGGCCCTTCTTCGTCGGGGCGGCAGTATCCTCGTCTGAAGAGTCGGTTTCCGCACCGGCGCCTTCGTCGGGGTACTTCCTTCCCTCTTCAGCCCGGGCACATCTGTCAGCAAGAACATAGAGTTCCGCCACATCTTTCACCTTGGTCATCGCCAGTTCTTCGCGCATCTTGCAGTTACGCACATTCTGATGGAACGCGCTGATGATGGCGGCATGGTGAACATCGGGGATATTGTACTGTACCCGGCTGAATCTTTGTATGTACTTGCGCAGACTCTCGCCTTCCTTCTGGGGTATGACATGCAGGTCACTCGCTTGGCCATGGGCTTGGTGGCCTCCAGTAAAGGCACCAACAAACTCATGGCACAAGTCGGACCAAGAGGAAATAGAGTCTACTGGAAAGTGCATCAACCACGACATGGCATTAGGTTTAAGAGCCAACGGAAAGTAATTCGCAAGCACCTTATCGTCGCGGGCCCCGGCAGCTTGAATCGCGATGGTGTAGATGCTGAGGAACTCCGACGGGTGGGTCTTGTCGTTGTACTTCTCGCCAACGCCAGGCTTGAAGGTGCGGTGAGAGGGCCACTGGAACTGCCACAGCTCACGGGTAAAAGCTGGACAGCCTACCTTGTAAGGTAGACCTCCAGGGCTCTCCGGTGCTGGGCGGTCCGCAGCAGGTCCCGTTCGCCTGTCTGACTGGTGGCGCACTCCGCGCCGGCGCTCGATGGTGGTTTGAGCGTCTTCATGATCTCGCTCCTGAAGAACTCGACACTGGTCGCCGTGGGTCCGCGGGTCGGACGACGCGATGGAGATGGCGTCGCCCGCGACATCCCGACGAGTCGACACACGCGGTATCGTGCGAGGAGGAGGCGAATGCACCGTAGCCACGGCGCTGCCGGTCCTCCCGCCATCGGTGCGTGGGACTCCATCGGAGAATCGACCTGGGAGCTCCGCTGGATTTGGTTCATCCATGTTGGCGACTGTGACAAGGCTTCGGATGGTGGCTCTCCATTCGTCGAGTTTCCCCGTAATGGGAGGAAAATCGAGGAGCAACTACGCGCGTGCCAGGACTTCGGCTGGGGTCAATGGTAGCGAAACCTGCACGGATCGCGACGCGCTTCGACCCCTGAGCGTGTCAGGAGGAGCCCCATCACGATCCCGCGGTCGCATACCGTCTCCACCAGTGCCTCGGCAGGTGGGCAGGTCTTCTACGTCCCGGGAGTGGCGCTCGGGGCTCTTCCCATGGCGACGCCCGAGATCTTCGGGGTGACGACGCCGTTCGTCGCGCGCTGCTTGAGAAGAGCGCGTTGTTGGTGCCGGCGTGGGAGTTCTGGAGGTCCTTGCGTCTCCTTCGGGTGATGCGGCAGCGACCTTGGAAGGCCCCGCGCCACCCGCGGAGGGCCGGGCTCCATCTTTGGAATTGGCGGTGTGTGGCCCGTTACCAGGCACACAAACATCGCCACCTCCCAAACTCCGACTGCTGGGACGGCGTTGGTGTTCGCGAGCAGCACCCCGGGTTCTTTCCGCGACAGGTCCGCTGCTCGCCCGCGTCGGGACTGGCTTTCCGGCTTACGACTGGCCAACCGCCACCGTCGTCTTCTTCTTGGGCGCCATGACGATGGAGAAGCGTCGAGCTGACTGCTAAAGCCGATTCTCACAACTGCGCCCCCTACCTGGCGCGACAAAGATGTCGGTGTATTTGGATCGACACCTATGGGATCACAGGAATCCCTACTATGGTTGCGGGGCGCGGGGTTGAGAGAAGAGTGGATCTAACAGTCAGGACACGGTTCCTTTACCCAGGTTCGGGCCGCAAAGATGCGTAAAACCCTACTCCTGCTTTGGTGGATTATATGTTTGTGTTCTTCAGCTAGTGAGGAGCTCCAAGAGAGTCGTGAGGAGTTATAAAAAGCCGAATCCTCCTCCTGGTCGCCTCGGGCCTCCTTTTATAGGAAAAAGGGGTTGCCACAGTGGCACACAAGAGGTGGAAAGGGTACAGTGATGCGAGGTTATCCCTCGCATTATAGGACAAGGCGCATTTAATGCGCTTAGCTTAGGTGTCCTTGCTTTATCGGGAACGAGGGGAGACGTCCGTCTTGTCCGTCGCCGCTCCTCCTCGTGTTGACACGCGCCCTGGCCAGCGGTGCCTGAGGTGCCATGTAGGGAGCCAGGCAGCTGAGGTGGTGCAACGGCGGGTCTCCACGAAGATCTGCAAGTTGCCACGCAGGAGCCTGTCCAGCTGGTTGGGTCAGCAGCTGCGTGGGGCGATGGAAATACAGTTGGTGTGGGCCTGATGGTGGCCCTGCGGGTGTCCTAAGCAAGGGCCTTGCCGGGGCCCCAGCAAGGGTCTTGCCGCGGAGCCTGCTGTCATCCCCGGCAAGGTGCTTGCCGGAGGCCTTGTGGTCCTCCTTGGCTGGGATCCCGCCAAGGGTCGTCGTCTTCTTAGCTTGTATCTGATCTTGGATGTCTTCACAAAGATCTGCATGCCACCACGGGGATATCTCCCAAATCCTCGCCCCATGGGGGCGATGGACTCAAGGGTGATCCGCTCCGTAGGCGTGGGGCGAGCTGCCGCGGCAAGGGTCTTGCCGGGGCTGCCAGAGCCGGCCCCGGCAAGGGTCTTGCCAGGGCTGCTGAAACTGGCTCCCGGCAAGGATCTTGCCGGGGAAAGCCGCTTCATCCCTTTGCTCTTTGTGGTCTTGTTCTTGGCGTTGTTCCAGTCGCCATCAAGCTTCGGTCTTACCCCGGCTCACCTCCCTTGCCATGCTTGGTGTGGTGGTGCCCGTGGCTCAGACTGCCCGTGCACAGTCATAGGGGTACAAAAAGTGTACCCCTCTTTTTGTACACCGACACATTTTTCTTTTTTTCTTCTTTTTTGGGCCTTTTTTTTCTTTGTGGAGGGGCTTTATTGATTTATCCTTTCCTCACATGGGACAATGCTCTAATAATGATGATCATCACACTTTCATTGAATTACAACTCGATATTACAACTCGATACTAGAACGAATATGACTCTATATGAATTCCTTCGGCGGTGTACCGGGATGTGCAATGAATCAAGAGTGACATGTATGAAAAATTATGCATGGTGGCCTTGCCACAAATACGATGTCAACTACATGTTCATGCATGGCAATATGACAATATGATGCGTGTCATATGAACAGAACGGTGGAAAGTTGCATGGCAATATATCTCGGAATGGCTATGGAAATGCCATGATAGGTAGGTATGGTGGCTGCTTTGAGGAATAATATGATGGTTGTTTTGAGGAAGGATATATAGTGGGTGTATGGTACCGGCGAAAGTTGCGCAGTACAAGAGAGGCTAGCAATGGTGGAAGGATGAGAGTGCGTATAATCCATGGACTCAACATTAGTCATAAGAACTCATATACTTATTGAAAAAATCTACGAGTCATCAAAACAAAGCAATCACCGCATGCTCCTAGGGGGGAGGTTGGTAGGAGTTAACCATCGCGTGCCCCTGACCTCCACACAAAGGTAACACAAGCATTTCTCAATTTCATAATAACTCCACTAGCATGACTCTAATATCACTATCCTCATATCTCAAAACAATTATCAAACATCCAACTTCTCATCGTATTCAATGCACTTAGTGTGAAAGTTTTTCTTACATTGATATTGGATGTCTATCATGTGAAGACTAGTATCATAGCCTAAATACATTACCATGCTGTTTTAATAGACTCTCAAAAGGATATAAGTGAAGCATGAGAGTTCAACAATTTCTTCAAAATATAATCACCATTGTGCTCTAAAAGATATAAGTGAAGCACTAGAGCAAAAACTATTCAACTCAAAAGATATAAGTGAAGCACATAGAGTGTTCTAACAATTCCTAGGCCATATTTAACTCTCTCAAATAGGTGTGTCCTGCAAGGATAATTGTGGCAAACTAACAAACAAAGACTCAAATTATACAAGACACTCCAAGCAAAACACATATCATGTGGTGAATAAAAATATAGCTCCGAGTATAGTTACCGATAGATGAAGACGAAAGAGGGGATGCCTTCCCGGGGCATCCCCAAGCTTAGGCTTTTGGTTGTCTTGAATTCTACTTGGGGTGCCTTGGGCATCCCCAAGCTTAGGCCCTTGCTACTCTTTGTTCCATAGTCCATCAAAGCAATACTCAAAACTTGAAAACTTCACAACACAAAACTTAGAAAAAAATCTCGTGAGCTCCGTTAGTATAAGAAAGCAAACCAGTACTCAAAGGTACTGCAATGAATTCATTCTTTGTTTATATTGGTGTTAAACATACTGTATTCCAACTTCTCTATATTTCATACTTCCCAATATTACTCATAGATGCATTGAAATAAGCAAACAACACACGAAAAACAGAACAGTCTGTAGTAATCTGCAGGTTTCGCACACTTCTGTAACTCCAAAAAATTCAAACTAAATTGGTAAACGTGATGAATTTTTTCTATTAATCATCTGCAAAAAGAATCAACTAAATAGCACGCTCCAATAAAATCTGATGACCATTCTAGCGAGCGCTAATGATTATGTTTTTCACAGCAAGATCACATAAACTTCACACAAGTCTTCCCAAAGGTTCTACTTGGCACAAACACTAAAGAAAACACAAAACCACATCTAAACAGAAGCTAGATGCGATATTTATTCCCTAACAGCAGCAAAAAAAAATTGGGTTGCCACCCAACAAGCGCTATCATTTTACGCCCCTAGCTAGGCACGATACATGGATAGATCTAGGTATTGCCATCATTGGAAGGCAATCCATACGTGGCTCTCATAATAGATTCATATGGTAATTTGATTTTCTTTCTAGGAAAGTGTTCCATGCCTTTCCTGAACGGAAATTGGAATCTAATATTTCCTTCCTTCATATCAATAATTGCACCAATCGTTCTAAGGAAAGGTCTACCAAGAATAATAGGACATGAAGGATTGCAATCTATATCAAGAACAATGAAATCTACGAGCACATAATTCCTATTGGCAACAATAAGAACATCATTAATCCTTCCCATAGGTTTCTTAATAGTGGAATCCGCAAGATGCAAATTTAAAGAACAATCATCAAGCTCATGGAAACCTAGCAAATCACACAAAGTTTTTGGGATAGTGGAGACACTTGCACCCAAATCACACAAAGCATAGCATTCATGATCTTTAATTTTTATTTTGATAATAGGTTCCAACTCATCATAAAGCTTTCTAGGGATAGAAACTTCTAACTCAAGTTTTTCTTCATAAGATTGCATCAAAGCATCAACTATGTGTTTGGTGAAAGCTTTATTTTGACTATAAGCATGTGGAGAGTTTAGTACGGATTGCAACAAGGAAATACAATCAATCAAAGAGCAATTATCATAATTGAATCCCTTGAAATCCAAAGTAGTGGGTTCATCACTATGCAAAGTTTTAATCTCTTCACTCCCACTTTTAACAATTTTAGCATCAAGATCTAAAAACTCCGAAACATTCGGACATCTTAAAGTAGAATCATCTCCAATCTTATCTTCATCAAGATTTAAACTAGAAAACAAGGATCTAATAGGAGACACATCAATAACTTTCAGATTTTCATTTTTATTTTCATGATAACTAGAAGAACTCGCTTTAATATAATCATCTCTTTTAGCACGCATCCTAGCGGTTCTTTCTTTGCATTCATCAATGGAAATTCTCATGGCTTTGAGAGACTCATTGATATCATGCATAGGTGGGATAGATCTAAGTTTCAAAGAATCAACAACAAGAGTAATTCTATCCACACTTCTAGCCAATTCATCAATCCTAAGCAATTTCTCTTCAAGCATAGCATTGAAATTCTTTTGCGACATCATAAACTCCTTAACACTAGTTTCAAATTCAGAAGCCATCTTTCCATAAGAGTTGTTGTTGGAATTACCATAATTATTATAGGAATTACTAGGAAAAGGCCTAGGATTGAAGTTCCCTCTATAAGCATTGTTGCCAAAATTATTCCTACCAACAAAATTCACATCCAAAGATTCATTTTTATTTTCAATCAAAGTGGATAAAGTCATATCATTGGGATCAGAAGAAGCACTCTTACCGGCAAATAATTTCATAAGTTCATCCATCTTTCCACTCAAAACACTAATTTCTTCAATAGCATGCACTTTTTTACTAGTAGATCTTTCGGTGTGCCATTGAGAATAATTAACCATAATATTATCTAGGAGTTTGGTAGCTTCTCCTAAGGTAGTTTCCATGAAAGTGCCTCGAGCGGCCGAATCTAAAAGATTTCTAGAAGCAAAATTCAAGCCAGCATAAAAGTTCTGAATAATCATCCATAGATTCAAACCATGTGTAGGGCAATTATGTATCATTAATTTCATTCTCTCCCAAGCTTGTGCAACATGCTCATGATCTAGTTGCTTAAAATTCATAATATCGTTTCTAAGAGAGATGATCTTGGCAGGAGGGAAATACTTAGAGATAAAAGCATCTTTGCACTTATTCCACGAATCAATACTATTTCTAGGTAAAGAGGAAAACCAAGTTTTAGCACGATCTCTAAGTGAAAACGGAAATAACTTCAATTTAACAATATCGTTATCCGTATCCCTTTTTTTTGCATATCACACAATTCAACAAAGTTGTTTAGATGGGTAGCGGCATCTTCACAAGGAAGGCCGGAGAATTGATCTTTCATGACAAGATTCAACAAAGCAGCATTGATCTCACAAGATTCAGCATCAGTAATAGGAGCAATCGGAGTGCTAATAAAATCATTATTATTGGTATTGGAGAAGTCACACAATTTGGTATTGTTCTGAGCCATAATGATAAGCAAGCAATCCAACACAAACAAGCAAACAAGAGGGAAGCAAACGATAAACACACAGCGGAAGAAGGGCAAATAAAACGGCATGGGTGAAGTGAGGGAGAGGAAAACGAGAGGAAAAAAATGTAATGTGAAGGATAAGGGTTTGTGATAGGTAATTGGTATATGACTTTTGTGTAAGCCTCCCCGGCAGCGGCGCCAGAAATTCTTCTTGCTACTTCTCGAACTTGCATTGTATTCCCTCGAAGAAGAAAGGGAGATGCAGCACAGTAGTGTAATTATTTCCGTCAGTTTTTTAGAACCAAGGTATCAATCCAGTAGGAGACCATGCGCGAGTCCCTCGCACCTCCACAAACAAATAAGAACTTCGCAGCCAACGCGATAAGGGGTTGTCAATCCCTTTACGGTCACTTACGAAAGTGAGATCTGATAGAGATGATAGTTTGATATTTTTGGTATTTTTTGGATATAAGAACAAAAAGTAAAAGCGGAAAAGTAAAGTAGATTGTAGATTGATATGTTGAGAATAGACCCGGGGACCATAGATTTCTCTAGTGGCTTCTCTCATGATAGCGGTATTCTACGGTGGGTGAACAAATTACTGTTGAGCAATTGATAGAAAAGCGAATAATTATGAGACTATCTAGGCATGATCATTATATATAGGCATCACGTCCGAGACAAGTAGACCGAAACTATTCTGCATCTACTACTATTACTCCACACATCGACCGCTATCCAGCATGCATCTAGACTATTAAGTTCATAAGAATAGGGTAATGCCTTAAGCTAGATGACATGATGTAGAGGGCTAAACTCAAATAACATGATATAAACCCCATCTTTCTATCCTCGATGGCAACAATACAATACGTGCCTTGCCGCCCCTACTGTCACTGGGAAAGGACACGGCAAGATTGAACCCAAAACCAAGCACTTCTCCCATTGCAAGAACTATAGATCTAGTAGGCCAAACCAAACCAATAATTCGAAGAAACTTGCAAGGATATTATAATCATACATAAAGAGTTCAGAGAAGAACCAAATATTTCTCATAGATAATCTTGATCATAAACCCACAATTCATCGGATCTCGACAAACGCACCGCAAAAAAGATATTACATCGAATAGATCTCCTCGAAGACCGAGGGTAACTTTGTATTGAGATCCAAAGAGAGAAAAGAGCCATCTAGATACTAGCTATGTACCCGAAGGTCTGTGGTAAACTACTCACAACTCATGGTGAGGTGATGATGATGATGTAGAAGCACTCCATGGAAGATTCCCCCTCCGGCGGAGCTCCGGAACAGACCCCAAGATGGGATTGTGTTACCCGGGAACGGGATTGCTGAGTCCTCTGTGGCTCACAGATTCTACACCACACCAGATGCAGGTACTCAGGCGATCTATTCAAGTGACGGCACCGAGCTGTACTGGGAGTACGACGAGGACCGTAGTCGTTACTATGTGCACTATCCCGACGATCAGTAGAGGTTTCTACTAGGGGCGATTCAGACCTGTGGTTTTATGTATGTTTGGTATCTTTCATTTGGATCTTCACCCGTAGACGGGTTGTGATGTTTTGAATGATGTTTGGATGTGTAATGAATTGTGTGACGTGGCGAGTGTAAGCCAACTATCTTTTCGCTTTCATCCCTATTTTTACATGAGATGTGCAAAGATACCAAACTTGAGATCATTCCAGAATGGGCTTATACCTTTAAGTCGTGCCTCGACACGTAGGAGGTATAGTCCCATCCTGGGCATTACAAGTTGGTATTCAGAGCCTTCTTCGACCTAGAAGCCCCCACTGTTTGATCGAATCATTGACGGTTGATTCTAGGCACACACTTAAAATGTTTTGAGTCCTATATTTATATCGGAGAGTAGGATTTCTTTTGCTCCTCATCTCTTTTCACTCTGGTCAGGACTCCTGACGATTACTCTTGCCTCTTCTACTCTCAAAATTGCACCAATTTTTTTTAGGAATCTCGCGAGTATTGTTTGGATTGTTTCGATGTCTTTGTGATGAGAACATTGTTCTCGATGCCTCCTGTCACTAGGGGTTGTGGCAGTGTCCCGGGGAGTTGAGCTCCGAGGTGTTGTTGTCACAAACATATCGCGGCAGTTCTAGAATACTTAAGACGGCCGACATCGAAAACTCTCCTATGCGGTTAGTGGCAAGATAACCCCGACATCACCCAGTACTGGGGAGGTAGTTCGGGAGTATTGCCATAGCTTGTATAGTAGATGCGTTTCGAAGGTCCGAGGTAGACGGTTTCCGAAAATAACTGGTTATGTGTTGAAGGATGGATACAGCTGGATGTAGGATTAGAGTTGAGTGCGCGATGCTTCCCCTATATCCCCAACACCTGATTGCATAACTGGAAACTTTCGGAAATTAATAGGTGGGTTCATCTAGTAGCTCGTAGGCATTCTTCCAACGAATGCATGATATGGAGTTCGGGGTTCTACATTGAGTGAAGTGGTTTTATGGCCGTTGTTCCGATCGGGAGTTGCATCTTAAAGGGTCCTTGGCTATGCTGATCCGGGGATTGCAAAACCCTTTTGTAACACGTTCCATAAGCTTTCAGCACGAATATGTCGAACGAAGCTCCTATCTTGTATTTGTTCTATCTGCACCTTGTTGTTTTTCTTATTTACCTTTTGTCTCCCAAGTGGCTTCTCGTGAAGATTGTTGTTATCATTAAACTGAGAATTTCATTTGTTCCTCTTGTTCGAATGATTCTTGTGAAGACTATGTTGCAATTATAGCCGTTGTTTCAGCTTATATCTTCTTTCAATCAAATGGCTAATGGTGGTCATCTCTTTCAGGATGGCTCCTAAAAGGGTTCTCAATGCTAACCCAGAGGGTGAAGAGGTTCCTGATCGTCCTCCTTCACCTCCTCCTCCGTCTGAGGCCTGGAGAGAAATTATGCAAACTACGAACCAGAACACCCAGCTGCTTATGCAGATGATGCAGCAAATGCAAGCAAATCAAGCAAATCAGGGTGCTCATGGGAACCAAGGCAATTTGTTCAACCAACGGCACTTTGCTACGCTCAACCAGTTCTTGGCAAATCAACCAAATGCTTTCAGTTACTGCGTGGACCCTCTCGATGCTGAAGACTAGATAACGGATATCAAGAAGCATTTTGAGTGCAGTAACATCAGGCCCGAGGACTATCTGAAGTTTGCAGCCTTCCAACTCAAGGACCAAGCAGATGATTGGTGGCAGCAGTACAAAGACTCCAGAGAAGGGCGTGTAATCTCCTGGGATGACTTTTGCAAGGACTTTCGCTCTCACCACATTCCAACAAGTGTCATCGAGGGTATGCGTGAGCAATTCCGCAACCTGAAGCAAGGCTCAATGACTGTCTACCAATATAATGTCAAGTTCCAGAACCTTGCCCGCTATGCCAAGCAAGACATCCCAGATGCCAAGAGCAAGATCTATCAGTTCCGTGGTGGTCTGAAGGATGAACTCCAACTTGCCCTCACCTTGTTCGAGCTTGATGAGTTTGACAAATTCTATAACATGGCGCTTAAGCAAGAGGCAGCCCAGCTCAAGATGGCAGCTTCCAAAAAGAGGATCAGAGACGCTGTTCACTCCCCCTCATCTTTCTCAAGTGGCCGCGAAGCAACAGAAGTTTTGGCTTCCACCTCCTCCAGTGATCCGAGCTCCCTACAACAACAACAAGAACTCTGGTGGCCGTGGTTTCTCCCACCCACCCAACCCAAGCAACCAGTCAAAGAATCAGTTTCAATCTTCCAAGTCAAGTGCTCCTCATTACCGTCCTCTCTCAGAAGTGGTTTGCAACAAGTGTGGCCAGAAGGGTCATTATGCTAACAAGTGCCCCAACCCAAGGCGCCTTCCGCCTCCTCCGCCTGTCAGCACTGCTATTGTCAAGCACAATCCAAAGGCTGCAAGAGTGAATCTGATGAATGCAACCCAAGCAGATAATTCTACAGATGTGATACTTGGTAACCTTCCAGTTAACTCTATTCCTGCAAAAGTATTGTTTGATTCGGGTGCATCGCTTTCCTTCATTTCAAGACCTTTTGTTGCTAAGCATGAATTGGTTTCGGAGAGCATTCCTAGACCTTTGAAGATTATTTCTCCGGGTTTGCAAATGACTTCCAACTCAGTTGCTCCGAATGTATCTATTCGCATGGGTGATTACCGCTTTCTCGCTAATCCGGTTGTTCTCGGCAACTCCGACATTGACCTTATCCTCGGGATGGATTGGCTTTCTCAGCATGATGCTCACATTGATTGTGCAAATAAGGAAGTCAAGATTACTCATTTCGACAAAGATGTGATTATCTTCGCCTCTCGGGATAACACAATCAGGCTTTTCTCTATCAATGACAAGGGCGAGATTAATGCCATCTCTCAAATTCCGGTGGTTGACGAATACGAAGACATTTTTCCTAAAGAACTTCCAGGCATGCCTCCACATCGTCAAGTGGAATTCGTCATTGAACTCGAGCCTGGTACTGAGCCAGCATGCCGGCGTCCGTACAAGCTCTCCCCTGAAGAGTTGAAGGAGTTGAAGAAACAGCTTGATGAACAAGAGCGTATGGGTCTAATCAGGCCTAGCACGTCTCCTTGGGGCTGTGGTGTCTTATTTGTCAAGAAGAAGGATGGCACGGAGCGCCTTTGCGTCGATTACCGGCCATTGAACAAGAAGACAATAAAGAACAAGTATCCGCTCCCCAACATCAATGAATTGTTCGAGCAGCTCAAAGGAGCTAAAGTGTTCTCAAAGCTCGATCTCCGAATGGGTTATCACCAAATTCGCATTCGTGAAGAAGATATCCACAAGACTGCCTTCAGAACGAGCTATGGCTCCTATGAATATACAGTCATGTCTTTTGGCCTCGCTAATGCTCCACCTACCTTCTCGAGAATGATGCACTACATTTTCAACCCCTACACCAACGAGTTTGTGCTTGTGTATCTGGATGACATCTTGGTATTCTCCAAGAATGAAGAAGATCACGAAAAGCACCTCCGTCTGGTTCTCGATAGACTCCGTGAACATAAGTTCTATGCCAAGTTCTCCAAGTGCGAATTTTGGCTCGATAAGGTCTTGTATCTGGGCCGTATCATCTCTGCTGACGGTATTGCTGTGAACCCCGAGAAAGTTGAAGCGATTGTCAACTGGGAACCTCCTCAGAACGTCAAGCAACTTCGAAGCTTCCTTGGTCTTGCTAGCTATTGCAGAAGGTTTGTTGAGAACTTCTCCAAGATTGCCAAGCCTCTCTCCAACTTGCTGCAGAAGAATGTCAAGTACAACTGGTCTCCGGATTGTGATGTGGCATTCAACACTCTCAAAGAAAAGCCCATCTCTGCTCCAGTTCTTACTCCTCCAGATGAGTCCAAGCCCTACGAAGTATTCTGTGATGCTTCTCTTCAAGGACTTGGTGGTGTGCTAATGCAGGACAAGAAGATTGTGGCATACACTTCTCGTCAACTGAAGCCAAGTGAGAAGAACTACCCCACACATGATCTCGAACTAGCAGCTGTGGTACACGCTCTGATTACGTGGAGACGCCTTCTATTGGGCAGAAAAGTCGACATCTTCACCGATCACAAGAGCTTGAAGTACATCTTCACACAGCCGAACCTGAACCTCCGCCAGACTCGTTGGGTTGAGATGATCCAAGAGTATGATCCAAGCATCGAATACACACCTGGCAAGGCAAATGTCATTGCAGATGCTTTGAGCAGAAAGGCATATTGCAACAGTCTCATTATCAAGCCGTTTCAGTCTGAGCTTTGTGAAGCTTTCAGGAAGCTAAACCTCCAAGTTGTTCCGCAAGGTTTTCTTGCAAATCTTCAAGTAGCTCCTACCTTGGAAGATCAGATTCGTGAGGCCCAACTCAGTGATGCTATGGTGCAGAAAGTGAAACATGGTATTGCAAAGGGTACTCCCAAATACAAGTGCTATCGCGTTGATGAGAGAGATACCTTGTTCTTTGAGGACAGACTTGTGGTTCCCAAGGGTGATCTCAGGAAGCTCATAATGGACGAAGCACATGATTCCCTCCTGTCGATTCATCCTGGCAGTTCCAAGATTTACCAAGACCTCAAGCAATCTTACTGGTGGACTCGCATGAAAAGGGAGATTGCCCAATTCGTGAATGAATGTGATGTCTGCAGAAGAGTGAAGGCAGAGCATCAACGTCCAGCCGGTCTTCTCCAACCTCTTCCTATTCCCGAGTGGAAATTCGACCACATTGAAATGGATTTCGTCACTGGCTTTCCTAAGTCCAAGAAAGGGAATGATTCTATCTTTGTGGTGATTGACAAGCTTACCAAAGTCGCTCACTTCCTTCCAGTCAAAGAATCCATCAATGCAGCTCAACTTGCAGAATTGTACACTTCCAGAATTGTGTCCTTACATGGCATTCCTCAAGTTATCTCCTCAGACCGTGGAAGTTTGTTCACTTCCAAGTTCTGGGACTCCTTTCAGTCTGCCATGGGCACTAAGATCCATTTCAGCACTGCATTTCACCCTAAGACTAGTGGTCAAGTCGAGAGAGTGAATCAGATTCTAGAATACATGCTCAGAGCCTGTGTCATATCTTTTGGCATGAAGGGGGAAGATTGCCTTCCGTTTGCCGAGTTCTCTTACAACAACAGTTTCCAAGCAAGTGCCGGCAAAGCTCCGTTTGAAATCCGCTATGGCAGAAAGTGCCGTACACCTCTCAACTGGTCTGAGACTAGTGAACGTCAACTTCTTGGCAATGACTTGATCTCAGAAGTCGAAGAAATGTGCAAAGTCATACGTGAGAATCTCAAGGCCGCTCAGTCGCGTCAGAAGAGTTACTATGACGGCAAGCATCATGATTTGGCCTTCAACATTGGGGATCATGTCTATCTCCGTGTTTCTCCTATGAAAGGCACCCAAAGGTTCGGTATCAAAGGAAAGCTTGCTCCTAGATACGTGGGCCCTTTCAAGATCCTTGGCAAAAGAGGCGATCTAGCCTATCAACTTGAGCTCCCTTCCAACTTCGCTAATGTTCATGATGTGTTTCATGTGTCTCAACTCCGCAAGTGCTTCAAGACACCTGAACGCACCATTCTGTTTGAGGAGATTGATCTTCAACAAGACTTGTCTTACCGAGAGCACCCCGTTGCAATTCTCGAAGAAACCGAGCGCAAGACCCGCAACAAGTCAATCAAATTCTTAAAAGTCAAGTGGTCACACCATACCGACCGAGAAGCTACGTGGGAATGAGAAGATCACCTTCGTTCCGAGTACCCTTCCTTCTTACAGTCCTAGATCTCGGGACGAGATCTTTTCGTAGTAGAGGAGAGTTTGTAATGCCCCGGATGTAATACTTTCCCTTTTTGGCAATATATAACTTTGGCTTCATCAATTCCATTCCGGGTTCTTCGTCTTTTCGGGTTTTCGTCGTTTTGTCGTGTGCGTGTGTGCATGCATCCTTGTCATGTTGTCATGTGCATTGCATTTTGTTTGTGTGTCGTTAGCATCCGGTCCCACTCGTTCCTTCCCGTTGTCCGTTTCGAGTTCCGACGCTCTCACACGTGCCCGTGGCATCCCCGAGTCCTTCTTTTGTGTTTGGCCGTGTAACGTTTCCGGTTTGGCGTGAGACTTGTCGTGCGATGTTGTTTTGATACGTGTAACCCGCCTGTCAAATTGCGTCGCGTTTGGAGATCGTTTGGTACTTCAACAGTTATTCTCGTGGGCTAAAAGTACCTCATCTTTGAGGCCCAAGAAACCCCTCCAACAACCCACCAACCCAGCTCAAACCCTTCCCATCATCTAGGCCATTCAATTGTGATCTCGTGGCCGAAAACCTCTCCTCATTTGGACTACCCTAGCTCCTTGTGCCTATATAAACGTCCAACCCCCTCCAATTTTGCGTCCAAAACCCTAGTGTTTCCACCGCTGCCGCGCTGTGCCTCCACCGTCGCCTCTTCGTGCTTCCACTGCACCCGTGCTTCCACCGCGTGCGCCCGCGGGGCCCAGTGCCGGCCCGCCGCCGCCGCGATCTGGGCCGCATCACCGACCGCGCCGGCTTCGTCTTCAACCTCTCCGCGCCGCCGCCGTACTCCCTCGCCGCCGGCACCTCTCACCGACCCCCGCCTCCGTTCCTCGTGCGCCGCCGCCTCCGGCCAGGCCTCTCGCCGCCGGCCGCGCCGCCCCTCGCCGCCGGGCTCCCAGCCGCCCGACGCCGGCCTCCTCTCGCCGCCCGCCGCCGGTCTCCTCTCGCCGCCCGCCGCCGGACACAGGCCGCCCCTCGCCGGCCGCCGGAGGGATCGAAGCCGCCAGCCGCCGCTGCTTCGAGGAGGAGCCTCGATCGATCTGATCGGGATCCAGTCGCTGCAACCCTAACGGGTCGGTGCGATCCGCCCGACCCGCGAACCCTCCAGACCCGTTGACCGCCAGACCCGATCCGCTCCAGATCCGCGCCCGTTTGACTGCTACAGGAGGTTGACTCTCGTTTTTTCCTCTAAGTGTTAGTTTTTTCAGTGTCTGATGCATTTTTGTGATGAGGATAACTTTTGATGTGCTTATCCGTTTTGAGCATATGATATGTCAAAATGATCGTGATGACATGTACTATGTTTTGTTCCATTGTGCCATGCATGTTTGAGGTCATCTAGATGTCTTAATCTTCATGGGAAGAGTGCTACTTGTTATAAACTGCTGCTATTAGTTGTTTTCATGCCATCTTTGCAATGTGATAACTTGTTGCATGTTTTTCCAAATGAAGCAAATGATATGTCCACATGTTCATCATGAGATGCTCTACATGTTGGTTGCTTTAGCTTGCATGATAGATTTCATATTGCCATGTTTATCTCCTTTGCAAAAGTGTATGTGGCTGTTAGGTTGTTAAAGTTGTTTCGAGATGCCTAGTTGAGGAGCTCGTTGCTATTGATGTGGTTGTCCCCTTGTTGCATGCTTATATGTTTTGGACTCCCCATCATGTGTACTTTGCTGTGGTGCAAACCACTTGCCATGTTATGCTTTGAGGTGACTTAAAATTGCTCACAAACAAGCCATGATATTACTGCTGTTTTAACACTTAGTGAAATTTCACTAAGTCTGGAATCTGTTATTTCCAGATGCCATGTTTGCTTGTTGTTCTAGGCAAATCCATGCTAGTTTTGGGGTGACTATTGATGATTCCTTGTTGCATATGTTGTTGGCTATCCATTCATGCCCTCACATGCTCTTTTGGGTGGCTGTAGCATATTTAACTCTTGCTCCCAAGTTGCTATAAAATACTGCTGTCAGGGTTTTGTTGTCATGTTCAAAATGTTATAGCTTGTTGCTATTGATCCATGCCTCCTATGGAGATGCTCCAATGGAATTGTTTGCTGTAGGATATGTCTACTTTATGTCCATGCTTCTTTTCATGATGTTTGAGTGCTGTAGAGTATATATTTCTTGCTCCGAAGTTGCTATGTGGCTGTTAATTTCAGCTTTGCAATGTTTATTGTTTCGGGTGTATCTTTTAGCCCGTTGCTCCGTTTTGAGCAAGTCCTATATGAAACTTGTATGATTTTGCATGTAGATTCATAATATCCTCTTGTTAGCATGTTTTGAAGTTTCTTGCTAGTTGCATATTTTCATGTTCCTTGTGCTGTATCTCTGTGTTTCCTATGTTGACTTTCTGTGCATCCTAAGTGCATCTGTAGTGCTTCCTTAGTGCATCAGCCATGCATCCTGTAGTTTGCGCATTGCATCGTGTTTGATTTCGTGCCTCGTGTGTTTTGTGTTGAGTAGAGCCGGAAGCCGAGAACGAGTACGAGAAAGAGGTTACTACCGAGGTTGAGAACGAGGAGCTCTCTTACGATCCCATCGACGACCCGACAGGCAAGATGACCTGACCCAGATAACATTACTATCTTTGCCTATTGCTAGAAGTCTCGCTCTTAGCTTATTGCCTCGATGCCCATGTTTTTCCTGTCAGCCTCCTATTGTAACCATGAATCTGTCTAACCACCCTACCTATGCAAACCTTTGATTGGCTAAGTAAGCTTCGCTCAGCCCCTCTTATAGCATTGTTAGTTGCAGGAGAAGATTTGAAGATTCTTGCTTCTTGTTGAAGCTTGTTGGGATATCACTCTATATAATTCTTAAATGAAATCATCTATATATTGGTAATGGGTGGAAGGCTAAGTCTTTTGCTTGGTGATTTGTTCCACTCATGCCGCCCTAGGAACCGTATAAACCGGTGTTATGTTCCATAATTATGCGTTCCTCACACGGTTGGGGTTATGGGACCCCCTCGATAAACCGCTAAGTGCTAAGTCTTTTCCAGCAAGTCCCAACATTGGTACTATTTGTCTAAACAACTAACAACTTGCCGAGGGAGTAATTAACCCGAGGATTAATTAATCAACCCCCCTGGGCCAGTGCTCGATTTGAGTGTTGGTCCAAACTAGAGCCACTTGCGGTGCCACCCAGTTCGCTGGGGTCTTCGGTATCTGTACGTAGCGCTCATCCGGTCGTGGCCTGAGACTAGATACGCGCGGCTACTATCAGGGTGTCGGCACGCCGGGAGGATTTGCTGGATTAGCCTTACCTTAGTCGGAGTATCTTGAGCACGGGATTCTGAGGATACTCGGGCCTTCCCACCTTGGAGTTGCGACTCCGCGGATCGTGGGCTTGTCATGGGCCAAGTTGGAACACCCCTGCAGGGTTTTGAACTTTCGAAAGCCGTGCCCGCGGTTATGTGGCAGATGGGAATTTGTTAATATCCGGTTGTAGAAAACTTGACACCATGTTCAGAATACACTACCAGTGTGAGTACCGTGACGGTCATTTTCCGAAAGGGGTTCGGGAAGTGAACACGGTGGGGTTATGTTTGACTTGCTTAGTTAGGATCACTTCGTGATCATCTTATCGTCTGAGGCACTTCTCTTCTCGCTCTCTTTTACGTACGTTAGTGCTAGTGCTGCTCCAACCTCTTATTCTTTCTTCAGCCTTGTTCCACACCCAAGGCTTGGATAGTTGTGTTACCCGGGAACGGGATTGCTGAGTCCTCTGTGGCTCACAGATTCTACACCACACCAGATGCAGGTACTCAGGCGATCTATTCAAGTGACGGCACCGAGCTGTACTGGGAGTACGACGAGGACCGTAGCCATTACTATGTGCACTATCCCGACGATCAGTAGATGTTTCTACTAGGGGCGATTCAGACCTGTGGTTTTATGTATGTTTGGTATCTTTCATTTGGATCTTCACCCGTAGACGGGTTGTGATGTTTTGAATGATGTTTGGATATGTAATGAATTGTGTGACGTGGCGAGTGTAAGCCAACTATCTTTTCGCTTTCATCCCTATTTTTACATGAGATGTGCAAAGATACCAAACTTGAGATCATTCCAGAATGGGCTTATACCTTTAAGTCGTGCCTCGACACGTAGGAGGTATAGTCCCATCCTGGGCATTACAGGGATCTCTTGGGAACAGAAGGTTACGGCGGTGGAACTAGGGTTTTCTCTGTTCGTCTGATGGTTTCGGGGTACGTAGGCTTATATAGGAGGAAGGAGGGCGCCGGGGGCCTTACGTGGGACCCACGAGGTAGGGGGCGCGCCCTAGTGGGGGGGCGCGCCCCCCACCCTCGTGGGCACCACGTGGCCCCTACTCCGTGGTTCTCAAGTCTCCCGTGCGTGATTTTCTCCAAAACTATCTCTCCCGAAGGTTTCATTCCGTTTGGACTCCGTTTGATATTCATTTTCTGTAAAACCGTGAAACCGGCAAAAAAAAACAACAATCTGGATTGGACCTTTGGGTTAGTAGGTTAGTCCCAAAAATAATATAAAAGTGTATAACAAAGCCCATTAAACATCCAAAACATCATAAATAATAGCATGGAACAATAAAAAATTATAGATACGTTGGAGACGTATCAAGGCCGTCTTTTTTAGATCTGGAGAGAGGGTGATAGTGTGAGAAGTAAGTGGGCAGCCCTTAGCAAGAAAGCTCTGAAGCTCCAGCCTATATATCTTGTTTATAGTACTAGTACTAGAAGTGGAGTAGTGGTAGAGTAGTTTATATTTTCTCTGCAAATAGTACCAGTTAGTCGTGCTTTAAAACTGAACGGTACGCCATTAAAAAAATAAAGGTCGATAACTAATGCGGCACCTCGGGCCAACATGGCCAAGTCACATTTTGCACGAGAAATTACACACCATGTTTCGTTGACATGTGGTCCCGTGTACCAGATGAATGACTCCAAGTTCGACCACCATGATGCTAGGTGCGAGCCGAGGAACACTGTTGGAGAGACCCCCCTCATAATTTTCCTACATTGGTAATTTGATTCATATGATAGAATGCTATAGGATTTTTTTCCTATGTAATCATGTTTTAATTGGCAATCTAGCATCCGCTCCAACTTTTGTTTCACTTCCTTTGATCCTACGAAGAGAGCACTTGCTATAAATGATATGTCGTTGCAAGAGCCGCCTATATTAATTAACCATGCTCTAAAAAGGTGGACCAACTTTGGCTATAGTAGTACTGTAGGTTAGTAGGTGACCTTGCGCTTGGCTCTTCTCCTCTTCCGTAAGTCGAACAATAATGATGGTACTACTTCTGGCAATCTGACACCAAATGAACTGTTGCACGTCCACCGCTTGTAAGCAAAAGTTTCTCCTCGTGCTACGAGCCACTACGCACGCGTTGGCGAGGGAGAAGGCGTAGTAAGCAAGCTTTTCGTCGTTCTGCGAGTTGACGGGACACATCAAAGTTACGTATTTATTAGTACTCTCTTCAAAAAGGGCCGACCATGTCCATGGCTACCATCCCGTTCTCTGTCATTGAGTACGTGCACTATTCACGTGCCATCGAGGAGAAAAAATATTGCGTATTACTAGGTGCCATCGAAGTGCATGACTCACTTGCGCACTGCATATCTTCGTTTTCTTGCATGACACGCCACCTTGATGCTAGATGTCCCGCGTGTCATGGAGGCATATAGTATGATTTTGTAAAACGGAGGCATATAGATGTCCCGGGTGCTGGCAACAGGATGAACAAAGCTCATGTCTTAAATGAAAGAGTAGAAGAACATAGATTCCCGACGACCGAGAAGGAGCTACAAACCTCGGGGCGGAGCGCCTGCACTCATAATATTTTATATTATTCAGTAATAACTAATGCGGCACCTCGGGCCAACGCGGCCAGATCGCATTTTGCACGAGAAATTACACACCATGTTTCGTTGACATGTAGTCCCGTTCCAACATGTCAGTGAGACGACGGCGAGTCCTTTTATACAATTTCCGAAAGGACGTGTAGGCCGGGGCGCCTCTTCCTGTACCGTGGCAAACTGGCAACTGTCCATCGACTCTTCGCCTTTCCCTCTCGATTTGGAATAGCTGTTGCACGCTCTTACTCCCTCCTCCATTTTCCTTCACCCTTCTTTCTGCCATTGTTCGATCATCTTCTCCATGGAGGGAACAAGCCGGAAACGACCCCGTTATTCTTGCCCCGATCTGAAAGATGACGTGGTGGGGGAACTCATTGATCGGTGCGACGTCATCACCTCGGCTAGCATGGCAGGTTCGTTCAAGAACATTCTTGGCTCAACTAATAACATCATTACAAGGAACCCATGGGTCCAGGAGCGGTTTGATCTCCCCTATCTTCTTCGTCGTGACCCTGCTGACTGGCGCGGGGACAAGGGAAGCCTCTCCTTGTGCAAATTGATGCCCCTTGATAATGATACGTATGATGTTAGGATGCCATCGCTTGAGGGCAAGGATTTGGGCAGGCGCAAATGGAGATTGGGTTGTTTATATTGGGTACAATTGCGAGTGGGAACTTATGAATGTGTACACTCGTCAGCGGATTCCACTTCCAAAAATCTCTGAGTGCCCTGAGGTTGAGCACACAGATGATCTACATACGTTCTTATATGATCATGGTGACTGTCGTCTACGGAAGATAGCAATTCCTCGAGTTCCCAACCGCTCTTGGAATTACAAGAACTATCAAGTTGTTGCTATCTTCGACAAGTTTGTTGCCGTCCTTCCTGGTTCGACTGGATGGATATTGCTCAAAAATCAGTTTCTATACATGGATGTGTACTGTGATGCAATTGAATACGAGGGTATTGTGTTTGCTGCCACCACTCGTGGCACTGTTTTTGCATGGGATCCTTATTGTTTTGGTACATTTGTCTTCCATCGTAATTATAATTGTTTCATCCACATGCATGCGAGTTAGCAAGTTTCCCTTCTCTACTAATTAACCTTCTTCTTGTGTTTCCATGGTCCTGTGAACATTCCACCACCTATACTTGAAAAAAGTTATAACCAAGGGGGAGATGACGATGGTGATGATCACGAGCATGAGGACGAGCAGGGCCCGTATGCTCACTGGCGGCTGGCAACTATTTCCAATGGATCACCACTTCTTGTCTATATACAACCCACTGCTGATGTTACTACTGAGGGAGCAGGTGTTGTCTCCCATGATCGCACTCTCCGCACCTATTCCAAAACCCGTTGCATGGTATTCGGGATGGATACTAGTGTGCTAGCGCCAACACCTTCTCCCTGGTACAATATTGATAGTCTTGGAGCAAACTCGCTCTTCCTTGGACAAAACTATCCAATGATGGTGAAAGGCGATCCAACTGCTGTTGACACAACGTTACTACAACTTATGAGAAGCAACTGTATCTATACGTCGGACATTGCGGTGGCTCCCTACCCTGGTCGTGATATAGTAGGATGCTTCAGCCTGGATGATCAGTCCTGCGTTGGTCTCGATATTGACACTAGTTGGCCCTTCCTAGAGAATCACTTGTGGTTCAAAGCAAGCGTTTCCAACGCCGAGGATTTGTTGAGTTGAAGTTCATTTCATTGCTTGTTATTTGTTCTTTGATGAAAACTTTAGTATTTATAATGTATCCTCGTTGTCGTTGTGGGTTGATGACCTGTTGTAGGTAATAAAATGATATGCCTGTGATAAACTTACTAAATTTATGAATGGCTTTCGAGTCGCTTCTCTGAGTGGGTGTAGCGACGAGGAAAAAAATATACTTTCCGAATACATAATTGTACGTGCATTGCAACAGGTTATCGGATGAGGCCAATCAACAATAGTACACTATTTGTACTAGCTTCACATGTTGCACTATCTCTACGCCTACGTACGTAATACAACAAGTTTTAAACTTGAGACCAGCCACCCATCCTCACAAAGGACACTTTTTAACCTAGCACAGACTCCAGGAAATTTGGCCACAGTGTGAGGTGGGCCATATGTTGATGTGTTCGATGTACATAACCAGCACCTCGAATCCTTGATACTACTACTATAAGTAGTAGGAGTAGTAGGGTGGCATGGGCCAGAACAAGCATTCACGTCCAGGAATATGGCACACGCCACCAGCACGACTTCCATCTGACACCATATTTGTTGAAGTCCGTGCTACAGCAATCTCTTCAACCTCATCGTTTCTCTAACTCAGCCATCACGCGGCGGGCGAGGTCGGGGTTTGCCGATAGTCGGTTTCCTCAACTGCGGTCCCACTTGTAAGGCTAACTCCAACACACGACCCCAAACGGACCTCCATTTGCCCGGATTCTGTCCGTTTGGGTAGGGCAATGGGGTCGTGTCCGGGCCATTTGTCGGACGCGGTGACCGTGCGCTGAACGCGCAGACGCATCCCGGCCACGTACATTTTTCTTTGCAAACACATTTCTTTTTTTCATCATTGATTTTTTTGGTACATGGAAACACATCACCAAAATTTTGACAAGAAAAACAAGAACCACAAGAATACATTTTAGAAGATATCCAACTTCCATAACTGCTCCTGTAAGTTGGATTAGTGCCGATCCTGCGTGCTTCTTTCTTCTTCGAGTGTAAAGAAGTAGACTTGGCTAGCCTCTATTCTATCAACAAGTGCACTAGTCTCATCTCTAGCCTCTATGCTAGCTAAAAGTGCTAGAACATCTACTAAATTGCGCTCTATCAATATATCATTGTACTCTTCTTCCCAATACCAAAACTTGCATCCATTCTACACAATAAAATTTTAAGTTAGCACAGCTAGTCTAATCCGAGAGCACAACCGAAGATTTGGTCGAGTTCTTCCTCCTTTTGCAGACACGTGGGACATCCAGCATCCAGGTCGTGTCATGCAAGAAAATAGAGTGGTAGTTGAAGCCACGTGATGTGCATCTTGGGTTAAACTGTAAATAGAATCTTACTACTCTTGGGTAACTCCAAAAGCGGCCACCGAAGATCTTTATTGGATTTGTTTTTCATCACCAGCACGTCGAGGTGAAATATGTGCAGGTTCGGTGGGTCCTCTTGCATTTTCGCTGATATGTGGGACCGTATATGAGCAAATAGACGATGGGTTGCGCACGTCTGCTGGCTGGCTGAGAAGAGAGATAGAGGAGGGCTGAGCACGGACTCCAGGAAATTTGTTCTACGTAACCAGCACCTCGATATAGTGGGGTGGCATGTGCCATAACTATCATTCATGTCTAGCAGTACAGCACATTCCACCCACACGAGTCCCATCCGACACCAATTTTCTTGGAGTCCGTGCTACAGCCATCTCTTCTCCCTCCTGTTTTCTCAGCCATCGCGCCGTAGGCGGGGTGGGGGTTTGCCGATAGTCGGTTTGCTCAATTGCGGTCCCACTTGTAAGTGAAAATGCAACACAGCACGAATTCCCCCTTGAGCGGCGTGCCGGGCCAACCGTGTGGGGGTGCGACGCGAACACAGCAGGCTTTTCCTTTTGAACTTGTAACTTGTAAAATTTGGTTCTGCTCCATGGCGCGACCGATAGATAGAAATAACGATTTTCCCTAGAGTAATGAGAAATTTGGTTCTGGCGCAGTTCATGCATGGAGTACGTAGGAAAATTATGAAGTTGATGTGAAAGGTAAGATAATTACTAGTAGTACCATATACTACTACATGGATTTGACAGAAAGATACAGATACATACGGATCCATCAACGACATCCTCACGCCCTAGTGCACCGGGTCACCAACCAACGTGTGAGGAGCAGCGGCGTTGCCGGCAAGCTCAACGTGCTTTTGAACAATGCCGTCCAAGGTTGCCCTGCAGTCCGAAAGGCCAGTGTCCTATCGTCCTCCTCTTGCATGTAGTAGTCCTTGTGGACGATTTGCGCGTAGACGTGGGTGATTATGTCGATGGTGTCTTGCTGCGCCAGGCGCTGCGCGGCGAGCGCGACCTCGAGGTGGACATTCTCCGGCGCGACGGTGGGCAGTCGCAGGGCCACCAGTGCGTCGAAGAGGTTGTCACCATAGATGCCATTGAGGGTGGCAGGCATCATAGAGCCTAGGCGCGTGGGCTGGAGGCATACGTCAAGTTCGTCCGCGAGCTTCTTGACGATGGTGAACTTGTCGAGGAAGCCGACGAGGACCTCGTCGAACAAGGAGACGAAGCTGTCGTCCAAGCGGCCCCTCGCCCTGGCGGCCTCAAGGACTACCTGGAGACGTTCCTCGGTGCCGGGCCGCAGGCCGGCGTCGTGGACCATCTGGCACAGCCGGCTGATACTCGCGCTCATGGCCTCCATGGGTCTAGCTTCTAGTCAATTGATCTTGTGATTGGAGTGATCACTCTTGCCCTTGGGTGCGTAGGTGCGTAGGATTTCGTAGATTGGACTGGCGGGAGCCTTTATATGAGAAGTGCAGACTGCGTTGAATTCACGTGCGTGTTGGCCATCTACTCCTCGCCCCTCTACTGCACCTGCCTTTGGCTGTATGACAGGTTGGCCAGCCACCCGTTGGGCCCACGTGTCATACACCCAAAGGCAGGTGCAGTAAGTCAATGAAGCTGCGTCCCCCTCCGTGCCCGTGCATGCTTTCAATGACTTGAGACTACCAAACATCACATGCAGTGGTTAGTTAATTGCACGTAATCCTATTAAGTTGCAAAAAGACATTAAGTTATATCACCGATAGGAATAAAACAATACACCATGTATTTATTTACACAGGGAGTAGTACATTTTTTATGATAGGCATTACTAGATATTGCTAGTCACATACTAAATACAGATGGACGTGGTAGTACTACTAAATCCATACGGTGGTGCTAGTACTAGTAGTAGTACTACTACCAATGTAGTAACACTGTACTACCCGTTGGTCAAATTATTACGTACTGCTCCTCACAGTGAAGTGACAAGACCCTACGCGAGAGATGACACCTGAGTATAGGCGCCGAGTTCTGCATACCATAGTCAGCCTCACCGTCTGCAGTCACTATCATCATGGCTGTAGACCTAGCATGCTTACAACTAGTCGTGTTCGACATAATTTCCCGTGCGTAGATGCCCGTGCATTGCATGGAACACCAAGATTATTGGGTGGACGGCGCCGGCAGCGGCCATCGCGCCAGATTTTTCCATGGCCTTCCAGATGTGGTGGGGAGGAGATAAGGCTGATTGTGAGAGACAAGGAGTTGTTTGTAAATAGGGAACAAGTGCGGGCAGCTTTTTGCAAAACTAGAGAAGTTTGGTTTGTATGCGTCAGATCTAGGTCCGACGGCTATTGGTGAAAGATGGTATGCACAACATCATCACCAACTCAAGACCTGTTTAATTCGCAGGATTTTGAAAACGCAGGAATAGGACACAGCAATATTACAAGTTTCAAACTGATATTATAAATGTTAGGAGTAATGCTGCACCTACGAAGAGGGAATTACTAGGAAGTTTACGTAAGAACTTTCGTTACTTTAGGTGGATGCAGCATTATCGTAAAAACTAAAATCCACCGCCCTGACAAGTCACTAATGGGCAAATAAGTTTTCGAGTCTCTGGCCACTTGATATTTCAAAAACAAATTCAGCTTCTGCAGAGACTTTTTCATTTAGTTTTAGACGCTTGCGGTGATCAGCACGCCATTCATTGTTGCGCTAGAGAACGCCAAACCTCATTACCTTGAGCACACTTGCCTCCAGAACAAAGAACCTAGCCAATTTAATCTCAGATTTGCTGCCTCGATAGTCGATCAAATCAATTTCTGTAAGATGGAGATCAAGGCATTCGATGAGATTGTTATAGTGCAGCACATTTTTCACTATCAGGTGTTTTCTTATCTGCAAAAAAAGAGAACATATTAGAGCAGCTGGATGTATAAGATTGCCGTGTCATCAAGAGGTCGAGCTGCTTGAGTTGATGGAGAAGAAGGGCAGGCGCGACATTAATCTGGGGAAGATAGCAGGAGCTGAAGTTGGCGCGGCGCAGCGTTGGCGCGAGGCGGAGCGCGGACGGCGGCAGAGAGCGACATCGTCCAGCTTCAAAGCTGAGCTCCTCGAGCTGATCTAGGGCGGGGGATAAGAACCACTCGTCGAACTTGGGTTGGACCTTGCAGTTGGTACTGAACATGCGAATGTCAAGGCGTCTGGCTGGCCCAGGGTGCAATGAATGGATCTTGGAGACTGCGGCCATGCGTTTGCAATCCCCGTCGCAGAGGCAGCTGTCGACGGTGCGGTTGAGGGGGACGCGGTGCCACCGCCGGGAGAGCAGGGCAGTCCGCACGGTAGATTTGGTGGGGAGGAGGCTGCTGATGAAGTCCAGGCTCGCCGGATGCGGTTTTGGCTCGAGCCGCCTCCTCTTGTGGGTTGCCTCGCCGTCCATCTCAACCGCTGGCGACACCGGTGTACACATGTGCTGGTGTGTGTTGTGTGCTGGGTGTACGTGAGTGTGTCCTTTTGTGCATGCTGCCGCGCAGTGGTGAATTGTGCGCGAGTGCGTCCTCCACGTGGAAGAAGTGTGTCCTCAATGCGCCCTCAATTTACTACCGTGCGGAGTGCTACCCCGAGTGGTTTCAACTTTGCTTACTTCACCGCGTGTCAGATGGGCCTCTAGTTTACTTATTTTCACCCACTGCCACATGGGCCAGCACCCGAAGATACAGAACACGAGCTGACAAGGCAGCATGTGGACTGGTTGACTGGTCAACTAAACAATATACAAAGCTATACGCTGACACAGTGAGCATATAATCCGTCGGTATAGAGTGTTCATGTGAGAGGGGAGGCCCGTGAGAGATAGCAAAGAGAGAGATAGAGAGAGAGAGAGAGAGAGAGAGAGAGAGAGAGAGAGAGAGAGCTACT
This sequence comes from Secale cereale, assembly GCA_902687465.1. Lineage (NCBI taxonomy): Eukaryota > Viridiplantae > Streptophyta > Magnoliopsida > Poales > Poaceae > Secale > Secale cereale. The sequence goes on along the minus strand of LR738711.1, from coordinate 833,217,594 downwards.
CCCTTCGTTCGATAATGTAGTTCCAACGTTTTTTTAAAAGTCAAACTTTTAAAACTTTGACCAAGTTTATAAAGAAATTACTTATATCTACAATACCAAAGATAAATGATAGTATGAAGTAAGTACATGTTGTGATGAATCTAATGGTCTTTCCAGATGTAAATGTTTTTCTCCACATACACCTGATCAAACTTTTCTGAGGTTTGACTTTTCAAAACATACATATGCTTATGGACGTGAGAGAGTCTGTAACTAGAGAGAGAGATAGAGATAGAGAGAGAGCGAGAGAGAGAGAGCGAGAGAGAGAAATAGAAAGAGTGAGTGAAAAAAGTGTGTGTGCGTGTGTGAAAGAGACATGGACAACACTCGATAAAAGTCGAGAAAAAATGTGTGTGTCTTATGCAAACATATCATACATGCATCTTCGACAACGGAAGCAAGGTGAGGAGATAGTGTGTGGTTGTTTGCAACCGAGAGAGCAAGACCCCTAACACGTGGCCAAGAGGGGTCTGACAAACAAGGGAGAGAGGCCGAGAGAGACGTACAAAGAAAATGCAGACATGGGGAGGAGAGAGTGCGTGTTTGTCATAGAGAGATCCCCTGGAGATCGTGATGGGACTACATGGGTGGGAGATCGACTGACAAGGTGTGTGCGCGATAGAAGATACCCCGAGAGATATCGAGATAGACGTATGGATGGAAGGAGACAATATGTGTGTTCTTGATGGCTAGTGAGAGATAATCATACTAGGGGGAGTGCTTGCGCCTATGATGGAGTGAGGGATTATGGTACTTATTAGAGGGGTGCGTGTCACATAGAGAGAGAACAAGGGCGGAGAGTGTTGGATGGGTCTATATGTATAGCGCGAGCGAGAGATGTGTATGTGTGAACCAGGGAGATATAAAGTTTGAGAGAGATTAAGGAGCCCCGATAAGGTTGAGTGGTGCGTCAGGTAGCTGAGAGGGGGAAAGAGATATTCCATCCGCTCGATAATGCAGTGCATGTAATTTTTTTAGAAGTCAAACTTTGGAAACTTTGATCAGGTTTACACAAATGTTATTTATATCTTCAATACCAAAGATACATCATATGAAACTACATCTGATGGTGAATCTAATGGTATATGTTTGTCGTTCCAGATGTAATTGTTTTTCTCCACGTACATGGTCAAACTTTGTGATGTTTGACTTTTCAATAAATCAATATGCTATGGACCGAGGAGAGTGCCTAAGTCGAGAGGGATCAAGTGCGTAAGTGTGCAAAAAGAGTATGTGTGTGGAAGAGAAAGTGACAACAAACGATAAATTAGAGAGAGAGTGTGTTTTTTTGTTTCTTAGGCAAACATATCACACATGCATCTCCGAGATAGAAAAGAGAGGCGAGGAGATACACAAAGATAGCTAGTGTGCGATTGTTTGCAACGGAGAGAGACACCCCCTATAGCACATGTGCAATAGAGGTCTGGCCAACAAGGAACAATGGTCGAGAGGGACACATGGAGAACATTGACGCATTTGGAGGGAGAGAGGGTGTGTTTGTGATAGAGAGACCCCCTCGAGATCATGAGGGGACTATATTGGTGGGAGATCGAGGGAGGTGCGTGCGCGATAGAAAGATGCCCCGGGAGAAATCGAGATAGACCATGCACATGTTTGTGATGGAGACTAAGATTAGCTAGTCGTATACATATAGGGGGGACTGCATGTGCCTACAATTGAGTGAGAGACCATCATACTTGGCTAGCTAGGCATGAGATTGTGTGTGTGTGTGTGTGCATGTGAGATGGAGAGAGAACGAGGGAGAGAGATAGAGTTTTAGATGGGCCTATCAACTGCGAGTGAGATATGCATGTGTATGTGTGACTCAGGTAGATGGAGAGTTTGAGAGAGAGGGGGAAGAGCTCCGAGATGACAGAGTGGTGCGTGAGAGAGTTACGGGCAACGAGCCAAGGAATTTGTGTGCGTATGATGAGTGCACCCAAGATATCTAGCTTGGACTAGAGAATCATACATAGTGTGTGAGAGAGACCTATAGATGGAGTATATATGCATGCTAACTAGAAAG
>LR738711.1:833143086-833215400 GCA_902687465.1 Secale cereale | reverse complement strand
AGAGAGAGAGAGAGAGAGAGAGAGAGAGAGCAGGAGTCCGAGAGAGGGGGATGTCGCGTTTTATGCATCAAAGACTGATATAAACCATGTTTTGATATAAACTTGCATTCAAATATTTAAATTGGAGAACATGTTGTCTGCAATCCACACATGAACGGATATATGCGTATATAAAACAAGTTCATTAATTTGACTTTCAACATGTTCATGGAGTACTATAATACTGTACAACATCCTATTCAATTGAGGTGTTCAATTTGGGATTTAGTTCACTATTTTGACCTCGTGAACGAGCTATTTCATTGAATCGAGATATTTCATTTTGGGTTTGATTCCCGTTTTTGAGTGGGTCAACTATTTTTCATATAGTAAATCTTTAGCAACGAGCATGTAAAAACACATTACTCCTGAGCATCATCTCTCCATCTAAAAAAGAAGTGGCAAGCTAATATTTCTAAATTTGATTCGAATCGGCTTGGTAAGGTAGACGTGGATGCTCGTTCTCCAAAATTTTGAACGAACCGTTAAACATCCTCTGCTCGGTGGAATTCGCCCGAGCAAATAAATGGGAGACGCGAAATTACCGTCATATGTGGGAGACGCATTAATTGGCCAGTTGTGCATCGATGGTAGGTTCGTAACTTCATCCAAGCGCGCCTTCTCCTCGGCCGAAATGACATGTTCCGAATAATTCATAAACCATGGTCAGAAAAACACGCTCTCCTCGCCCGAAATAGCTCGGGCCCACTATTTCAAAACACGCTCTCCTCGCCCGAAATCGCTCCCGCCAACTATATTTCAAAACACGCCCTCCTCGCCCGAAATCGCTCCCGCCCACTATTTGGGGACAAGCAAAGTTACTCTACTATCCCTGACCCTCAGTACACAGACACAAGCCGAGAAGCGTAAAGGCAGGGGTAGAACTGTAACTCCCCCTCACATTTGAGACAAATGCGTACATGGTTCCACTCCCCTCCCAATCCCCCCCCCCCATTCATACCTCGTGGGCGCCAAATCACCTTCTCCCCGGAAGCTCCCTTCTCCCGAGTCGCGAAACCTCAGCCCCTCCTCCATGGCGCCCCCACCGCACCAATTTCACAACCGCCCTCCTCCGTAATGCCGGAGACACTGTCCATTTGCCGTCGTGCACTGGGCCGTGTGCCTCTTACTCCGTGCTGCTGTAGCTGCCTCGATGACGGTCGCGTGAACCATACCGGAGCCGATTCACCACCGCCGTTGTTCACCGCGTCGGAGCGGCACCAACTTCGGATCTATCCAGTGTCCCTGCGTTGCTTCCCTGTAGCCGTCGACCGTCGCGACATCGCTGTTTCCCTGCCGCCGGTGGCCACCGCAACCACGCCGGCCTCACCGACTCGGCAGCTGGACCAGCCTACTTCACCATGCCACCAGATAGGTCGCACCCTCATCTCAAATCACTTTATTTAGGCGTCAGTTGTCTGAATTTTTTATTCTGGGCCAATCGATTCCCAATGGGAAGCAGCACCCCTGGAGGCGGCGGAGCTCCTAGGCTGTCGGTTGGCTGGTGCCTAACGTAAGGGTGTGGGGCCACAAGTTCGCCACGGAAGCAGCGCTTAGATGGCTATCTTAGAGTTGCGTGGGTTCAAGGTACTGCCGCCGTCGGATCTAGATGACGGGGAGTCTTTGTGGATTTGCCCGGGGGCGGCGCAACCACGGCAGTGCGGTGGGGCGGGGAGCGGGGTTTTGGCCGGGGCCACGAACGGGGGAGGCAAGCTGCTCTGCCGTTGGTCGCTGGCTCTTCGGGGAAGATTCCTAACAGTGTTAGCCGGGAGGCACAAGACGGCCATCAAGCCATCCGGCGTTAATCGAACAATACCAAAATAAAATAAAATCATGTGACCCCAATTTAGTCTCAGTCAACAGACGTGTGACCACTCTCGTACCTTGTTGTTGATCTCTTAGTGTATTTCTTCATATCAAAGAGATGTGTCATTCTTAACATTATGCGTTATCTGCATCTTTAGCCACACGGTCTTCCGACTCATCGCAGCTGCTCAAACAAGGGAAGCATACACCACAAGGGAGCTATAGTCCCCACTCAACAGTTCCGTGCATTGAATGCGCGTGCCCGACATGGACAGCCACAACAACTGCAGGGCCATCGACAAGTCAGCACATGATGCTCACTCCTATGGATGGCGGCCAGATAGGTTGTACCCTCATCTTACTTGTCTGCAACATTTATGGCTTAGTTATTCATCTAAGCATGGAAAATAGATTATCACATTTCATTGTATATTCATGCTGGTCTCTTACGGGTCTTGTTCAGGAGTTAACGTTATTCCATAGTTCAGCTAAGATACTTGTTCTTTAGGTAACGATGTTCCATGGTTATCATCCATCAGCCTATGCTATCCCACAGGCTGGTGATTATAGTATTATACCACTTCTAGTATTACCTATGTTGTTCTTTAATACTATTGTGTGCCATCTGGTTAATCTCGAGTACAAACGATACATATTCTGTAGCTTTCATCTGTGTTCTCCTTTTAGTTTTAGAGACCTGTTGCTGCTAGTTAACCCCAGTCCTACTATTTATGTCGTCTCCTACAAGCACTCATTACATAAATCTAACTACTAGTTGTCTTCCATGCATGTCAGATATAATTGCACACACTGATATATCCACAAGAACCTCATGGAGCAATGTAAAGGCCAATAAACTTGATGTCAATGATACCCAATATGATGGAACATGTAAAGGCAGTTCTTGAGAAGACTTGCAGATAGATGTTGAATCCTCTTCACACCACAAGATCCTTGCTCTAACTTGGCCCGTAATATGTGTACAACATGCATATAATGTCATGGAGTGTATCTACTCTGTTGCAATGCCATGTGCTTAGCATGCTGATCATGCATGTAAATATGTCACGCCTTCCTGTTTTTCAGTACCTATTCCATTCATGATAACATGTTTTCAAATTCAAGTACTGTCATTCTACTCTATCACAATGCCATCTGCTTAATTTGGACATCATGCTTCTGAATATCTTATGCATTGTTATTCATCAGTATGTAATTCATCTGTCTACCATACCATGTTTTTTTTTACATTGAAGTGTTGTTCTAGTGCTCTATTGCAATGCCATCTTAGTTTCCCAATCATACACGTGTATGTTGCCTTAGTTTTTTCTGTACGTATTCCACTAGCATACAATTTTACATTCAACTAGTGTTTTTTACTGTGTTGTCCTGTCGTATCCCTAGCTCTTACACCATACTCCCTCCGTCCGGATTACATGTTGCTAAAATGGATAAAAAAGGGATGTATCTAGAACTGAAATACACCTAGACCCATCCATTTTTTCCAGATGGAGGGAATACATGTCAATATGTTATGCATTTCTATTCTTCAGTACCTATTCCATCTCTCTGATGTAGCATGTTTTATAATTGAAGCACCATTCTTCTATACAAGGCATGCAAGGGGAAGACGACTATGTTAGAATCTGAAGGGTTACAAACGAGGTCTTTGCAAAAGATCCAAACACCAGGAGATAATAAACCAACTCCAGTTTTTATAGATACTGCTCCAGCAGAGAGAAACACAACTCCTACTGTTAATAAGCAGATTCCAGTGGCCAAAGAACTAGTCCGCTCCAGTCCAACAAAAATATGTCAACTCCATTCTAAGAAGCGTGTGTGTATCCTTGCATCATGAAATTTTATAGCATGCTGCTCATATTTTCTACATGTTTCTTACCCATCTCTCTTTTAGAAAATAAGCTTAACAGATAGAAGAATTTTTGCACTGGTATCGTCTGTGAGGAAAGATTCTTGCGGGAATTCTCTGTACTCCAATGCAGATGTAAGTACCTGTTGTATCTCACTATATTTTTACATCAGCATGTATTTTGTTAATCAGCGTGAATCCAACCTTTATCTGATCTAAATTTAGTTGTAGCAAAATGTATGATTAAAGGCCACAATGTTGATTTTTGTAAGAAAAACTGCCTGGTAGTTTCGCATCCTGAGCTGCATGAGTGTACTATCTCATATCAGTGGGTTTGATTACTTTGGTTCTGCAGTGGGTTCTCAGTGTTTTTTTACTGTGTTGTCCTGTCGTATCCCTAGCTCTTACATCATACTCCCTCCGCCGGGATTACATGTCGCAGAAATGGATAAAATTGGATGTATCTAGAACTAAAATACGCCTAGACCCATCCATTTATTTCCGGATGGAGAGAATACATGTCAATATGTCATGCCTTTCTATTCTTCAGTACCTATTCCATCTCTGATGTAGCATGTTTTATAATTGAAGCACCATTCTTCTATATAAGGCATGCAAGGGGAAGACGGCTATGTTAGAATCTGAAGGGTTACAAACCAGGTCTTTGCAAAAGATCCAAACGCCAGTGGATAATAAACCAACTCCATTTTTCATAGATACTGCTCCAGCACAGAGAAACCCAACTCCTACTGATAATAAGCAGATTCCAGTGGCCAAAGAACTAGTCCGCTCTAGTCCAGCAAAAGAATGTCAACTCCATTCTAAGAAGCGTGTGCGTATCCTCACATCATGAAATTTTATAGCATTCTGATCATATTTTTTACATGTTTCTTACACATATCTCTTTTAGAAAATAAGGTTAATTGATAGAAGATTTCATTCATTGGCATTGTATTCGAGGAAAATATCTTGCGGGAATTCTCTGTGCTCCAATGCTGATGTAAGTACCTGTTATATATCACTATATTTTTACATCAGCATGTATTTTGTTAATCGGCGTTAATCCAACCTTTGTCTAATCTAAAATTAGTTGTAGCAAAATGTTAAAGGAGCCAATGTTGATTTTTGTAAAGAAAATTGCCTGGTAGTTTTTGCATACTGTGCTGCATGAGTTTACTATCTCATATCATGCACATTACTGAATTGTAGTGTTGCTCTGGTTGCCCATTCAATCATGGTGTCAATGTTACTTTTGTATTACCTTACCTGGCTGATGATAGTTGTGCCATATTGTGTTAATTTGGTGTTGGCTAGTTGCCCAAACGTTCGTTGTGCAAATGTTGCTTTCATATTATCTGACTTGGCCAATGATAGCAATGCTAGTGTCTTAATTTGGTGCAGGCTGCTGAAGATAAGAAGACAAACTCTAAAAACAGCAAGGCAACCCCATTGTTTCTTTCCAATAATCTAGGCCAGGTAATATGCCAATAACTCATGATTAATCTGTTAGGTTCCCCTCCTAATTTATGTTATGATGCAGTGGTCGAGACACTCTCCACTATCAATAATACAATCCTGCCAAAATCGCCATCTGAATCTGTTCAGTATCCTTTGTCTCGAATGCAACGAAAAAAATGTATGTTTGTGAAACAATTAATGGCTGAAGGAATGATGGAAATGGTGGAGGAATCAAAGGTGCAGAGTCGTGTGACACAACAACTGATCAATGTTTTCAGAGACAGTGTAGCAAAGCAGCAAGAACTTGCCCACATGCTTATGGGCGTCATCCGTGCTGAGGTTGTAGATTGTGACGTTGTAGATCGTTAGGTTCTGTTCATTTATTTGCACTCACATCAATCTTTGATTGCCCAGTGGATGTAATTTCCTGTAATATATGTTGGATGTGCAACGTTTTTCCCTGTATGCCGTACCTTTGCTTGATCGGTTTTGGTCATGTGCATAATTGCTCGTCGTAATGGGCTCAAATTATCTAATTTGGCCTAAAGACATGTATGAACTTTAGTGGGCCCATTAAGTTAATGGGCCGTTACCAGGCCGCGCCCTCTTAACTCCCGGGTCGTTAATAGGCTGACATGAAGCGGGCAACAGGTGGGCCCAATTGATTTCACAGGCCATTAACAGGCCGTTACTAAGTTCGGGCTACATATGGCTCAACTATACTGTGGGCCTTTAGCAGACTGAAAGAGACAGCGGGCTTGTACTGGACCATGAAGAGCATGGGCCGCTAAGAGGCCGAAAGTCAGGTCGTATTGTAAATGGCCCAACTGTGTTGTGGGCCTTTAGCAGGCCGAAAGAGAAACCGGGCTAGTATTGGACCATGAAGGGCATGGGCCGTTAAAAGGCCAAAACTCAGGTCCGACTACAAATGGCCCAACTCATTTATGGTCCGTTAACAGGCTGAAAGGCACACAGGGCCGGGAATTGGTCCAACACTTAAATCGGTCGCTAAAAGGCCAAACATCAGGTCCGACTACAAATGGCCCAACAGATATATGGGCAGTCACCAGGCTGAAAGACACACCGGGCCGGAAATTGGCCCAACACTTAAATGGGTCGCTAAAAGGCCGAAACTCAGGCCCGACTACAAATGGCCCAACTGATTTATGGGCCGTCAACAGGCTAAAAGACACACCGGGCCGGAAATTAGCCCAATATTTAAATGGGTCGCTAAAAGGCCGAAAGATACACCGTGAAAATTGGCCCATCCACTGAATGGGCCTTTAATAGGCCAAAATGTCATCGGGCCGATATTGAGCCCAAATATATGGCAGGCTGTTAACGGGCTCGAACTGATGATGGGCTGCAATGGTGTCAAATCTTTAACGGGCCGTTGACGGGCCGAATTGGCACATCTCGTATGGGCCGTGGGCTTATATGGACCTGACACAAGTAGGCCTTATATGGGCCGGCCTGCTATTTTTTACTGGGCCAACCTTTTTCACCGGAATGGGCCACTGTTGGGTCGTGCCACATGTCGACCTATCATAGGCGCCTCCTGTCCAATGAGTGGATGACATCTGTCCCAACGATGAGGCAACACGTGTTTCCTCCGGCCAGTGATGATTTTACACGTGGAAAATCCCCATTGGTTAGGGCTGTTAACGGGTTATCGGATCCAAAACCGGACCTGATAGCTTAACGGCGTTGCATTACGGTGGATGCCACGTGTCGATCACCCTTGACGAAAGCACTTCTGTGACGCGTGATTTATCGTCATGGAAGTGGACACTTTCGTGATGATAATTTTGGTAGTATCATGGAACACTTCTACGACAGCACAGGTATGACTATCTTGATTCTGTCATAAATTTGTCATGGATGTACATGCATGACAGAAAACGTGACCTACTATGACAAACACGTATCATCACGGAAGTGTATTTTTTTGTAGTGAGATGTGCACCGGAGGTGGGCCGAGGAGGGCACAACCCACCAGGGCGCGCCTGGGCTCCCTCGCGCGCCCAAGTGGGTTGTTCCCACCTGGTGGGCCGCCTCTGGTAGTTATTTGTTCCAATAATTCTTATATATTCCATAAAAAATCCTCATGAAGTTTCACATCATTTAGTGTTGTGCAGAATAGGTAGCCTGGCGTTGCTTTTTCAGGTCCAAATTTCCAGCTGTCGGTATTCTCCCCCTTGATATAAACCTTGCATATTATGAGAGAAAATGCATTAGAATTACTCCAAAAGGCATTATAATGCATGAAAACAACATAAATTACAGTAGGAAAACATGATGCAAAATGGACGTATCACCCGTTTGCACGCTCCATGGGCTGGACACTCGTGGCATGGCGTTCGGCAGGTGCCCGTTGGGCAATGCAGATGCTTGTGCGGCTTCTTATATGTGGCAACAATGAAGGTTCATGTGGAGTCATGTTTGCTGATAGTTCTTGATAGTCGGTCTCTTCTGGCGTGTTCGGGGGGTCGTCGTGCCTCGCTCTGTCTTCCTGAAATCGGAGCTGCTGAGGAGGGGCCCTTGCGGTGATGATGACATGAGACGGGTGGTCAGCTGTAGCGCTGGCTTGGCGCAAGCCAAACACTTTTCTCCTACAATGCTCGTTGACAGAGTCGAAGCTGTCTGGATGCCGGTGCGTGTGGTAACTGTTTGGCATCAGCTTGTTTGCGGCGAGAACTTCTTCGGTGGTCGTCGATGTTGGAGTAGGGGTCGCCCTTGTGGAGGTGTGATGATGATGACGCCCGGCTGCAACCTCTTCGATGCTTTTCTCTTCGGTGGCGTCTGTGCGTTCTTGTGTGGGTCGCCACATCACCCTATGTGCCTTGCTTAGGTGGGCATGATGTGATGGTTTTTGCCTAGTTTTCCATTAATTAACCCAGCAATTCTCTTCGGCCTTTTTAATGAATCGGTCCCTAAGGGACCGCGTTTAAGAAAACAATGTCCAACTCATCTAGGTTGTATTAGAGCATCTCTAGCATGTCCTGCAAATGTGTGTCCCAGAAAATCATTTTATGGTTCCCTCGACAACGGTTTTGCGGTACCGCAAGGGATCCTACACTCAACATATCCCACAAACTTGTCCGGCAAATGTTTCAGAACAATACAATAGAAAAATAAATCAAACTTATGAATGTTTTGTCATCATACAACACAATAATCATCTCAAATACAAAAATGTTCAAATACGAATAATTAAAACAATACAAATGGTATGGAATGGATAGAATGGTACAAATCACAACTGAATACAAATAAGAGATGTACGCATTCGATAAAGCCTACGCAAGAGGTGAGCTGGATAGGTCAATACCTCGGCGAAGTAGTCATTCATGAGCATGTTATGGCCGAGAGCTTGATTGCACAGAATGCAATGATGGCCAACTGCCAATCCTCGACGCTTTCTTTTCTTGCTGGCTTCATGTTGTTGGACGAGATGCAACAAAATGGGGTGGTTGACATCATCGTCAAAAAACATCGCCTCTATGTCGGAATCATCTGACTCCGACGATGACGTTGACAAGCTGCAATCACCCATCTAAAAAATTGAACCCACGCTTTTGTCACAAATCGTACGTCGGCCAAAAATTAAATTGTTAAGAAACAAAGAGATTACCTTTGGCCGGTAGCAAATCCGCTGCCCGGGAGCAAACCAACCGCCTAGGACTGCCCCACCGGCAGCCGAAAGAAAATCTGCTGACGCCCCAACTTACCCTCGCCCCCTACCCGCGGCGTCGTGCTACTTGTGAACCGTGTCAGTAAGATTCCCCGAAGAGGAGGAGATGATGCAGCACTGCGGCGGTAAGTATTTCCCTCAGTTATGAAACCAAGGTTATCAATCTAGTAGGAGAACTAAGCAAGCTATGTAAGCAGCACCTGCACACAAACAACAAATGCTCGCAACCTGATGCGTAGAGGGGTTGTCACTACCTCCTCGGTAAGGTAGTATGATTAAAAGATAGATAGATAGATGCAAATAAAAATAAAATAAAACACAGAAAGGTATTTTTTGGGTTTTTGATAATATAGATCTGAAAATAAATGAAGCAAATAAATGGGAACATGAATAGCAATGTAGATCTGCAAGGATATGATGAGAAATAGACCCGGGGACCGTAGGTTTCACAAGTGGCTTCTCTCGAGAAAATAATATACGGTGGGTAAACAAATTATTGTTGGGCAATTGATAGAAAAGCGAATAGTTATGACGATATCCAAAACAGTGATCATGTATATAGGCATCACGTCCAAGATTAGTAGACCGACTCCTGCCTCCATCTACTACTATTACTCCACACATCGACCGCTATCCAGCATGCATCTAGTGTATTAAGTTCATGAAAAAACAGAGTAATGCCTTAAGAACGGTGACATGATGTAGACAAGATCTATTCATGTAGGAATAGACCCCCATTGTTTTATCCTTAATAGCAACGATACATGTGTCATGCATGTCATGTCTCCTTCTGTCACTGAGATTGAGCACCGCAAGATCGAACACATTACAAAGCACATCTTCCCATTGCAAGATAAATCAATCAAGTTGGCCAAATAAAAATGAAATATCGAGGAAGAAATACGAGGCTATACTAATCAAGTATGGATATGAATCCAAATAGATCTAATCATAAACTCACAATTCATTGTATCCCAACAAACACACCACAAAAGAAATACATGAAATAGATCTCCAAAGAGAACATTGTATTGAAGATCAAAAAGAGAGAAGAAGCCATCTAGCTATTGCCTACAGACTCGTAGGTCTGTGGTAAACTACTCACGCATCACCGGAGAGGCACCAAAGGAGATGATGAACCCCTCTCTGATTGTGTTCCTCTCCGACGGAGTGCCGGAAAATGGCTCTAGATTGGATCTCGTGGTTATGGAACTTGCGGCGCCTGAAACCATTTTTTCTTACTCCTCTAGGGTTTCTAGAATATATGATTATTTATAGAGCTGAGAGGTGGTGGACGGGACTCCCGTGGGCCTCACTACCCACCAGGGCATGCCAGGGGGCTGAGGCGCGTCATGGTGTCTTGTGGGCCCCACAGGCCCTCTCTCATGGACTTATTTGGCCCTTTGGATGTCTTCTGGTCCAAAAAAGTTATCCAAAAAGTTTTGTTGCATTTGGACTCCATTTGATATCGATATTCTGTAAAGTGAAAAGCAAGCAGAAAACAACAACTGGCACTGGGCACTATGTCAATAGGTTAGTCCCCCCAAATGAGATAAAGTTGCTAAAAATGATTGTAAAATATCCAAGAATGATAATATAACAACATGGAATAATCAAAAATTATAGATAGACGTGTCAGCATCCCCAAGCTTAATTGCTGGTCATCCTCGAGTAGGTAAATAATAAAAACAGAATTTTCAATGTGGAATGCTGCCTAACATGTTCAACATATTCTTTTCTTTGTAGCATGGATATATGGACTTTTAGACGATTCAAAGCAATAGTTTATAATTGGACATGAAGACTTTAATACTCAAGCAATATCAACAAGCAATTATGTCTTTCAAAATAACAATGCTAGAGAAAGTTAGCCCTAGCCTATTATGCTCAATCATTCATCCATTCATGCAACACATCCAAATATTAGCTATATACAATGCTCAAGTGCGATAATAGTGTTCCTTACTTGTTGCTTTATAAGAGAAGATGGGGACTCAAAAAGATTGCATAAAAGTAAATAGATAGGCCCTTCCTAGAGGGAAGTAGGGAATTTTAGAGGTGCAAGAGCTCAAAGCTTAAATTGAGAGATAAAATTATTTTGGGTGGCATGCTTTTCTAGTCAACAAAAACAACTAAGAGTTTGATACGTTTCCAATGTATCTGTCAGGGATATAACTATTAGGTATAAACCGCCCGGGAGGGGCCAGTTTATGCCTACAACGAATTACTCCTATCAAGCCCATCAAGACATAGGATATGGTGTTCTACTACAGAGGGTTAAAAGGCCCAGAGCCCAAAAGGCATTAGGGCCCATAGATATAAACCGCCATACTGTGTGTGATTTATATTGTAAGATAGGAAAGTAGAGACCAAGCCAGGCACGTTTATGATCCGGCCTCGGGATTCTGTAAAGCCGGCCGGGCGTCATCCTGTGTATATAAAGGGATGACCCGGCGGTGGTTCAGGGACAAGAAAACAACAGCTCGAGACACAGGCAAAGCGGATTTGCTCCCTGGTCATCGAAACCCTAGCAATACCTCAACAACTAGACGTAGGCTTTTACCTTCATCGAAGGGGCCGAACTAGTATAAAAATCCCTTGCGTCCTTTGTCCGCTTTAACCCCTTTAAGCTAACCCGTAGCGATGGCTCCACGACTAAGTCCTTACGCTAGGACATCTGCCATGACAAAACCACGACAGTTGGCGCCCACCGTGGGGCTATCGCATGACGGTTTCGAGTTCTTAGAGGGCAGCTTTGAAGGACTTAAGGGCTATGCAGTGGGCCGGATGACTAAAAGCCGTCGCGGCAAGATCTACATCGACGGCGCAGGCTGGGGCCCTCAGGCCGATTCAATCGAGTACGGGTACCGGGTCCCCTTCGGCGGCATCCACGTTTTCATTGGCAAGATCGGTGAACGGGCCCTGAGCCAGACGTCTACACCAACCTCGTTGAGTCGGCTCAGCGTGCGAGACCTACCCGGGTTCAGCTCGTCGTGAAGCGTGTCTTTGTGGGAGTTTTCCATCGAGCGGAAGCTGAGGATAGATCGGAATCTGGTGGTGAGACCGTTGTCTATTCGGGTGACGAGTCATCTATCGGAGAGACCGGTTCTTTATACCTATTACAGGATGGCCGGTCTGGGGGCTGTTCTGACGGTGACAATATTCCGGACACCCTTGATCCGCCAAGCCGGGTTGCGGTCTTCATGGCCGGGTCACAATCTGTGCAACAATCTTTGACTGCGGCAGCATTAACGTCTGGTTTGGCGATGGCAGCGACAGCTGGGGCTGGAGGCCCTGTGCAGCCACCGGCTCAAGTCCTGTCCGGTTTATTCGACACTTTGACAGCGTTGTTGACCGCGGAAGTCAGCCAGGCCGATAAGGAGCAACACGATGCAGAAGTTGCTAAAGTAAAGAGTCGGATAGATCAAGCCAAGGCGGATCTGGCAGCTGAAAACACTAGGATGGCCGCGAAACAAGCTGAGTTGGATGCTTAGGCTTACCGGCTCATGTTGGATGAGAACGCATCAAATGATGTAATGAGGAGAAGGCGCCAGTCTCGACTGCCTCCGGTTTATGAGGCAAGGAATTTCTTTAATACGCCGGGAGCAGGAACCAGCAATCAGCCAGTGGTAAACCGGGCGGAGGTGCCTGGAACGGGGGCATCGGTCTAGCCACACGCAACGGATCCATCTTGTCAGATCATTCCATCACCGCGTGTATCGACGCCTCCCGGTCATTACTCCAACCCATTGGATGACATAGTCGTAGCCGCTTCATGATTGGCGGCCCTCCCCGTTGAAGGAGAATCCCGTGTAGCAGTGGAGGCGCGATGAGCTAGGGAGTTCCTAGAGACGGCTTTGACTCAGCAGCGGGCTTATTCTTACAACCGCAAGAGGATTCATTCCACCCCCCGCCCAAGCCGGAGTTATAGCAGGCATATGGATGAACCGGCCATATCAAGTAGTGCGCGGAACCGTAATCCACCTCGGGGGGATAACCCGGCAGGTGGTGGTGCAAATGCCCACGATGTGGTAGACCAGGGTAGACATCGTCGAGAAGCCGAGTTAGCAGCACAATATACAACCCGTCAGCTTTCCCCGGTTCGTCCAACTACCATGATGGAACCAAGAGTTTCTTCCAGCTCTTTGGGAGTGTCGTGTCTCACCCCCGCTTTACATAATGTGCGGCTGCCTGAAGATTTCAAAGGACCACGGAAGGTGCCCAATTATACTACTTATCTATCCCCCGAGGCGTGGGTTGAAAGCTATGAGATGGCGATGGAGATGCTGGATGTGGACGGTGCGGCGTGTGCTAAGTACTTCACCATGATGCTGGAAGGAACGGCTCATACTTGGTTGAAAAGTTTACCAGTTAATTCCATTGGGTCATGGGCCGAGTTAAGGCGCCGGTTTATCAATAATTTCAAAGATACATGCAAGCAGCCCATGCCAATTGTGGACTTAGCTGCCTGTGTCGAAGGAGAGAACGAATCAACAAGTCATTGGGTGCGCCGGGTTTCCGAGATCCTGCATTCATCAGACCGCATCAACCCGGACACAGCGGTCTTGACATTGGAAGGCAATTGCTGGTTCGAGCCTCTGAAGCTGAAGTTGGGACGGCTCAAACATCACTGCGATGACATGGGAACACTTATGGCAGCTCTGGTGAAATACGCTGATTCTCATAGTGCCAAATATCCAGAGTCTGACAACAAGAAGTCAGGAAACGGAAAGAAGAACGGTAAAGCACTGCAGTCTAATCCGGCAAGCCATGGATATAGCGCTAAGCGTAAAGCGGAGAATAATTCGGATTTCGTAGCTAACACTAGTACGCAGAATGATTGTCAGCGTCGTAAGGGTAGACCGCCCCCATGAGGCGGAGGGTCAAATATCAATCTGGAGTGCTAGTTAAATCTGCCTTGCCCTAGGCATGACACGAAAGAAAAACCAGCCACACACCTCTCGAAGGATTGCTTTATTATGCGAGAGTTCAAAAATTTGGATCATTTTCAATATGATCATGGACCGCCCGGCGGTTTAGGCCCCGGTTCTCATGGTCCAGGTTATCACGGTGGTGGTTCTGGCTCAGGATTCCAAGGCAATCAGGGCGGACACGGCAATCAAAATGGACACAACAATCAAGGCAGCCAAGGTGGTTATAATCATCAGGGGAGTCATCAGCAGCAGTAGTCCGATTATCAGAGCAACCCGAAACAGTTGAATAGTGGGCAGTATCATGTCTTCACCACTAGCCTGTGTAAGTGTGATCAGAAGGTTTATAAGAGGGCGGTGCACTCCGTTGAACCGGGAGCACCTCGTTATTTACGCTGGTCGGAGCAGCCCATTGTGTGGAGTCGTGAGGATCATCCACCCCGGGTTGATAATCCGGGACAGCTAGCACTCGTGGTGGCACCTCAGGTTGGGGGTATAAGTTTACCAAGGTGCTCATGGACGGAGGGAGCAGCATGAATATCCTTTACTATGAAACCTTCCGCCGCATGGGGCTGACAGATAAGAGGCTCAGACCGTCCAACACTGTCTTCCATGGCGTAGTACCTGGTAAATCGGCGTATCCAGTCGGTAAGATAGATCTGGAGGTTACCTTTGGAGATGAGCATGACTCAAGATCAGAGACTTTTACCTTTGAAGTGGTAAAAATCAAGAGCCCGTATCATGCCTTGTTTGAACGGCCGGTTTACGCTAAGTTTATGGTGAGGCCCTGTTATGTTTATCTGCAGCTCAAAATGCTGGGTCATAAGGGGATTATCACGGTACATGGGAGCCATAAGATTGCTTTGGAATGTGAAGAAGGTGATGCAGCCTATGCTGAATCGGTTTGTGCAACAGAGGAGTTGAAGTTTTACAAAGACAATGTTGATCCGGCAGATATGTCTCCTTTGAAGAAGCCAACTACGGAGCATGATCCGGCCTTGAAGTTTAAATCAGCTGATGAGACTAAACTAGTTGATTTTTTCCCTGGCGATTCGTCCAAGCAGTTTAGCATTAGCGCTAACCTAGATCTGAAATAGGAAAGCGCGCTCATCGAGTTCATCCTTGAGAACCGGGACATCTTTGCATGGAAACCTTCTGACATGCCAGGTGTACCGAGAGAACTCGCGGAGCACACTCTTAATATTGATCCCAAGTTCAAACCGGTCAAACAGTTTCTCTGCCGCTTCAATGAAGAAAGGCGCAAAGCTATTTATGAAGAGGTAGCCAGGCTCTTGGCGGCTGGGTTTATTGTAGAGGTGTTTCACCCTGAGTGGTTGGCTAATCCGGTGCTAGTACTCAAGAAGAATGGCACTTTGCGTATGTGCATGGATTACACAGATTTGAACTAGGCTTGCCCAGCTGATCCCTTTGCTCTCCCTCGTATTGATCAAATCATTGATGCTATGACGGGTTGTGAGCGTTTAAGTTTTCTAGATGCGTATTCCGGCTATCATCAGATCAAGATGGAAGTTAAGGACCAGGAGAAGACAGCTTTTATAACTCCCTTTGGAGCCTTCTGCTATGTATCTATGCCCTTCGGGCTCAAGAGTGCCCAGTCGACTTATCAATGTTGCGTGCAGAATTGTCTTCATACACAGATTGGGCGTAATGTTCATGCATATGTGGATGATATTGTGGTAAAATCCAGAAAGGAAGAGACGTTGATAGATGACTTGAAGGAAACTTTTGATAATCTCCGAGTTTATAAGATGATGCTAAATCCGGCCAAGTGTGTTTTTTGGTATACCGGCAGGCAAGCTCCTGGGGTTCCTGGTATCAAACAGGGGAATTGAAGCTAACCCGGAGAAGATCAAAGCTATTACGTCATTGGCTAAACCGACGTGTATCAATGATGTTCAACGTCTGGAAGGCCGCATTGCAGCGCTGAGCCGATTTATCAGCCGATTGGGAGAGAAGGCTAATCCGCTCTGCCAGATGATGAAAATGACAGACAATTTTGTCTGGAGTGATGCTGCTAATGCCGCACTTGAGGACTTGGAGAAACAGTTGGCAGAGCCACCTGTCCTTGCTGCTCCGGTCGATAATGAGCCGCTGTTACTATATGTGGCTGCTAATGCCCGGGCTGTCAGTGTTGCCATTGTAGTGGAGCGCAAGGAGGCTCGGAAGGAATATCCGGTTCAACGGCCGGTTTACAACATCAGCGAGGTGCTCATTGAGTCTAAGCAGAGGTATCCGCATTGGCAGAAGCTGGTGTATGGAGTCTTCATGGCAAGCCGGAAGCTCAAGCAATATTTTCAGGGTCACCCCATCACTGTGGTCAGCTCTGCCCCTCTGGGAGATATAATCAAAAACAAAGAAGCAACGTGCCGGTTTGCGAAGTGGGCCATTGAGCTTGGACCTCACAGGTTAAAATATGTGCCTCATACGGCAATCAAGTCCCAGGCGTTGGTGGATTTCATCAATGATTGGACGGAGTTATAGGCACCGGAAGAAAATATGGATCACACATACTGGACTCGGGGGCTGGACTCGTATTAACTTCCCCACGAGGTGACAAATTTTGTTATGTTCTCCGTTTAATGTTCCCTTGCACTAACAATGCAGCTGAATATAAGGCTCTCCTCCATGGTCTTCGAATGGCTAAGGAGATGAATTTAAGCCGGGTTAAATGCTTTGGTGACTCGGACCTGGTGGCTCAACAAGTATCTGGCACCTGGGATTCCAGGGACCCGCTCATGGCGGCATATCGTCGAGAAGTGGATATTGTCGTTGGACATTTTAAGGGTTATCAGGTGGACCATGTGGACCGGTGAAAGAATGAAGCAGCGGACGCATTAAGCCGCTTGGGTTCCCAACGTAAACCCGTTCCACCTAATGTTTTTCTGGACGTTTTGCATAATCCGTCGGTTAAGTTGCCTTCAGAGGAGGACTTGGCCGTTCCTGATCCAGAGGCTCAGTTGGTAGCGGCGCTTCACGCTATCCCAGATTGGACAGTCCCATACTTGGCGTATATGAACCGAGGCGAGTTACCAGAAGATGAAATCTTGGCCAGGCAGATAATCCAGCGGTCCAAGTCAATGACTATCATCAATGGAAAATTACAGCATTGCAGTGTAATAGGGGCGTTTCAGCGTTGCGTGTCTCCGGATGAAGGCCGTGAGATTCTACGGGAGATCCATGAAGGAGATTGTGGTCACCACGCCGGTTCAAATTCCTTGGTAGCAAAAGCTTTTCGTCACGGTTTCTATTGGCTAACGGCTCATGCTGATGTAGAAGATTTGGTCAAAAAGTGTGATGCCTGTCAGAAATTCTCAAGGCGTGCTCATGTACCGGCTCAAGAATTGAGGATGATTCCAATCACTTGGCCGTTCACGACTTGGGGGCTAGATATGGTTGGGCCCTTTAAGAGATCTCCAGATAAGAAGACCCACCTTCTGGTGGCGGTTGATAAGTTTAGCAAGTGGGTTGAGGTAGAGCCAGTCAGCAAGTGTGATGTAGCTACGGCGGTTCAGTTCATCAAGAAGGTGATTTTCCGGTTTGGCTTTCCACACAGCATTATAACTGATAATGGCACTAATTTGTCCAAGGGGGCTATGAAAGAATTTTGTCAACGAGAGCACATCCGGCTTGACGTATCTTTAGTGGCTCACCCTCAATTTAATGGTCAAGCTGAGAGAGCCAATCAAGAGATCTTGAGAGGCATCAAGCCCAGCTTATGGTTCCCTTACAGAGGACGCCGGGTTGTTGGGTGGAGGAGCTGCCTTCTGTATTATGGAGCATCAATACCACGCCCAATAGATCTATGGGTTACACGCCTTTTTCATGGTGTATGGAGCAGAGGCAGTCCTCCCTAGTGACTTCCGTCATGATTCGCCTCGCATGGCGGCTTATGTTGAAGCTGACAACGAGAAGGCACGGCAAGAAGCACTGGACCGGTTGGATGACGAACGTGACGTTGCAGCGGCTCGGTCGGTGATTTACCAGCTAGATATGTGTCGATATCATAGTCGCCGGGTTAGAACCAGAATGTTTCAAGAAGGTGATCTGGTGCTCCGGCTCATCCAAGACCAAACTGATATGCACAAGCTATCCCCACCTTGGAAGGACCCTTTGTGGTTAGCAAGAATCTGCACAACGGGTCATACTACCTCATCGGCGTTCGAGAACACAAGGACTCACGCACAGCAGAGGAGGAGACCCAACGGCCGTGGAACATTGCTCATCTTCGGCCTTACTACACATGAGCCATAGGCTCCCTTTATGTACATATATTCACAATGTATATATTATGATCAATATAATAAATTGGCATCCCTGTTAAAGCGGGACCTCTGCTATTTTTTCCATAAGAGTTTGTCACATGGGGGCTTCTGTGCACAAAATAGAGTTCTTATGGCCCTCTTAAACCGGCTATCAAGCCAATATTATCATAAGAGCACAGCTCTGGTTATTTCGGTAATCCAGCTATCCAGCCAACATGATGATAAGGGGCAAAAGAGAGTTTGATGCATGGCACAACTCAAACATAGACACACATTGAGCACATCTCACAATGTTACTTGGGGGCTCTTGTTGCACGACAACAAAGAGCTCTTAAGGCCCTTGTAATAGGCTATCAAGCCAGGCTTGGAAGCCAGGTGCATGCAACTAAAACACCAAGTTAACCTTCCTGCATCAAGTAAGTCACTCCGTCCAGGTAAACCTGGTATGACCCGTCGAACGTTTGACAAGTCAATCTTATACAGACCCTGAACTTGTCAACGTTAAAACGACGATTGGTTAATGTGAGGTCCATCTTAACAGGCTTCGTGAAATGGTTTAACTCAGTGGGCTGGCAGTCCATGAAAAGCCTTGAATTTAGGCCTGGCAGCCCATAAAAAGCCTCGCATGATTTTTTGATAAGTTGCTTTCTCTTTTGCGATTTACGACACATTTTTTAGACCGATGATTATTAACTCAGCCTAGTGATTGACTATAAGTCACCGCCATCAAGTAAACTGGTGTTTATTAACCCGGTCTGGTTGGATTACAAATCACTAGTATCATCTGTAGCTAATCCGGTGTTTATCACAACCCGATATGGTTTTATCATATACCGGCGAAATATTGCAAGAGTCATCAATACTCACAATTTGGGATCATCACCCTTACTACAAAGTTGGTAACACCAACGATGTGATTTGATATCACAGGCATGATATATTTTCATATTTATTTATTTTAAAATGCAGCCTGGGTTATAAATCTAGGTAATGTATTTGGGCATTATGACCCGTCCGGCGATGAACCGCCAGGACACTTTAAATGTGTTTTATCCTGAAACAGGCTGAGTAAAGTTATTCAGAAGAATAAAGAAGAAATATTATAAAGATACCGTATTAAGCAGTGTTATGCAAAGGGAATATGCACGAGGGCATAACAGACAAAATGTTTTCAGCTAGCCTATTACAAGGCGTTTTGCGGCCCAAAAGAATAACAGTTGCTCATCAAGTGTTACGGTATGTCGAAGATTAAATCGGCCCTTGTTCAGGATTCCTCGCCAGCCCGGCCAGATGGTTGCGGATCACCCTGCGCTGTTTCCTCCTCTTCGTATCCGCCCAGCAGCTGGAAGTCAGTGGTTGCCCAATTGATCCCAGTTAGGGCTTGGAAAATAGCTTCATCGCTTATAAGCTCGGAGGGTTCAACATCAGGGGTGTAAGTGTGCTTACGGACGGGCGGGATGAGATCCTCCACATCATGAGTCGGCGCATTAACCCGTTTGTTATCCGCGTCATAAATCGCCTGGTAGTGGGACAGATCAGCTTCTTCGGCTAACTTGCTAGCCAAGGGCCGCATTTCCTTCGTCAAATCTCGAAGATCATCATTGGTAAATTCTGATATGTCCTCTTTCAAGCTTGGATAGCCATTCACTACGTCAGCCGGATCAAGGTCGAGTACCCATGCTTTCGCCCTGGTTAGTGCAGTCAAAGCACCCGCCCTTGCAGTCGATCTCTTCAGCTCTTCAAACTGGGTGGGCAGCATTGACAGCTTTTCCAGAGTCTCCTTGATCAAAGTTGGGAGCGGTTTGTTGTGAGCGGCAGTACAAATGATTCGCTGCGCGCCGGTATAAAGTTGTTCTATAAGTGTATAGGCAGCCTTTAGCTTCTTCTGCATGTCAGAGCCTAAATGGGCAGTGCGTTTTCCTACATCAGTGGAACCATTGTTAAGCCGGCAATTTATGGGACGATACATATTCAGAGTTGTAATAAGGGTGCTTACCAAAAACAGCAGTGGTCATAGCATTTATTTGACACTTTAAGCCGGATAATTCTTCTGCCACCGGTTTAAGGGCGGCTTCTGCATCAACAACCCTGTTCTCCAAAGCGGATTTCTCTGTATCCCAATCCGCCCGCTCCTTCTGGAAGTCTCTTTTCAATTTTTCCATACTTTCCAAAGCACTGGTCAACTCATCCTTGGCTTTGGAGGTTGCTGTTTGCTGGAACTTAAGATTTTCTTGAAGGTCAGTGGCTTGAGATTCCTTCTGGTTCAGATCAGCCTGTAAAGAGATACACATATTATAAATTGGTAAATCATATTGAAAGTCCCAAGCGCATAACAAGTTATACACTTGGCCCTTCGGGACTAATGCATAATTGCAGTTATCAGACGTTTTTTACAAAGTCCCAAGCGCATAACAAGTTATACACTTGGCACTTGGGGGCTAATGCATAATTTCTCAAAGGACAGTTACAGATTAAAGTCTCGGTTCATCTTGAAGAGATAAACCGGCCGTTGGGGGCTACATAGGCGAAAAGCTGCAAACTTGGTGCTCTGAAGTCCCGGTTCATCTTGAAGAGATAAATCGGCCCTTGGGGGCTACAGTGGAGTTGATACAAGATATTTGACTAAGGAAGAAATAATATTGCAGAAATCAAGCAGCATTTACCTCATATCGTTCCTTCATTAGTTTCACCAAACCGGCTTCATAATCACGGCTTGTATACAGCCGGTTTAGATAGCCGAATTGAAGGTCCTGGGCGCTGAGATGGGCATAGCTCGACAAGTCGGTATTCCACTTGCCCTTGTCCATACCAGAAACTTCCTCCTTGGCACTATGCTTTGACAAAGCGACGGGCTCGCCAGGAGTGGTGTGACTAAAACCAGTAATCATAACATCATTTGTGGTAGCAGCAGCAGCTTTGGCTGGGCTTGCCGGGTTATCACTGGCTCGGACTGGGCCATTCTGTTTGTCACCAAGATCCATTGGTGCAGCTTCTTGTTTAGAAAAAATATCATGATCCGACAGCGGCGGATCATCACGCAAGGCGTCAACATTTTCTTCTACCAGCTTTGGAGTCTTCTCCGGTTCAGGGTTTACATCACTATATCAGCCGGTTTACTCAATTTGGCCTTCTTACTGGGTTTTGGCGTACTGAGAAAGATAAAGGTAAAAGTTAGTCTGTGAACTAAAACATAAGGTTAACAAAAAAATAAAAGCTCACCCAGGAACGGTCTTGAGAAGAGGAAGTTGTGTGGCTATTGACTCGCCAGATGACGAATGAGGTGTGTCCTAATAATTTGAATCATACGAATTAAGAGGCTGTCGGAAATGGCCCGCTTTGGGATAAAGAACATCAGGAATATATAAGACCTCTGATCGACGCTTCCGGATCGAAGTATTCAGTAAACCGGTGGACGTGATTGCTTGGCCGCTGTGCCGAGTTGTGCGGTGAGCTTCATGTTGCTGCTTCTTCAAAATAAAGTTTGGGTCCAAATAAGCTAAAGGGTGAGAAAATCTTACTTTCCGGTTTGCTTGACGGATTTTCTGTGTTGGCAGAGGATCTGAACCGGAAGAAAGGATAATTACCTCTACACCATCAGTTTGCTGCCTTCAGCGTTTTCCTGAATATAATCATTGTCAATGAAGTGCAAGAAAAGGGAGCCAAGGGAGTCAAGTTCTACCTATGATGCCGGTTCATCATCCTCAATGTTTAACTCGGATGCTTCAGTAGTTTTCTTTTTGGCAGTCTTCTTGATGGCCTTGGTCTTAGGGCGGGATACCTTTGCCGGTTTATCTTGGGCTTTCCTCTTCCAGAACGGATCATTACCCTGTCAGAAATTGAGGGGTTTTAGAAAGGATACTTAACAGGTTGAAATAAAGCAAAAAGTTATAAGGATACTTACAGCTGGCGGTTTATTGGATTCGCAGAAGGGAGCCAGCCTAGTTTTGTTGCAGACATCCACCGGTTCATCCAATATCTTCTTCACAGATTCATTGATTTCATATTCTGTTAGCAAAGCCTCAGTATGACGTTGAGGGTCTTTGGGGTCCCCTGTGTACTCGCACATCAAATAGGGACGCCGGCTTAAAGGTAAAATGCTCCAAGAAATCCAGCAACGAACGAAGTCGATGCCTGTTAAACCGTTCGCAGTAAAAGCCCGAGGCTTGGAAAGTTGAGGGGAATACTTGGATCGCTCTTGGGCACTGAGCCGTTGGGGAAATAGATGATTGTTGGAAAGCCGATGCAGACGATAACCCGGCAGATGATTCTCACCAGGTGGAGATGTAACTTGACAATAAAATCAAGTCTAGTTCCAATCTTTCGGATGACTATGATGCTTGGTGTGAGGGAAACTGACATCTTTCCTTTTTTTGAATGGATATCCCACCAAGCTCGGTGTTGGGTCCGTCCGTAAACTCTGTTCGGTGGTTCAAGTGGAAGAAATCTCTAAACAGCTCAACTGTGGGCTCCTCTTGCAAATAAGCCTCACAGAATACTTGAAAATTGCAAATATTGGATACAGAGTTTGGTCCAATGTCTTGAGGGTGGAGTTGGAAGCTAACCAGCACATCACGGAAGAATTTTTATCCGGGAGGGCTAAACCCTCGGGCCAAGTGATCAACAAATATAACTACTTCTCCATCTTTGGGTTCAGGTGGGTTTTCCGAACCAAGGATTCTCCAAATGGATAATGACTTTTTTGGCTAAAGTGCCAACCTCAACTAAACCGTTCAATTCCTCTTCAGTAACCCGGGATGGAACCCAGTTGCAGGAATAAAATTGCTTGGCTTGCTTTGACATTTCAAAGGAAAAAACTGAAATTACAAATAAGGACCGGTTTATGATTCATGATTGACAGATATAGAATGTTGACATGTATTGAGGTATACACAATAGTAAACCGGAGTTAGACATTGGAAATATCATAAAGACAGCGACAACAGCGGTTTAAGCGGGTCCTAATGCTACCTACCAGATTATAATTTTCTTAAAGAGTAAACCGCCGATGAAGGATGTGGATCTAAAGTAACAAAGTGACAGAAAAACAAGTTTCACCGATCATCAGCAGAATTACAGATCTACATCATATCAATAAATTCAGATATATTTAGGCTTAGGTCGGACAGGTGCTTTATCAGTTCATCAGATCTAGGTGGGGATTACTTAAAAGACGAAGCGTGTTAAGGATAAGGAAGTAGAATCATCGCTACAGCCGCGTATAGAAAACATCAGATCTATACTTGCCATCAAAGCCGCGGTGAAGCATAGGGAAGAACAGCGCAGCAACTTGGATGAACTCACGGGAAAAACCGTAATGATATCTATAGGAGAAGCGAAGAAATAATTTACCGGAGCTCTTGGATGTGGAGGCGCGCCGGTGAAGCTCTGGTCCAAACAGGTTGATGCAGCGGCCTGGTTTGGAGCAGATGTGAAGGTCGACGACGGCGGCGGTGCTTAGGCAGTGAGGAGGCACGAGGAAGAAGAAGGAAAGAGGCAAGGGGAGGAAAAAGAAAAGGACCCCTCGCCCTATTTATAAGCCGAAGGGATAAACGACAGTCGCGGGAATTGAGGGGCCCGAAAAAATGGATATAGGGCGGAGCTGTCGCCTCGATCTTCGGAGGATTAATAAATAAGGGTTAAAAGCATATACGGGATTTTTAATGAACAGGGGATGTCATGGCGGTTCAACATGATCATAAAAGATGACGTCATGGCGGTTTACAAGGTCATTTGAAGGCACGGAAGACAAGTTTTTTCTCAAAGTGTTGAAGATTGACGTGAACAGGTTCAAATCAATCTAGGGCCTAATGTCAGGGATATAACTATTAGGTATAAACCGCCCAAGAGGGGCCAGTTTATGCCTACAACGAATTAATCCTATGAAGCCCATCAATACATAGGATATGTTGTTCTACTACAGAAGGTTAAAAGGCCCAGAGCCCAAAAGGCATTAGGGCCCATAGATATAAACCGCCATACGGTGTGTGATTTATATTGTAAGATAGGAAAGTAGAGACCGAACCAGGCACGTTTATGAGCTGGCCTCGGGATTCTGTAAAGCCGGCCGGGCGTCATCCTGTGTATATAAAGGGACGACCCGGCGGCGGTACAGGGACAAGAAAACAACAGCTCGAGACACAGGCAAAGCGGATTCGCTCTCTGGTCATCGAAACCCTAGCAATACCTCAACAACTAGACGTAGGCTTTTACCTTCATCGAAGGGGCCGAACTAGTATAAAAATCTCTTGCGTCCTTTGTCCGCTTTAACCCCTTTAAGCTAACCCGTAGCGATGGCTCCACAACTAATTCCTTACGCTAGGACATCTGCCGTGACAAAACCGCGACATCTATATTTTTTTATTGTTCCATGATGTTATATTACCATTCTTGGATGTTTTACAATCATTTTATATCATTTTTGGGACTAACATGTTGACATATTGCCTAGTGCCAGCTGTTATTTTGGTTTGTTTTTTACATCGCAGAAAATCAATACCAAACGGAGTCCAAACGCAGCGAAACTTTTTGGAGATTTTTTCTAGGCTAGAAAACACATGAAAGTCTGAAGAAGTATCAGAAAGGAGCTCCGAGGGGAGCACAAACCACCAGGGTGCGCCTGGGCCCCCTAGCGCGCCCAGGTGGGTTGTGCCCACCTCTGTGGCCTCCCGCACCGCCTCTTCGCTCTATAAATACTCTGATACCCCAAAAACCCTAGGAGAGTCGACGAAATTTTATTCCAGCCGCCGCAAGTTCTAGAGCCACGAGATCCAATCAAGAATCCTTTTATGGCACTCCGTCAGAGGGAACACGATCACAGAGGGGTTCATAATCCTCATTGGTTCCTCTCCAATGATGCGTGAGTAGTTCACCTCAGACCTACGGGTTCGTAGGCAGTAGCTAGATGGCTTCTTCTCTCTCTGTTTCTCAATACAATGGTCTCTTGGAGATCTATTTGATGTAATGACTTTGTGCGGTGTGTTTATTGGGATCCGATGAATTGTGAGTTCATGATCCGATATGCCTTGATTTAATATCCATTCTTTATTATTATAGCCTCGTATTTCTTCTTCAATATTTTGGTTTTGTTTGGCCAACTTGATCTATTTATCTTGCAATGGGAAGAGCTGCTTTGTAATGGGTTTGATCTTGCGGTGTCCTTTCCGAGTGATAGAAGGGGCAGCAAGACACACATGTATCGTTGCTATTAAGGATAAAAATATGGGGTCTATTCCTACAAGAATAGATCTTGTCTACATAATGTCATCGTTATTATTGCATTACACCATTTTTCCAAGAACTTAATGCACTAGATGCATGCTGGATAGCGGTCGATGTGTGGAGTAATAGTAGTTGATACAGGCAAGAGTCGGTCTACTAATCTTGGACGTGATGCCTATATACATGATCATTTTCTTGGATATCTTCATAATTATTTGCTTTTCTATCAATTGCCCAACAGTAATTTGTCTACCCACTATTGCTTTCGAGAGAAGCCACTAGTGAAATCTACGGCCCTCGGGTCTATTTTCCTATCATATACTTTCAAATATATATTGCTATTTGCTTTTTTCTCTATTTGTCACTTTTATTTTTAGACCTATATTATCAAAAACACAAAAATGCCTTGTTGTGTTTTATTTGTTATTCTTCCATTTGCATCTATCAATCTATCTTTTTACCAATCTATTACCCGGGAGGGATTGACAACCCCTCCTATACGTTGGGTCGCAAGTATTTGTTATTTATGTGTAGGTACATAGTGTTGCGTGGTTCTCCTACTGGTTCGATAACCTTGGTCTCATCAGTGAGGGAAATACCTACCGTAGTTGTGCTGCATCATCCCTTCCTCTTTGGGGAAATACCGATGTAACTCAAGCGACATCAGAGTTCCCAATATCTCCCATGCTAAATAAATAGTAGGTGGTTCCCAAACATAAAAATAAATTTTATTTGCTTTCCACCATTCTTTCACAATCCATGGCTAGCCGTATCCACGGGTGCCTTCCATACCAACACATACTAAGGAATTTATTGTAGTATTTGTTTTTTGCATTTTGGGACTAGGCATCCCTATTACTGCCACACTCTCATGCAATGACAAGTGAATATTGAGAATAACCTACTTAGCATGGAAAATATCGGCCACCCCTCGCCGCTTCATGAGTGGTACAGGCACACAACAGAGAAGTTTATTTGAAAATTAGAGTTGGCACATACAAATTTACTTAGGGCGACATGGAAATGTCGCATATGGGTAGGTATGGTGGACTCATTGGGCGCAACTTGGGTTTAGGATTTGGATATCATAAAAGAACATTAAATATAACTAACACTGAATAATGCAACACAAGTAGGATTTATTTTCACTGCATAACTATTGACTTAACGTGCTTGCATAGGGAATCACAACCCTTAACACCAATATTCTTACTAAAGCATAGTTACTCACCAACATAACTCACATATCACTATCATCATATCGCAAAACTATTGCAAGGAATCAAGTTTAATGTCCAATGATCTTCATGAAAGTTTTTCTTATATCTTCCCTAGATATCTATCACTTTGAGACCAACTTCTTTTAAAGCATATTGCCATTGCAAATAATAAGCTCTCAAACAAATTTAAGTGAAGAACGAGAGCACAAGTTTCTTTAAAGTTTTATCTCTCAAAATAATATAAGTGAAGCATGAGAGGATTTCTTCAAAATTTCTACTAACTCTCAAAATAATCTGAGTGAAGCATGAGAGCATATTTCTTCAAAATAACAGCACCACCGTGTTCAAAAAGATATAAGTGAAGGACTAGATCAATTTCATAGCTCTAAAAAAATTAAGTCAGGCATATAGAGCGATTCTAATAAATCATAGTATAATTTTGGCTTCCTCAAATAGGTGTGTCCAGCAAGGATGATTGTGACGAACTAAAAAGCAAAACGAGCAAAGACACATATAATACAAGATGCTCTAAGCAAAACTTATGATATGTGACGGATACAAATATAGCTCCAAGTAAACTTATCGGTGGTCGTTAGAAGAAAGAGGGGATGCCTACCGGGTTATCCCCAAGCTTAGTTTCTTGATAATTCTTGAATATTACCTTGGGGTTCCATGGGCATCCCCTCTTGGGTAAACAAATTATTGTTGGGGAATTGGTAGAAAAGTGAATAGTTATGACGATATCCCAGACAGTGATCATGTATATAGTCATCACGTCCAAGATTTTGTAGACCGACTCCAGCCTGCATCTACTACTATTACTCCACACTTCGATCGCTATCCAGCATGCATCTAGTGTATTAAGTTCATGAAAGAACGGAGTAATGCCTTAAGAACGATGGCATGATGTAGACAAGATCTATTCATATAGGAATAGACCCCATCGTTTTATCCTTAGTAGCAACGATACATGTGTGTCATGTCTCCTTCTGTCACTAAGATTGAGCACCGCAAGATTGAACCCATTACAAAGCACATCTTCCCATTGCAAGATAAATCAATCAAGTTGGCAAATAAAACCAAAACATCGAAGAAGAAATATGATGCTATAATAATCAAGTATGAATTTGAACGCAAATAGATCTGATCATAAACTCACAATTCATCAGATCCCAACAAACACACCGCAAAAGAGTTACATCAAATAGATCTCCGAAGAGAACATTGTATTGAAGATCAAAAGGAGAGATGAAGCCATCTAGCTACTGCCTACGAACTCGTAGGTCTGTGGTAAACTACTCACACATCATCGGAGAGGCACCAATGTAGATGATGAACCCCTCAGTGATCGTGTTCCTCTCCGACTAAGTGCCAGAAAAGGGCTCTGGATTGGATCTCGTGGTTCTGGAACTTGCGGCAGGTGAGACAATTTTCTTTGACTCCTCTAGGGTTTTCGGATATTTGAGAATTTATAGAGCTGAGAGGCGGCGGAGGGGAGTCCCGTGGGTCCGACTACCCACCAGGGCGCAGCCTACTGTCTCGTGGTCCCCACGGGCCCTCTCTGAATGACTTCTTCGGCCATCTGGATGTCTTCTGGTCCCAAACAATTCTCCAAAAAGTTTTGTTGCATTTGGACTCCGTTTGATATTGATATTCTGCAAAGTAAAAAACAAGCAGAAAATAGCAACCGCCACTTGGCACTATTTCAATAGGTTAGTCCCAAAAAATGATATAAAGTTGCTAGATAATGATTGTAAAACATCCAAGAATGATAATATAATAGCATGGAACAATCCAAAATTATAGATACATTGGAGAGGTATCACACCGCCACACACGACAGTTGCGACGATGATGGCACGGCTCAATTGTTGCCGGATCCACCCGCAATGAGGCCTCATGCCAAGCTCCGGGGCGGATGCCTGGCGCGGGCGGCGGCCGCGCACCTAAGGCAAAGATTGGCCACCCTTGAGCTCCAAACTTGGTGGATAAGATGCAAACGAGGGTGGCGAAAGCAGACGATGATGCGGGGTGGTCGGGGTGATGAGGACATCAATACCATTGTTACAACCACATCCCCTGCTGATATACATACTCGACCAATTACTAGAGCTCGCGCACGCCAATTGAATTACCAGGTACTGTCGTTTCTTGGTGACAATTCTAATGTTCATGAGAATATAATGTTTCCTAAATAGGATACATTTGTGTTGATCACTAATGAAGCACCTAGCATGGACAAGAGGGATGAACACTGGAGCAGGATCAAGCATGGAGATGAAGGTGCGTGCGAAGGAAACCAGAAGGACATTTCTAGTACAGATTTCAGCACTTTGAAGCCTCCTTGAAGACATACAAGGACATGGACGAAATATAAAAGATGCCCAGTCATAAATTTTGTCCATAGCTTAGGTGCTGCGTCACCTTATTTTTTGGCCAAGCCCATGTAATTTCGAAATACAATTTCGTAGGATGTTTTTAGAGTCCGTTGTCGGTGTCAAAACCGGCAGATCTCGGGTAGGGGGTCCCAAGATGTGTGTCTAAGGATCGATGGTAACAAGGGACAATAGGGACACAATGTTTACCCAGGTCCGGGCCCTCTTAAAGGAGGTAAAACTCTACTTCCTGCTTGATTGTACTTGGTGAGTATAGGGGTTACAAGAGTTGATCTACCTCGAGATCGTAATGGCTAAACCCTAGATGTCTAGCCTGAGATTATTCTTCGGATTGCCTCAATGGACTAAACCCTCCGGTTTATATACACACTGGAGGGGCCTAGGGTTGTACATAGTCGGTTTGCAAAGGAAGGAAACATTACACCCGGACACCAAACTTCCCGTTCTACGCACATATGAGTCCAACCCGGACACGGGGGATAGTCTTGTGCTTTGTCTCCATGGCCCATCTGTCCGGCCCATATCGAATAGTTTGGACACCCAAGGACCCCCTAATCTAGGACTCCCTAAGTAGCCCCTGAACCAGTCTTCGATGACGATGTGTTCGGCACGCGAATTAGCCTCAGCACTCCTGAATACTTTAAGTTGGCTTCCTACATAAAGGAATCGTGTCCGCTCTGCATAATTAATACAACCCTTAGCCATGAAGGCAAGACGTCCAAATAGGAACAGTGTCTTTACCGGCAACTTTTTTGGCGAAGCGTCACACCTGAATTTTTAGCATTTCGAACCGTTCTCACGCTTACCGTTTCGCGTTTCGAGGCCTGGCCTCGACTAGCACGTCTTTTCTAAATAGATATCATGCCCGCCCATTATGGGATTCTCGTCAATATGATTTGGGTAATCCAACCGCTCCTTACACAATCTCGTTGGGAACAAGCGAGTTTTACGGCTTGAGAGGGGGACGCTTGGCATTTTCACCGTCTATAAAAGGATAAAGACCCCTCCTTTTTCCTCACACCTTCCTCAAGCGCCTACAACTTTGATCTCCTCCACTGCTACCACCTTCTCCATCAATGGCTAGCTCTGGCTCTAAGGGCAAGTGGGAGGCCTCCTCCGTCATGAAAAAGGACGTCAAGGATCTCCGGAGCGCGGGCTATCCATTCGCGGACATCGCGCATAGGAGTCCAGATAAAGACCAGGTCATTCCTACTCCAGGGCCTGGTGAGAGGGTTGTATTCATCCCCCACTTCCTTCGGGGGCTAGGATTTCCCCTCCACCCCTTCGTCTGGGGTCTTCTGTTTTTCTACGGGCTAGATTTCTTGATCTGGCCCTGAATTCCTTCCTCCACATATCGCTTTTATAGTTGTGTGTGAGGCTCTTCTCCGCATCCCCCCACACTTCGGCCTATGGCTCAAAGTATTCAATCTAAAGCCGAAGGTGGTCGACGGACAGCATGCGGATTGAGGCGGAGCTATGGTAAGCAAGCTCCGCAACGCAATCTGGCCCAAAGGGGCATTCGTGGAAACAGTCAAGGTATGGCAGCAGGAGTGGTTCTATATCACCGAACCCTGCGACGCCACCTGGGCGGCCACGCCTGACTTCAGATCCGGACCCCCCATGAGACTCACCTCATGGACCGCCAAGGGCGTTGATTGGGGGTCCATATCGGAGGTGAAGATGCTCCAGAAGCGCATCTCCGACATGTTGGGTGAGAACACTGGTCTCACTAATGTGATTCAAGTGATGCTCTTTCGACGCACCCTTCCCTGCCAGCTTTGGGCCTCCCCCATGTGGGAGTTCAATATGGCAAAGACCTATCCAGTCAATATTTCAGATATATGGAAGCGCTTCTTTGGCACCACGCACGAAGATATATGGAAGCAGCTCTTCAAGGCTCAGAAAAAGTGGCCGAAGAAGACCGAGGACATCGGACTCGACATCGAGAACCCGGCCACGGCGGTAAGCATAATCTTTCCAAAGACCTAGGTCAATGCCTTTGACCATTAACTCTGACGACTGGGTCCGCGTATACGTTTGCGCATGCAAGACCGCGGTCGTGCGCGGTCGTGGGGTAGCACGTGTCCATGGACATGCCCGAAACGTCCCATCATATAAAGAGGGCCAACCACCTCCGTTCGCTTTGTCTTATTTTAGCAGGATCATACGTCACACTGTGTCCGGGGTTCCTGTTGGTCATGGTCATGCTCCAACCAATACGGCACCGGATCCATCCACGAGGACTAGGGTTGATACAGGCATAACGCCGGAATGTCCTCTCCAAGAGGATTTGGATCATGTATCTGTTACCAATTCTGAAGTGGAGAGCGCGGTGAATCATCGGCGGCGAAAAGAGGCCATGGGCAATCCAACTTTTACCGAAGAGGCATTCAACGCCCTTATCTCTGCGGATGCATATATCGGAGCTGCCCGGGATGGACTTGTCGGAGCCACTCACTAGCTTTCAAAGGATATGCAGGTAAGAACGTGTAGATTCAATAATCACATGCCAGTAGCCCCTGAGACTTGAAGCAGTTGGCCCAACTGATTTAAGGATCGTTATATCCTCAGGTACTCAAGGAAAAGAATAACACATTATCTAAGGAGCTTGAAGAATATCGTACCAAGTTAACTGCTTTCACTGCCGAATTGGAAGATTCGAAGAGGTCCAAGAAGGGCTCTGATGGTAAGAACAA
This sequence comes from Secale cereale, assembly GCA_902687465.1. NCBI lineage: Eukaryota > Viridiplantae > Streptophyta > Magnoliopsida > Poales > Poaceae > Secale > Secale cereale. The sequence continues at coordinate 833,183,789 of LR738711.1, read as the reverse complement.
TAGTGTCAGGAAAGTACGATCCTGTGCCAATCAATGATTTTTAAATATACATTTTTTTAACTGTAGCGGCAGGGTCGACAGACCAACTGAAGGAGAATCTAACGGCTGCTCTCACGGACAAAAAACACGCCGAAGGGCAAGCGGCCACTGGTCAACGTGTATTAACACGGACCATAGAGGAGAAGAACAAATCGCAGGATGCAAATATCAAGCAAGCCGAAGAGCTAAAGTACATACGAGCCCAACTCTCGGTTGCCTTGAAAGAGAACAGGAAGCTAAAAGGTGGTATATTCAGTATGACCATGAACCTAGCTTTCGTATAGTCCCTTGATTCAGAGTTTTTACAATATTGTTCATGTAGGTTTGGTATCTGGGCGGCCTGAGGGAGAAGTGTCCAGATTTCAAGGCGACCTGCTGCAAGAGCTCTCCAAGGTACACGGCGAGCTCGGAAAGCCATGAAGAACATGTCAAAGACTTATGGCCAGCCAATTAACCTCCAGAAATTATGGAGGAACTGGCGAATTTATTCAAAGGAGTTCGGTGCCGCTTTGAACTGTGGAAAGCATCAGCATGTCGGGAAGGTGCTCGAGAAGCCTGGGCTATGGTGAAGACATGCTACACTAGACTTGATCCGAATCATATGGCCCGGGTTGGACCTCGAGGACCGGACAAACAAGAAATTCCCGTGAGCTTGGTATATGACCAAGTAAGGGAAACCGCCAAATTTTCACAACAAGACTGTAAATTAGACAGTCTTATAGATGTTATAGATGAAGAGTAGGTGTTTGATTCCATGTAACAATGTACTTTTATCATCAAACTTATCTCCGACCAAATTTATTAAAAAGATTGTCATGGCAGACCTTCTGCTTTGGCCTCTGAAACCCAAGGGCTAGAGTGTTTCTGAATACTATACATGTGATAAACACTTAGTATGTTCGGAAACTAGGCAATCCGGTCATCATTGCTTGAACAGACAAGCTGTGTTCGGGGAGTTATGTTATATTACTATTTAAGATAAGAAACATCTTCTAGAGAGAATAGTTTCGTTAAGGGTTCCTTTCCGTGGGTCAGCATGCGTATGTACGCGTGCCTAGGCTTTGATCCTAAAAAATAGGATTACATGAAGCCTATCCTGTGAGATTGAAAGATTATGTGCCAAAAAGCGATTCGTCGTTTGTCCGACCAATGATTCCCTTAAGAATGCTAGCTTTCGGCTTCACCCGTCTGAGGTACAGGTCCGGATTACCTGGTTGTCACAATCGCAGAGGTGCTCCCTTTACACCCTAGCCGAACAAGCAGGAACGTAGGGTATAAACACAGGAGCCAGGAAACCCAGCTTGGCAAAAACTTAAGTCATAAAGGTGCATATAATGGCGAAGAGACTGTATGAAACAGACGACATGAGTATTGTAAGCAATAAGCTTCACATACTTCGTTATAGAAGCCCCCAAGTATTTTGAGGTATATACATTTGAGAATGTTCACCCCTTAACAGTTCGGTTCAGCCAAACACTTTCCGGTAGGAAAAATAAGAAATGAAGAGCAAAACTAAAAGAAAACAAGGGATAAGACCCAAACAGAAAAAGACAATAAAATGTGCTACTAAACTATCTGTAGAATCGTCGGAGCCTAGCAGCGTTCCATGGATTCGGCTCAAGGCGATTGTCTGATGCATTTTGAAGGCGATAGGCTCCTCCGGTGAGTACTTTGTCAATAAAGAAGGGGCCCTCCCATCTTGGTTTGAGCTTATCCTTTTTGTTCTTCGAAAGGCGCAAAACGAGTTCGCCAACATTATAGGTCTTGGCCCGCACTTCTCTGCTTTGGTATCGCCTGGCCAGTTGTTGATAGAATGAGGAATGAGCCTGCGCGATATCGTGATCCTCTTCGAGACCGTCTATGTCGTCCTGCCGATCGAGCTCAGCCTCTCGCTCTTCATACATACGCACTCGAGGGGAGTCATGAATAATATCGCAGGGGAGAACAGCCTCTGCGCCGTACACCATGAAAAAAGGCGTGTATCCGGTTGTCCCGTTAGGTGTGGTCCTCAGCCCCTAGAGTACGGAGTCGAGCTCCTCAACCCAGTGTTTATCTGACTCCCATAGGGAGCGCACCAGTCGAGGTTTAATGCCGCTCATTATCAAGCCATTGTCCCTTTCGACTTGACCATTTGTTTGAGGGTGGCACACGGAGGCGTAATCAAGTTTAATGCCTAACTTGGCGCACCAGTTTTTCACCTCATATGCCGTGAAGTTGGAACCGATATGTGTGATAATACTATGCGGGACACCATAACGATCTACTACACTAGATTTAAAATCTATCACTGGCCCTGCCTCAGCTGTTCTGACTAGTTTGGCTTCTATCCATTTAGTGAATTTGTCCACCATGACCAGCAAATATGTCTTTTTGTGGCTTCCCCCTTTAAGAGGTCCGGCCATATCCAGCCCCCAGATCGCGAAGGGAAAAGTGATGGGGATGGTTTTCAGAGCGGTGGAAGGCATATGACTTTGATTTGTGAAAAGCTAGCATCCAACACAATGCTGGACTAGGGTTTGAGCATCTGCTCGGGCAGTTGGCCAGAAGAACCCAGTTCGGAAAGCCTTGCTTACAAGAGCCCGAGCTGCAGCGTGATGGCCGCCCATGCCAGCTGATAGGCCTCTAACCCCTCGTTGGTTACCCCAAGTGGAAGGTGTAAGATGCAGTGTTGTGGAAGTTTTTCCCTTAGCAAAGATGCCAAGGATCGAATCCCCAGAGACTCCTAGGTTCAACAAGTAGGTGTCAACTGCTAACGGCGCCGGATTAGCAATCAACGTGGACCTGCACACAGATACAAATAACTTTGCTCCCAACGAGTACAGAGAGGTTGTCAATCCCTCCGGCCTTGTAGTTCACAAAGGATTAAACGCAAATGATAGTAGTGATAGATAATGTTTTGCAATAGTAAATAATAATGGAAAATAAATAGCGGATGTGATCAATGATGGTAATATGGACCGGAGTCTCATGATGTTCACTAGTGATGTCTCTCTCCCAAAAGACGATAAAACAGCTCTGTGAGGTAAACGAATTACAGCTGGGCAATTGACAGGACCACGAACGCAAACCAATGCTGACTACATTGCAAGAAAGGTTGAGGTTCAAAGCATGGGCGGTACACCAAAGTAAGTAGATCGAAATCCATCAATATCTACTACTAATCATCCACCTTGAGATATCCATCCAGAACATCTCGCTGGTATTAAGTTGCGAGCCCCACCCATAGTGTAAACTCAATGCAACAGACAACTGCATTAAAAGAACTTTGCGTAAAGTAAACAATCCTTGCACCCGCGGGCACAAGCACCGTTGTTTTCCCCCTTGTGGCAACAGCACATCCCCTAGACTCATGTTTCTGTCACTCAAGCTAGTCATCGAGGGGCATGAACCCACAATCGAGCATAACGTTCCCTCTTGGAGTCACTACGTATTACTTGGCCAAAGCAATAAATAACAACGGAGAACATGCAAGAATTACTTATGAACATAAATATAAAAGAGGTAGATCAAATATATTACTCAAGAACAATCTGAACATAATCTCATAATCCATCGGATCCCAGCAAACTCATCATAGCAACAGCATAAGGATTACATATGTGCCTCGATCATGTAGGGCAGCTCACGAGGACTAATTAGTGAAGCACAAGAACGGGAGGAGAACATCACATAGCTACTGGTCATGGACTCATGGTCCAAGGGAGACTACTCACAACTCATCTGGGAGGCGTCCATGGTGGTGGAGAAGCTCCCGATGGTGATCCTCCCCTCCGGCAGGGTGCCGGGAACAGTTCTCCTGGTGCTCCCGATCTTGGAAGCGGCGGCGGCGGCGGAACAGAGATGAGATCGTGAAAAAGAGTTTCCATCCCGAGGGTTTCGAAGGACGCTCTAAATATATGCCGAAGGGGGGCACCAGACGGGGCTCGGGGGGCCCAGGCGCCCCCCCGGCGTGGCCCAGGGGGGGCGCGCCGCCAGGGCGCCTGGAGCCCTGGTGCCCCCCCCCCCCCGGCTGTCCTTCGGGCGCAAGGTAGGTTTTAGAACGCTGATTTTTTATATGATTTTTCTGGATTTTTCCTGACAGTTCTCGCAACGTGAAAACCTGAAATACAAAAACAACCGAAAACAGAAACTGGCACCGGGGTGCACTGGATTAGTAGGTTAGTCCAAATATGATCAAAAGTGTATGGAAGTGTATGAATATCATAGCAATATCACCCAAAAGTGGCATGGAGCAAGCAGAAATTATAGATACGTTTTGGACGTATCAACATCCCCAAGCTTAATTCCTGCTCGTCCTCGAGTAGGTAAATGATAACAAGAATAATTTCTGTGGTGACATGCTATTAACCATATAGGACTTTTTCATAGTCATATGACAAAAGCTTACTGAGACAATGATTCTATAGTAATTAAGTTGCCTCATGAGAAAATCACAAATGACTGAAAGTTTTACAACATGACATTGAAGCATCAAAAAGATTTGCAATGAACATGATGTGCATATATGATAAAGTGATATCTAGCTTGCCCCCTTTAGTGAAGCAAAACATAAATGCAGGGGCACCTTCAAGGTTTAAGTGATGACTAGATACAATGATTTCAAAATAAACGATATCACAATCATGCAAAAGACAATGCTACTTTGGGACAATGCACATTACACTCAGAATGACAATCATGCTCTCAGTAGTTGGTGCTTGAAGAAAGAAGGTGGAGACTCAACATAAAAGTAAAAGAATGCTTATGTGCTAGAGCTTTTTTTTTTGAAAACATAGAAGCAATTTTGTCAACGGTAGTAGTACTTCATATGTGTCATGCATAAGACATCCTATAAGTTGCAAGCCTCATGCATCGAATACCAATAGTGCTCGCACCTTGTCCTAATTAGCTCGGATTTCCATGGGTTATCATTGCATTACATATGTTTCAACCAAGTGTCACAAAGGGGTACCTCTATGCCACCTGTACAAAGGTCCAAGGAGATAAATCGCATTTGATTTCTCGTTTTTGATAGATCTCAACTTGAGGACATCCATACCGGGACAACATAGAAAATAGAAGATGGACTCCTCTTTAATGCATAAGCATATTCTCATAAGAGATTGAGGATTAATGTCCAAGCTAAAACTTCCACCATGATACATGGCTTTGGTTGGCGGCCCAATGTTCTTCTCTAACAATATGCATACTCATTCAACCCATGGCAAATCACCCTTACTTCAGACAAGACGAACATGCATATCAACTCACATGATATTCAACAAAAGTGTGACAGTTGATGGCGTCCCCAGAAACATGGTTACCGCTCAGCAAGCAACTTATAAGAAATAAGATACATAAGCAACACATTCTTTACCACAATAGTTTTTAAGCTACTTTCCCATGAGCTATGTATTGCAAGGTTAGTCTTAGTACAGGTGGAGGTTAGCAAAAGACTGGAAGCGACCAACTAAGAGAGCAATGACGGTCATAATCATGCAGAGCGACAAAGCAATATTGAATCAGGCATGGTAGTTATATCGCTACTCAGAAATAAAAGATCATCAAGGCTTGACAGACTTTCTTTACAGTCTTAAATATGCGTGAGCATACGCCAAGTCAATCAAAATAAATTCTCGAAGGAAGATATTACTAAACCATACCACATCATCGGCAAACAAATCAAGTTGGTACTCCAATAACACATTGGGAATCCCCCAGCTATTTGAGACTAACCATAAGAAAACCTGAACTACTAAGCGCCATTATGCACGTAGCATCTTTATCATAGACATATTAACCAATGCAACGGAAGCAAACTCTCTTAATAAGGTGAGCATGATAATTAAAGAGAGTTCAAGCAACCAACTAAACAAAAGCTCTTTGAAAAGATAAGCATGAATACTAAGAGCAGAGCATGATAGTAGCTATTAAAAGACAAAGAACACACACAGCAAAGATAGACATGAAAATTCTATGTTATGTTCTAGGTAGAAGTGGAGCGTGTTTCTCTCCCACACAAAGAACGCTGAGTTCCGACTCGTTATGAAAAACTAAAAAGAAAACTAAAAGCAAGACGCTCCAAGCATAGCACATAACACATGAAGTGATAAAAATATAGCGGAACGAAAGACGAACTGATAATGTTGATGGAGAAGGGGATGCACGGGGGCATCCCCAAGCTTAGACGCTTGAGTCTCCTTGAATATTTCTTGGGGGTGCATGGGGGCATCCCCAAGCTTGAGCGCTTGACACTCCTGAATCTTTTTATCATCTTTCCTCGCACACTTGAAAACTCCCTTCATACATAACTCATCATAATCTGATTAGCGAGGTTAGTACCCTTAATAAAATAATTATACCTTGCTGGAAATAAAGATATTCTTGAAGTTCTACTGTTTCTCAAGATTGCCAAAAGGTTTTTGCAAAGAAAAAGCAAGCTCTTGATTTGCAAAATGAAGGAAAGGCAAAACAGGACAGAATCTGTGAAAAACAGAACAGCAGGTAGTAATCGATTTGTTCGGGGCACTTCTGCAACTCAAATCAAAAAACTCAGAACAGACACACGAAAGACAATTATATTGAGAACGCTGTCGAAAAAATTCAGACCAAAAAGATGATCTGGTGATTTTATACGAATTTTTCTATCCAAGGACAGAATCTGTTTCCTGGACAGCACCTCACAACTTTTGAACTTTCTAGCAATCAGAGGCTATACTTGGCACAAATATGAAAAGCAAAGATACAATGATGATGCTACAGTAGTAAACAACATCAAGACACAACAAAAGCAAAATATAAAAATTTATTCATTGGGCTGCCTCCCAAAAGCGCTTTCTTTTATGCCTTTAAGCTAGGCATAATGCATAGAGGAATCAATAACCATCATAATAATCGGAGTTATAAATTGATTCATAAGGTTCCTCAACAAGTTCACTCTTGTTCCTTCTAGGAAAGGGGTACACACCTTTTGCCTTACCGCGTAAGCGGATTTGTCCCTTACCTATATCGATGAAGCCTTTTACCGCTCGGAGGAAGTCTCTTCCAAGCACTATATTTCCTTGGTTTGGCTCCATGATGAAGAAATCAACCATTGCAATCCCTTTAAGGAATTTAACTGGCACATCTTTTATTCTTCCCTGGATTTCAGAAATATCTCCATTAGTGTGTTCATGATAAGATGGTAGTCTATCCATGTTAAATTTTAAAGAATCATGAACAGTTTTTGGCATAGTAGAAACCATAGATCCAATATCACAATAAGCAAGGAAGTCTTGATTAGAGATGCTAATCCTAACAAGAGGCTCCCAGCCATTATCTATTTCCAAAATATCTCTCTTATTGGGTTTGGGTTTCTCTACCTTTATTAAGTCTAGAGCATCCATTCTCTTTTCAATAGTAGCAAGTCTATCTATGACAGTATCAAAATTATGATCATAAACAAAGTAACTAGATAGACCATGTATAATTTCAAGAGCTCTAGCTTCATCACACTCTAGGAAATCTCCCTCGGCTATAATGTCAAGAGAGTGTTTACACCATTTAAAAAGACCCTGGTAAAAATTCCTAAGCACAATTTTTATAGGTATCCAAGGCATAATTCTCCTATGTGCATCAGAAATTCTGTCCCATGCCTTCTTCATATTTTCTCCATCCCTTTGATGGAAATCTAGAACTTCTGATTCCCTCAAAGCACCATATCCTAACATGTTTAGCTAAACAGATAGGACTACTAACAGGAAGGCAAAATAAAAATTTTTGTAATTTTTTTGATAAAGGATACTAAAGCAAAAACTGAAAGGTAAGCTAACAAGACTAAAAGCAAAGGTAAAAGATAGCGTGCAACTCCCCTATCCTGAAGAGTGGAGTCCCCGGCAACGGCGCCAGAAAATACTCCTTGATAGGCCTCTAACCCCTCGTTGGTTACCCCAAGTGGAAGGTGTAAGATGCAGTGTTGTGGAAGTTTTTCCCTTAGCAAAGATGCCAAGGATCGAATCCCCAGAGACTCCTAGGTTCAACAAGTATGTGTCAACTGCTAACGGCGCCGGATTAGCAATCAACGTGGACCTGCACACAGATACAAATAACTTTGCTCCCAACGAGTACAGAGAGGTTGTCAATCCCTCCGGCCTTGTAGTTCACAAAGGATTAAACGCAAATGATAGTAGTGATAGATAATGTTTTGCAATAGTAAATAATAACGGAAAATAAATAGCGGATGTGATCAATGATGGTAATATGGACCGGAGTCTCATGATGTTCACTAGTGATGTCTCTCTCCCAAAAGACGATAAAACAGCTATGTGAGGTAAACGAATTACAGCTGGGCAATTGACAGGACCACGAACGCAAACCAATGCTGACTACATTGCAAGAAAGGTTGAGGTTCAAAGCATGGGCGGTACGCCAAAGTAAGTAGATCGAAATCCATCAATATCTACTACTAATCATCCACCTTGAGATATCCATCCAGAACATCTCGCTGGTATTAAGTTGAGAGCCCCACCCATAGTGTAAACTCAATGCAACAGACAACTGCATTAAAAGAACTTTGCGTAAAGTAAACAATCCTTGCACCCGCGGGCACAAGCACCGTTGTTTTCCCCCTTGTGGCAACAGCACATCCCCTAGACTCATGTTTCTGTCACTCAAGCTAGTCATCGAGGGGCATGAACCCACAATCGAGCATAACGTTCCCTCTTGGAGTCACTACGTATTACTTGGCCAAAGCAATAAATAACAACGGAGAACATGCAAGAATTACTTATGAACATAAATATAAAAGAGGTAGATCAAATATATTACTCAAGAACAATCTGAACATAATCTCATAATCCATCGGATCCCAGCAAACTCATCATAGCAACAGCATAAGGATTACATATGTGCCTCGATCATGTAGGGCAGCTCACGAGGACTAATTAGTGAAGCACAAGAACGGGAGGAGAACATCACATAGCTACTGGTCATGGACTCATGGTCCAAGGGAGACTACTCACAACTCATCCGGGAGGTGTCCATGGTGGTGGAGAAGCTCCCGATGGTGATCCTCCCCTCCGGCAGGGTGCCGGGAAGAGTTCTCCTGGTGCTCCCGATCTTGGAAGCGGCGGCGGCGGCGGAACAGAGATGAGATCGCGAAAAAGAGTTTCCGTCCCGAGGGTTTCGAAGGACGCTCTAAATATATGCCGAAGGGGGGCACCAGACGGGGCTCGGGGGGCCCAGGCGCCCCCCCCCCCGGCGCGGCCCAGGGGGGAGCGCCGCCAGGGCGCCTGGAGCCCTGGTGCCCCCCCCCCCCCGGCTGTCCTTCGGGCGCAAGGTAGGTTTCGGAACGCTGATTTTTTATATGATTTTTCTGGATTTTTCCTGACAGTTCTCGTAACGTGAAAACTTGAAATACAAAAACAGCCGAAAACAGAAACTGGCACCGGGGTGCACTGGATTAGTAGGTTAGTCCAAATATGATCAAAAGTGTATGGAAGTGTATGAATATCATAGCAATATCACCCAAAAGTGGCATGGAGCAAGCAGAAATTATAGATACGTTTTGGACGTATCACCAGCCTGTATTTCAGCTAGAAGTTGTCGTCCCTCCTCCTCGAAGATGCACCTTTGAAGAACACCAGTAGTTCTTTTCTTGTATAATTCACCTTCGTGAACTTTATAGGATTTAGAACGCCGAATTATGCGGCGGGCCTCATTTTGGTCATCGGGGAGTTCCTGTCTATTAAGGTAGGCTAGGAAGAGTTCGGTCCATGGGGCTATGACAAACATGATCTCGTGAGCCGAGGATGCTATTTCCATGTCCGAATCCCTGATGACATATGTATTGAGTTCGGCTGGTGGGGGTGTGTTCGGGTCTTCATTTGCATCTCCGCTCTCGTCCTGCCATGTCACTGATGGCTTGAGCAGCCTTTCCACAAAGGTGTTAGGCGGGACCGGGTCGCGTTTACCACCCATGCAAGCAAGTATATCGGTTGCCTGGTTACTGTCCCGAGCTACGTGGTGAAATTCCAGCCCTTCAAATCGAGCTGATATTTTTAATATGGCATTTCGATAAGTTGCCATCTTTGAATCCTTTGCATCAAATTCTACGTTTACTTGAGATATTGCGAGGTTTGAGTCTCCGCGCACCTCGAGGCGTTGTATACCCATGGATACAGCCATGCAGAGACCGTGCAGTAGTGCCTCATATTCGACCGCATTGTTTGAGTCCGTATACATGATTTGCAGTATGTAATGGACTGTATCCCCTGTAGGAGATATCAAGAGACGTCAGTCCCCAATTCGGCTAGCATTTTGGAGCCATCGAAATACATGGTCCAGTGGGAGTATGCTCCATACTCTTTAGGGAGTTCGGCTTTAGTCCATTCTGCGACAAAGTCGACCAACACCTGAGACTTAATAGTCCGGCGTGGTTTGTATGTTATTTCAAACGGCAAGATCTTGATGGCCCATTTGGCTATGCATCATGTAGCGTCTTTATTGTTTATGATATCATTGAGTGGTACTTCGGATACCACTGTGATCGAACACTCTTGAAAGTAGTGTCGGAGCTTCTGAGATGCCATGAACACCGCATAGGCAATTTTATGATAGTGGGGGTATCGTGATTTGCGCGGTGTGAGAACCTCTGATACATAGTATACTGGTTTTTGGATGGGGAATTAATGTCCCTCTTCCTCTCGTTCGACGACGAGTACCGCACTCACTACCTGGTGAGTGGCTGAGATATAAAGCAACATTGGCTCACCAACTGGAGTGGCTAGGATTGGGTTGCCCGCTAATAGGGTTTTTATCTCCTCCACTCTGGCCGTGGCCGCATCCGTCCATTCGAAGTTGTGTGTGTGCCTCGGCAGTCTATGAAGTGGTAATTCTTTTTCTCCTAATCTAGAGATAAAGCAGCTTAAGGATGCCACGCAACCTGCTAGCTTTTGGACTTGTTTTAGATCGGTCGGCGTAGTCAGCTGTGACAGGGCCTAGATTTTAGCTGGGTTCGCCTCAATTCCTCTCTGGGATACGATGAACCCTAATAGCTTCCCAGCCGGAACGTCGAAGACACATTTTTCTGGATTGAGCCGTATGCCATATTTCGGAGGTTATCGAACTTGAGGCGGAGATCAACCACCAACGTTTCGACGTGTTTGGTCTTGATGACTACATCGTCGACGTATGCCTCCACTGTCTTGCCAGTTTGTTTCTCTAAGCATGTTTGAATCATGCGTTGATATGTGGCACCAGTGTTTTTGAGCCCAAAGGACATAGTGTTGAAGAAAAAAGGCCCGTACGGAGTGATAAACGTTGTCGCGGCCTAGTCGGATTCCTTCATTTTTATCTGATGGTATTCGGAGTAAGCATCAAGGAAAACAATGAGTCATGGCCTGCGGTCGCATCGATGATTTGATCAATGTGGGGTAGTGGAAAAGGATCCTTAGGGCAAGCTTTGTTTAAGTCTGTAAAGTCAACACAAAGGCGCCAGGATTTATCCTTCTTTGGTACCATGACTAAGTTGGGTAGCCAGTCTAGATGTTTAATTTCCCTTATGAATCCGGCTTCCAGTTACTTGGCCAGTTTGTCCCCCATCGCTTGTCTTTTGGGGTAGGAAAATCATCGTAGTGACTGCTTGACTGGCTTGAACCCTTTGGTGATGTTAAGGCTGTGTTCGGCCAACCTGTGTGAGATTCCCGGCATGTCTGAAGGGTGCCAGGCGAATATGTCCCAGTTTTCGCGGAGAAGGCGCGCAAGGCGATGTGTACCGTCGGGTCCAGCTATGTCCCAATGGATGTCGTCTTGTTGGGGTCCGTCAGATGCACTTGAAATTTGATAATTTCATTTGCTGGCTTGAAGGAGGTAGATTTTGATCTTTTGTCAAGGACTACATCATCCTTGTCCACCATAGGTCGTAAGGTGGTTAATTCTTCGGCCGCGAGGGCTTTGGATAGTGCCTCTAAGGCTAAGGATGCGGTTTTGTTCTCGGCACGGAGTGCTCTGTCTTGATCACTTCCTACTGTGATTATTCCATTGGGCCCTAGCCTTTTGAGCTTCATGTACCCTAATGGGGTATGGTCTAAAAGCGTGAGAAAGTGTCCCGCCCTAGAAGGGTGTGGTATCCGCTGTTGAAGGGGACAATGTGGAAGAGCAGGTCCTCCGACCTGTAGTTCTCGAGTGTACCGAATACTACGTCGAACTTAATGCTTCCCGTACACCGGGCTTCCCTTCTGGGAATAATTCCTCTGAAGTTTGTATTACTTTGTTCAATACGGGATTTATCAACCTGCATTCTTGCAAGCGTGTCCTCGTATACGAGGTTGAGTCCGTTGCCGCCGTCTATGAGTACTTTATTAAGGCGAAAGCCATCTACTATTGGGTTTAGTACAACAGCAGTTGTGGCTCGGACCGGCCGGACTCGCGGTTCGTCGTCGGCAGAAAAAGTGATTGTCGCGTCGCTCCATGGGCTTGCAGTGCTTATTTGATGAACCTCGGCAAGTTCACAATGTTCTCTCTTGCGTCAGTTTTTTGAGGAGAATGTCTCAAAGACAGTAAGGACGTCAAAGTTGTTCTCCCCTGAAGTTGCGGTGGCGAGGATTGCTTCTCCGCTTTTTGCTACCTACCGGAGTACCCAAGACACTCTAAGGCTATGTGTTGGGATAATGTCCGGGATGACATGTATTTGGCAAGTCTTATCTAAGAGTTCGTCCAGAACGGACCTGTGTCTTGTGAAAGGTCTGTTTTCTTGCCAATGGGCACGTTACCTGATGTCTTGCTAGGGTATGTCCGTTTTTCTTTAGCGGCATGTTGTCCGAAGACAAATTGCTCCAAATGTGTATTCTGGGCCTTCCAAGTACTTTCCATAGCACAACACTTTCATATTAGATGCGACAATTCTGCAAAACCCTGTACTCGACGGCGGTTGAGAGACTTCAAGACTCCCTCGTCCATGCAATTGCGCTGAAATATGGGAACCGCGTCGTCATCGCAGCAGTCCTTAATCTTGTTTTTAACAAGCAGGAATCTGGCCCAGAAGTGATGAACCGTCTCTTGGGCTTGCTGCTGTACATACAGGAGTACACGTATATCCGGAAGTCCGGATTTTCTTGGAGAGCATATACTGTGGTGGGTGGGTGTGGATAAATTTGAATCCCGACCCAATGTGGTGTCTGAGGTTCGTACAACCTCCGGTGTAGACGATCCGGGTCCTGCGGGATCTGAGTGTCCTGCGGGCCCAGTGTCTGTCCCTGAGCTCGAAAGACGCGATGTGCCACCTGAAAGAGGTATGTTCGGCTCAAAGGGTTTGCAAATCCGAATAGCGCCAGTCTCCATTTCACGAGGGGGAGTATCTTCAGCCTATTCCTCGATGGCCGCCACCAGGTGAGTGATCGGGGTGGAATTGTCTTCCTCCTGGCCGAATTTAAGCCCGATCTGATCATTAGGTGATGAAAGCCCCATGGTGGCATTACGATCCAGCAGCTCGTTTAAGGATGAGGAATCCACCGGAGTCGTGTCTTCGGAGTGTTCGGAGCTAATATAGGAGTGGTGCTCGATGACCGCGGTGGGCGCGGTCAGCCTAGCGGCCACGCAGGCGCATACATTGAACCCGCCGAGCTAGAGGACCTAGCTCAAAGCCAGGTTGTTTCCAAGGGTGATGAGGTTATTGATGACGAGACGAGCCATCGATCGCTTCTCACGAGTACACAACGGAGCTCTCAATGAAAACACCATTGTCGGTGTCAAAACCGGCAGATCTCGGGTAGAGGTGCCCAAGCTGTGCGTCCAAGGATCGATGGTAACACGAGACTGGGGACATGATGTTCATCCAAGTTCAGGCCCTCTCGATCGAGGTAATACCCTACTTCCTACTTGATTGATCTTGATGAATATAGGGTTACAAGAGTTGATCTACCTCGAGATTGTAATGGCTAAAACCTTAAGAGTCTAGCCTATGCAATTGTGATTCTGCTACCCTCTACAGACTAGACCCTCCGGTTTATGTATCCACCAGAGGAGGCCTAGGGTTACAAAGATTACTTGGGAAGAAAGGAATCATTACACCCGAGAAACTATCCTGCTGTCAGATGTCGGGTTCCGGCAAAACCCTTAAGGTTCAAACTCTGGGGTGCGCACGAAGATCTCTCCTTCTGCCCTAGCTCGTCTACTCAACAGCCCTATGCCTAGCTCGTCGGATCCAATGAACAAGAGACACAAGATGTATACTGGCTCGGGCCACCGTTGTGGTGTAACACCCTAATCCAGTGTGGTGTGGTGGATTGCCTTGTAGGCAGAGGAAGAACTAGTACATGGATGAACTGCCGCCTAGGGAGAGGTGTTCTTGAGCTCGGGTGAGCTTGTGGTGTCTGGTGTGTGGCCTTGTATCCGATCAACTCAAGATGAGATGATCCCAATGGTGGTGTCTAGCCCTATTTATAGTGGCCCGGGTCCCCTTCCAAAATATTGAGCAGGAAGGGATCCCACAACGGCCAAATTTGAAGGGGGACAGCTAGTACAAGCTATCCTAACAAAAGGTGGTCTTTGCCTACCAAAGGCTCTGGTGGTGACGACGTCGTGGGCTCTGCGACGACCTCCGTTCTGCCGTCCTTCTGGTCTTGGTCTTGTTGCACCGATATGGAAACCTTTGCCTAACGCCTCGGGACTCCGCGCCTGCACCTGCTCCTTTAGCACCGAAGGGGAAACTGGCACTATGCGCCCGCTGGCGCCCGCCTGGCTTTGGTCGTCACTGCTCACGTCATGAGGACCTCATGAGGTGCCCCTCGCCTTGATATCTCCGATCCTCACGAGCCGGCCTGGCGAGGCCGCCCCAGAGGATGTCCTGTGTCGTCCGCCTCGCGAGGCTTGGCCCCTCGCGAGGGTCTTGAGTGTTGCTGAAGATGATGGGCCACACTAGGTCGCCTGGCGAGCCACGCTCTGGGCCGCAGGCAGGCAAGTCTGGGTACCCCCGTTCCCAGAACGCCGACAGTAGCCCCCGGGCCCAAGGTGCGCTCGGGCTTGGCTTCGCGGCCAAGCCAAGGGCCAAGTGCGGAGCGCCGCAGGCCCCAAAGCCTACGGCCTCGTTCAACGCGTGGCACTTGATGGGACGTGGGCGTCTCCACTTCCGCACGCAGCCTCGGTGACTGCACGACTCGTCAAGTCTCTGCGTGCACAACGGACCATCATTACCTGCATTTATAGGGCCGGCGGTTGGCCTTCCTCTGGCTATAAATAGGGCGGCAGTCTGAGCCCTCGCCACCCATCTTCTTCCTTCGTTCCCCTTGCTCTTTCGCTTGACCGAACCGCCCATGGCGCCGCCCAGGGAACACTCGTCTGTGGATAAGGGGACGGATCAGCAGGAGGGACTTGGCTCACCACCAGCTAAGCGAGGGCGAGGCCGTCCTCGAAAGTGTGCCGCGACTCCCGCCGGGGGCCGCGAGCGGGTGTGGGCGGACCCCCTCAGCGTCTGTAGGTGCCCTTGGTAGCCGTGGTGGCGGTCCCCTGAGTGGCGGGGGCCGTCGTGGCGTTGGCGATCTGGTGGACGGAGGGAGGCGCTCCCGGGTTGTCAGACCTCCCCAGCCACATTCCCACCTGGTGGAGGCATCGCTGAAGTTCATCGTGTGGTCTCCAGCTACGGCGGCTCCTCCTTCAGCGGCAGCTCCAGCAGCGGTGGCTATAACCAGTCGCCACGCTTCCGCGCCCGCCTGGATGGCGGCGGCGGGTCGTCTTGTCGTCACGCTTGGGTGAAGAGTTAAGGGGGCTCTACCTGAGCCCGGGACATAGGTCCTCGTGAGCTACCGTGCCCCGGGGGTCGCTGTCAGACATCCTCAGTCTCTTTTCTTTTGTCCTGCATCGTTTGATCAAACAAGCATGGAGCCCTAGGGGGCATGTAACGAACTGTGGCTCCATGACATTTAGCACCATGTATGGTGTTTCTGCTTATTACTGTGCGACCCGTGTTTTACATGTCCTTGAGGTGAGGAGACTTATCTTGGCGCGTTCGGTCGCTCTCATCCCGTGTCGTTTGGTCCCTCGTGAGGCTGCAAAAACTCGTTAGGTTATTATCCTTTACTGCTCGAGGCCCTTGACGCGGGTCGAGTGTGATCGGCCGCCCCTTGTCGCGGTACCCGTGGGGCACGGACATAAGAATGGGGGGCGCGCCAGTTACGAGCCCCTATCCGGGCGCCTCGTGAAGGCTAAAGAAGAGGGCGCGCCAGGGCGAGCGCTGTGTAACTGCCGCTCTCCCTGGGCTAACCCGAAAGCTGGGGGAAGAACCACAGGGAATCTGAGAGAAGAACCGCAGAAGGAGATCAAAGCCAAGCAATCGAGGAACACCAGAACCTTCAGTGTCCATTAAAGAAGAGAAGACAGGAACAAACCAACTCCAGAAAGCAAATGAACGACCGCATCCGGCACCTAGTCTAGTCTTCTCACTAGCGCGGAGCTAAGTGCTGCCACTAGGACGTAGGAGGGAGCCCCCGAGGCCCGAGGGCGGCTCTCCTGAGACTCCGGGGCGTGTACAGCCCCACTCATTATTACGTGAGAGTGTCACGAGCGGAGATCTTCACAGGCCGGAGCCTTGCTTCACAGGCATCGGGCCTTGGCTTCTCAGGCGCGAGGGCCTTGTTCCTCGCAGGCACGGAGCCTAGTCTTCTCAGGTGCAAGGGCCTTCTTCCTCACAGGCACATAGCCTAGTCTTCTCAGGCGCAAGGGCCTTGTTCCTCGCAGGCCCAGAGCCTAGTCTTCTCAAGCGCAAGGGCCTTGTTCCTCGCAGGCACGGAGCCTAGTCTTCTCAGGCGCAAGGGCCTTGTTCCTCGCAGGCATGGATCCTAGTCTTCTCCGGCGCAAGGGCCTTGCTTCATGGGTAGAACCTTCGAAGGTGCTGGATATTCCATGCGTTCGGGACGGGGATGTCGTCTCGTATTTCCAGGCGCACAGCGCCGGGTCTGGAGACGTGGGTGATCTTGAATGGCCCTTCCCACATGGGCGAGAGCTTGTGCAGTCCCTCTCTGGAGAGGACTCTCCTTAAAACAAGGTCACCAACCTCAAGCGTCCTGGGGCGAATGTTGCGGCAATGGTACCGCCGCAATGCCTGCTGGTATCTTGCTGCTCGGAATGAAGCGTCGCGTCGGCGCTCCTCCCCCAGCATGTGGTTCGTCCCCTGCATGGCGCCTTGTTGCACCTCGTCAAATGCCAAGACCCGTGGCGAGCGGTTCCTGACCTCGTGAGGGAGGACCGCCTTAGCTCCGTAGACGAGGAAGAATTAGGTCTCGTCCGTCGGCTTGGTGGTTGTGGTGCGGATGGACCACAACACAGACGGGAGCTCGTCATGCCATCCTCTTCCGCAGGCTTCAAGATTCTTCTTGAAGGTCCTGGTCTTGAGGCCCCTCAGGACCTCCGCATTGGCGTGCTCGGCCTGGCCATTGCTCCTGGGGTGCGCTACAGAGGCGTAGCAAATATGTGTTCCAAGGTTAGCACATTATGTCTTGAAGAGGTTACTGGTAAACTGTGAGCCGTTGTCGGTGATGATGCGGTTAGGGACCCCGAACCGGTTTACGAGGCCCTTGATGAACTTGACTGCAGAGCCGGCCGGGATGGTCCGGAATGCTTCCACCTCCGCCCACTTGGTAAACTTGTCGACGGCGACATAGAGGTATCGATAGCCCCCGGGCGCTTGAGGGAAGGGGCCCAGGATGTCCAGCCCCCAGACCGCGAATGGCCAGGAGAATGGGATGGTTTGCAAGCCCTGGGCCAGTTGGTGGATCTACTTGGCATGGAACTGGCAAGCCTCGCAAGACCTTACCAGCTCGGCGGCGTCGTTAAGTGTCGTGGGCCAGTAAAAACCACTACGGAACACCTTGCCGACCAAGGTGGGCGATGATGAGTGATGCCCGCAGTCCCCAGCGTGGATGTCGACTAATAGCTCGCCTCCCTGCTTCCTGGAGATGCATCTTAAAGAAATGACATTTGGTCATCTCCTGTAAAGCTCACCGTCCTGGATGAAGTATGCCATAGCCTGCCGGGCTACGCGCTCGGCATCTTCCTCCTTTCCCAGCAACACTCCTCGCACCAGGTATGACTTGAATTCTTCAGTCCAGCACCCCTCCTAAGGCTCGAGCACCAGGAGCAAGCGAGCTCCTGAGGCCGGGCCACAGGCCGGGGCTCTCGAGGTCGGCGGCTGGGGGAGCTCTTCCTGAGGCTTTGCTGGTCCTTCTCGCGGGGGTGACGCTGAGGGCCTGAGGAGCCTTTCCTCGAAGACGCCGGGTGCCTGGGGCAGTCACCTGGATGCTTTCTCGGCGATGTCGTCGGCATCCTTGTTGGTGTCATGGTGCACATGCACCAGCTCCAGGCCCAAGAACTGCTTCTCCATCTTGCGTACCTCTGCGAGGTATGCCTCCATATGCTCGTCCCTAGGCTCGTACACCTTGTTGGAGAAGTTGACAAGGAGCTGGGAGTCACCCCTAATGACGAGGCGTTTCACCCCTAGGGCTATCGCCGCCTTGAGGCCAGCGATGAGGCCCTCGTATTCCGTGGTGCTGTTGAAAGGGTTGGGCTTCTTCCCAGAGCTTCTGTTGACATTCCCATTCTTCGCTTCAAGGCACTCAATGGCGTAGTGTCCAGTCTTCCCGCACTTGAAACAGGTAATGTGACCTAGATCCTTCTTGGCGGGTGTGGCTAGATTGGAGCGGTTCTGATAACTGCTTGCTCCATTCCCATTCCCATTCTTGGGGCCATTGTGGTTATGAAACTCCCTCCATTATGGGTGTGGCCTCCATGGTTATGGGTATATCCTCCCAAGTTCGGGGTGAAATGGAGCTTCTGCTGGGCTCCAGAATTGTTCTTTCCTTGTCCATACTTCCTCTTGCGGCTCTCAATCTGCTCCTGCTTCCCTTCAATCATAAGAGCCTTATCTACCAACTCCTGGTAGTTGTTGAATGTTGCCACCATCAACTGTATGCTCATCTCATCATTCAGCCCTTCCATAAACTTCTCCTGCTTCGCGGCATTGGTAGCCACATCATCACGGGCATAGCAAGACAGAGTACTAAACTCATCTACGTACTGAGCCACAGTACGATTTCCTTGGCGCAAGTTGCGAAACTCACACTTCTTCATGCTCATAGCCCCAGTTGAGACATGGGCGGTGTGAAAAGCTTGCTGAAACTAATCCCAAGTGACATTGGCTATAGGGAAAGTGGTTGAGTAATTCTCCCACCATGAGGCTGCTGGTCCATCCAATTGATGTGCAGAAAAATGCACCTTCTCAGCATATGTGCAACCTGCGGTGGTCAACTCCCTTCCAATCTTGCGTAGCCAGTCATCAGCAACTATTGGCTCGATGCTACTGGAAAACACCGGCGGCTGCAACCTCAGAAAACGGGCTAGGTTTTCAACTAGTGGTGGTGGTGGAGGGTTGTTGTTGTTGGTGGTGTTGTTGTTCTGATTCTAGACAAGGAGTTGCATCAAAGTGTTCTGCTGCTAGATCAGCTGGGTGAGTTCAAGGGGAAACTCAAATCCGGGCTCACGTCTCGGAGGCATCTGATGGGTTTAGAGGGAAGAGATTAGAATAGAATGAGGTTTAGGGGGAAAATCACTACCCATATGCACATGAGGCAAACACAATCATATCAGACCAAATCAATTCAAGCAAGGGCATACAAAAGGTCTAGAACTAACGTTACAAAAGTGCTCAGACTTTCTACTATATGGGGGGGAACTACTATTCATATGGTGGTCATCTAGAAATTTTGATCGGTGGAAGACTCCATGATATCCGCTCCAGCTTCGTCTTCATAGTCATCATCACTATCATCAGGGTCGGAGTCAGTGTCGTCGATGATGATGTAGTCTTCAGAACGAATCTCCTTGGGTTCATCGTCTTCTCCTCCTGGCGCGGGGTCTCCCAAAATACTCCTAGCTTCCTTGTCAGGTCGTCATTCTTCTCCACAAGTACTGCAATTTCTTCCTCATATCCATCACGTGAAGACTTGAGTTCCTCTTCTAACTCCATGTTCCTGGTTAACGCCTTCTTCAAATCTCTCATGCCTGCGCACATCTGGTTCTCCTGTTGACGATTGTGCTGGTTTAACTCCTGGATGAAAGCTGCAATGGACATGTCCCTCTTGGTACTGATCATCTCACATTGCTCATCTCGGCACCCACATATCTGGTAGATAGTGTCCTTCAGCTCCTATTTGTAGACTTCTCCAATTCGTCCCATAGCAATGTGAGCTGCCATGCTCTTGCATAGACTCCAGGTTGGTGCATCAAAGGAAAACTCTATGGGCTCAGTGACTGGCATGAACGTCCTTCCGGGAACTTGAACTCGAATAATCCATCGCTCCTCTTCTGGTAAAGTGGTGGTGTAGGTCCCGGTGAAGCTTGGTATTCCGATGTTCAGGTACCTTGTGACTTCCTTCAAGTGTCGTCCAAAAGGTGTGTGTTCATCCAGTTGGGTGAACTTGTTCCTTGAGTCCGCCATCCTAGAGAGTAGAAAATGGAGAGGAATCAGAAGTGAGTAGAGAAGAGTGACATATGGCTCATCTTAGTGGTCGTGTCCTACATTCAGCGTGTGCTCTGATACCATCTTGTAGCGACCCGACCCGAATGGATCAAGTCTCTGTGCTTCAGTGTCATCCCTGGATCGGTAAGGTTGACACACACAGTACTCGAAGGATTTATAGCAGAGTAGCAATCACACACTTGTTAAAATGAATGTCTCAAAAGAGAACTTATTACAAAATATATGGCATAAGGCCATCTAATACGATAACAGCGGAAGGCTTGGAAGATAAACTGAGTCCATCAACTCCAATGGCATAGATGAGTGCATGACAAATGACCTAGTGCACCTTACTCCTCTTCTGAAAAGTCTGCAACATGATATGTTGCAGCCCGAAATGGGTCAGCACATGGAATATGCTGGCAAGATAACACAGTAGAGCAAGTAACAAATAAATGCTATCACTACATGCATATATGGCTGGTGGAGGCTCTATGGTTATAGTGATTTGCATAAAGCCAATTTTTTCCTACAACAAAGGAATAAATTTTATTTTAGCTATCATGGTAGTTGAAACATCATTGAGAAGGTTCCTCTAACTCAATCCCAATTAAAGTAATCATTATCACCCATCAAAATTAAATTAGAGTGATGAGATCAAATCAATGATTCAAGTACCAGATACTCAAGATGTCCATAACCAGGGACACGGCTAATCATGATTAGTTTGTACATTCTGCAGAGGTTTGTGCACTTTTCCCCACAAGAATCGATCTCCTCTATTGGATTTCTCGCACTGCATGGTGTTTGAGAAATGGATGACCGAGACACAGTCTTTCAGAAGCATTTACTCTTTACCCTGGGTAGACCCGTACACCTACTTTCCCCTACATCTGCTAGTCCGCCACTGAAAGAGCTCACACAACTTACTCAACTATGCCAGAGCCCATAATGGCATTGTTGCTACACACGGAAGTTTCTAGCAGGAATAATCTTATGATCCCTTTGAGCCTGGGTGGCATTCCATAGGATAATCGCACGGGTCCTCTGGGATTTCCTAGGACAACACTGGATTCTCCAGGTGCCCTGCAACCAATCCACCCAGATGTGTATTAAAGTTGCCACCTTAAGTTGAACCATTAATTAACAATCTCACATCTGTCATGGATACTCTCAAACCCAATCCAGGTCTACGAGCATAGCATGGTAATATAAGCATAACGTAGAAGTAACTCCCAAGGGTTTAATAATAAAACATGTAATAGGTTCTACCTCATCATCTACTTCCCAGACCACATGTTAAGAGTTCCTACTCATGCAATGTGTGAGGGTTGAAACTAATGCATAAAAACGGGGTAATAAAGGGTATGATCAATGTGTTACTTGCCTTGTTGACGCTTCGCAAAACCTAGGGACTCGTAGTAGCACGCTTCGCACTCCGGGAATTCTATCGCAAACAAACAATAGCATACATAAGCAATCAAGCAATGATGCACGGGTAAATCTCAAATAAGAAGACCTAACCAGACAGTTCAATTGAAGAACTCCGATTTGCAAAAAGAATCAAACCAAAAGGAGCAACGAAACACAAACCACGAAAGAAACAAGATCCGTTTACTAAACTGGACTAAAGTCAAATTTTGAAATACCAAAATCTTGTTCAAGTTGGTTAAACAGAAAGAGGGCTTCGAGATGACGATCTAGGCATTTGTTTCACCTGATTCCGACTAACGAGCGAAAAGATAAACTAAAACAAAGATCAGGGCAGAAATCGCGATCGAAAATAATCGTGGAAAAACCCTAAAAAAACGGGACGAATAGGCTAACGAACGAACGTTCGCTGTCTGCGGCTAACTGATGAAAAACGTTCGTTAAAACGAACGAACGGACGAACGTCCGCTAAAAAGCTAAACCGAGAAAAACCGAACCGATCTAACTAAAAACAAACCAATCTAGGGTTTTTTAGAAAACCGGGGTTTTTACCTAAAACCAAAAAAATGGTGGCTCCGAATGGATTGGAACGGCGGCAGCTCCAGTGAGGCGGCGGCGGGGCAGGCGGCGGTGCGGAGGAGCAGCGGCGGCGCGGCGGTGAAAGCGGCGCGGTGCGGTGGCCGGGAAGTGGCGCGGCGGCGGCGGCGGAAGAAGGCGGCGGCGGCTTCAGCTACGGGCGGCGGGAGGCGCTGTCGGGCAAGGGGGCGACGGCTATTTAAGAGGGGAGGGGTGGTGGCTTGGGGGAGGGGGCAAGGCGGCGGGGTGGCGGAGTCGGCCGCGGCGGCGTGCGAGCGGCAGACTCCCGCTCGGGGTCGGGGAGGCGGCGACGGTTGGGCCAGCTGGGCTTCGGCCTAGTTCGGCCCGGCGGAAGATTTTAAAAAAAAACTGATTTCGCCGGAAAAATCCTAGAAAAATAAATAAAAATCTAAAAATGCCAAAGAAAATTTTCACCGTCTAAATAAAATATTTAGAACATGATGAACATTTTCGTGGCCCTAAAATGCAACTTTTAAAATATGCACATTTTTCTAATTCAAATAAAATTACAGAAAAACCAAATAAACTATTTATTTGATTTTAATATTTTTCCTCCAATATTCCATTTATTTGGAGAAGTCATATTATCTCCTCTCATATATTTTAATGGGGAATATTTTCGGAGAGAAAAATAATTAAACCAAATGATCCTCGTTTCGACATTTGAAAAAAAATTCAAATATGAGACGGTGAAATCCCCAACTCTCTTCGTGGGTCCTTGGGTTGCTTAGAATTTCGAGGATCGCAAAGCAAAATGCAAATAAAATATGATATGCATATGATGACCTATGTATAACATTCCAAATTGAAAATTTGGGATGTTACACCCTACCCTCCTGGGCGTGTCCCCCTATCTCGTGGACGACTCGGAGACCCCCCCTGACGTGAGACCGACGCCAAGGACCCTTTAAGATGCAACTCCCGATCGGAATAACGCCCATAAAACTATTTCACTCAAAGTAGAACCCCGAACTCCATATCATGCATTCGTTGGAAGAATGCCTACGAACTACTGGATGAACCCACCTATTAATTTCTGAAAGTTTCCAGTTATGCAATCAGGTGTTGGGGATACAGGGGAAGCATCGCGCACTCAACTCTAATCCTACATCCAGCTATATCCATCCTTCAACACATAACCAGTTATTTCCGGAAACCGTTTACCTCGGACCTTCGAAATGCATCTGCTATACAAGCTATGGCAATACTCCCGAACTACCTCCCCAGTACTGGGTGATGTCGGGGTTATCTTGCCACTAACCGCATAGGAGAGTTTTCGATGTCGGCCGTCTTAAGTATTCCAGAACTGATGCGATATATTTGTGACGACAACACCTCGGAGCTCAACTCCCCGGGACACTGCCACAACCCCTAAATGACAGGAGGCATCGAGAACAATGTTCTCGTCACAAAGACATCGGAACAATCCAAACAATACTCGCGTGATCCTAAAAAAAACATTTAGTGAATTTTTGAGAGTAGAAGAGACAAGAGTAATCGTCAGGAGTCCTCACCAGAGTGAAAAGAGATGAGGAGCAAAAGAAATCCTACTCTCCGATATATATATATATAGGACTCAAAACATTTTCAAGTGTGTGCCTAGACTCAACCGTCAACGATTCGATCAATCAGTGGGGCTTCTAGGTCGGAGAAGGCTCTGATACCAACTTGTAATTCCCAGGATGGGACTATACCTCCTACGTGTCGAGGCACGACTTAAAGGTATAAGCCCATTCTGGAATGATCTCAAGTTTGGTATCTTTGCACGACTCATGTAAAAAATAGGGATGAAAATGCAAAAGGATAGTTGGCTTACACTCGCCACGTCACACAATACATTACATAAGCATAACAACATCCCAAAACATCACAACCCGACTATGGGCGAAGATCCAAAAGAAAGATACCAAATACATAAAGCCACAGGTCCGAATCGCCCCTAGTAGAAACCACTACTGATCGTCGAAACGTCACAAGCATACGGCCACGCTCTTCATCGAACTCCCGGTGGAGTTCTGATCCATCTCCTGCATCATTCTCGGCTGAACCTGCATCTGGTGTTGTAGTATCTGTGAGCCACGAGGACTCAGCAATCCCATAACCATGGGTATCAAGACTAGCAAAGCTTCATGGGTAGGAAGAGGTAAAGTGGTGAGGTTGCAGCAGCGACTAAGCAATATGTATGGTGGCTAACTTACGAGTACAAGAATAAGATGAGCATCTACGCAAATGGTCGCAAACTAGTAGTGATCGCTAAAGATCCTGAACTACCTACGAGTCAAACATAACCCCACCGTGTTCTCTTCTCAAAGTGAAAAGAGACAGTCACGGTTACTCACACTGTTGTGTGTTTTACTTCGGATCCTCTATCAAGTTTTCTACAACCGGACATTAATAAATTCCAATCTGCCACATAACCGCGGGCACGGCTTTCGAAAGATCATAACCCTGCATGGGTGTCCCAACTTAGCCCATCACAAGCTCTCATGATCAGCTGAAGTGATAAATATAATATCATCACCCCTTATCTTAGGGAAATCCGATCAGGCTCGGCAACCCGGTGCACAAGACATTTCGACAATGGTAAAACAAGTCCAGCAAGACCTCCCGGTGTGCCGACACCCTGATAGTAGCCGCGCGTATCTCGTCTCAGGCCACGACCGGATGAGCATAGCGTACAGCAGCCAAACCCCAAGTTTCCAAGGGGGGCGCCACAAACGACTCTATTTGGGACCAACACCATCAGCACTGGCCCCCCTGCTATGTAGAAAATAATCTCCAAGGAGCGTCCCCCTTATGCAATTTAATTAATTAATTAAGTTGTTATTATGAGCAAATTAAAACCAATGTTGGGCCTTGCTAGAGGAGTTTTATTCAAAGTCGAAGTGTCAAGGGGTCCCCATATACCCATCGTGTAAGGAACGCAAAATCAAGGAACATAATGCCGGTTTATCGGCGCCTAAGATGGCATGAGTGGAACAAAACACCGAGCAAAAGGCCAAGCCTTCCACCCATGCCCAGTATATAGGTGTGTTAATAATAATAATAGATATTGTGATATTCCAACAACAAGTTCCCTCCTGGAACGATCTTCATCTTCACCTGCAACTAACAACGCTATAAGAGGGGCTGAGCAAGCGGGTAACATAGCCAAACAATGGTTTTGCTGGGAAGGTGTCAAAGGTTAGAGGTTTCATGGCAACAAGGAGAGGGGCTGACAATAAGATGGGTAGCGCGACATGTAACGATAGCATCGAGACAACTAAGCATGGCAATGGTAGTAAAGGTATCCAAGGGTATGATCATCTTGCCTGAGATCCCGCAAGGAAGAAGAACGGATCCATGAGGAAGACGAAGAAGAAGCCTTGAAGAAGAACCATGAGGAGTCGAACGAATCCTCACGATCGCAACGGAACAAGCACTAATGAGAAGAAGCAAGCAATACGGTAAACACACCACACGAGACATGACAACATGCTCAACCTAGTATGATGCAAGACAGTTCTATATAGGATGCACTACAAGTCTATACAGGAAGCACAACATGGCAAGGTAGGAAGCACAGTAAAACAACACAAGAAACATGATAATATGCTCAAGCAAGTATGATGCAAGACAAGTCTATACATGATGCAAGGGGTGAAGCAAAAGTAAACTAACTATTTAGAAAAGTTTAAATGAGGCCGGAACAACAAACAACAATTTCGGAAAATCCCCATGTGCAAATTATGAATTTGGTACTGTTCTGCCTAGAACCACATTTTATTATTGTTAAACAGGAAAATAAAGTGCACCATGTTATTCTACACATTTTTCTACCCCATTTACAAATAAAGTTTATTAAAATTGGAGCTACGGTTATTTAGTTATGAAATAAACCATATTAGCAAGTTATTTACACAAATTAATGAAAACAGCAAGTTTAGCATTTTTAACAGGGGTGAAAGTGGCATATTATGAATCTACACAAAATTCTAAGCATTTTTCATATATAGAGTTCTTGCATATGATGCACAGTTGTGAAGTTATTATATGCATGAAGTTGAGGGCTCAAACTGTAAAACTGCAGCAACTGGAATAATTAACAAAAATCGGAGGACTGGAAAAAAACAGAAGAGGCCGAAACTGGCTGGCCCAAAACAAAGCAGAGGGCTGGAGGGTCTGCTCACCCCTAGGCTCGGCCTAGTCTGGCAGGAGGAGGCCGGATCTGGCGCAGCTGGGCCTCCGCACAAGATGTGGCCCAGGCCAGGGCCACTGCTAGGCCTAGATGGCGCACAACGGAGAGCAGGCTCCAGCGCTCGTCAGAGACAGAGCAACGTCTGCGCGGTGGTTCAGGCGAACGAAGGCAAGGTTGATGGGAAAGAGGCCGGATCCAGACGGAGGAGGACTGGTTCCCTCCGATCTCGAGCGGGTCGGGCACGGGATGGTCGGGGCAAACTCCATGGTCGGCGGCTGCCTACTGGAGATGGGAAGCTGCGACGACGACGGGCAGCAGGAGGCCGGCCTTGGAGCGCTGGTGCTCGAGGCGAGGAGCAACCAGGGGCGCGGTCCTGGAGGAGGTTCCCGTTCATGGCGGCGCTGGCACGCAGAGGCGCGTCTCCCTGGTTCGAAGCAGAGGCGGGCGACAGAGGGACTTGGCGAAGGCGGGGCACGCGAGGCGATGGTGGGGTTCCTGTGAGCGGAAACAGAGCGAGGGAGAGGGAGATCGTGAGAAGGAGAGATACAAAGGCAGGGAAAAAGGAGCAGGGCTGTCGGGGCACTCACCTCCGGCGAGGTTCCGTTCGCCGATGTCAGCCGGACGACGAGTCGGGTCGAGGGCGACGAGGAGCTGCAGGAGGAGCTTGGGCAGAGGCTGGAGGATTGGATGCGGTAGGTGGAGGCGATGGTTGGGTGGAACTTTTTGATCGGGGGGAGATCCCGAGGAGAACCAGAGAGAGTGGCGGCGGGGAGGAGGATCCCTAGAAAATAGGGTTTGTCCAAAATGGATTAGGATAGGCTATATATATATGGAAAAGAGGGGAGTTGGATCATCCGATCAAAATCCGACGGACGAGGAGAAAAATAGGTAGGGAGTCCAAATAAGAAAAAGGAGATGTTTAAGGGATGTTTGGGGATGATCCGGACCCATCGGTAACGAGAGACCGGTTCGGGTCTGGGGAAATTTCGGGCGTGCAGTCGAGGGGGTAAAACTGGGCTGTGTAGAATGTGAGGCTGAGAAGAGAGAGAGAGAGATGGCAGCCCGGCAACAGGTCTCAGAGCACTGAAACGTCCGACGTTTATCCGGCTATAGTGCCGCTATAAGTTTCTCGGTTGGGCTATCAAACGAACTCCGAATGCGACGAAATTTGATAGGCGGTCTACCTATGCTATAATAAGACCGCACGCCAAGTTTCAACCCATTCCGAGAACATTTTCCGGCCACTTATAAAATAAATATTCGGAGGTGCCGCGGGCGCGTGCGAGTGTGTCTGGGCTCAGAACGGACAACGGAGAGGACAGGGCAACTACGGACGGAGGCAAGTTTTGAAAACATGCTGATGAAATGCACATGATGACATGACAAAGTGCAACACACAAGCAAATGACATGGCAACGATAACGAATAACTGGCTGACACATGGCGCATCGGTCTTGGGGCGTCACACACAGCCTCAATATATTCAAAGGGTTCAAACCATTCAAGCAGTCACTGCGACGGTTTTCTGAACCCAAAAGACAAGCAATGGGAGAAGAGCTAGCCAAGCTATTGGAAGCCGGATTCATCAGAGAAATTAAACACCCGGATTGGCTAACCTAGTCATGGTACCGAAGAAGGATAAATCCTGGCGCCTCTGCGTCGACTTCACAGACCTAAATAAAGCATGTCCCAAGGATCCCTTTCCTCTGGCCCACATTGATCAAATTATCGATGCGACGGCCGGACACGACTTGTTGTGCTTCCTTGATGCTTACTCCGGATACCATCAGATAAAGATGAAGGAATCCGATCAGGCTGCAACGACATTTATCACCCCATACGGTCCTTTCTGTTTCAACAATATGCCCTTTGGACTTAAAAACGTTAGCGCCACATATCAACACATGATTCAAACATGCTTAGAAAAACAAATTGGCAAAACAGTGGAGGCATATGTTGACGACGTAGTCGTTAAGACAAAACACGTCGAGACTCTGGTGGAAGATCTCCGCCTTACGTTTGCCAACCTTCGAGAATATGACATAAGGCTTAATCCGGAAAAATGTGTTTTTGGCGTTCCAGCCGGAAAACTACTAGGGTTCATCGTATCCCATATAGGAATCGAAGCTAACCCAACTAAAATATGGGCCTTGTCAGAACTCAAAATACCAACCGACCTCAAGCAAGTGCAAAAACTAGCAGGCTGCGTAGCGGTCTTAAGCCACTTCATCTCCATGTTAGGAGAAAAATCATTTCCACTTTATAGATTGCTACGACGCACTAACAATTTCGAATGGACGGACACAGCCACAGCTGGACTGGTAGAAATAAAAACTCTACTAGCGAGCAACCCAATCCTAGCCGCCCCCGGTGTTGGCGATCCAATGTTGCTGTATATATCAGCCACTCACCAGGTAGTGAGTGATGTACTCGTCGTTGAACGAGCCGAAGAGGGACATATATTCCCTGTTCAAAAACCCGTATACTACGTATCCGAGGTTCTAACACCGTGCAAGTCACGGTACCCCCACTATCAGAAAATTGCCTATGCGGTCTTCATGTAAACTTCGACACTACTTTCAAGAGTGTTCGATCACAGTGGCATCCGAGGTACCACTCAACGATATTATCAACAACAAAGATGCCACTGGATGCATAGCTAAATGGGCCTCGAGCTCTTACCGTTCGAAATATCTTACAAGCCATGTCGGACTATTAAATCCCAGGTGTTGGCTGACTTTGTCACAGAAAGGACCGAAGCTGAACTCCCTAAAGAGTACGGCTCATACTCCCACTGGACAATGTATTTCATGGTTCCAAAATGCTAGCCGGATTGGGGGCCAGCATAGTATTGATATCTCCGACTGGGGATACAGTCTGGTACGTTCTACAGATTATGTACATGGACTCGAACAATGTGGCCGAATATGAGGCCCTATTGCATGGTCTCCGCCTAGCTGTATCCATGGGCATACAACGCCTCGAGGTACGCGGAGACTCAAACCTCGCCATCTCCCAAATAAATGGAGATTTCGATGCAAAGGACTCAAAAATGGCAGCTTATCGCAATGCTATATTGAAAATATCAGCTAGATTCAAGAGGTTCAAATTCCATCACGTAGCCCGGGATAATAACCAGGCCGCCGACGTACTCGCTCGTATGGTCGCTAAACGCAACCCCGTCCCGCCTAACACCTTCGTGGAAAGGCTATTTAAGCCACCAGTAACATGGCAGGACGCGGGCGGCGATACGAATTCAGATCCGAATACACCCCCGGCCGAACTTAACCAAGACGTCATCGAAGATCAAGACATGGAAATAACTCCTTCGGCACATGAGATCATGGCTATCATAGCCCCCTGGACAGCGCCCTTCCTAGCTTACCTTAAAAGGCAGGAGCTCCCCGATGACCAAAATGAGGCCCGCCGCATAGTCTGGCGTTCTAAATCCTACAAGATTCACGAGGATGAACTATATAAGAAAAGCACTACTGGTGTTCTACAAAGGTGCATCTCTGAAGAGGAGGGAAGGCAAATTCTCACTAAAATACACGCTAGAATGGGCGGCCACCATGCCGCAGCCCAGGCACTCATAGGCAAAGCTTTTCGAGCTGGCTTTTTCTGGCCCACTGCCCGAGCAGATGCCCAAACCTTAGTCCAACATTGCGTTGGCTGCCAGCTTTTTGCAAATCAAAGTCACATGTCTCCCACCGCGCGCTCTGAGAACAATCCCCATTACTTGGCCTTTTGCGGTCTGGGGGCTTGATATGGTCGGACCCTTTAAAGGGGGAAGCCATAAAAAGAAATACTTACTGGTAATGGTAGATAAATTCACTAAATGGATAGAAGCCAAGCCCGTAAAAACAGCTGAGGCGGGGCCTGTGATAGATTTTATATCCAGCGTAGTACACCGTTACAGTGTCCCGCACAGTATTATCACGGATAATGGCACCAACTTCACAGCTGACGAGGTAAAAAATTGGTGCGCAAAGTTAGGTATTAAACTTGACTATGCTTCTGTATACCATCCTCAAGCAAACAGTCAAGTAGAAAGAGCCAATGGTCTGATAATGAGCACAATCAAACCCCGACTAGTGCGCTCCCTACGGGAGTCTGATAAACACTGGGTCGAAGTGCTTGACTCCGTGCTCTGGGGGCTGCAGACCACACCTAATCAGACGACCGGATACACACCATGTTTCATGGTGTACGGTGCAGAGGCTGTTCTGCCCTGCGACATTATTCATGACTCACCTCGAGTGCGCATGTACGAGGAGAGAGAAGCCGAGCTAGATTGGCAAGACGGCCTAGATGGACTTGAAGAGGAGCGCGATACAGCACAAGCCCGTTCTGCATTTTATCAACAACGGACCAGGCGATACTAGAGTAGAGAAGTGCACGCCAAGACATACAACGTCGGCGAACTTGTTTTACGCCTCCCGGAGAATAAAAAGGACAAGCTCAAACCAAAATGGGAGGGGCCCTTCATTATCGATGAAGTACTCACCGGTGGAGCCTATCGCCTTCGCAGTGCACAGGACAACCGCCTTGAGCCAAACCCGTGGAACGCTGTCAGGCTCCGACGATTTTATGGATACTTTGGTAGCAATTTTTTCCTCCTTACAAGTTAGGTCTTGTCTTTTATCTTTTATTTTTTCTCCTTTTCTTTTTACATTTTTCTCTCATTGGCAAGTATTCGGCTCGCCCAAACTTCCATAGGATAAGTACATCTTCGAATGTATCTACCTCAAATATACTTGGGGGCTTCTTTAACGAAGCCCATTACCAATAAAGCTTATTGCTTAAAATGTTGTCTGTTTTTAACAGTCCTTCCTTGCCACTATATGCACCAATATGACTTAAGTTCTGGCCAAGCTGGGTTGCCTGGCTCCTATGCTTACCCCTACGTTTCCGATTGTTCGGCTAGGGCGTAAAGGGAGCACCTCTGTGATTGTTACAACCGGGTAATCCGGACATGTACCTCAGACTGGGTGAAGCCGAAAGCTAGCGCTCTTAAGGTAATGATCGGTCGGCGGATACACGACATATCGCATTTTAAAGTGTATTTTAAACTACCAGAGGATATGGTATCCTACAATCCTTTTCATAGGATCAAAAGCCTAGGCCCTCATCTGTATGCACGCCGACCCAGGAAAAGGAACCCCTAACGGAACTATTCTCTTTAGAAGATGTTTCTTACGTTAAACGGTAGTATAACATAACTCCCCGAACACATTTTGTCTGTTCAAGCAATTATGACCAGATTGCCTGGTTTTCGAACATATCATGTGTTTACCACAGATATAGTATTCGGAAGCACTCCATCCTTTGGGTTTATGGAGGTTAAAGCAGATGGTCGGCCATGACAACCTTTTTTATAAATTCGGCCAGAGATAAGTTTGATGGTCAAAGTACATAGAATCAAACGACTACTCTTTTTCTATTCCCTTTATAAGGTTGTCTAGTTTACAGTCCTCTTGGAAAAGTTTGGCAGCTGTCTCTACTTGGTCATATACCAAATGCAGAGGAATTTCTTGTCCATCGGACCATCGAGGTCCCACGCGGGCCATGTGATTTGGATCAAGACGAGTGTAGCGCATCTTCACCCTGGCCCAGGCTTCTCGAGCACCCATGTGACATGCTGATGATTTCCATAGTTTGAAGCGGCGTCGAGCCCCTTTGAACAAGTCCGCCAAGTCCTCCATAGTTTTTGGAGGCGAGTCGCCCGGCCATAAAGCCCTGACCATACTCTTCATGGCCTTCCGAGCTCGCTCGTGGACTCTGGAAAGCTCTTGCAGCACGTCACCCTCAAAACCGGACAGTCCTCCTTCGGGCTGCCCAGTTAACAAACCTTCACGAAAAGTTTTATGAGAAACTTCTAAAATAAGAGACTATAAGGAGAGCTAGGTATAAGGACATACTGCACATGCCGTCTTTTAGCCTCCGGTTCTCTTCCAAGGCGCTTGAGAGTTGGGCCCTTACGTCCTTTAGCTCCTGTTCGAGCCTAATATGTGTATCCTGTGCTTGGTTCCTTTTACCTATAGATTGCGTCAATACGCGCTTGCCAGCAGCTGTTTCATCTTTGGCAAAAAAAATGTCCGCGAAAGCAGCCCTTAGCTCCCTCTCCAGTTGGTCGATCGATCATGTTGATGTATTACAATTAGTATGTACATAATGACTTAGTGATCAGCAAAGATATCATAGTATCCGGACACCATTGTTTTTACCACTAGCATCCTTTCCGGATTTCTTTGAATTTTGCAATTCGGTGGTGGCATTTGTGAGCTGGGTCCAGCACTCTTCAAGCTCCTTGGATAAAGAGTTATTATTTTCTTGAAGCACCTAAAAAACACAACGATCCTCAAATTAGTTGTACCAACTGCTTTAAGTCTCGGGGGCTACTGGCATGGGAACATCAAAATGTACGCTCACCCGCATATCTTTTGAAAGCCGGTGAGTGGCTCCAGCGAGTCCGTCTTGAGCGGCTCGGATATAGGCATCTGCGGAACTGAGGGCGTTAAACCCCTCCTCATAAAAGGCTGGATCACGCATGGCTGCTTTCCGTCGCCGGAGAACCATCGCAACCTCCACTTCGGAATTAGTAACTGATATTCCGTCCGAATCCTCCTGGAGGGGACAATCCGGCACTGAGTCCGCATTAACCCTTGAGGGCCGGATGCCGGATTGGCTGGAGCTTGGTCTACAGGATCTTCGGAGACAGTCCGGTGTGTATTCCTCCTAAAAGGAAAAAACAAAGCGGAAAGTTTTAATACTAACTTCACCGCCCAACGTGTGTCAAAACAAGCATACCTCTTTGAAGGTCCGCTGGGGTTCGCAGTCCTCTTTCACTTCGAGGCCTCACCCGACGCGGGCGTCACCCTCTGGGTTGACGGTCTTCGCGCGGTCCGGCGTGAGGAGCGCCGTCCCTGTTCAGTATGATAAAATACGATGGGCGAGGCGCACTGTGAATCTTCTCTTTTATGAGATAGGTCCTAGGTACTTAGGTGGGAAGAAAGAATGAGGCTTGGGTAATCGGCTACAATGGCCACC
Organism: Secale cereale; assembly: GCA_902687465.1. Lineage (NCBI taxonomy): Eukaryota > Viridiplantae > Streptophyta > Magnoliopsida > Poales > Poaceae > Secale > Secale cereale. The sequence goes on along the minus strand of LR738711.1, from coordinate 833,150,034 downwards.
GGGATGCCCTCACGGCAGGCTTGATAGAAGACTCCCTCTTCTAGCTCAATGCCTATGTCCGGATCTTTATCATATCCGGGGCCCGCATTTTGGAATCGGTCCTCTAGCTATGGGGCGGGACTATTAATCCCCTCGATCACCTTCCTCCACTCCTATTTGGAGAAACCGAATTCAGTTCGGTCAATACATCACAACGAAGGAAAAATGGGCGGTTAAGAGAGAGACTTACCTAGTCAGGAAGATTGTACATAGAAAAAACCTCTCGGCACGTTAAACTGATGAAGTCTTGCTTCTCTCCTTTATAAAGACCTTCCAGGATGATGGCTAGAGCGGCAAGGTCATCCGGGCCCGGGCGTAAGCAGCGCGAGGCATCCTCCAGGCCATTATAATGCCACATCGGAAATCCTCTTGCTTGGAGCGGCTGCACGCATCGCTTTATTGAAATGGCCATCACTTCGATTATAGATAACCCCGAACTGGTGAGCAATCTGATCTTGCCGACCAGTCTGCTAACCTCCGCTCTCTCTTCTTCTGAAGGACTGCGGGGACACCAGTTGAAAAGCCTCTTTGGCGGAGCACTGGAATACTTGGAAGGCCTCGCCGAACTGGATCCGGCAGGGCAACATCCTCAATATAAAACCACTCCGAAGGCCACTCTTCGGATGCCTTCTTTGGAGTACCGGGCAGATAGCCTGTCCCGGCTATGCGACATACTTCGGCGCCCCCAACTTCAAATATGGATCCCTTTTCCGAGCGAGGGACAAGGCAGAAGAACTTTTGCCACAGCTCGAAGTGAGGCTCACAGCCCAAGAACAGTTCGCATAAAGCGACAAAACCCGCGATATGCAGGATATACCCCGGCGTAAGATCGTGCAGTTGGAGACCATAGAACTCCAGGAGTCCCCTAAGGAAGGGGTGGACGGGGAACCCTACGCCTCTTAAAAGGAAGGGGACAAAACATACCCGCTCTCCATCGGAGGGGTTGGGAAACCTCTCTGCCAGGGCTTGATTGTCAATAGAAGTTAGTCTGGCCCGGACAGGAACAAGATCCTCTGGACGAAGATATCCCTGCGCTTGAAGTTTCCTCAGATGCGCATGGGATACAGAGCAACTTTTCCAGTCTCCTGCACGAGGGCCATGAGGGCGTGAGGAAGAGCTTGGGGCGCTAGCCATGTTTAAAGATTTTTTGCAGGCACTAGGGTTTCTTCCGCGTGGAATGGGATGGAGAGGCAGCTGAGATCTACTCTCTTATATAGGCGCCTTCCCTACATAGTCAAGGGGGTATTTGTAAAACTGCCCCGACGGTTCGCATTCATTGGACACGTGGAAGCCAAGGCGACGTCACCGAGGAATCAACGGGATACAATATTTAAAGAAGCTGAACTATCATCTAGGAGGACTCACCTTGCAAGATCGAAGACATGAAGCCGGACGCGATCTCGTACTTGAAGGCAAGTCCGGGGGCTACTGAGGGAGTCCTATATTCATGGGTCCTCGGGCGTCCGGGTCGATGAAGCTGGGCCGTATTAATGGGCCACAAAAGAAGAAGCAGAAGACTCTCCCCCGTATTCGGTCAGGACTACTATGAAGATAGAAAGGCAAACGGAGAGTACGGATGTATCAATTACTTCCTCCCCAAGTCACCCTTGTAACCTTAGGTTCTCTCTGGCGTGTATATAAGTCGGGGAGATTAGTCTGTAGAGGGGATCAACAACATCACAATATCCTCATAGGCTAGACTTTAGGGTTTAGCCATTACGATCTCGAGGTAGATCAACTCTTGTATTCATATTCATCCATATTAATATAGCAGGAAGTAGGGTATTACCTCAATCGGGAGGGCCTGAATCTGGGTAAACATTGTGTCCCGAGCCTCCTGTTACCATCGATCCTCTAAACGCATAGCTTGGGCCTCCCTACCCGAGATCTGTCGGTTTTGACACCGACAATTAGTTTCTTGCTTGTTTTGCGTTTGCTTGCAGGAAATAGACCCTCGTGGTCAGGTTGATCGTGCTCCGGCGTGGTCAACAACCTCTCGGAGTTAGTTTAGCGATTGCTAAGGCACGGCGTCCTCGCGCGTTCGTAGTCGGATCGTCGAAGTCTACTCCACCAAAAGATAGCCACCATCTCATCGAAAGACGGGACACCTTCGCCTCTATCACCGGGGGGGGAGAAAATATCGCCAGGGATTTGCAGCTGCGAAGGCGACAGAACAACAGGTGCGGGCTAAAATTTCCCTACCACCAACTCGCCCGAGGGATAGAGGGAACGATAAAAAGGGGTCCGAACATATGGTGGGTGCGGGTCTAAATAGGGAGCTCCCACAAAAAATATTACATGGCGGTGGGATTAGACTTCTTGCTCATCGTGGCGACTGAAGTTGTGGTGGTATGAAGTGACCGGTGGAGTGTGGCAGGGGATGAGGATTGTCCGGGTTGGACTTACATAAGACGAGCTCAGCCGACTTTAAAGTTGGAGTAGGCTCTTAGGTCACTGTGTCAGCATAATGCTGGTAGGCGGGAGGCAGGCCTGTTGGAATGAATGGGGTTAAGGCACGGCAGACACGGCGGGAGAGGGTTTGTTGGGTGTGTTCGCTTTCTCGGTGTCTGACGTGGTGGTCATCCAGACTCCCGCAGACATCCTGAGTTTGGTTTGAGGGGCAGTCCATGGACATGGATGCGGGAGTCGACCATCCAATGCTAGCCGCATATGTCCGCCAGTAAAAGCCAATTTGAAATTCAAATACTCAGAGAAAAGCAGACGCGCCAAGTTGACATGGATGACAAATGGTACAGCCGGGGATGTCGGGGACTGCCTACCCAGCTGCTTGGAGGAGTAGTGGTACGGAGACTTGTAATGTTCCAACCATGGCAGTATCTGCATGGTTGGCGAGGGCGGTGGGGCCTCCCGACCTCCACCACGTTCGTGACCAGCATGCCCAACGCCTCGTTCGCCACCCGCACGCCTTTCATCGGCCTTCTGCTTTCCGAGTGTTTTCACCTTTTCCTTTGCTTTTCACACGGTGATTTTGATGCATCGCCGAGTTGATCCACCTGCTCCATGCGATGGCGGGAGGGAGGGAAGGAGTGGGGGGAATTGCAAAAAATTGGTGGAGAGCGGCGAGATGGAAGAAAAGGTTGAGGGATTTTGCCGCGGCCAGCTACAGAAGCGCGGGCTCCGCCTTAGTTTTTGGTGGGTTGGGGTGTTAGAGTCCTACATGACTCATGTCTGGCTCCCGCCGAAGCACCCATTTTACTTTGACTTTGCGGGGATATTGTGGTCCTGTTTGCTCTACGGACCGACTAGGGTCGCCATTGGATGACTTACGGTGTCCGGGCGTCCGGTTTGGCTTGTCCTCTATCCTAGTCGAGATGACAAGTGTGTCTCAAGAAGTTTTAGGGCAACTCCAACGCGCGACCCCATCTTGTCCGCACTTGTCCATTTCGGCTAAAATGGACGGATGGCTCGGCCCAACGCGCGGCCGCATCCGCATTTTATGTCTGTTTGGCGTCCGACCCGCCACATTTCCGGCGCAAACATGCGCTCGGTTTGCGTCCACACGGACGTCGAGCGGATGGGCACGCGCTTGCTCGCCGTCCGCCTCGAGGACGCGTGGCGGCCGCCACCTACCTCCACCGCCCAAATTCAATGCGCACAAGTAGCAGGCCCCAGTTGTCATTCATACGGGCAGAGGGGTCGTCATCCTTGTTAATATGGAGAACGTGGACCTGCCAGTCGAGAGCTTCCACTTCCCAGCCGACTTGCCTCCTCGAGCCCCGACAGGAGCGAACCCTAGCCAGCGCCGCCCCCACTCGCCCACCTCCCCGCCGGCGCCATGGGCTGGCATTAGATCAACAAGGGGAAGCACGACCATGAGGCCGGCTCCTCCTTAGGTCGCCGCCGCTCCAGCAAATCCGCTCCGCCCGCACCACCGGCCTTTCGGATCATGCCCCCGGTGACCGGCCAGCGCAACAGGTCGTACGTACACGTCGACGTTTGTCGCTGGTACTAGGAGACGTCTATGCGCTCTCATGGGGAGATGTCCATTTGCCAAACAAATAGCATCTCTCCGCGGACCGCATGCCAATCCCGGCAGTGCCGGTGAGCGCTGCGCCCGCCGCCAAGAGATCAACCGTCGTCGTCAAGACCTGCCACCTGATCTCCTGCAGGACTCCAGGTATGCCATTGACTCGCCGCTGTGGGACACGTGGTCCCGCGACAAGCACGACCTGCGGCGGTGGTCCTTCTTTGCTGGTCGTCCTCCGAGCACACGCACCACATCCGGCTCGTGCAGACAGCCCGCCCCAAACGCGCGGTCATAGGCGTGTGAGCGGCATCTCGCCGTCACCGTCGCCATCTCCGGCCCCTCCATCGCCGCCACCCATGACCGAGGAGGAGGAGGCCCGGCTCATGAGGCGTGTCATGGAGGACTCCATGAACACGCACGACGAGTGGCAATGGGAGGGCCTGGAAACCGCGTTGGCCCTCTCTGTGGCCGGTGACGTGGCCATCCCGGAGCTGGACGTCGCCATCAAGGAGGAGGTGCAGGAGGAGGAGCAACTCGCCGCGTGGAACCCTCGTCTGGTGGGCCAGCGGTGGAGTTGGCCGTGCACGGCGCCGAAAATGGCCGACTCGGTGGGAGTCGGCCCATGGGTAGCGACGCCACCGCGATCACCGGAGCACGAGCAGGAGCCACATAGGAGGTGGTGCACGCGCCCCCGGCGCCTCCTGTCTGTCACGGGCCGCCAACCCAGCTTTGCCAGCCACCTCCCTACGTTGACCTCACCAGCGACGATGATGCGTAGAAGGACGACTCCTGAGTAGACGACAATGGCCTCGCCGGCGATGACGACGGCCATTTTTATCTATTTTGTAAAGTCTTTATTAAGCTTTAGTTTAATTATAAACTATGGTGAACTTGGGTACCGCGGCCGTGTGGCCTTTTAATGTTTATATTTATGTTTTCGTATTATTTGTAAGTCTATTTTTTATTATTATTTTGCACAAATGCAAGTCCAAAACACACAGACGTTTTGGGATGAGCCGTGCTGGTTGGACGCATCGATGGGTGCACGACCGTAGACGAACGGACATGTCCGTTTTTTTGTCCCAAACAGACAAAAATCGGATGAAACGGACAAGCATTGTGGCCTTGGCCTAAAAGAAAGTTGTAGCCTCTATTTTTTTCTATACACGCGCCGGAGTGGTCAGCACAGTCCCTCCCTCCCAAGACGGGGCACGCCCACGCCCTAGACCGGAGCTCGGTGGTCAAACACCTGGCAAAGCGGCAGTGCTGCTCCCCCGCCGCACCGCTTGAAAAATCCTTTATCTTTCCGCGTCTCCCAGCGCATCCCACGGAATTCCGCTGTTGTCATCACGTGAAAGATAGGCGGATACAGTGGCACCTGACGGAGCTGACGCATCGCCGGCCGGCGAGATGCACGCACGCACGACCTATCCCGTCCTTGCCAGAGCAGATAAGGCGAGCATGGACCGTAGCGCAGCGGCCAGAAGACGAGACGAAATATCTCGTGGGTGCCGAGGTGATCCCGGCGCTGCTTCCGTAAAGCAAAAGCTCGGTCCACGGGTGCCGTCGGCAAAGGGTAATCCCTTTTAGCGCAAAGATTTCTGATTAGTGGATGTGGATGTGGATGTGGACAGGATATATAGATATTACTCAAAGAAGAGCAAAAAGGACCACGTCGAGACATTTTTGTCTGGAGAACGCCATGAAACGGGACGAGGAATTTGCCGGTGGAAAGCTGGTCTACGTGTTCCCTTCTCTGGCCGCTCCGTGTATTCTTGGCAACATTTTGCTCTTGTGGTTCCGTTTATTTATTTATTTATTTTTGCAAAGTGATGATCATCGATGCCGGCATTTGGTTGGATAAGTGGTCGTGTGGACACATAATCTGTCTATATAGCCAGGACTGAACTCTTTGGGCTCGTTCGGTTTGGAAAGTTTTAATTGAAAAAACCTAAGGAATGAGGTTTTGAGAACAAAGTTCCTTGTAGATGCATTTGATTTGGACCCTGGTAAGCGCCACACTCAGGTACGAGCACATGCCAACTCTGAACGTTTTTTATGCAAGTTTAGTTACACGGAGATGACAATTTTTTTTGTCAAACATGACAACTTCGTGCTTCAGTTTATTTGTTGGCAGAAACTTATTGCGTGTCACTGAAATTTGCCATGCTTGCGTACTCGAGTGCCGCACACGTGACATGTGGCAATTATCATTTAGCTTTGGTTTATAGGAAATGAACATGCCAATTCCCTAACATTATTGTTCATTTTTAATGTTTATGAGGAAGCAACACATCCAGTCAAAGCTCTTTTCATGTGTAGGAAGGAGACCGAGCAATTCTCGGGTCGACAATAGCCAATCAGTTGTATTTCTGCACTATCCCTAATTTCTATGTGTTTGGTTTTCTCATAATGGAATGAACCCATTGATTCAAAAAAAAAAGCATATGTTTTTTTGGAGGGCTTGAGTCCATATATAGTTTTCCTATGTGGATGCTCTAATTCATGTGAATGGAATCTTTAGTTTTTTTTCATGAGAAACCTTTCGCACTATGTTTTGGAGGAAAGTTTCCATACAATCAAACTACTTTCTTCACTTTCTTGTGGTGCATGAAACACTCTTTGATGCCATTTTTCTCCTAATAAACATGGGACACACCCCTGGTTCATTTCATTATCAAAAGAAAACCACAACACATCACTCAGTTCAACAAGCTTCGCCCCCTAGCTACAAAAAATGTAGTTCAAAAAATAGGAAATACTGGCATCACACCCACAAGTGAAAACATCAAAACAACACTAGACATCAAAACGAAACATGGGCCCAAAATAGGCTCGTGGATCACATGCACGTCGTCATTGCTCGATTGTTCTTTAGAGACTCTAGCAATGCACTCCCTCCATGCACAACTCCCCCCCCC
>LR738711.1:833119964-833143062 GCA_902687465.1 Secale cereale | reverse complement strand
CAGCGAGCTTCTTCATGAATCTACAGTCAAAATATTGTGGCACCTAATCAGTCTGGTGAAGGAAATATGCATTAGAGGCAATAATAAAGTTGTTATTTTATATTTCCTTTTATCATGATAAATGTTTATTATTCATGCTAGAATTGTATTAATCGGAAACTTGATACATGTGTGGATGCATAGACAAAACATCATGTTCCTAGTAAGCCTCTACTAGACTAGCTCGTTAATCAAAGATGGTTAAGTTTCCTAACCATAGACATGTGTTGTCATTTCATGAACGGGATCACATCATTAGTAGAGTAATGTGATGGACAAGACCCATCCGTTAGCTTAGCATAATGATCGTTAAGTTTTATTGCTATTGCTTTCTTCATGACTTATACATATTCCTCTGGCTATGAGATTATGTAACTCCTGAATACCAGAGGAACACCTTGTGTGCTAACAAACGTCACAACGTAACTGGGTGATTATAAAGATGTTCTACAGGTGTCTCTGGGGGTATTTGTTGGGTTGGCATAGATCAAGATTAGGATTTTTCACTCCGAGTATCGGAGAGATATCTCTGGGCCCTCTAGGTAATACACATCATAATAAGCCTTGCAAGCAAATGACTAACGAGTTAGTCACGGGATGATGTATTACGGAACGAGTAAAGAGACTTCACGGTAACGAGATTGAACTAGGTATGAAGATACCGACGATCGAATCTCGGGCAAGTAACATACCGATGGACAAAGGGAATTACGGATGTTTTCATAACGGTTCGACCGATAATGATCTTCGTGGAATATGTAGGAATCAATATGGGCATCCAGGTTCCGCTATTGGTTATTGACCGGAGAGGTGTCTCGGTCATGACTACATAATTCCCGAACCCGCAGGCTCGCACGCTTAACGTTCGTTGACACTAGAGTAGTATTGGGATATTTGATGAGTGGTAACCAAATGTTGTTCGGAGTCCCAGATGAGATCTCAAACGTCACGAGGAGTCTCAGAATGGTCGAGAGGTAAAGATTTATATATGGGAAGTCATATTTTGGGTTCCGGAAAAAAGTGCAGCTTTTTTGGTATTGTACCGGGAAGCTTCCAGAAGGTTCCGGAGGATTCCGGAGGGGCCCGGAAGTCCACAAGTGGGTTCACCACGTCCCAAGGGCTGGCATGGGCTAAGGGGAGGCACCCTGGCTTTATTGAGCTAGGCGCACCAAGTCCTCAAAAGCACATGTGGCTAGGGAAGGCAAAAAGGGAAGGAATCCTAATAGGAATAGGATTGGACTTGGAGTCCAAGTCCTCTCCCCTATTGGTGCGCCCTAGGCCTTGGAGGGGCTCCCTCCACATATATATAGATGGGGGGTGTCGTGGTTCTAAGCGTGACAGTACGAGTAGGGGGTACGAATGAGGAGGCAAGGCCCTAGCTATGGTGGAATTGTACACAAGGTGTTTTATGAGTTCAGGCCCTTCTCGGAGGAAGTAACAGCCCTACATCTCGGTGCCCGGAGGCGGTCGACTGATATGTGTATATGTGTGAGTTACAAGGATGCGAACCCTTGTACTGGAGGAGGGGGGTGGCTTATATAGTGCGCCAGGACCCCAGCCATGCTCCACGTTACTAAGGGTTCAATGTACATTAAGGCAGACGTTACTGATAACATCTGCAGTAAAGAGCTATAAAGGCATTCACTACGGTGAGTAAATACCAGACTGTTATTGTCCAGAGAGAACTTTGACCTTCAGGGGTCGTGTGCCTTGGATTGGTCGAGTGGAGTTGAGTCGTCTTGCAGGTGATGTCCAGTCGAGTGAGATGTCCTCTTGGGCCGTTTCAGTCGACTGTCTTCACCATCATAGGTTTTGTCTTTTGATCTTCTGGGGTAATGACCTTGGGTAGGGTATCTTGGTCAGGCATGTGACCCTACCCTAGGTCTGTAACCTCGTCAGTATCCCCCGAATGGATCGAGGCTTGAGCAGGAGAGAGTGCTGAAGAGAGCCTTGGTCCTGGCTCGACGCCTTTGGGGTAGTCTTCTCTGAGCTGGTGGACTAGGCTGTCTTTCTCAATCTTGTCTTTGTCGCCTTGATCGATTCTCGAACCGTCGAGTGCGTTTGTTGCATCATCCGTCGACTAAACTTTGCGCTAGGCGACGAGCGCCGTTAGCGTGCGCAGTTTTCGGCGGGATTGGTTGTTCCCTGGTCACCGGATTTTGCGGGATTTTTGAAATTTGGGGAAGCACGAGGGACGGGTCGTGCCGCGGCAATCGGACGGATATGCTCGGGTCGCCTCGATCCTCGCGCCGCCTTTTTCGCCATGTATCGCGTTCGCGCCTGTTGCGGAAGATAAGATCGCTCGAGGCCACCGGTCAGTCACTCGACCGTGGTGCTATAAAGGTGCGCCGAGCCTGAAGCGAGGGCACTGTGTGCCCACTCCTTGTTCCTTCGCCTCTGCCTCTCTGTCGCGCCTCTGCTCCTTCTCTCTTTCTCCACAGCCACCACCGACTCGCGTTCCATGGGCAAGGACAAGACCGCGGCGATGGAGCGCTCGAAGAAGGCGGCGACGGGGAAGGGGAAGCAGTCCGGCCGTGGCGGATCGTCGTCGAGGTCCGGGCTCCCCCCTGGTTGGATCCAGGGGGATTGGATCAGGTCCACCATCACGGCAGAAGATTTGGAGGAGCTGGAGGAGGAGGGGTTGGTCGCCCGCGGCTCTTGCGGGTGCCAGAGGGCGAGCTCGAGCCCCGGCCACGGGAGGGCGAGTGCGTCCTTCTCGCGACCCACGTCGACCGAGGTTTCTCCATGCCTCCGCACCCTTTCTTTCGCGCTTTCCTGATATTCTTTGGCGCCCAGCTGCATTACTTCACGCCCAATTCCATTGCCTTCCTTGCCGCGTTTGTCTCTATGTGCGAGAACTTCCTCAGCTGTCGGCCGCATTGGGGTTTGTTCAAACACATATTTACTTGTCGCTCGCAAACCGTCAAGAAGGCGAACCCGAGTGACGAGAAGACGCACGTCCTCCAGGCGTGCGGTGGGCTCGGCATTCAACTTAGGAATAGGAGCGCTTTTCCCCCTATGATTCTTCCAGAGTCGATTTGGGGTTGGCAGTCGACTTGGTTCTATTACAAGGACAGTCCGACTCCTGGTCAGTCGACCGGACTCCCCCCCTTTCTCTCTTGGTCGAGCCAGCCAGCCTCCGTCAATGATTGTGGGTCGGGCCGAGAGGGCGGAAGTGAACATGTTGGTGGAACGGGTCGTCCAATTGGTCCGCGAGGGAGTCACAGGGTTGGACCTGCTTGAGGTATACCTCATGCGGAGGATACAACCGCTCCAGGCTCGGGACCACCCGATGTGGTTGTACTCCGGCACCGACGACTCGTCGCGGGTCCACCCAGAGGCGGCGGATGTGAAGTACGTGGCGCAGTGCATGAAGTGTGTCACGGGGAACAAAGACAACCCCAGGGGGTCTGGGAGGGTTCTCCCATTCGACGCCGACCATCTTTCCGACAAGGTCTATCCTTGGCTTCCGAGTGGTTTTCTTGTTATTGGCTTGCGATTGTCTTGATGAGTCCGACTGACATTTGGCTGATCTTTCTTTTTCGCATATCTATACTGAAATGTACTCGATGCCCAACGGGGGTCAGGTCCAAGAGGGCGAAGAGGGCGTGGGCGACGTCTCCGAGTGGAAATCTGACAAAGAGACCGAAGAGGAGAGCAAGGACTACAGCAGCGGGGAGGAGGTCAAGTCACCTCCCCGTGACGAGAAGCGATCCAAGGGGAAGCACGACCCTGGGGCTGTGCGCCCTCGGACGGGTCCCTCCAGCTCTCAAGCGCCTAAGCGAGCTCGTACGGCCACTCCTGATCCATCTGAGAAAGCGCCCAAGCAACCCAAGGTCACCACCGCCAAGCCCCGGAAGGCTCTGCCCAAGATCAAGGTGGATGTTCCCATCGCTTCCACGTAAGTGCTATTCAGCTTTGTCCCTTTCTGCCTTTCGGAGGTCGACTCTATCTTCGTCAACTCATCTTGAAGGAAATTCTTCAGTGCTGCTGCTTCCGCGACATCGATGGACATCGACAAGGTCCGGGACGATGAGGAGACCGCGGATGCTGCAACGTCCCGCGCGGGTGCGAGTTGTAGATCGTGCTTTGCTTTTTGTCGGTTGGAGCTGATGGTCGACTGAACCTCACAATTGTTTGTTTTGAAGTGTCGCGCCATGTCATAGAGCTCCCAAACGATGATGATGACGATGAGGAGCGCTCGGGAGTGGCTCGACGACGCACGGGGAGGAAGGGCCGGAAGGTGCCTTCTGTCCCAGAGGCCCAGCGACATGAAGACGCGGTCCGGGCCACGGTCTCCTTCGCCGTCCCCGTGTCGACTGAACGCCTAGCTTCGTCGGCTGGAAGGGCCGTCGACCCAGTGCCCGCTCCGGCCGTCGACCCAGCGCCTGCTCCGTCGTCCGTTCTCTTCTCCACCTATCGCCTCCCGGAGGATCCCGTGGGCGCGGCTCAAGAAGCCGTTCGCCAGGCGGGGCTGATGATGGAGAAGATGAAGGTGGCGTACGAGGCTAGCATGGCTGCTTACGATGCTAGTTCCGCCCTTCGGACCAATTTCTAGGTTTGTTTCCTCCAACTGATTGGATTGCTGTGCTGGAATAGTCTTCAGTTTGAAAAATCTACTGCTTCGTTCGTAAGATGATGCCACACCCACTGGGTGTCTTGCCTTGTAGCTTTTTAGCGTTTGCTTTGAACTTCACTTGAGCTTGAGCCAGACTGGTCTTGGCCGAGCGAGAACCAGTGGGGGCACTCTCAGTGCACCCACTGGGTGTCGTCCCCGAGACCGTGGTCGACTGCTGGTAGTCGGCCATGGTCTGATGATAGAACTTTCCTCCTTTTTTGAGCTCGAGCCATATTGATCTTGGCCGAGTGAGAACCAGTGGGGGCACGCTCAGTGCACCCACTGGGTGTAGTCCCCGAGACTGCGGTTGAGTGTTTGACTCGACTATAGTCTTAGAATCATATTTTTAATGTGTTGATGCAGAGATCTTGCGAGTTTGGAGCCGAATTTGCAGATCTTGAGAAGAAGCAGATCCAGCTCAATCTTGACTTGCAGCTGGCTCGGGACCACTTGAAGAAGACGCTGGACGATACAGCTGGTAACTGATGCAAGCAATTCGTCGACTGACCTTTGATAAATATGCTCTGTGTTCCCTCATGTTCATCTATCCAGTGATGTCTTTTGTAGGCCAACTGAAAGCGGCCTTGGAGCAGAAAGACCTCGACTTGGCGGCGGCGCAGCAGCAGGCTCAAGAGAAAACAGAACTGGCAGAGCAGAAGCTGGCTTCCGTAGGCGCGCTTGAGGCGGAGATCACCAGGCTGAAGGGTTCTCTCGACGCGGCTAACCAAGAAGTGACTCGACTGGAGAATGCCAAGAGTTCTCTGAACGACAAATACGAGGGCCTCTTCCAGAAGAAGAACGATCTAGACGCTTATCTGAGCGACCTCACCAAGAAGTGGTATCTCGTGCTCGAAGGTATGTCTCTTTGGCTCAGACTAAGCGGGATTGGTCGACTCGTATCTTGCTTGCTGACTCGACGTGTTTCTTGCGGTGTAGAATTCTGTCGCAACTTCGACGAAGAGACTGGGCGGGTTGAGCCCGGTCTGGACCCATCCAATTATATTGTCAAGGACAAAGCTTCCATGAATATCTTGAGGCTGGAGTTTCACCTTACTGCTGCCACGGGCTATCTGGGCCGGTTGAAAGCGGTGATGGCTCGGATCGACACCGCACTCTGGAAGGGAGCCGTGCAGGAGAATGACCTCGAGTCTCTGATGACTCGACTCAATGAGATTCCCGGTCGAGTGCTGATGACCCACAACCGTAAGGGATCTATTGCAGCGTTTTCGATAAGTAAGAGTGTCGAACCCAACGAGGAGCAGAAGGTATTGATAAGCGATTCTGAGCAAGAAATTACTGCAAGCACTGAAAGATAAATTTTTAGGGGTTTTCTCGATATAAGCAATAGGAAAGTAAAAGCAAGCAATGTAAAAGGCACTGAGAGTAACAAGTGGCCCAATCCTTTCTTAGCAAAGGAGAGGCCTAGCAACTGAACTTATAAAGACTAAAGCGTTCCTGAGGACACATGGGAGGAGTAGTCATGTGCTTTCGCCATATTCCGTATCGATACTATGTTATGTGTTGATAAGTGTTGAGTGGGTGGATCTATGCTAGCACACTCTCTAGACTAAGATGAGTGCACTCTTATGATTAAACACCTTGCAAGCATCCGCAAATACAAGATAGAATTTAAGGCAAAAGCCTAACCATAGCAATACGATCGAGGATCCATTGTTCCCTTATGCAAAAGCGTGCGAACTGGGGTTCAGGTTTCTGTCACTCCGGCAACCCACCGTAAGCATTCTTTGTACACAATGTATTCTCCTAGGTCCTTAATAAGGCGAAGTGTTGAGTGTTCGACTCACACAACACCACTAGTAGAATGACAACACAACTTAAGTATCAAACAACACATATTACTTCAACAGCATATGACTACTAACAACAAGACCTTCCCCATGTCCTCAAGAACTAAAGTAACTACTCACGAGACATAAAAGAGATCATGATCAGTGGAGATAAATGGGTGATAAACAATCTGGACATAATAATATTTCTCCAACAAAACTCAATGGCATTCACCGCAAAGTAGTAATCAACACCGATGGAGTAGAGAGGATAGATAGTACGAGTTACAACACAAGTTGCAATTGCGAGATGAGATTTGGATGAAGATGGAGATGGTGCTGGTGTTGGGGATGATGTTGATGATGATCTCGATGATGCCCGTGACGATGATGATGATGATGGCGACGATCTCCCCTTCCGGGAGGTGATCTCCCCGGCGGAATCTGCCCACCGGAGATGGCTTTTTCTTCTCTGTAGGTTTCCGCCACGGAGCGGCGGCGAAACTCCGTAAAAACTCCCGTCCTTAGGGTTTTTGGATAACAGAGAATATATATGCAAAAGGGGGCGACCAGAGGTGGGCCAGGGGCTCCAGGCGCCCCCCCCCGGCGCGGCCAGGGGGGCGCGCCCCCAGGGCTCCTGGGCACCCTGTGGCCCCCCTCTGGTTGCCCTTTCGCGTGCCTTCGTGATCCGTCTGAAAAATATCTCCCGTCAATTTTCAGGTAATTTGGAGGTATTCTTCTTCAGCAACTCAGCGTCCACTTTTTACTGTTGAATCCTGCGTCTACTGTTTCGGCATCGGAAAGTTGCAAACTGTGTAAAATAGACCAAAACAACATAAGAACATCATTGTAACGTGAAATATATCAATGAATAAGGATAAATTATGATATAAAATAGTGATGCATTTTGGACGTATCAACACCCCCAAGCTTAGACCTCGCTTGTCCCCAAGCGAATACTGAGCTCGGTAAACCTGTCCACAAGTTTAGAGAGTGAAGTGTCGATAAATAGAATACGGACAAGAAGCATCACAGTTTCTTCACCAACTCAAATACCCTCAACAGCAATCTTCAACTCATAAGGCCCTTATTAAAGAGTAGTAACACTTATGTTCGGAAGTAGGGCTGAGAAAACTCATTGAATCATGGCAAACATGTCCTTTGGTCAAAGAACAACTAACAGCTTTTACTTTTGCTCTTTCTTTATGTTTTGATGAGATTAATTGAAGCTTTTGAAAGAACATGTTATCAGGCAAGAAGTGAAAGTGTTAACACAAAGGAAGATATTTGCCTTAGCTGGGCTTGACAAACAACTTGCTTATCAAATGATAATGTCAACAAGGATATGATATGACAAATCTTAATGCAACTTTATATGAATGAATCCTTATCAACATCAAATGTCTGCTCTCTTTTAAGAATAGAGGGGAGTAGGAATAACTGACTCAACTTAAAATTAAAAGATAGGCCCTGCTCTAGGGTAGTAGGGAAAACTCATGTGCTATCCTTAAATCAAACAGAATGAAAACAAGTTTCGAGAGGTGCATGATTTGTCAACGAATGCTAATAGATAACTCAATTACTTCTTGAGCTGGACAAGTTTCGAGGAACGGCTCCCGCACGAGGACGATCACATCCTCTTATTCTCCTTTGTTTATCACTGCCAAAGTTTTCTGATTTCTCATGAACAAAGCGTGAAGGAGGGTTTGTTTGTTATATTATTTTTGAGCCGGGCGCACTCTTTGCCAGTTCCTTCTCGTATTATGGGTTTGCACATTAGACATGCAATCCCGGGGTGAAGCTTGTCCAACTCAAAAAGATCATGAATTAGCTATTACTTCCTCATGAGCTAAAACAGAGGCACAAAATAAAAGATTTTGAACATTTAAGGATAACACATAAATTCTGTACTTTAGGAGGTGGCAGTGGAATACCACGAGTAGGAAGGTATGGTGGACTCATATTATTGGTTTAAGGGTATGGATGCACAAGCAGAATTCCGCTTAGTACAGAGTTAGGCTAGCAAAGGTTTGAGAGAACAGACAATTGATGATGACTAAGATGCAAAACAATATGAAGCATAAACATTGAAATAAGCATAACACATCAAGTTGTCTTCCTTGTCAGCATAACACTTCAAGCATAATAACATAAAGGTTTTGGCTATGTCGATACTTTAGGAAAATCATGCTTGTTGTTATGACCAAAGCTATGTTTGCCAATATTAAACAAAGTTTTCACAGCCATACCTGATATAAGGTCAATACTCCCCATAAGAGTCATCATATAAGGTCGATTGCGTGAAGAGAATACCGAGTGCAACAAAAGGAACCAATAAACTTCTCATTAATATTCCATCATAGACGACTCCACACTCACGGATACAATCTCCACCGAAGGAGTGATAGACCTCAATGCACACACCTATTTCATATAATAACCTCCCTAGACATGATACGACTCTACTTGACTCTAAAAGACAAAAGGTAAAGATAAAGATACCGGGCACTCCCCCAAGCTTGGGACAAGCCAAGGGAATGCCATTACCCCAGGTGATTTCACTCCTCATCCTTGTTGGCGTTGATCACGTAGTCCTCGGCGAAACGCTTCCATGGAAGGGGTTCTCCAGTCTCATATGAGAAGTTTGTCTCCTGAATCCTGCATGAAGCACCCATACTCATGCGCATAAACCTTAGTTCATACTCACAGTTCTGGTGATGTAGATCATTAATTTGCCCTTGGAGCTCTATAATTCTTTCTTCAGACGCGGTGATGCTTTCCCACATCCCCTTCATCTCCTTCAGGAAGTAGTTCTTCAGCTCGTTGATGATGTCAAAGTTAGCTTCAACACCACGCTCGATCATCTTCTTGTACTCGAAGACTTCTTGTTCCACTTCTTCCAGCCTGGCCTGGATGCTCCCCTCCTTTATAGGTCCCTTCAGATCTTCTTGACGAAGGACACCGTCCTCCATCTGAACAACTTGAGGGTGCTTCTTCACCTGAGCGAGGTAAGGGTTGATGACGTTGACAACAAACTTGTCCTTGGGGGAACTTGGAGAAGCCATGGCACCTAAATTCAGCTGAAAGATTCCCTGGCAGAAATAGATCGAAACAAAAACACACGAAATCGCAAGATACGTTGCCAGAACAATCCGGGCAAATATATAGCAAAAATTTGTGCACAGAAAGGAAGGTAACGGGCTAAAACGGGGTCGGAGGCGGACTCCCGGGTGTCCAGGCGCCCTGGCGGCGCGGCCAGGCGGTAGGGCGTGCCAGGTGGGCGCCTGGACCCCCTGGAGCTCGTCTCCGGCTCCGCTTAGGCTCAGAATTTTACTAATTTTACAAAAACTCGTAATACGGAACTTTTATGGCGGTTCGCGATGTTTCCTTACCGTACTACATACCTTTTCTTTATTCTGCTTCTGCTGGTGTCTGAAACAGGGCTGCAACATGTTCTTCGTGAGTTGTTGTGTATATTATATTCACATCAACATCGACAGGGTCTCCTGCTATGTAATGTTTCAGTCTTTGCCCATTCACAACTTGAGGTTTGGTGCCTTCAAAATTGTTAATCTTAATTGCACCAGACCGATAGACTTCTTCAATATGAAATGGCCCTTCCCACCTCGAAAGTAGTTTGCCTGGAGAAAACCTGAAACGGGATCTAAACAACAAAACTTTATCACCAACATTAAATTCATGTTTCAGAATCTTCCTATCATGCCACTTCTTTACCTTTTCCTTGAACATTTTAGCGCTCTCGTAAGCTTCACTTCTCCATTCATCTAGAGAAGTCAAGTTCATGAGACGCTTCTCACCGGCTAATTTTGGGTCAGCATTAAGCTCTCTGACAGCCCAGAAAGCTTTGTGCTCTAACTCTAATGGCAAATGGCAAGCCTTGCCATAAACCATCTTGTAGGGGGACATGCCCATGGGGTTTTTGTAAGCAGTTCTATATGCCCACAAAGCATCTCCTAACTTATTTGACCAGTCCTTTCTATTCCTGTTTACTGTTTTCAGCAAGATCAGCTTAATCTCTCTATTGGTGAGCTCAACTTGCCCACTAGTTTGAGGATGATAAGGTGAAGCAATTCTATGATTGACATCGTATTTGGCTAAAGATTTTCTAAAAGCTCCGTGCGTGAAGTGTGATCCTCCATCAGTCATGAGATACCTTGGTACACCAAACCTAGGAAAAATTACATCTTTAAGCATTTTCAAAGATGTCTTGTGATCAGCACTTTCAGTGGGGATTGCTTCAACCCACTTGGTCACATAATCAACAGCTACTAAAATGTGAGTGTACTTGTGCGAAGAAGGAAAAGGACCCATAAAATCAAAACCCCAACAATCAAAGGGTTCAATCACTAATGAGTAATTCATAGGCATCTCATTCCTTCTACTAATGTTACCAACTCTCTGACATTTATCACAGGCTAAAACATAATTTCTAGCATCTTTAAAAAGAGTACGCCAATAAAAACCTGATTGAAGAACCTTATGTGCAGTTCTCTCACCGGCATGATGTCCTCCATAGGGACTATCATGACACCGTCTGAGAATGTCCTTCTGCTCCTGTTCCGGTATGCATCTTCTCACGATCCCGTCGGGACCTTCCTTGAAAAGATGTGGGTCATCCCAAAAGTAGTGCCTCAAATCATGAAAGAACTTCTTCCTCTGCTGAAATGTTAAACCTGGAGGCAAATAATTTGCAACGATAAAATTAGCATAATCTGCATACCAAGGATCGGAAAGAGATTGTACTTTTACAACGGCAAGTTGCTCGTCTGGAAAACTATCGTTGACTGGGATGGGATCGTGCGGTATATCTTCCATCCTTGAAAGATTGTCCGCCATCGGATTGTCTTCTCCTTTCCTATCAACAATCTGCAAATCAAATTCTTGAAGAAGGAGTACCCATCCGATAAGCCTTGGCTTGGCATCCTTCTTTGTCATAAGATACTTAATGGCAGCATGATCAGTATGAATAATAATTTTGGAATCAACAATATACTGCCTAAACTTATCACAAGCAAAAACTACAGCTAAGAATTCCTTCTCAGTAGTAGCATAATTCTTTTGAGCACTATCAAGGGTTTTGCTAGCATAATGTATAACATTCAAATTCTTATCAACTCTTTGTCCTAAAACAGTTCCAACGGCAAAATCGCTAGCATCACACATAATCTCAAAAGGTAAATTCCAGTCAGGTGGTTGTACTATAGGAGCGGTTATTAAAGCTTTCTTAAGGACTTCAAAAGCTTCCTTACAATTTTCAATTTGGAATGTTTTACAATTATTAGCTAAGCATCTATGCATTTTTTTTATTTTGAGTGTCATTTGGAAATTTCAGAGGCATTGAGTTTTATCTGACTTTGGATTCAACTTGGCATCTGAAATTTATTTCAAAAATCCCTGACAAACACTTGTTCAAAAGTGTGAGAGGAGCTAACATGACACTCCAAAAAGTCATAAGAAAACAATGCCAAAAGCTTTGAATTCAAATTTGAGTTTCATTTGTATTTTTTAGAAAAATGTTTTTTATAAAGTTTTTATTTAACCTCTGAAAAATAGTTCATCTTGTAGGATTTATTTCTGAAGGTTTTGATATATATGTTCTATATAAAAATATTTTTATTTTCTATCTATTTTTTTTCCTGTATTAAAAAAAACGGACATCCATGGGCCATGAAAGGCCCAGTCTCTCCACGACCCAACTCGGTCATCTTCCCGCTCCGTGCACGTGCACGTACGCTTACAGAAACTTAGTAACAGCCATGGCACCACCTCTTCCTCTCCTCCTCCCACTAAATTCTTTCACCGTTTCGACTCTCCATCAACACGAAACTTACAAAGGAATGTAAGTTGAACCCATTTAGAAAATTAAAACCCAACTTTATTGCCTTAAATCGCCGAACTGATCCGGAAACGTTCTTGCACAAATAGCCATTAATGGTTGCACTAAGCTCGCGGTGGATCTCGTCGTATAGACTCCCCTGACCCCTATAAAACCCTCTGCGCATTCCCCTCTCACCCCTCGTCCGAAGCCCTCTCCTTCTGGAGCTTTTCCCCCTCCCTAACCTCGCCAATTGCTCGCCGGAGTTCGTGAAGTCCGGCGACCTCTCACCGTGTGTACATGAAGCTATCTTCAACCAAAACTTGATCAAGAGGTTCACCACATCGTCCTCTACACCGTCCCGTACGCGTCCTTCACCGAAACACACCGGAGCCACCTTCTTCCTCGTCTCCGGCAACAAGTCCGGTGAACACCCTGTTCAATTTTTTTTCTCTTTTATCAGTATATTTTCCAATTCAGATTCTTTACCAAATCTTGTTTCTAGTATATCTTTTAGTCTATAGATCCGATTTAGTTGATTCTTTTTCCTACGGTTTCATAAAAATATCCTCTATCCAGAGAACCAAACGAAATATACTTTTGAAAGTTTTAAAATTTGAATTCAAGCAGATCTGAATTCAAACTTCGTTAGGCCATAACTTGAGTTTCGTAACTCCGTTTTGGGTGATTCTTTTTGCAAATCGAAGCTTGTGACATGTACCTTCTGTTAAAACCAAAACCATTTATTTTTGTTGCTGTGAAAAATATATTCTGTACAGAAACTTTATTTTTGTATTTTTGGAGTTTTTCGAAGTCTTTTATTCGTTTTCTTTTTGATTCTTTGCTTGTATGCTTATGTATGTTATTGCTTGCTTACGCTAGATCATCCGGAGTGCGAAGCTTGCTACTACGAATCTTTAGAGTTCAACGAACGTCAGCAAGGCAAGTTCACACTTTGATCATAATTTTCAATACCCAGTTTTTACAATGCATTAGTTTCACCCTCAAAGATTGCATGAGTAGGATTGGGAACATGTGGTTATGCGTTGTAGTTTATGTGGTAGGAACCTATGACCTTTTATCACCCCGGGAATATTCGTTATATCATATGTTGCTTAGCCACGCTCGTAGACGGGGATTGGTATGTGTGATACATGCAAGCTGCGAGAGATAATAATTTTGGGACAACATAAAGTGGCAACTTCAATACACATCTGGGTGGATTGTTTGGGGCACCTGGAGAAACCAGTGCTTGCCCAAGGGGAATCCCGGAGTACCCGTGTGATTACCCTAGGTCCTCCACCCAGGCTCAAAGGGATCATAAGATATTTCATGCCTAGATACTTCCGTGTGCAGCCACAAGCCATTATGGGCTCTGGCATAGTTGAGTAAGTTGTGTGACCTCTTTCCGTGGTAGACTAGCTGATGTAGGGGAAAGTAGGTGTACCGGTCTACCCAGGGTTTGGAGGAAATACTTCAGAAAGACTATGTCTCGATCTTCCGATCATGGAGGTGGTCGAGTCTTGTGGGGAAAAGTGCGCAAACCTCTGCAGAGTGTACAAACTAATCATGATTAGCCGTGTCCCCGGTTATGGACAACTTGAGTATCTAGAAGTGAATTATTGGTTGATCTCATCACTCTTCTTAATGAAATTATTGGGTTACTAATAACTTGGGAATTTTGGGTTTGAGTTGGAGGAACCTTCTCAATAATGGCATTTTTAACTTAGTAGTAAATAAAAATTTATTCCTTTGTTGTAGGGTAAAATTGGCTTTATGCAAACATTAAACTTAGAGCCTCCACCAGCTAAATTTGCATATAGAGATAGTCTTTTTCTTTATTATTATTTCTATGGTGTGACATTGCCAGCATATTCCATGTGCTGACCTACACGGCTGCAACGTCTCATGTTGCAGAGTTTTCCGACGAGGAGTAAAGGTGCGATAGGTCGTTATTCTGCACTCAGTTTGCCGTGGAGTTGATGGACTCATTTTACTTTTGATGCTTCCGCAGTTACTTTTATCCAGATGGCCTTTGGCCATATTATTGTAATAAATACTCTTTTGAGGACCTCGATGTAATAAAGTGTGTGATTGAACTCTGTTATAATTCATCGAGTACTGTGTGTGTCAGCATACCGATCCAGGGATGACACTTAAGCACAGAGACTTCGATCCATTTGGGTCGGGTCGCTACAAGATGGTATCAGAGCACACGCTGACTGTAGGACGCGACCACTAGGAAATGGAAAACCATAGGAAGAAAACTCTATTTTACCACTTCCTTATATATCCGTTGGTCTGTACTCTTCTCTATTCATTTCTATCTCTTCTCTACTTCAATTCGATAGTTGTTGAACCCCATCACCAAGTTGCTCAGCTGATGAGACCAAGACCCATGAAGACATCATTGACGAAGAAGAAGAAGTAGAGTTGACTTTGATTTGAGAAGATTTAGTTCAGACCACCACAACCAAATGTAGTCCAACGAATGATTGCGGTAGTATGAAGAGATCATATCTCTTGTGGATATGACCTTACCTGTAGGTTTTGCTTGTGTGGTGTGATATGTGTGAATTGCTTGATTTGAAGTGTTCTTGCTATCATAAGCATATGGGTAGTGATTTCTCTCATTAGGCCCTTATTCTATTCTAATTTCTCATCCAATCTAAACCGAACTGATGCCTCCGAGACGTTGCCCGGAACTTCCACCGGAACTTACCCAGTTGATCCAGAATCAGAATGCCCTCATGCAGCTACTCATCCAAAATCAGAACCAGAACAACAAAAACAACAACCCACCGTCACTACCCCAGAGGGGAAACGGATCAAGTATGTGTCAAGGCATACGCCAAGGAGGACTCAAGTGAATTCTCTTTCAGGAGTTGTTCAGGAAGAAGTACCAGTTGTGAAGGATTATCCCGATGTTTTTCCGGAGGAATTACCAGGCATGCCACCGGATCGGGACATAGAGTTTTTGATTGAATTGTTACCTGGCGCTGGACCAATATCCAAGAGACCGTACCTGATGCCCGCAAATGACCTGGAGGAAATTAAGAAGCAGATTAAGGAATTATTGGAGAAAGGTTATATTCGACCGAGTTCATCACCTTGGGGAGCCCCAGTGCTTCTAGTTGAGAAGAAGGATGGATCCTTGAGAATGGTTGTGGATTACCGTGCGTTGAATGAGGTGACGATCAAGAACAAGTACCCTCTGCCGATGATCAATGATTTGTTTGACCAGCTACAAGGAGCAAAAGTTTTCTCAAAAATCGATCTTCGATCTGGATATCACCAGCTGAAGATTCGAGAACAGGATATACCCAAGACAGCCTTTACCACGAGATATGGGCTTTATGAGTATACAGTCATGTCTTTTGGTTTGACTAATGCCCCTGCCTATTTTATGAATATGATGAATAAGGTATTCATGGAGTTCTTGGATAAGTTTGTTGTGGTATTCATTGATGATATATTGATTTACTCAAAGAATGAAGAAGAACACAAGGAACATTTGCGCTTGGTTCTTGAGAAGCTCAGGGAACATCAGTTATATGCAAAGTTCAGCAAGTGTGAATTCTGGTTGAAGGAAGTTGGATTTCTCGGACATGTTATATCAGGGGAAGGAATAGCAGTGGATCCTTCGAAAGTTGAAGCCGTCACCGAATGGAAGGGTCACCCACACCTTTTTGCTAGCCAACCCGAATCTCGAGGGCGAGATTCATCTTAAGGGGGGTAGGTTTGTAACATCCCAAATTTTCAATTTGGAATGTTTTACAATTATTAGCTAAGCATCTATGCATTTTTTTTATTTTGAGTGTCATTTGGAAATTTCAGAGGCATTGAGTTTTATCTGACTTTGGATTCAACTTGGCATCTGAAATTTATTTCAAAAATCCCTGACAAACACTTGTTCAAAAGTGTGAGAGGAGCTAACATGACACTCCAAAAAGTCATAAGAAAACAATGCCAAAAGCTTTGAATTCAAATTTGAGTTTCATTTGTATTTTTTAGAAAAATGTTTTTTATAAAGTTTTTATTTAACCTCTGAAAAATAGTTCATCTTGTAGGATTTATTTTTCTGAAGGTTTTGATATATATGTTCTATATAAAAATATTTTTATTTTCTATCTATTTTTTTTCCTGTATTAAAAAAAACGGACATCCATGGGCCATGAAAGGCCCAGTCTCTCCACGACCCAACTCGGTCATCTTCCCGCTCCGTGCACGTGCACGTACGCTTACAGAAACTTAGTAACAGCCATGGCACCACCTCTTCCTCTCCTCCTCCCACTAAATTCTTTCACCGTTTCGACTCTCCATCAACACGAAACTTACAGAGGAATGTAAGTTGAACCCATTTAGAAAATTAAAACCCAACTTTATTGCCTTAAATCGCCGAACTGATCCGGAAACGTTCTTGCACAAATAGCCATTAATGGTTGCACTAAGCTCGCGGTGGATCTCGTCGTATAGACTCCCCTGACCCCTATAAAACCCTCTGCGCATTCCCCTCTCACCCCTCGTCCGAAGCCCTCTCCTTCTGGAGCTTTTCCCCCTCCCTAACCTCGCCAATTGCTCGCCGGAGTTCGTGAAGTCCGGCGACCTCTCACCGTGTGTACATGAAGCTATCTTCAACCAAAACTTGATCAAGAGGTTCACCACATCGTCCTCTACACCGTCCCGTACGCGTCCTTCGCCGAAACACACCGGAGCCACCTTCTTCCTCGTCTCCGGCGACAAGTCCGGTGAACACCCTGTTCAATTTTTTTCTCTTTTATCAGTATATTTTCCAATTTAGATTCTTTACCAAATCTTGTTTCTAGTATATCTTTTAGTCTATAGATCCGATTTAGTTGATTCTTTTTCCTACGGTTTCATAAAAATATCCTCTATCCAGAGAACCAAACGAAATATATTTTTGAAAATTTTAAAATTTGAATTCAAGCAGATCTGAATTCAAACTTCGTTAGGCCATAACTTGAGTTTCGTAACTCCGTTTTGGTTGATTCTTTTTGCAAATCGAAGCTTGTGACATGTACCTTCTGTTAAAACCAAAACCATTTATTTTTGTTGCTGTGAAAAATATATTCTGTACAGAAACTTTATTTTTGTATTTTTGGAGTTTTTCGAAGTCTTTTATTCGTTTTCTTTTTGATTCTTTGCTTGTATGCTTATGTATGTTATTGCTTGCTTACGCTAGATCATCCGGAGTGCGAAGCTTGCTACTACGAATCTTTAGAGTTCAATGAACGTCAGCAAGGCAAGTTCACACTTTGATCATAATTTTCAATACCCAGTTTTTACAATGCATTAGTTTCACCCTCATAGATTGCATGAGTAGGATTGGGAACATGTGGTTATGCTTTGTAGTTTATGTGGTAGGAACCTATGACCTTTTATCACCCCGGGAATATTCGTTATATCATATGTTGCTTAGCCACGCTCGTAGACGGGGATTGGTATGTGTGATACATGCAAGCTGCGAGAGATAATAATTTTGGGACAACATAAGGTGGCAACTTCAATACACATCTGGGTGGATTGTTTGGGGCACCTGGAGAAACCAGTGCTTGCCCAAGGGGAATCCCGGAGTACCCGTGTGATTACCCTAGGTCCGCCACCCAGGCTCAAAGGGATCATAAGATATTTCATGCCTAGATACTTCCGTGTGCAGCCACAAGCCATTATGGGCTCTGGCATAGTTGAGTAAGTTGTGTGACCTCTTTCCGTGGTAGACTAGCTGATGTAGGGGAAAGTAGGTGTACCGGTCTACCCAGGGTTTGGAGGAAATACTTCAGAAAGACTATGTCTCGATCTTCCGATCATGGAGGTGGTCGAGTCTTGTGGGGAAAAGTGCGCAAACCTCTGCAGAGTGTACAAACTAATCATGATTAGCCGTGTCCCCGGTTATGGACAACTTGAGTATCTAGAAGTGAATTATTGGTTGATCTCATCACTCTTCTTAATGAAATTATTGGGTTACTAATAACTTGGGAATTTTGGGTTTGAGTTGGAGGAACCTTCTCAATAATGGCATTTTTAACTTAGTAGTAAATAAAAATTTATTCCTTTGTTGTAGGGTAAAATTGGCTTTATGCAAACATTAAACTTAGAGCCTCCACCAGCTAAATTTGCATATAGAGATAGTCTTTTTCTTTATTATTATTTCTATGGTGTGACATTGCCAGCATATTCCATGTGCTGACCTACACGGCTGCAACGTCTCATGTTGCAGAGTTTTCCGACGAGGAGTAAAGGTGCGATAGGTCGTTGTTCTGCACTCAGTTTGCCGTGGAGTTGATGGACTCATTTTACTTTTGATGCTTCCGCAGTTACTTTTATCCAGATGGCCTTTGGCCATATTATTGTAATAAATACTCTTTTGAGGACCTCGATGTAATAAAGTGTGTGATTGAACTCTGTTATAATTCATCGAGTACTGTGTGTGTCAGCATACCGATCCAGGGATGACACTTAAGCACAGAGACTTCGATCCATTTGGGTCGGGTCGCTACATAGATGGACTAATCCCCTTAAGGTCATCAAGGGTATATCCAATTGCGCCTCGGTGTTTACGGAGTACTTCCAATAGTCGCCCTTCTTCATATCCTGAAAGGTTAGAATTGATAATAACAGGATATACTTTCTTTTCATCTAAATAAGCATACTTGAGCGTATCGGGAAGAGGTTTAAGATCGAACACCGGGTCTTCTTTCGGTTTTAATAAATTTCCCAAAGGTTCAACTGGGAGGTTGTGCTTCAGGATAGCAGGTTGCCTCCAGAATATTTCATCTAGTTCATTTCTTTCCTGCATATGCAAATCATTCTCGTGGTCCTCCATATATTGCTGCAAAGGATCATTAGGGGGAATAGCAATAGAAGCAATACTTTCAATAAGTTTATCATCACTAGGTAAATTGGTACCACGAGGCTGCTTAGAGAACTTAGAAAAATTAAATTCATATGGCTCACCATTGAATTCAACAGAAACTTTACCTTTCTTGCAATCCATTATAGCTCCACAAGTTCTAAGAATAGGTCTACCAAAAATAATAGGACAGAAATTGTCCCTCTCTGAACCAAGTACTAGAAAGTCGGTAGGATATTTTACCTTTCCACATAGGACTTCAACATCCCTCACAATTCCAATAGGAGAGATAGTTGTTCTGTTTGCAAGATGAATGGTAACATCAACTTCTTCAAGTTCACAAGGGGAAATCTCACCGATGATCTCTTCATAAAGTGAATAGGGGATAGCACTTGCACTCGATCCCAAATCGCATAGCCCATAATAATTGTGATCTCCTATTTTAACAGATACCACTGGAGTACCTGAAATTGGGCCTTTATTCTTGGCTGTGACAAGGTTAGTGGAAACAGCACAAAAAATTATATTGGAATCCAAAACATCATTAGTAACAAGGTCTTTAATTAATGCAACTTGAGGATCGACCCTGATCTGGTCCTCAGGCTCATCAACTCTTCTCTCACTTTTATTTATTATGCCTGTCACAAGAGTGTGCTCCCTCATCCTTGCGGGAAAAGGAGGTTGTTCATATATAACTGTAGGCAAAATAGGGTCAGCAACATGAATATCAACATGTGGCTTTTTAAAAGGTTCACGATGCTGGTCTCTCTTCTTTTTAAAAGAATCAACGTGAGAGGCAAAATTCTTACAGAAATCAATCACTAGATGGGAATCAAGACCAATCTTAGAGCAAAAAGTATTGAAGTAATCAGTTTTCACATAGCTCTCAATATAATCATGTCCATAATTTATAGCGGGTTCAATACCTTTATCAATTTCCCAATCTTCGGTATTCCTCTGGATTCTTTCAATGAGATCCCACCTTTCTTCAACACTCTTCTTCTGAAATACCCCACTAGAGGAGGCATCCAGCATCTCCTTATCCTGACGAGAAAGCCTGGCATAAAAATTTGTAAGTATAATTTCCTTGGGAAGCTTATGAATAGGGCATTTGAGCATTAGGGACTTCAATCTCCCCCAAGCTTGAGCAATGCTTTCTCCGTCACGAGACCTAAAGTTATAGATATAGTTCCTGTCTCGATGAATTCTTGAAGAGGATAAAACTTAGTATAAAAGAGAGACATAAGCTCCTGCCAGTCAAGTAAGTGTGAGTTATCGAGGAGCCTATACCAATCCGAAGCTTTATCTATAAGTGATACGGCAAACAATTTCTTCATGACAAACTCCCTCAATACACCTGCAAGCTTAAATAATGAACATAGT
Source organism: Secale cereale (assembly GCA_902687465.1). Classification (NCBI taxonomy): domain Eukaryota; kingdom Viridiplantae; phylum Streptophyta; class Magnoliopsida; order Poales; family Poaceae; genus Secale; species Secale cereale. Next base: position 833,122,528 of record LR738711.1, on the reverse strand, counting down.
TGTGACAGATATAGCAAGTGTTCACCGGGATGTCTGTCTCCTGCATAACGATTAGCCAAAACATACTCGATAATACCAGCTGGTATTTTATAGGGCACAATTTCAGTAGGGGGAGGATCAACCACCACAGGTGTGGGGTGTCTTCCCACAAGCAACGATCCAATAACAGGGTTGTCCATAAGGATAAAGAGCATCAATAGCAAAAATAAAAACAGAATTATAAAAACTTCCTTACCAGTTTCACTTTACCAATAGCGCTACGCTCCCCGGCAACGGCGCCAGAAAACGGTACTTGATGACCCACAACCGTAAGGGATCTATTGCAACGTTTTCGATAAGTAAGAGTGTCGAACCCAACGAGGAGCAGAAGGTATTGATAAGCGATTCTGAGCAAGAAATTACTGCAAGCACTGAAAGATAACTTTTTAGGGGTTTTCTCAATATAAGCAATAGGAAAGTAAAAGCAAGCAATGTAAAAGGCACTGAGAGTAACAAGTGGCCCAATCCTTTCTTAGCAAAGGAGAGGCCTAGCAACTGAACTTATAAAGACTAAAGCGTTCCTGAGGACACATGGGAGGAGTAGTCATGTGCTTTCGCCATATTCCGTATCGATACTATGTTATGTGTTGATAAGTGTTGAGTGGGTGGATCTATGCTAGCACACTCTCTAGACTAAGATGAGTGCACTCTTATGATTAAACACCTTGCAAGCATCCGCAAATACAAGATAGAATTTAAGGCAAAAGCCTAACCATAGCAATACGATCGAGGATCCATTGTTCCCTTATGCAAAAGCGTGCGAACTGGGGTTCAGGTTTCTGTCACTCCGGCAACGCACCGTAAGCATTCTTTGTACACAATGTATTCTCCTAGGTCCTTAATAAGGCGAAGTGTTGAGTGTTCGACTCACACAACACAACTAGTAGAATGACAACACAACTTAAGTATCAAACAACACATATTACTTCAACATCATATGACTACTAACAACAAGACCTTCCACATGTCCTCAAGAACTAAAGTAACTACTCACGAGACATAAAAGAGATCATGATCAGTGGAGATAAATGGGTGATAAACAATCTGGACATAATAATATTTCTCCAACAAAACTCAATAGCATTCACCACAAAGTAGTAATCAACACCGATGGAGTAGAGAGGATAGATAGTATGAGTTACAACACAAGTTGCAATTGCGAGATGAGATTTGGATGAAGATGGAGATGGTGCTGGTGTTGGGGATGATGTTGATGATGATCTCGATGATGCCCGTGACGATGATGATGACGATGGCGACGATCTCCCCTTCCGGGAGGTGATCTCCCCGGCGGAATCTGCCCACCGAAGATGGCTTTTTCTTCTCTGTAGGTTTCCGCCACGGAGCAGCGGCGGAACTCCGTAAAAACTCCCGTCCTTAGGGTTTTTGGATAACGGAGAGTATATATGCAAAAGGGGGCGACCAGAGGTGGGCCAGGGGCTCCAGGCGCCCCCCCCCCCCGGCACGGCCAGGGGGGCGCGCCCCCAGGGCGCCTGGGCACCCTGTGGCCCCCCTCTGGTTGCCCTTTCGCGTGCCTTCGTGATCCGTCTGAAAAATATCTCCCGTCAATTTTCAGGTAATTTGGAGGTATTCTTCTTCAGCAACTCAGCGTCCACTTTTTACTGCTGAATCCTGCATCTGCTGTTTCGGCATCGGAAAGTTGCAAACTGTGTAAAATAGACCAAAACAACATAAGAACATCATTGTAACGTGAAATATATCAATGAATAAGGATAAATTATGATATAAAATAGTGATGCATTTTGGACGTATCAAGTGCAAGAGTGGAAGAAGTCATCTGCCCGCTGCGGAGCCGACGTGGCGCTATCGTTGGTCCGTGTGCACTGTAAGGAAGTGAAGGAGAGAAGGCTCGCGGCGCTCAAGGTCGCCAATACAAAGGAGCTCCAGTTCCAGTCCTTCATGGAGACTTTCCTGGAAGCTGCAACCCGCATCGCCGATGGGGTCGACCTGGACGAGTTTGTTGCACCTGCGAGTCCGCCTCCTCCTGAGGAGTAAATGAACTTTGGTAGTTTGATTCAATTTGCCTCGGAATGCCGAGTGATCCTGTAACCGTTAAACTCTTGTGGGCTCGTGGCCCGGGTACTCTTGCCCGAATCTTGCGGGGCTTTTATCTGGATTTGATTCCTTTGCTTTCGACTATTTTTGATCGCCTGGATTTTGAGTCGACGTCTTGACAACAACGTTGTGCTTGTGGCGGGGCTCGGAGGGCTACAGCTAAGCCCCCGAGTGAGAGGATCGCTCTTCACTCAGAGTGGTTTTTGTAACTTAGGCGATTCCAAGCTACGTTGTATTTGTGGCGGAGCTCGGAAGACAGGGCCACGTTATACTTATGACGCAGCTCGGAGGACCGCAGCTAAGCCCCCGAGTGAGAGGGTTGCTCTTCACTCGGAGTGGATGTTTGTAACTTAGGCGAATCACGGGGTCGCAGCTAAGCCCCCGAGTGAGAGGATCGCTCTTCACTCGGAGTAGTTTTTGTAACTTAGGCGATTCCAAGCTACGTTGTA
>LR738711.1:833108679-833119287 GCA_902687465.1 Secale cereale | reverse complement strand
GTTTTTGTAACTTAGGCGAATCGGGTTCGCGGCTAAGCCCCCGAGTGAGAGGATCGCTCTTCACTCGAAGTGGTTTTTGTAACTTAGGCGAATCGGATTCGCGGCTAAGCCCCCGAGTGAGAAGGTTGCTCTTCACTCGGAGTGGTTTTTGTAAGTTAGGCGAATCGGGTTCGCGGCTAAGCCCCCGAGTGAGAGGGTTGCTCTTCACTCGGAGTGATTTTTGAAACTTAGGCGAATCGGGTTCGCGGCTAAGCACCCACTGGGGGGTTTTGAAGACCAACATCTTAGAAAACAACAATCATTAAAGGATCGCTGCAAACTTGTCTTTGAAATAAACCGGAAAATCTTTATTACAACTCGACTGTTCGAGTGTTTCAAGTGTAGAAGCGGCGGAGCAGGCCCGCGTTCCACGAACGAGGTTCGTCTTTCTTCTTGGCGACGTTGTAAAGGTGATATGCTCAGTTGTGCAGTACCTTGGTGATGAAGAAGGGGCCTTCCCAAGCCGGGGCGACCTTGTGTGGTCGTATCTGATGCACTCGAAGAACCAGGTCTCCTTCCTGAAATGCTCGGCTTCGGACATTGCGAGCATGGAATCGACGCATGTCTTGCTGATAGATGGTCGGCCGGATCAAGGCCATCTCTCGTTCTTCCTCCAAGAGGTCGACTGCATCCTGACGAGCTTGCTCTGTTTCGGCTTCGGAAAAGAGTTCCACTCGGGGGGCATTATGTAACAAATCACTTGGCAGCACGGCTTCAGCTCCATAGACCATGAAGAAAGGGGTACGGCCAGTCGACCGGTTTGGATTTGTCCTCAGACCCCACAAGACAGACGGTAGTTCGGTTACCCAAGCCCCAGCGGCATGCTTAAGGTCACGCATAATCCGTGGCTTCAGGCCTTGGAGAATCAAACCGTTTGCCCTCTCTGTCTGTCCATTCGACTACGGATGTGCCACGGAGGCATAGTCGACTCGTGTCCCTTGAGAAGCACAGAAAGCTCTGAATTCATCCGAGTCAAAGTTGGAGCCATTGTCCGTGATGATGCTGTGGGGGACTCCATATCTGAATATCAATTCCCTGATGAAGCTGATGGCGGTGCTCGACTCGAGGTTCTTGATGGGCTTGGCCTCAATCCATTTGGTGAACTTGTCGACTGCCACGAGCAGGTGAGTGAATCCGCTTCTACCTGTTTTGAAGGGGCCAACCATATCCAAGCCCCAAACGGCAAAGGGCCAGAATAGTGGAATGGTCTTCAGAGCAGACGCCGGCTTATGGGACATGTTGGAGTAGAACTGGCAGCCCGCGCACTTGTCCATAATATCTTTGGCCATCTCGTTGGCTCGGGGCCAATAAAACCCGGCTCAGTACGCTTTGGACACTATAGTCCGAGAGGAAGCATGGTGGCCACAAGTTCCCAAGTGAATCTCATTCAGGATCATTCGACCTTCCTCTGGGGTGATGCAGCGCTGAGCGACTTCGGTGATGCTTTCCCTGTAGAGTTGACCCTGAATGACGGTGAACGCCTTGGATCGACGAACGATCTGGCGCGCTTCTTCTTCATCTTCCGTGAATTCTTGCCTGAGCAGATATGATATGTATGGCACAGTCCAGTCGGGTGTAATCACTAAAACCTCCATGATCAGGTCGACCACTGCAGGCACTTCAACTTCAGTCGGATCTGACACACTGACTGGCTGCGGGGGTTCTTCCGTGAAGGAGTCTTCTTTGACAGAAGGGGTGTGTAGATCCTCTAGAAACACATTCTTGGGTATAGGCTTCCGAGTCAACCCAATTTTCGCGAGGTCATCGGCAAGCTGATTCTTGGCTCTCGGCACATGATGGAGCTCTAAACCTTCAAGCTTCCGCACTGCACTGCAATAATTGGTCATTGTCGGGCTCCTGACGTCCCATTCTTTCATCACTTGGTTCACCACTAAGTCTGAGTCGCCGTAGACCATCAGGCGACGGACGCCGAGTGAGATGGCCATGCGCAACCCGTACAAAAGTGATTCGTACTCAGCTTCGTTGTTCGATGAGTCAAAGTGGATCTGAAGGAACGTAACTGAGCTTGTCGCCCCTGGGAGATACCAGGACCACGCCTGCGCCGGATCCGTTCAACATCTTGGATCCGTCACAGAACATAGTCCAGTGGTCCGACTAAACTTGAGTCGGCAGCTCTTGTCCTATCCACTCGGCCACAAAATCTGCTATAGCCTGAGACTTGATGGCTTTCTTCGCTTCAAACTTGATATCTAACGGAAGAAGTTCAATCGCCCATTTTGCCACTCGACCGGCCGCGTCTCGGTTGTTCAGGATCTCTGACAGCGGGGCGTCGCTGACGACTGAGATTGTATGGTCCGAGAAATAATGGGCAACCTTTTTTGCGGTCAAGTAAATCTCGTACACGAGCTTCTGGTAATGCGGGTACCTTTGCTTGGAGGGAGTCAAAACTTTGGATATGTAATCGATTGGGCGCTGGACCTTGTAGGCCTTTCCCTCTTCTTCCCGCTCGACCGTGAGTACAGTGCTGACAACTTGTCCGGTGGCTGCAATGTATAGTAAGAGAGGCTCTTTGCTGACTGGGGAAGCAAGCACCGGCTGGGTGGACAGCAAGGCTTTGAGCTCTTCAAACGCTGCTTCGGCTTCGGAATTTCACTCGAACTTGTCTGATTTCTTCATCAGTCGGTAGAGAAGCAATGCCTTCTCGCTGAGACGAGAAATGAATCAACTCAATGCGGCCAAGCAACCAGTAAGCTTCTGGACGTCGTGTATATGCTCGGGGCGTTTCATTCGGAGGATGGTGCTGACCTTCTCTGGGCTGGCGTCGATTCCCCGTTCGGAAATGAGAAAACCAAGTAACTTGCCGCCAGGAACTTCAAATGTACACTTCGGCGGATTGAGCTTGATATCATAGCTTCTTAAGTTTGAGAATGTCTCAGTGAGGTCAGTCAGCAGGTCGAAACCTTTCCGTGACTTGACCACAATGTCATCCATGCATGCTTCGACGTTCCGACTGATTTGCTTTATCAGGCACTTCTGGATCATGTGCATGAAGGTAGCGCCGGTATTTTTGAGACCGAAAGGCATGGTGACATAACAGAAACACCCGAAGTGGGTGATGAAAGCTGTCTTGATTTCATCGGGTCCGAACAGACGGATCTGATGGTACCCGGAATACGTGTCCAGAAAGGACAAACGCTCGCATCCCGCAGTCGAGTCGACTATCTCATCGATGCGAGGGAGAGGAAAATGATCCTTCGGGCAGCCCCGATTGATGTGTTTGAAATCGATGCACATGCGGAGAGACTTGTCCTTCTTGGGGACTATGACGACATTGGTGAGCCACTCGGAGTGGTAGATCTCGCGGATAAACTCAGCTGCCAGGAGCCGAGCCACTTCCTCGCCAATTGCCTTTCTCTTCTCCGCAGCGAACCGACGAAGATGTTCCTTCACAGGCTTCACCTTTGGGTCGACTCGCAAATGGTGCTCAGCCAGTCCCCTGGGTACACCTGGCATGTCTGATGGTTTCCATGCGAAGATGTCCCAGTTCTCACGGAGGAACTGGATGAGCGCTTCTTCCTATTTGATATCGAGTGTAGTGGAAATGTGGGTTGGTGCTGCATTGGGGTCGGTGGGGTGGATGTGTACGGGCTTCGCCTCCCCGGTCGACTGGAAAGCTGACTCGGAAGCCGGCTTTTTTGCCCTCAGTAGATCACTCGGATCCACGCTTTTCTGGTACTCATCCATCTCTACAGCTGCCATCTGCTCGTCAGCGATCTTCGAGCCTTTCTGGAAGCACTCTTCCGCTTTCTAACGGTTTCCAGTGACGGTTATAACGCCGTTGGGTCCCAGCATCTTCAGCTTGAGGTATACATAACACGGTCGAGCCATGAATCTGGCATAGGCGGGCCTACCCAGAATGGCATGATAAGCGCTGTTGAAGTCCACCACTTCAAACGTCAGCTTCTCTTTGCGATAATTCTTCGAGTCGCCAAAGACTACGTCGAGTGTGATTTGGCCAAGTGAGTCGGCCTTCTTCCCGGGGATGACCCCGTGGAACCTCATGTTGCTTTCATTCAGCTTGGACATTGGGATGCCCATATCCCGGAGGGTTGGTGCATACAGAATATTCAAACCACTGCCTCCATCCATCAGGACTCTAGTCGGACATGTGCCCGCGACCACTGTTTCGACCACCAGTGCCTGCCGCCCGGAGGTGGCAATGTGCGCACGGTGATCAGACTGGTCGAATGTGATGGGGGTCTTGGACCACGTCAGAAACGTGGTGGTTGCCGGGGCAACCATGTTGACTTCTCTGTTGATGACTTTCAGTCGACTTTTGCTCTCGACGTCTGGGAAGATCACCAAAGTGGAGTTGATCTGGGGGTATCCTCCATCCCCTTCCTTGTCTTCGGACTCCTCTGATTCCTTTCCCTTCTCAGTCGACTGATCTTTCTGGAAGTTCTGGATCAGGAGTCGGCACTGTCGAGTGGTGTGCTTGGGATATACCAAGTTTCCCTCTTCACCTTTCTTCGTGTGAATGGGACACGGCTGGTCGAGTACATCATTCCCAGCTTGATCTTTTACTTTCTTAGGAGCCCAGGGCCCCTTCGGCTTTCCTTTGCCCTTTCCTTGGTTGACCACTGCAGCTTCGCCTTGAGCAGCTGGCTCGGCCTTGCGCTTGTTCTTCCGATTGGAATTTTGATCATCCTGTCCGACTGGTTTCTTGCCACTGCGGAGCCGATCGGCCTCTTCGCCGTTAGCATACCGACTGGCAATCTTCATCATCCGAGACAGCGACATATCGCCTGTTCGATCAAACTTCAGGTTCAGCTCTCGGTTACGCACGCCCTCCTTGAAGGCGCAAACTGCCTGGTGCTCAGACACATTTTCCACCGTGTAATGCAAGGTGGTCCATCGCTGGATGTAATCCCTCAAGGTTTCATTCGACTTCTGCGCGCAATGCTGAAGCTCCCGCGAGGCCAGCAGGACGCTTGCAGGTGCCCTCGAAGGTATGAATGAACACTCGAGCCAGCTCTTCCCAGCTGTAAATACTCCCAGGGGCCAACTGATTGAGCCACGCCCAAGCCAAACCGCCCAGCATCAGAGGAAGGTGCTTCATGGCTACGTCGTCGTTGCCGCCTCCGATCTGCACAGCCACTCGGTAGTATTCTAGCCAGGTGTCTGGTTTTGACTCGCCGGTGAACTTACTTACCCCCGCCGCCAACCTGAAGTTCGGGGGGATCTCAGCGGCCCTGATGGCACTGCAGAAACACTCGGGTCCAGAGACAGGTGCTCGGCTTCCACTCGGACGATCTCTGCCTTGCTCTTCTCTGAATGCCCTGTTCCGGTCGACCAGCCCCTGTACAAGGATAGACCTTGCATCGAAGCCTGGCCTTCGGGGATCTGGGGGAATCCTCCGCTCGTCGTCGCGCAGGCGCCTGCCTTCGTGCCGCCGGGGCGAGTACGATCCGCTTCCCGGAGGAGGCGTAGGCACTCGACGGCGGTCATGATGACCGGGTCGACGGTCATATTGCTCGTCATTCCGACCCAGATGTCGGTCTTGCCGCGGGCCACGTTCCTCACGCCTCGGGGGTGATCTTGGACTGTGGGCTGACCAAACGGTGTCTGCAGCCACTAATCTGCTATGAATTCTGTTGCGCGACTGAGAAACTACCGCGTTTTGCTCTTCGGCCATTCGAAGCAAAGCTCGGATCTGCTGAAGGCCTCTCCCAGCCTCCGACTGAGATGGTTGAATAGACTCCGCGATGCGAGCCGCAGCTTCGAGGTTCTGGACTGGTGTGCGGAACACCTGAGTCTCGCGCGGGTGCGATTGCCGCGGTCGTCGACTGGACTCGGGGGCCAGTCGGCGGGCCTGGTCGTCGAGTGTGCGCACGATATTTTCCAAGCGCGCGTGCTCAGCGAAGGTGGCCAAGCACGCGGCCTCCAGGGCCAGAGCCTCTGGAGAATCTCCCACGATGGGAGTGAAAAGTGTGTCTTCGTTGCGGCGACAGAGCTCGTCCCTCTGCTCGACAGTGAGGGGTTGAGGAATGTATCCGTCGTTGTCGTATGAACGGCCGCCACCGCTGCCGCCATCGCCACCGCGAGGAAAACCCGGCGGGCTGCGGCGTGAGTCGACCATGAGGACCTCCGCTGCGGGATGCTGCTCCCGCACTCGGAGACAGAATCCACGAGCTCGGTCGACAGATCGACCGGCCCGTAGAGGTAACCGTCAAGCTCGATAGCCGCAACCTGAGGGGTGGCCGCCTGGCGGGCCACCGCGTGTTTCACCCACCGCTGGAGCCGTGAGCGACCGGATCGCTTGCGACGGCGTCCGGCGGGGATGGTGGACGATGTAGGATTCGACAGGTACTGGGTCGACGGCTGCCGAAGAAGGACGTCGCAGGCGCTGGCACGGAAGTGCACGGCCCGGTGGACGGGCAGAGCCTCGACGTCAATAGGAGCCTCCTGGAGCCAAGTGGAGTCGTCGGCGACGAAGATGAGCGCGCCGAGTCGGATCTCGTGGCCCAACACCAAACCACCACTGGAAACCATGATGAAGGAGGTCGGAGAAAAGGTTGCAACCTCACCAGAAGTCGCTAAGACACCTTGCCCCATGGTGGGCGCCAACTGTTGTGGTTCTAAGCCTGACAGTACGAGTAGGGGGTACGAATGAGGAGGCAAGGCCCTAGCTATGGTGGAGTTGTACACAAGGTGTTTTACGAGTTCATGCCCTTCTCGAAGGAAGTAACAGCCCTACGTCTCGGTGCCCGGAGGCGGTCGACTGATATGTGTATATGTGTGAGTTACAAGGATGCGACCCCTTGTACTGGAGGAGGGGGTGGCTTATATAGTGCGCCAGGACCCCAGCCATGCTCCACGTTACTAAGGGTTCAATGTACATTAAGGCAGACGTTACTGATAACGTCTGCAGTAAAGTGCTATAAAGGCATTCACTATGGTGAGTAAATACGAGACTGTTATTGTCCAGAGAGACCTTTGACCTTCGAGGGTCGAGTGCGTTGGATTGGTCGAGTGGAGTTGAGTCGTCTTGCAGGTGATGTCCAGTCGAGTGAGATGTCCTCTTGGGCCGTTTTAGTCGACTGTCTTTACCATCATAGGTTTTGTCTTTTGATCTTTTGGGGTAATGACCTTGGGTAGGGTATCTTGGTCAGGCCTGTGACCCTACCCTAGGTCTTTAACCTCGTCAGGGGGCGCCTCAAGAGGACACACCAAGCCCTTGTCGCCCTTATCTCTCCCGTTACTCCGTAGTTCCATCGCCTCGTCCCGGCGACGCTTAGCAAAGCACTGTCGGTGCTCCACCACCACCATCACCACCACGCCGTCGTGTTGGTTGTGATCCCATCTACTTCTCCTCTCCCATTTGCTGGATCAAGAAGGAGGAGACGTCATCGAGTCGCATGTGTGCTAAACTCGGAGGTGTCGTACTTTCGGTACTTGATTGGTTGGATGGTGCAGTTGGATTATGCAGCTGTTCCACTACATCAACCGCGTTGATATGACGATTCGGCTTACGGTCTACGAGGGTACGTAGACACACTCTCCCCCTCTCGTTGCTATGCATCTCCTAGATAGATCTTGCGTGAGCGTAGGAAATTTTTAAAATTGCATGCTACGTTCCCCAACATCTGGTTCCAGCTCCAGAGGGTCCCTCAGTTTTTGCTTCAAAAGATCTAGTAAGAGCTTCATCTTTCCACTTTGAAGATCCTTGAAGAACCATGTCCACTCGGTCATATATCGAAAGACCAGCCCCAAAACTTGTTTTTAGTGATATCCAAGTATGTCCATTGAAAATTAGCATTATAGTTGCTCCAAATTCCCCACAAATCAGTAGGTGAAACATGTAAATACACATGCTTCTTATTTCACAGTGAATATTTAGCTACGAACTAAAAGTTTTGAAAGCTATAGCCAAAAACTACTTTCACTTCCTTCAGACTAGTTTATCAACAACACATTCAAAAAGAGGTGATAAGCAGATTCAATCTCAGTGCACATGACACACTCAAGTGGTTTAGCTAAACCCCTTTTCCTCAGTTTTTCACATAGTCTAGATCTTGTTTTGGGAGAACAACCAAAGAAATCCTTCGATCCAAGGGAACTTTTACCAAACAGCAGGTGAGAAGATGGGTTGTACACCCCTAAAATTTATTATTGCATATAAATATCTAGAAGAATATGTCCTTTTGGATTCATATTGCCAAACCAACAAATCCTCTTGATTTGAGAAAATAATGCCTCTAGCTATACTCAATAAATGATGCTATAAAGACAATATCTCCTCCAAGAAAGTTCTTCTAAACGCTGTCTTAAGCTGAGATCCATTCCAAAGTTCAAAAACACCTTTGTTCTTCCCATTCAATATAATAAAGACACCAAAATTGGGTAGCATGGGGAGCAACTCCAAACCAACTATCTTTCAAAAACCTAACTTCCCTACCATTACAAATAATCACGAATATCCCATTTGACCACCTTCATGGCCCACATAAAATCTTTCCAAAACTAGGAAGAGTGTGTGTCATGACAGTAGATTTTTTAGGGGTCTAGTATTATATTTAGCATCTACAATCCTTTCCAGAGAGGATCTTCACAAGATTATATATCTCTTAACCCAGACCCTACAAGTTGGGGATAACCATACCCCTAAATTCTTTCTTCATGCAAATAGAAGGGCAATTAGCAAGATGAATTTTATCTGTATCCTCACTATCACTCCAAAAGCACTTAGCAATCTAAGAATTAATGAAGGTTATGGCTCATTTTGGAAACCTGAAGAATGAAGACATATAAAAAGGGATAATGGTTGGACATGCCTTAATCAAAGTGATTTTTACCTAAATAAGAAAGTAATTTCCCATTCCAACTTGCAATCATAGCAAGGATTTTGTCTATTAGAGGTTGTAAATCCTACCTAATGAATTTATCAAAGTGTAAGGGCAAACCTAAATACTTAATAGGAAAAGCATCGACTATAGACTAGAAAATCTGAATGAAACTATCAATTTCATTATCTTCCAAATTAATAGGAACTAACTCATTCTTATGATAATTAAACCTCATACCCGGAACTTGTTCAAAGCATGCGAGGATCTATTTACATTAAGGGCTACATTTAGATCATTTTTCTAGAAATAATAGTGTGCCATCTGTATATTGCAAACATACCACACCCTCGGGGATGAAGTTAGGACAAAGCCCAATTACAAACCCATCTTGTCCTCCCTTCATTAGCATCTTTGATGTCATTGCCCGTGATTTTCTATTGTACATACCTCTTTAATTATGATGTTTGTCCTATTTATACATTTAGAAAGCTATTTTCCTCAAAAAAAATTGATCTATTTATAACACCAGAAGTAACATGAATTCCATTCAGATCTGATGGACTACATAACAATGAATACACGCACTGGAGCGATGCAAAGACACGACGTCGTCATTGTTTCTCCTTCTTTGCACCCGTGCACACATTGTAATCAAAAGGCGTTGGTCCTTAGGGGCACGTGCACGAAGACTTCCCGGTTGTCATTAGCAAGGTAAAGCTCGCTCTGTTAGAGGAGCGGTGACAACGCCACATCAACGGCTAGTTCTGGCGGCCGTAGTGCTTGTTTAGTGGTCTTGGAATTGCGATGTAATTTTGTGATGTTTGAGATATTTTGTACTTGTGATGAACTTTGATAATAGATCTGGATCATCTTGGTAAAAAAAGGCATCATAGCCAAAACTACTACAAATATGCTGGAACAAGGAACACATGTCCGCATATGTATACATACATAACTATTATAGCAAAATATACCTGTGCACAGCAACGGGAGAAAAAAAATATTACACACCCCTGCCCGATAAACATGGCTCAAGATCCACTTAGGTTCACGTCCTCTACTTTAAACATGACACCCCTTTTTTGAATAGTGACACAACAGTCATCCTTCACTATTTTCTGATAAGTTTTAAATATGGCGTGATTAATTTGGGACTATACATTAGAAGATACTAATTATTTTATAGATGTGTTTAAATCTGACAAAAAAATATGAAAGGGTCAGCACTGGCTAGTTGGGCCAAATTGCACTCAATATAGTCCATCTGTTATCCATCGCTAATTAAATAAATCAAGATAAAAATGAGAAAAGAGGGGTTGAGTTGCAATTCGAACCAAGAATTTCAGGCTAGACGGTTGCATGCGCTAGCCATTACTAATGACTTAAGTTTTGGTTGAAAATGGGGTTGAAGCCTACATGAGTTAGCCGGGCAGGCAGATCTTGAAAGAGAAAACAAAATCTTTTTTTACGGAGAAGGGTGGAGTTGGGATTTCGAACCCAAGACCCCGGGTAGATGGTTGATTGCGCTATCCGTCAGGAAGGCTTCAATTTTTTGTTGAAACGGTGGTTCAGGCCTATATGAGTTAGCCGGCCAAGTGTATTTGAAAAAAAATGAACGGGGCATTTTTTATTTATGGGTGGCATTAAGGGGTAATTTATGCGAAGTTTGGGGGTAAAATGGTGACCGATGGGCGGAAGGAATAATTTCTTTATTGGTAGGTATAGATGTATTTATAACCCAACCACCACGTATCCCCCTCTC
>LR738711.1:833094371-833108526 GCA_902687465.1 Secale cereale | reverse complement strand
CCAAGACAAAATATGCATCATTGAGCTCTCCATGGATGCTAACTTGAGTTTTCCATTTGGATTGTGGTGTTCATTTCCATAATTTCTTTCAAGAGAATATATACCATCGTTCCGCACACTTTATATTTTCAAGAAAAACATTCTCAATGTCGCTACATAGACCACCATCTCTCGCGCATTCAAACATCCCCCTTATTGCCCTTGGGAAAATATCTGGTGCTACCAAGTTTTAGGTGATACCATGATACAAGCTTTTGGACCGTTGGATTCTCAGATCTGATGGCTCTCAATAACTCTGCAAAATTTTGCAAAAAAGCCTACGAGGAGTACAAAAATTACGCATAGGTTCAGCAGATCCAACAGCTCACGGATGCGTCCGTTGTAAGAATCCGACGGCCGAGATGTCCGTATCATGGTATTACCTAAAACTTGGTAGCACCAGATACTCTCCCCCTATTGCCCTTGTGTCCTCGTCGGTACATAAAATCACTTTGGAATAACTGCTTTGGAACATTTAGAGGCGTGGTCTGCATAGTTTTGACAATTTAATAAGTACTTCCTTCGTAAACTAATGTAAGAGCGTTTGGAATACTAAAATAATGATATGAACGTCCTTATATTAAAGTACTGAGTAAAGTTTAGTTGTGCACTACACATTTATCAGGCTAACGATCTGACTTGAAAGATTAAGCAAAATCTGCAGTTTCTGTACGCTTTTCGACGCCAGAACCAACAGCCTGATTGGTTTGCTGTCAAAATTTGACTAGCCAAATGTTGGCATTGCCAACTATTGGCAATACCAAGACTTATCAACTATTGCCAACTTTATGTGTGATAGGCAAGACGACTCGATAACCAACCAAGTAATAGCCAATATTTGACACAATGCCAAACATTGGCACGCTAATTTTTGACACCAAACCAATTATGCCCCAAATACTCCACGGAATCGCACCGGACATGACGCGGCGTCTCCCATTTACTACTCGGAGAGACTGAGCACGACCCGTCGTGACGCAGACACAGACACCGTCCCATTCCAACCCCGTCGTCCCGTCTTTTCTCCGGCTCTTCCCCGACCCGACAAGCGCGCAGCAGGTCTTTTCTTTCCCCCTTCTCTCCTCCGCCGGAACTCTTTCTGGCTCGGCATTGGGACTGCACACTCCACCGCGTCCACCCCCTTTCTCTCCCTCCCCCCTTCCGCGGGCAGGTAATGGATCAGGAGTCCACTTAAAAATCAAATCCCGGCACTTCCATCCACCCACCTCATGCGTCGTCGGTAGGGGCATATCTCCAATCTCTTTAGGCTCTACCAACCTTGGATTCTTCCGGGGTCTCGCCGCTCTGCTTCCCGTGATCGGCCGCATTGCGCTCTCGCCGGGGCGTCCTTGGGGCTGGCCGCTTTGGAGTGGCCTGCGGCCGCGGGAGTGGTAATTAGTGAGCGCTTTCGGCGTCCCTCGTTTGCCCCTGCCCCTGTTTGTGATCTTGTCCGGATTTGGTGGTGTGGGGCGCAATTGGATTGAACTGATCTCGTCTCCTTTTCTCCGTGGATTGTTTGTAGGTTTCTACTTCGAGAAAAGTTGCCTTTTTTTCGTGGGGGGCAATGGCGAACGACGGCGAGATGTCGGCGGTCGCCGCCGCCGCCGAGCCTGACTTGGAGCGGGGGCTCGTCGCCGCTGCCGCGGACGGCGGCGGTGGAAAGCGGCTGGGTGGGGAGAGCTCCGGGGAGGAGGAGGAGGGGGAGGGGAGCCAGCGCTTCTCGGACGCCGAGGACAGGTCATGGCACTCCCGCCAGAACTCCGCCGCCCTCGAGGACCGCGCCTCGACGTCCGCGTCCGTCCGCTCCGGCGCCGGCGCCGGCGCAGGGGACGGGGACGGGGACAAGGAAGGCGAGGCCGCGGCCGTGCGCGGCCGGAAGTCGTGCGTGTCGGAGTGCTCGCTGGACGACGTGGACCTGGAGGCCGGGCCGGCGGCCGAGATCACCAAGGCCAGCCCCGACAAGGACGAGAAGAACTGCCGCATCTGCCACCTCGGCCTCGAGAGCGCCGCCGCCGAGTCCGGCGCCGGCATCGTGCTCGGCTGCTCCTGCAAGGACGACCTCTCCTGCGCCCACAAGCAGTGCGCCGAGACCTGGTTCAAGATCAGGGGCAACAAGTAAGCCCATCCACCTGCTCCCCCACTTCCATTTTCTCTTACTTGAACAATGGAGTGCCATGAGATGTCAGTGTTCATGCCCAACAACTGAAATAAAAATGATTTCCATGGCGAGTTCGGTAAAACTGCAAACCTGCCATCGTTTTGTTTATCAGGATAGATGCCTACAAAAGATAACACCTGGATGCTTGAACACGATTGAGGAATCTTTAGCAGGAACACGATTGAGGAATCCTTAGCATTATTTAAGTAGGTGATGATAAAGGTTACAAGGAGGTGAGAGGGGACAGTGTAAAAGTTGAGTATGATCGAACAGTAGGCTATAGTAAAAGGCTTAGGAATCCTGATACGATGGATAAAGTCAGATTCCTTCTTCCGGCCGCCTTTTCTTGCAGATTCTTGTGTAATTCTCTTGATATCCGTAAGTGGAAGTGTTCACCTTTCTCTTTGATTTTTGTGGAAATGCCTTTGTGGTGGTTAGATTCTAGAGGGCGCTGCTATTGTGTCACCTTCCACTAGGTATACTTCATGAGAATTGCCAGCAATCACAACTCACTGCAACTCACTGCTCTCTGGGTGTGTTTGGCTTTTGCCCAAGATTGCACTACCAAAAGTTTTGCTAGCCAATATTGGTCAAGGTTTTGCTTATCCATGACTTGGACAACATTGGACAAGTATTTTGGCAGAATTGCCATGCAAAAAAGCTGTTAACAATCCAAATAAAGACCAATTTTTGGGTCATAGCCAAAATGTTGGCAAGGTAAATTTTGGTTACACAATCTAAACATACCCTAAGCCAAAATAATAATCATGACCTTCTTGATGGGGGCGAAAAGAGGGTTCCCAGTAGAGATACTCCCACATGAAGGGTTTTCTTTAAATCCATGTAAGAAATTTGAGAAGTGGGCAAAAGTTTAGCAGGAATAATTGTTTAGCAGCTGTGTCGTTCGAATTTTCAGAATAAAAATGGTACACATTGTATCTCAGATATTACCCCTTTGTCCTTGCAACGATGCTAATGAGTACAGGAATTATATTTTGCAATGGTAGTAGAAATGATGTGGGAAGAAATATGAAGGTGATGCACTAGCTGTAAAAAGAACGGAGTTACATATTGTAATCTGCACTTTTCTTCGAAGATTTTTTCTGTAATCCGCATATAATGCATCATGCTTCTCATTGTTTCTTGCTCTTAAAATCATTCAATGCACATGTAGAACAGACATGTCAAAATAACTTCGGAATGTGGTATTATCTCTAAGCAACTACTTAAATAGGCCTTTTTGTGTACAAGCCTCATAAAAAAGATCGCAGTAAGAACCTCTTTAAGTGCAAAGAATCGGAATGGATAGGTAACCTGTTTTCTCTTTTCGTACATTGATCTCTTAGTGAAGCTATTCTTTTGAGGTCTGCCATTCCTTTGGCCCACAAAACCTTTTTCTCTCATGTGATCTTATTACATCGGCTATTGTTTTGGTTGAAGTTGTTAAACGCGGAAGATCTCTTACCTTGAGATTTGTGCTGTTTTCTGCATAGAAGGGAAGACAGTGTTGAAGTGAGACCATGTTCTTATGCATGGTACCAAGTACAAACAGGCATACATGTAGGCATATTTAGTTTAAGAGTCAAGATAAAAATTTGCAAAGATGCTACAGCCTCCCAACCAAATCACAAACATAGCATTACGTGCCATATATTGAGTTGATATTTCCCTTTGATCAGAATTCAGATGTCACTGCCTTTATGTCTTTGCACTGCCTATTGTGCTGTCCCACAGTGATTTAGTACAATATATTGCTCCTGCATTACAGAGGTTAATTAACCGCTGAACTGAAGGGAGATTCATGAAATTGCGCTTCATCATTTACTCTTGAAATATAAGCATAACCTTGTTCTGTGTTATTTCAATGTGGGAAAATTTATTAAAAAAAAACATGTCCCTTTCTTTTCTTGTCTTAGGATCTGTGAAATCTGCGGCTCGACAGCGTGCAATGTGGTTGGCTTCGGCGACGCGGAGTTCATGGAGCAGTGGAACGAATCGGGCACCTCCGCAGGCCCCCAAGCGCCGGCGAACGAGACGCGGAGGTTCTGGCAAGGCCACCGGTTCCTCAACTTCCTCCTGGCCTGCATGGTGTTTGCCTTCGTCATATCCTGGCTCTTCCACTTCAACGTCCCCGGATGAGCCTCGTCGCACCGCCGACTTGTGTTAATAAAAAGAGCTTCAAAGACGTTGCTGCTGGCAAAAATGGTGGGTGGTGTCGGGTCAAAAACTTGAAAGGCAATCTGGGTGGAAGTGAGCCGAATAGCTTGGGTGAGGTGACCATTGTTGAAGTGGGGGTGAAATGTTGGTGAATGGTGTCGTTGGTTTTGTAGAAAGTTGGCGGTGTTGCGCCCAGCAGAGACGGATGAGCGGCAAATTTATTGAGAAAATGGGGGCATGGTGCTGCGCATCATGCTTTGCGGTTCTCATGCTGGGTGGCTTAAATTAAATATTGTTAGCAAGGTTTGAACAGGTCCGGCGTTGATGTTCTCCGTCTGCTTCTGTTTTTCTCTTCGTGGAGCTCAAACGGGGCATGCTGTGTTTCTCACCCAACTGATGTACTGAAACTCTTGTCAGCGACTCAGATGGGAACCAAATGCTTCTCGTGAATGATGCCTTCTGGGATCCTGACTAGGAAAGGCAAATGACCCAACGTTTATTAGAGATTTTCCGGTGTAAAAATGACCCAGCGTTTATGCAGTAGTACTAGCAAGGTGCAGCCAGCGGGATTCAGGGAGGACTGCATGGGCACGCGGGCGCCCCAGCATGAGTCAATAGCATACGTATCTCACTTTTATTTTCGCCACCCGTCACCCCATGTGACAGCGGCGAGGATGCCATTGCCATGCGATGCCATCACCGGCTGGGTCGGCCACAGGCCACTTGTCGCGCCGCAGGCTGCACATGTCATTCAGTGCACACACGCGGGGCATGAAGCCTTCACCGTTGCTTGCTGCACATGGTCGCAGCATGCGGCACAACGAGATGGGGAACACCATCTGCTCAAAAAAAAAAAAAAAAAAAAAGAGAGAGAGAGAGAGATGGGGAACACCCGAATGAATCACGAGCTCCTCACCTCAACCACGACCTCTGCCTTTTCATTGAGGCCTTGTTCGGTTCCTTCATTTTTTTTTTTGAATTTTCGATTTTTTTTTAATTTTCTGGGATCGTGAGGGATTAAATCCTATATAAGTCAAAATTCAGCTCAATCGCCTCCAATCCTCTCCAATCCCTTTGTGGAAGGGATTAATCGATGACTAACTAATTGAGGACCGCCTATACTCAGGTACCTGGAAAATGTTTCAGCATCGGTTACTTTCTCTCTCGATCGTCCGATCAACACATACAAGGTGTTATAAGCGACCTAAGATTTAAGACTGTTCTACGAATCGGACGCCAGATTTTCAACCATGGAAAATCGAATGTTTTTCATGGCAAATTATGTCTTCAAGGATGGCAAGTTTTGTTGACTAGCATTGCAAATCCGTCTCGATTTTTATTTTTATTTTTGCCAGGAAATTGCCGTGTTTGCAAACTAAATTTGCATTCATCGTGTCAATATAAATTGCCATGAGAAAAGTCAGATTTGCCATGCTTAAAAGTCAGACGTTGGAATTTTAGCGTTCTGAAGATTTATATGCAAGGTATGGCAAAATGTAAGGCTTATAGTTGCTGAGTAAATAGGCAATTTTCCGATTAATTTAATCCAAAAAGTAAATACTAGCATGGCATTGACACAAATAATCGCATACTGATATTCAATCATGCAAGCACATACTGCGCTAATTGTAGACAGATCTATGTATAATGGTAGCATGCCTAAAACAGAAAACAGTAGGAGCGGGATAAACGAGTTATACCCTCCAGTAGGCCATGCAGAGGCCGCGGCGGCGGTGACGGCAGCAGCGTCCTCGTCTGCCTTTTTGTCGGCTTCGATCTTCTCGGCGGCGGCACGTTCGGCATCGGTGGACATGGTGATGACGAGGGCGACGCGGATGTAGAGGAAGTAGACGAAGGCGAGCAGTCGCGTAGTCGCTTCCCAAAAACCTATTCACCCCTCTCCCGTACAGGATCCAGAGAGGCGGGGTTTCGAAGACCTGCTCTCCCGTCGACCGTGTACGCGGCGGACGGGAAGGAGTCACCGGCGGCAGCGGCAGCAAAGGAACAACGGCGGGCGTGGAGGCCGATGCGTTCTGTTTTGGCGGCGGCTAGGGTTGGCAGCGCCCCACATATATATGTGCGGCCGCGCGTGGAGAGACGTGGGCCCATGATCCGACGTCTCAGATCGTGGCCCTACCTGTCAAAGACTCTCCGTTCCTGACCGGCAAAAAGAAGCACATAGGAGTGAGAGCGGAGGAGGAGTGCGCGAGGGCCTCATCTCTTCTCAAGCTCCAATAGCATGAGGGAGAGAATCCCTTATAAACCACTCCAACTCACCTTCACTTCCGGGGTGGGACTAAACTTCCCACCACTTTGTCATGGCACCTACATGGGCCCTTAGAGATCAAATCTGAAATTGTCACATGGGCTCTAGACCCATCTCATATTTCAACAATAGTCTGCTTTGCATAAAGCTGATTTTTACATACTTCTACTTATTAATCGTTTTTATTACTCTTTAGTTGACAATTTTGAAAGTGAACCGCTTCCAATTAAATCTGGTTGCCTATGAGAACCCAGGATCAGAGGGTTACCTCGGTTGTTTCCATGAGAGCCCGCATGGATCGTGGTTTCATATAAACTCATTTCGTATTAGTCATTTGAGATTGTGTGATATCTGAGATGATAAGATCTTTCAGAGGTTGCAAATCCAGTTGCTCGAAATTGTTCATAACTAGAAACACGGCTAAATGATTCATTTAGAACTCTACAAAGGTTTGTACACTTTATCCGCAAGATTTAATTCCAAGATCGAGACGTAATGATCTTTACCCAAGATTTAACCGGAAGATTGAGACATAGTGATTTTTAGTTTAGCCACAAGATTTAATTCGACGATTGAGACGTTTTTAGTGCTAGCCTTGAATTCCAAAGATATGCCCGGAAATAGAGGATCCATGTTTGAGGTTTTTGTCCCCAGATGCCCTTAATAATTGTAAAGATTTTGCACATCCGGACATGTCCATGGACAAAATAAGAACACCCATTTGAGGTTTCCCATAGAGGTTGTACATATTTGTTTGATTGAGTGAACCTTCAAAGCTATTGGAATGTCCCTCTTATAGATACTGGTACGCACAATTTTTTCTCGAATACGCATGAGCATGCGTATCATTTGATTAAAGAAGGAGGGGAGATGGACTCTCCGACAACATTTACATACACATATTTACATGCGGGAGAACCCCAAAACCATCTTGGTCCACCCTATAGCTAAACGGATTACTCGCGAGTGACCCACCCACTACCTAGTGCCTCAAAACCTCTTGTGTCTTCCTTGAACATGCCTGCTTTTGCCCAGAGCATTCTTCCTCTCGTAAGCAATCCAAAACTAGAGTGAGGGGGTGGCGCCGTTGAAGACCACGTCGTTTCGGTGTTTCCATATTGTCCACATGGCAAGGATGCATTTGGCTCTTGTCGCCTTCCTTTGTCTTGGGTCTTGGTCTTGTCTGACACACCATTCCTCAAGGGTTTCATCCTGCAGTGGTTTCAAATTTTGGCGCCCAGTCGACTCTCCCAGCTCGTGCCAGACTTGTCTTTTGAGCACGCAATCAAGTAGCAGGTGTTGTATGGATTCCTCGTGCTGATCACATAGTGGACAAGCATCTTGATGTGGCAGCCCTCGTTTGGCTAGTCTATCCGAGGTCCAAACTCTGTTTTTGTTCGCGAGCCACATGAAGAAACGGCATCGCAGCGGCGCTTTGGATTTCCACGCGAAAGCCGCCGTAGGCAACACTTCTAGCCCCATGAAATTTGCCGCATACGCAGTGCACGCCGAGAAGTTCCCATCCTGTTCCCAGGCCCAGATAGTCTTGTCTTCCACCTCCGTCCGAAGTTGTGTGCCTTGAACCCGCTGCCATAGGTCCAAGAATTTCATGGGAAGTGACGAGCCACCATACAAAATATGATTGGTTTGGCTGAGGCAGGAGGATCACAGCAAGCTGGCCCGTCACGATCAGATGGATGAGTGACGAGCCACCATACAAAATATGATTGGTTTGGCTGAGGCAGGAGGATCACAGCGAGCTGGCCCGTCACGACCTCCCTAGGCGGTGGCGATGTCACATTTTTCTTCAGGTGTGGATGCCGTTGGGGAAAGCGCGTGACGAACAAGACATGCTTTCTGTCATGGAGAAGATAAAAACGGTGACAAGCCAAGTTCGACGAGACGAGGGACCCCCTTCTACTGTTACTTAAGCGAGATATCTTTCGATTTCCCGTTTCGCCTTGTCTCTTTTGGCCTTTTGTTGGTATTGCAGTTTGAGACTTTGCGTATGCTATGTGTGGTCTGTAACTTAAACTTATGTGTGACGACGGTTGCCCTAGTGGCTTTATTAATTTAAAGCCGGACGCATCTAGCGTCTTCGTTCCAAAAAAAAGGTCCAAGAATTGCTCGAGGGCCCTTGTCGTGAGGTCAGGGCTGATGTCACCGGTCCATGCGTCGTTTGAGAGTGCTGTGGCTATCGTTGTGCTGCTCCGGGTTCTCTTCGGAATGCCATTGTAGACGTCTGGTGCGAGCTCGCACATCCGATGGCCCTCTAGCCATCTATCTTCCCAAAACAGAGCGCTTTGGCCATTGCCGATCGAGGTCCTTGTTGCCGCGTGGAATAGAGCTCGGGATTCGGCCGGCACCTCAATGTGGAATTCAGCCCATGGTCTTTCCTTGTCTGTCTTTTGTAGCCAGGGCCATCTTGCTTGTAGAGATTTATTCAACCACCGGAGATTTGGGATGCCTGGCCCGCCCGCCCACTTGAGACGGCAAACCTCTTCCCATGCCACCGAGCAATTCCCCCCTGCCGCTTCTTTCTTGCCACACCAAAGAAAGCCCCGACAAATCTTGTTTAGCGCCTTGATGGTTTTTGCTGGCAAGCTAAGGGCTAGCATTGAGTGAATAGGAATTGCACAGAGCACTGATAGCACCAGCGTGAGGCGTCCACTTTTTGGCAACATAGCAGCTTTCCAGTGCGGCAAGCAGTCTGCCAATCTGTCCACCCGGACCTGCAGCTGGGCTGTGCTTTGCTTGCGAAGGGTAAGAGGCAGACCTAGGTAGGTGCATGGGAAGGAGGCAGAAGCGCATCCGAGAAGTTGGCAAACTTGTGCGGCCTCCTCTTGGGAACACCGGATAGGATAGGCCGCGCTTTTGCTCATGTTGATTGCCAGTCCCGAAGCTTGCCCGAAAAGGTCCAGAATAGTTCCACATGTGGGAGCCTCCAGGTCGGTCGGCTTTAGGAAAACAATGACATCGTCAGCGAACAGAGAGATCCGATGGTGTATGTCCGCTCTGGACAGAGGTGCGAGAAGCCCTCGCTCCACACTGTACTGGAATAAGCCGCGCAAAGGCTCCATGCATAAGATGAACAACATCGGAGAGAGTGGTGCCCCTTTCCTCAGCCCTTGGCAGGGCAGGATCGGCCTACCCGGTATGCCATTTACCAATATCCTCATCGATGAAGTAGCTAGTAGGCCACACATCCAGGATCTCCACCGATCCCCAAAACCCAGCCTTTGCAGCACCTCTAAGACAAAAGGCCACTTAACCGTGTCAAAGGCCTTTGTGATATCCAGCTTGAGCATGACTGTGGGGCGCCGTTGTGCGTGCAGTCTCCGGGCCATGCATTGCACAAACATAAAGTTGTCGTGCAGCGTTCGTCCACGTATGAACGCACTCTGGTGGTGCCCGACCAGCTGCGGCAACTCCTCGGCAAGCCGAATGGCGAGTGCTTTGTCAAAGATTTTTATTGCACCATGCACCAAACTCACCGGCCTGTAGTCCTTAACGTCCACCGCCCCTTCTCGCTTGGGCAACAGCGTTACCAGCGCCTTGTTTATCACTGCGAGACCCCTCATGTCACCCTTGTGGAATTGGTCGAGCGCCCGCATGAAGTCTTGCTTAATGATCGGCCAACAAGTTAGATAGAAACGCCCAGTGAAGCCATCCGGGCCTGGAGCCTTGTCCAACGGCATGTTCTTGATTGTCTTCTCTACTTCATCGGCAGTAACTGGGCCTCCAGATGTGTTAGGTCCAAAGCCGGTAGGTCTAGGTGGTCCAGACTGAGGGAGGAAACTCTAGCAGATGAGTTTCCAAAGAGCGTGTGATAGTAGTCATCCACAGCAGCCGAAATGCTGTCTTGGTCAGTATGGAGTTCGCCTTTGTGCTTCAACATCATGATGGCATTCTTCTTTTGCCTGTAGCTCGCATGCTTGTGGAAGAAACCCGTGTTCGCGTCTCCCTCCTTGAGGAATAGGAGCCTCAATCGCTGGCGGGCAATAGTTCTCTGAAGCGAACTCAAGCCAAGGAACTTTTTCTTCAGCAGCTTTCGCAAGCCCCGCTCCTGCTCCGTGAGCATGCGCTTGTCTACAGCTGCGTCGAAACGCCCGATCAACTCCATTGCCATTGCAAGTTGTAGCTTGACATTGCCGATCCATCTGTCGCTCCAGCTTTGCAGCGCCTTTCGATGTCGCTCTTAGCTTGTTCTCCAGCACCGTGAAGGGATTTCCTTCCGACGGTACAGTGTGCCACGCTTGCTGCACCACATCTCTATACCCATCAGCTTTGCTCCAGATGCTCTCAAACCGAAAGCGGCGCCCGTATGTGGACTCAGAGTCCATGTCCATCACAAGCGGGCAGTGATCCGAGATCACCGTCCCAAGGGCCGAAAGGATGCTTGATGTAAATATGTCTTCCCATGCATTCGTCACAAAAAAGTGGTCGATTTTCTCCATTCTGGGGTTTTGCCTTTCATTTGACCACGTGTACCTCCGCCCATGTAAGTAGACTTCTTTCAGTTCAAGTCTATTTAGGAGAGCCCGAAACGTTGCATCATCCTTTGATTTATGTTCGTATTGCTCTTGTCCTCCATGTTCACTATAAGGTTGAAATCCCCCACAATCATCCAGGGTCCATCGTGCAAATATCTGACATCTGTGATTTCTTGAATGAATGCGACCTTGTCCGCGTTGCCTTGGGGTCCATACACCCCAGTAAGCCACCAAAGGGGCCTCCCCTCCTGTTGTACCAGCGCGGTAAGTGTGTTTGCCGTGGTGTGGCGATTTGACAGAGAAACCACCAGAGCGTCCCATGCAAGTAAAATTCCACCTCTGGTTCCCACCGTCGGCAAGTAGTAGAAATTTTCGAATTTATTTCCGAGGCAATGTTTTACAAGTTCCGGAGTGACTACCTCAAGCTTTGTCTCTTGTAGGCAGACCACACTTGGTTTAGCCTCCTCTACCACCTGAAAAATTGCGTTCCGCCTAGCCGTCGAGTTTGGGCCTCGGACATTCCACACTAGTATCTTTGGGGGGTGGTTGGACATGTTTCCATCCCACACAGAGCCCACAAGGCGTAGTACGCACTAGCTCTACTGCCCATGCACCACATCCCCATCCCCCTCCCCGCTTTGGAGCGGGAAGCACGATGGTTCCTGTCGGGACCGGTTTTCCGGGATATTAATTTCCCAGTAAATGGCCCTTGTGCTCACCAGCCCCAGGATTACTGTTAGCTGATGAGACACAAACTTGATACATAAATTCCAAGCAAAATACCAAATATGTAGTACAAGACCATTCTGGTCAATGAGTACAACAAAAGGTTTCTAGTGGTTGATGGCGGAAGCGGTTTGCGATACTTCAGCGTCTATGGGACTCCATTTCCCACAGGAACAGCTGACCTGGATAACTCCTATCTTCGCGAGGCTGCTGTCTCCGTTGCCTAGGTTCCGGGGCTGTCATCGCAGCGCTCCTCTCCAAGCAAGAAATCTGGCCAAGACAATAGCCAGGGACAAGCCAGTGAGTACTTTGAATGTACTCGCAAACATTATGAACACAGGTACAATATAACAAATGATAATCATGCACTGAAACATTCCATGATCACTTTGTTAGTCACGAAATAAAATTCATGACGCACGCAAGCAGGTTATTCTTATAAAACATGAATAAGCAATCAGAGAATAAAAATAAAATGCACCGATCGGGTGTCTGAAGCGACGCCTCGAAAGGATAATAAAATAAAGCATGCCTCAGTCGGACGTCTGAGCGACGTCACATAAAGGGCTTATAAGAATAAATAATAATAAGCATGCCACAGTCGGGCGTCTGTGCGACACCACATAAAGGGCTTATAGGGAAAATAAATAATAAGCATGCCACAGTCGGGCGTCTGAGCGACACCACATAAAGGGCTTATAGGGAAAATAAATAATAAGCATGCCACAGTCGGGCGTCTGAGCGACACCACATAAAGGGCTTATAGGGAAAATAAATAATAAGCATGCCACAGTCGGGCGTCTGAGCGACACCGCATAAAGGGCTTATATGAGAATAATCACAGGGAATATCCAGGAGGTAGAACCATCCCAGGGATACTCAATAATTCAAATAATACAAATGGTTAGTCCATAATAATAATAATAATAATAATCATATGTCACATGTTATGATCAATGTTCTGGCTTAGCAGTTTTTCCTCCAAAGACTGACACTAAGACCGACACTTGACCCATCCCAGACTGTAATCCTTAACCGCGGACACGGCTATTCGAATAGATATAACCTCTGCAGAGGGTGTACTCTTTACCCACGAGTAACGGATTCCTTTAGTCCATCGGGACTAATTCCATTTACGGTCTTTTAATTGAAAACACACCTGACCCGCACACACCAGCTTAACTTACCGGTGACTGGGATCACCCACGACACCTGTTAAGTAAAACTCTAAGTGGGGAGGCTACAACCTCGAGTAGCATGGGATCACAGAATTTATAATGCGCGCAAACTAGGGGAGCTACCCCCTCGGTCCCAACCGGAAACACCCATGCCCCGGACCAGGTGGCATGCCTACCGGATGCCTCCGGTATCTTCCACCATGACCTCTCTGTACGGTGTGTGCCAAGAAAGGGGTTGACAACTTACTGGACTGTACCCTACCTGCGGCAGGGACAAGTGGTAGTACGAAACAAGTATGGGGGTTACCGGAACAAGACCCGATCTATGGTCGACTCAGGAGGTTAAGGCATCGCCTGCATGATTAGCATAGCAAATATATTTCACACCAACAGACAGAATCACCACTCATCATGCCTCGACATGCCCTCACTGATCTCTCTCATCACCATGAGGTACCATCTTCATGGTCATACTTTATCCATGACAAAGCTTCTCCCCGAAGTCTGTCCGGACCAGCTCAGGCATACGTGGCATGAGGCAGTAACC
Source organism: Secale cereale (assembly GCA_902687465.1). Taxonomy (NCBI): domain Eukaryota; kingdom Viridiplantae; phylum Streptophyta; class Magnoliopsida; order Poales; family Poaceae; genus Secale; species Secale cereale. The sequence goes on along the minus strand of LR738711.1, from coordinate 833,094,962 downwards.
ACTTCACATGTATATAACATGATCACAGCAAATCAACTTCTCATCAAATGCATTTATGCATGTCTTGCCATCATATGCAAAACTCATTATTTCATGTGACATAACATAGCTTACTACTCCTAGCAAGCATTCAACAAAATATCATATCTGGTGTTCAAGATGCTTGCCTTCCAAGAGTAAGTAGGCGGGGTGCACTTTTGAAAGTTTTCATCTCCCCTCCAATATCCTATTTTGAAGAAAATTCAAATTAACACATAATTCAAAAACAGTACAAAAAAGTTGTTCCGAAAATTTTCAAATAAATATGAAAATAAAATAGACTAAATTTTAGAAACAATAGAAAAAGAATCAAGTCAAAAGGACTTTTATTTTAAAAGTTATAGCCAGTCAAAGTCTGGTCAAAATTCTGTTTTAAATAAAACAGAAAAAGGAAAACGGTTCGCCTGGAATACGTCTTCTTAGATTGTTCGCGTACTTACATGAAATACGCTTCTCCAGGGGAAAAACGCATCAGCCGGGTTGCGCCACTGGTGGCTTGGGTTGGCTCACCGACAGGTGATCCCCACCTGTCGGGTTCGTCTTCTGCCCCCA
>LR738711.1:833036076-833075823 GCA_902687465.1 Secale cereale | reverse complement strand
AAGAAACTTAGTAATGCAACTTTTGTCAGAATCCAATTCTGGACAGAAAATAAAGACTATTATTGCATGGACCAAAAATATTCCAATGGGTCCAATCTCCTGGATTTAAGGGTTTGGTATGGTGGTCTAAAAGCAGGAGAAAAACCAGGGGCAATGGGGCAAGATAGAATGGGGTTGCAGTAGAAAACGCCAAACTGGACCAGAGAGCAAAAGAGGATGTTCTGCTCAATTTTTCCAAAGAACACCAATGGGTTTTTGCATAGAAATGAATTATATTCTTCTACTAATATCTCCAAATTTTTATGGAAGTTATAAAGAAAAATAAAAATAGGTTGTAGTGCAAATTGCAAACTGAACCAGATTTGAAAAACTAGAGGTAGGGCTCAAAATCCTCAAATGACTAAGAGAGGTTTTTGCATAAAAGTGATTTAGGACCATCACATGTCATCCCCAAATTTTGGTGGAATTTTTAAATGCATTTATCAAAGGGTTGCAGTGCAAAAGGGACTCCAAGACTTATGAGAAACCAATTTAAAAGCAATAAAGCTTTAGGAAAACATTTATAGAAATAATTCCACTGATAAAAGAAATGATCTTGAGAAGGTATACAAGTCCAACAATATTTTTGAAAAGTTCCCCTTGGAGGGAAAACTCCACAATTCAGAAGAAAAGAATGGTTCTGAAATCAAAAGAAAATCCAAAAAAATAAAAATTTAATTTCCTGGCAAAATTTTAATAAATAAATCATGGTTAAATTTTTGGGGTGTTACAGTTCCCACCCGAACAAACCGAGTATGGACTGGACCTGGCTGTCTAGGAGTGGTTTGTCGAACAAACAGGCATAGGCCTCTAGTGCTTCGTCGCTGATTTGACCACCTTCATTGGCAAGGCAGAGCTTTCTTATGATGACCGCTTGTTGCTTGGAAGCTTTGGATCCCTTTCCACCCTTTGCCAGTCGGACGCTTCTCCGCGGGGAGGTAACTGGTGCCCTCCTTTGCCTCGGTCTTCTTTGCTATTTTGGCACCTCTCTACTCTTGGATTGCATAAGAATGGGGGTTAGTGCACGCTGAAGCTCGTCGCGTAGTAGTGCCACTTGTGTGCCCGGGGACGTTGGTTCGGGCGCCACCTGTGCCTGCATCGGGACTATCCTTCCCGCCTCCGAACCGGGTGGAGCGGGCATCTGATCAGCCCCCGAAAGGCTTGCCCGAAACCAGCCAGCCCCGTACGTGCATGGGGGGTCACATCGCCATGCACCGTGGGCCCGGGCCCAGCAGATTCCACTCTGCAGTTCTAGCCCGCTGGCGTGGGGGGAGGGTGCTATCCACTTCGGGAACCGTGAGATTCGCCTGTACCGCAGCAAGTTGCCTTCCCATGGACCCATCCTCTGGTAGGGGCAGATCCCAACAGCCAATGCGAATTGAAGCCAGGGTTTCAGAGCAGTGTGCAGGGCCGCTTGCCAGGTAGCGCATGAGCCCCTCCGACACGCGCGCAGGAGGGGTGCTGTCTGTTTGCGGCCTTTCAAAAGAGTCGTTTGTCCCTCCAGCTGTTGGTTGCAGAGGCCCCGCCTGCGTCCCAAGCTGGCCCGCAGTAGAGGACAAGATCTTGCGGACCCTGGTGCAGCTTTGTTCAGCCTGTGTGATCGCAGCATCCTGTCGGGGCTCCACCCGCTCGCTCCTGATTGGCCCGTCAACAACCATCGAGTCCGCCACCCTGTCCACGGCAACGTCAGCGGCCACCTCTGCTCTGACGCAGGAGTTGGGCCCTCCACTCAGAGCATGGCGCGCCTGGACGGGAACACCGTCCGATTGCAGGCCGCACCGCCTGGCCGACGAAGGGGCCGACGCCGCCGAACTTGCCGGCGAATCACCGGAGCCGTTTGCACGGCCGCCAACTCCATCCGGCATTCCAAAACCGCGGCCTTGCGCACTACTCGGCGAGCCACCGCCCCCATCCTGATCTGACGGCGGCGAGGGAGGTGGCGGAGGCGGCAGTGGCGGACCCGGCTGAAGCCCCTGAGGACCCAGACGGATTGCTGCAGCTACCTGCGAGATAGCAATGGGATACCAGATGGCGTCATCCACTTCTGCCGTCTGCATCGCGCGGCTGCTCTGCCGCCCAGGCTCCTCGACGGCGAGGATGCGGCGGGATGGGATGCGTGCCAGGTCGTCTGTCCGCAGCTGATACGTCCAAAACGTATCTATAATTTCTTCTTGGTCCATTCCACTTTTGGGTGATATTGCTATGATATTTATACACTTCCATACACTTTTGATCATATTTGGACTAACCTATTGAAAGTGCAACTAATCCCCGGGTGGTTTTGGTAATTAATAACAACATATATATCATTGAACTAATATTCACTTGAGAATCATTTCAGAAAAGTTCGATGATATGGGTATGGAAATGTCTGAAGAAGTGGACCCCTCAAAATGCTAAGACAAGCATTGGCAAAAGCTCAAGACTCCATTTTTGGTTTAGTGATCAAAGATCACATTGAGTCCATAGGAAAAGCCAATACTATTAAAAGGGGATGAGGTTGTGTTAATGATCTAGTTGCTCAAGTGCTTGGTGATCTAGCTCCCTCAACTATCAGCACTCTTCACTATTCAACACACTCATAAGTAATCTCGGACAAACCGATTCTGCAAACTCAGTCCCACCGAGATGAACCACTTCAGTTGTTTCCCCAAACCCTAATTTCTCGGTCCATCCGATTCTGAGTTTCGGTCTCACCGAAAATGTACTGCCAACCTTCTGTAACCATTGACAGCATTTCGGAATATCCGAGTTGTTGTTTTCGGTCACACCGAGATGGCAAACCCTAATCTTTGACTCACTTCGGACACACCGAGATGGTATTTTCGGTCCCACCGAAAATCCCAACGTTCACTATATTTGAACTTTCGGTCTGACCGAGTTTTAACTTCGGTCTCACCGAGATTGGTCAAATGTGTGTGTAACGGTTGGATTTTGTGTGGAGGCTATATATACCCCTCCACCCCCTCTTCATTCGTGAGGAGAGCCATCAGAAAGTACCACCACTTCTACCATACACTTTCTGAGAAGTGAACCACCTACCCTTGTGTTGAGATCAAGCCATTCCATTCCTACCATATGAAACTTGATCTCTAGCCTTCCCAAGTTGCTTTCCACTCAAACCTTTCTTCCACCACAGCCATATCAGGGAGGAGAGTTGAGTGTTGGGGAGATTATCATTTGAAGCACAAGAGCAAGGAGTTCATCATCATCAACACCGTCTATTACCTTTTGGGGGGTGGTGCCTCCTAGATTGGTTAGGTGTCGCTTGGGAGCCTCCGTCTTTGAGATGTGGAGTTGAACCAAGAAGTTTGTAAGGGCAAGGAGATCGCCTACTTCGTGAAGATCTACCCCGAGTAAGGCTAGTCCTCCGTGGGCGTAGGCCGTGATGGAATAGACAAGGTTGCTTCTTCGTGGACCCTTCGTGGGTGGAGCCCTCCGTGGACTCGCGCAGCCGTTACCCTCCGTGGGTTGAAGTCTCCATCAACGTGGATGTACGATAGCACCACCTATCGGAACCACGACAAAAATCTTCGTGTCACCAAACTGCGTTTGATCTTCTCCACCTCTCTTTTACATGTGCAATTTACTTTCCGCTGCTTATACTCTAGAATTGCATGTGTAGGGTGATACTTGTGTTGATCTTAATTGAGAAACTGCCAAAAACATTGCATGATCTAAAGGCAGATTTTTTATATTGTCAAGTAGTCTAATCACCCCCCCTCTAGACCTACTTTCGATCCTACACCTATTAACTCAGTGCACCCCAGTGCCAGTTTCTGTTTTCGGCTGTTTTTCTATTTCAGGTTTTCACGTTACGAGAACTGCCAGGAAAAATCCAGAAAAATTATATAAAAAATCAGCGTTCCAGAAACTACCGTGCGCCTGAAGGACAGCCGAGGGGGGGCCACCAGGGCTCCAGGCGCCCTGGCGGCGCGCCCCCCCTGGGCCGCACCGGGGGGGGGGGCGCCTGGGCCCCCCGAGGCTCTTCCGATGCCCCCATTTGGCATATATTTAAGGCGTTCCCCGAAACCCTTGAAACAGGAACTCTTTTCGCGACCCATCTCTGTTCCGCCGCCGCCGCCGCTTCCAAGATCGGGAGCACCAGGAGAACTCTTCCCGGCACCCTGCCGGAGGGGAGGATCACCACCGGGAGCCTCTCCACCACCATGGACGCCTCCCGGATGAGTTGTGAGTAGTCTCCCTTGGACCATGAGTCCATGACCAGTAGTTATGTGATGTTCTCCTCCCGTTCTTGTGCTTCACTAATTAGTCCTCGTGAGCTGCCCTACATGATCGAGGCACATATATAATCCTTATGCTGTTGCTATGATGAGTTTGCTGGGATCCGATGGATTATGAGATTATGTTCAGATTGTGCTTGAGTAATATATTTGATCTACCTCTTTTATATTTATGTTCGTAAGTAATTCATGCATGTTCTCTGTTGTTATTTATTGCTTTGGCCAAGTAGTAGGTAGTGACTCCAAGAGGGAACGTTATGCTTGATTGTGGGTTCATGCCCCTCGATGACTAGTTTGAGTGACAGAAACATGAGTCTAGGGGATGTGCTGTTGCCACAAGGGGGAAAACAACGGTGCTTGTACCCGCGGGTGCAAGGATTGTTTACTTTACGCAAAGTTTTTTTAATGCAGTTGTCTGTTGCATTGAGTTTACACTATGGGTGGGGCTCGCAACTTAATACCAGCGAGATGTTCTGGATAGATATCTCAAGGTGGATGATTAGTAGTAGATATTGATGGATTTCGGTCTACTTACTTTGGCGTACCGCCCATGCTTTGAACCTCAACCTTTCTTGCAATGTAGTTAGCATTGGTTTGCGTTCGTGGTCCTGTCAATTGCCCAGCTGTAATTCTTTTACCTCACATAGCTGTTTTATCGTCTTTTGGGAGAGAGACATCACTAGTGAACATCATGAGACTCCGGTCCATATTACCATCATTGATCACATCCACTATTTACTTTTCGCATTTATTTACTATTGCAAACATTATCTATCACTACTATCACTTGCGTTTAACCCTTTGTGAACTACAAGACCGGAGGGATTGACAACCTCTCTGTACTCATTGGGAGCAAAGTTATTTGTATCTGTGTGCAGGTCCACGTTGATTGCTAATATCTGGCGCCGTTAGCAGTTGACACCTTCTTGTTGAACCTAGGAGTCTCTGGGGATTCGATCCTTGGTATCTTTGCCAAGGGAAAAACTTCCGCAACACTACATCTCACACCTTCCACTTGGGGTAACCAACGAGGGGCGAGAAGCCTAGTAAGAGTTTTTCTGGCGCCGTTGCCGGGGACTCCACTCTTCAGGATAGGGGAGTTGCATGCTATCTTTTACCTTTGCTTTTTAGTCTTGTTAGTTTACCTTTCAGTTTTCTCTATGTCTTTTCACTAGTTATGCTTATGGACAACCTTGCTATTGGATCGTTGCTTGTGGGAAGACGCCCCACACCTGTGGTGGTTGCTCCTCCCCCTACTGAAATTGTGCCCTATAAAATACCAGCTGGTATTATCGATTATGTTTTGGCTAATCGTTATGCAGGAGACAGACATCCCGGTGAACACTTGCTATATCTGTCACAATTATGTTCATTATTTAAGCTTGCAGGTGTATCAAGGGAGTTTGTCATGAGGACATTGTTCGCCGTATCACTTATAGATAAAGCTTCAGATTGGTATAAGCTTCTCGATAACTCGCACTTGCTTGATTGGCAAGAGCTTATGTCTCTCTTTTATACTAAGTTTTATCCTCTTCATGATGCTTATGTGGAGAGTAAGAGTACCTTTTTGCATGTGGATCATGGTAACAATGCTTTATGTGATGCTTATATTGTTGAGTTTATTCGTGATGCCACTGAAAATTATTATGAGAAGGGAACATATGCTTATAGATATTTCAATAATATCAAGTTCCCTCTCTTTATGTTGAAGGTTTTGAAGCTACATGTGTTTTGCCTTCCTATGCTTATTGCTTTGTGCTTCAATAAATTATTCTATTGCAATATTCCTATGCATAGGAAGCATGTTAGGCTTAAATGTGTTTGGTATTTGCTTCTTGATGCTCTTTTTTGTTCTTCAACTCTTATTCCTACAAGAGCATCATTAAAGTCTTATGCCTAGCTTAAAGGCATAAAAGAAAGCGCTTTTGGGAGGCAGCCCACATGAATAAAAATTTTATTTTGCTTTTGTTGTGTCTTGATATTGTTTACTACAGTAGCATCATCATTGTATCTTTGCTTTTCAATTTTGTGCCAAGTATAGCCTCTGATTGCTAGAAAGTTCAAAAGTTGTGAGGTGCTGTCCAGGAAACAGATTCTGTCCTTGGATAGAAAAATTCGTATAAAATCACCAGATCATCTTTTTGGTCTGAATTTTTTCTACAGCGTTCTTTATATAATTGTCTTTCGTGCTTCTGTTCTGAGTTTTTTTATTAGAGTTGCAGAAGTGCCCCGAACAAATCAATTACTACCTGATGTTCTGTTTTTCACAGATTCTGTCCTGTTTTGCCTTTCCTTCATTTTGCAAACCAAGAGCTTGCTTTTTCTTTGCAAAAACCTTTTGGCAATCATGAGAAACAGTAGAACTTCAAGAATATCTTTATTTCCAGCAAGGTGCAATTATTTTATTATGGGTACTAACCTCGCTAATCAGATTATGATGAGTTATGTATGAAGGGAGTTTTCAAGTGTGCGAGGGAAGATGATAAAAAGATCCAGGAGTGTCAAACGCTCAAGCTTGGGGATGCCCCCATGCACCCCCAAGAAATATTCAAGGAGACTCAAGCGTCTAAGCTTGGGGATGCCCCCGTGCATCCCCTTCTCCATCAACATTATCAGTTCGTCTTTCGTTCCACTATATTTTAATCACTTCATGTGTTATGTGCTATGCTTGGAGCGTCTTGCTTTTAGTTTCCTTTTTAGTTTTCCATAACGAGTCGGAACTCAGCGTTCTTTATGTGGGAGAGAAACACGCTCCACTTCTACCTAGAACATAACATAGAATTTTCATGACTATCTTTGCTGTGTGTGTTCTTTGTCTTTTAAATAGCTACTATCATGTTCAGCTCTTAGTATTCATGCTTATCTTTTTAAAGAGTTTTCGTTTAGTTGGTTGCTTGAACTCTCTTTAATTATCATGCTCACCTTATTAAGAGAGTTTGCTTCCGTTGCATTGGTTGATATGTCTATGATAAAGATGCTACTTGCATGATGGCGCTTAGTAGTTCATGTTTTCTTATGGTTAGTCTCAAATAGCTGGGGGGTTCCCAATGTGTTATTGGAGTACCAACATCATTTGTTTGCCTATGATGTGGTATGGTTTAGTAATATCTTCCCTCAAGAATTTATTTTGATTGACTTGGCGTATGCTCACGCATATTTAAGACTGTAAAGAAAGTATGTCAAGCCTTGATGATCTTTTGTTTCTGAGTAGCGATATAACTTCCATGCCTGATTCAATGTTGCTTTGTCGCTCTGCATGATTATGACCGTCATTGCTCTCTTAGTTGGTCGCTCCCAGTCTTTTGCTAACCTCCACCTGTACTAAGCGGACTGACTGCTTGTGCATCCACATCCTTTTAAACCAGTTATGCCATATGAGTCCACCATACCTACCTATATGTGGTATTTCACCGCCACTCCAAGTAAATTTACATGTGCTACCTTTAAAATCTTCAGTTTTTGCAATACATAGCTCATGGGAAAGTAGCTTAAAAACTATTGTGGTAAAGAATATGTTGCTTATGTATCTTATTTCTTATAAGTTGCTTGCTGAGCGGTAACCATGTTTCAGGGGACGCCATCAACTGTTACACTTTTGTTGAATATCATGTGAGTTGCTATGCATGTTCATCTTGTCTGAAGTAAGGGTGATTTGCCATGGGTTGAATGAGTATGCATATTGCTAGAGAAGAACATTGGGCCGCCAACCAAAGCCATGTATCATGGTGGAAGTTTTAGCTTGGACAATAATCCTCAATCTCTTATGAGAATTTGCTTAAGCATTAAAGAGGAGTCAATTATCTATTTTCTATGTTGTCCCGGTATGGACGTCCTCAAGTTGAGATCTATCAAAAACGAGAAATCAAATGCGATCTATCTACTTGGACCTTTGTACAGGTGGCATAGAGGTACCCCTTTGTGACACTTGGTTGAAACATATGTAATGCAATGACAATCCATGGAAATCCGAGCTAATTAGGACAAGGTGCGAGCACTATTGGTATTCGATGCATGAGGCTTGCAACTTATAGGATGACTTATACATAACACATATGAAGTATTACTACCGTTGACAAAATTGCTTCTATGTTTTCAAAATAAAAAAAAAGCTCTAGCACATGAGTAATCCCTGCTTCCTTCTGCGGAAGGCCATTCTTTTACTTTTATGTTGAGTCTCCACCTTCTTTTAAAAGCACCAACTACTGAGAGCATGATTGTCATTCTGAGTGTAATGTGCATTGTCCCAAAGTAGCATTGTCTTTTACATGATTGTGATATCGTTTATTCTGAAATCATTGTATCTAGTCATCACTTGAACCTTGAAGGTGCCCCTGCATTTATGTTTTGCATCACTAAGGGGGCAAGCTAGATATCACTTTATCATATTTGCACATCATGTTCATTGCAAATCTATTTGATGTTTCAATGTCATATTGTAAAACTTTTAGTTCTTTGTGATTTTCTCATAAGGCAACTTAATTACTATAGATTCATTGTCTCAGTAAGCTTTTGTCATATGACTATGAATAAGTCCTATATGGTTAATAGCATGTCACCACAGAAATTATTCTTGTTATCATTTACCTACTCGAGGACGAGCAGGAATTAAGCTTGGGGATCTTGATACGTCCAAAACGTATCTATAATTTCTGCTTGCTCCATGCCACTTTTGGGTGATATTGCTATGATATTTATACACTTCCCTACACTTTTGATCATATTTGGACTAACCTATTAACTCAGTGCACCCCAATGCCAGTTTCTGTTTTCGGCTGTTTTTCTATTTCAGGTTTTCACGTTACGAGAACTGCCAGGAAAAATCCAGAAAAATTATATAAAAAATCAGCGTTCCAGAAACTACCGTGCGCCCGAAGGACAGCCGGGGGGGGGGCACCAGGGCTCCAGGCGCCCTGGCGGCGCGCCCCCCCTGGGTCGCGCCGGGGGGGGGCGCCTGGGCCCCCCGAGGCTCCTCCGATGCCCCCCTTTGGCATATATTTAAGGCGTTCCCCGAAACCCTTGAAACAAGAACTCTTTTCGCGGTCCCATCTCTGTTCCGCCGCCGCCGCCGCTTCCAAGATCGGGAGCACCAGGAGAACTCTTCCCGGCACCCTGCCGGAGGGGAGGATCACCACCGCGAGCCTCTCCACCACCATGGACGCCTCCCGGATGAGTTGTGAGTAGTCTCCCTTGGACCATGAGTCCATGACCAGTAGTTATGTGATGTTCTCCTCCCGTTCTTGTTCTTCACTAATTAGTCCTCGTGAGCTGCCCTACATGATCGAGGCACATATGTAATCCTTATGCTGTTGCTATGATGAGTTTGCTGGGATCCGATGGATTATGAGATTATGTTCAGATTGTGCTTGAGTAATATATTTGATCTACCTCTTTTATATTTATGTTCGTAAGTAATTCTTGCATGTTCTCCGTTGTTATTTATTGCTTTGGCCAAGTAGTAGGTAGTGACTCCAAGAGGGAACGTTATGCTTGATTGTGGGTTCATGCCCCTCGATGACTAGTTTGAGTGACAGAAACATGAGTCTAGGGGATGTGCTGTTGCCACAAGGGGGAAAACAACGGTACTTGTGCCCGCGGGTGCAAGGATTGTTTACTTTACGCAAAGTTCTTTTAATGCAGTTGTCTGTTGCATTGAGTTTACACTATGGGTGGGGCTCGCAACTTAATACCAGCGAGATGTTCTGGATAGATATCTCAAGGTGGATGATTAGTAGTAGATATTGATGGATTTCGGTCTACTTACTTCCGCGTACCATCCATGCTTTGAATCTCAACCTTTCTTGCAATGTAGTTAGCATTGGTTTGCGTTCGTGGTCCTGTCAATTGCCCAGCTGTAATTCGTTTACCTCACATAGCTGTTTTATCGTCTTTTGGGAGAGAGACATCACTAGTGAACATCATGAGACTCCGGTCCATATTACCATCATTGATCACATCCACTATTTGCTTTTCGCATTTATTTACTATTGCAAACATTATCTATCACTACTATCACTTGCGTTTAACCCTTTGTGAACTATAAGGCCGGAGGGATTGACAACCTCTCTGTACTCGTTGGGAGCAAAGTTATTTGTATCTGTGTGCAGGTCCACGTTGATTGCTAATATCTGGCGCCGTTAGCAGTTGACACCTTCTTGTTGAACCTAGGAGTCTCTGGGGATTCGATCCTTGGTATCTTTGCCAAGGGAAAAACTTCCGCAACACTACATCTCACACCTTCCACTTGGGGTAACCAACGAGGGGCGAGAAGCCTAGCAGCAGCCAGACCCTGAAGTCCGACATATCGTTCCTCGATTCCGTGGCCGCGTCCACCTTGATAACAATGCCCAGGCCGTGGAGGAGCACATCGGCGGTGCGCCTCGACCACGCATTCGCCGGAATTCCCCGCGGAGCAAGCGGAACCAGGAAAGGCATGGCAATGCCAGTTCCGTGCTCCTGGCGCATCCAGGGCGTAGCAGCAGGTCGAACTGGTCGGTGCCTGCACGGCCCCGCCTAACCATCCTGTTCCGTAGCTCCGGCGAGCTGCAGAGCACCAAAAAAAATCCTTCGGGTAGTATGCCCGAATAGACAGGCCAGCAGGCTCCACCTCGAATTCGTCCCTGAGGACCGCAGCAGCCGCGGCGAGATCCGCCACCTACCTTGAGCCGACCACGGTCACCACGACGGCGCGGGCGAGCTCTGTCTCCAAGGCTTGGAGATCTGGGCTTGTCTCCATGAAGCAGACATCCACCTGGTCCTCCACCTGAGCGGGTGCGCCCGTCGAGGAGAACGGGGCCGAGAAGCCGGGACCGGCGACGCTCCCGGACGACCCGTCCCGCACTACCTGGCTCCAGGTCCGCAGGATCCGGACGGCGCCCGCGGGCGGCGGTCCCGGCGGGGGAGGGGGGAGCACCATTTGGGAGTGCAAAGGATGGGGGGCAGCAGCAGGGGCTGCTCCTGAGGCACCAGAGGCATCAGCCGCGGCTGGGGGCGGAGGGCCGGCGTAGGGCGGCGGGTTTCCACCGGCGAGGAGGGGCGGGGGCGAGTGTAGCCTCTGGAGGTGTGGTTCTTCCCCCCACACCGCACGCGGATCGTCGGGTTTGTGCAGAAACACGAGATATGGCCGTCGTCTTCTCCACAGTTGTAGCAGCAGCCGTGCAGAGTTGCCGGCAGGGTGGGGCTCCGCGGGCGAGAAGAGAGAAGCCCTGCTTGCTGCTGGCGGGGGCGGCCGGCCGGCGGTCCTTCCTGTGCCTGACCTCCTGCCAGGGGGCTCCCCCATCGCCGCGGGTCGGAGGGGCTTGGGTGGCCAACACCGGCGGAGGAGGCGGAGCGACGATGATGGACCGGATCCGCGGGGGCAGGGGAGCAGGGGGTGGCGAAGGGGCCCTAGCAGAGGCCGAGGCTGAGGAGCCGCCAGAGGGGGAGGCGCTCAGCTGGACGCGGCTAGCCATAGAACCCGGAGAGGGGTGAGTGGCCGCCGGAGCCGGAGTGGCCGCCGGCGCGGGCGCGAGGGCGAGAGCGCGGGCGCGAGGGGAGCGCGGGCGCGAGATGGCTCTCTGTCCTCTCAACTTTGGGAAGCGTGAAGCTCCACCGGTACGTACAATATTCATCACGCCTTCCTCATCACTTGGACGGAAGGCAGGAACACCAGCCGGTGACCCAGCGCTAACATTAAGCTAGTAATTGTGCTATGTTGATGTAAGAAAAAGCTAGTTAGGCTATGTAATCCACATCAAGTGTTCATGAAATATCAGCTTACGGATTGTTTCAGTTGAAGAATACAAAGTAACAGAGATAGGAGGAGAGTGGAGTTTTTGCACCCGAGGTCAAATGAGCCCGGGTGAACAGTAAATTCGAAAAACATTTTAAAAATATTCAAAAAAATCTGATTTTTTTGGGAAAAACTTTAACAAATGTTCAAAGAGCTTGCAAAATTTCAGAACGAACTCACATTTGTGATAGCTATGACAAAAAAAACAAAATCCATACTCTGAAAATGCTAATTTTGAAAGCATTTTGAAGTACTAATTTTCTTTTCTTTTTTGCCACGACCTCCACAAATGTGATTTCGAGCTGAAATTTTGTAAACACTTAGAACATTTGTTAAAGTTTACCCTAAAAAATATTCAGATTTTTTTGAACATTTTTAAAAAGTTTTTCGAATTTACTGTTCACCTGAGCTCATTTTAGTTCGGGTGCAGAATGGACTTTTCGAGATAGGAGATGTTATACTGGGGTTCTGAAACTGCACAACCAAAATAACCCACGGTATCATGCAATTTACTCGAACAGAAATATAATAATATACTCCGTCCGTCTTATAATATAAAAACATCTTTGACACTGGTGTAATGCCCAAAACGCTCTTCTATTACGATACAGAGGAGTACTTGTTCCCATGCATTGCACATAATACCACAAAGATAGAATAGTTGTACCAAACAAACATGTCATAAACTGCAAACAAGCCGACGCCAACTTTGGCTCTCTGTCAAATTAGCAAGATCCTCTCGATCTTCAATGATTTTCCTTGTTAACAGTCTGGGTTACCTTCTCCTCGCCTCCAAGGTAATCATCTATGTAATCAATCGCAGCAGCACCAACCACATAGGTTAATGCAAGCATGGAAGCTTTCTCTATAGCACTGGTAGCCCTTGTGAAGAACCGTATCAAGTGCCTGCAGGCAGGTCAAATGAGATCATATATATCAACTCCTGTGAAACAAACAGGAAATTAAGGAAGGAATAGATCAAGCGATTACAAATCTGCGTGTTGTTTCACCGAAACTACTATGCAGACGACTTGATGTGCACGAACTGTGGATGATAGAGAATTCAGCGGTGATACCCAGTTTTGCTACGGCTCGATGTGCTGCGTCGTGTGAAAATCGTCCAAACTTTGTCATCTGTGTAGCAATGCTCTTGTTTCACTGGCATCGTACGTACCAGTGGAAGTCATGTGGCCTTGGAGTGACTTGGTCGATAAGATGAGTCAGTATCTGTTTGTCTTGCGGGGTAGTAGAAATGTATCTCTTCTCCGACTTCACTATCACCTCATACAACTCTTCTTTCTTCTGCTGGATCTCGCGTGCAAGGTCCGCAGGAACTTGCTGGATACACACATAGACAATGATCAACATACTTTGTATCACCTTTAGGAAAACGTTGATTGTGATTGGTAAATAAGGAGAATGCAGTCTGTTAACTGAGTGAAGGTTCGATATATACTGCAGAATGCATCATGCATGTGTAGCAACTAGTAATAGAATCATACTTACTGTATATAGCTAGATAGTTAGATTCTAGTGATAGGCTATGTGGGCGCTTAAGTGCACCTAGGCTCTAGGCGATAGCAAAACGCCTAACGCTTAATGTGCGCATAATTGTGCTTTGGCCAGAAAAGTGTAAGATGGTGGCAAAGCGCACAATTAACACCTAGCTTTTTTTTTCACTTTAATTAAGGCCATGTTAAATATATTACTTGAAATCAGTTTATATTCATATCAATTGTGAATAAAGAGAGCTAGGAATTTTGGAACGACAAATGATTGGTTGGGGCTGTATGCTTAGGAAATACTCCTTCCGTCCGGAAATACTTGTCATCAAAATGAATAAAAAGAGATGTATCTAGATGTATTTTAGTTCTAGATACATTCATTTTTGTCCATTTTAATGACAAGTATTTTCGGACGGAGGGAGTACTACATCTATCTATCCCTTAATATAAGACCTTTTTGCAATTCAAATTGAACTATACAAAATACAGAGGAGCTCCTGGGTGCTCCACGAGAAGTGCAGCGCTGCACGCAGCGGCAGATGCACGCAGCGCATCCACGGCTCGCACAGCGTCGCGATTAGCAGCAGCCAAACATGCTACTTGGAGTATAAATGCCTGCTCGTGAGCGCTGCATGAGTATTGATGTATTTGAAGTACCATGCACTGACAATCAAAGTGACACACCGCTGCAGCGTAGCTGCTTGTAGGGGCCGCGTAGCTGCTGCAGGGAGCAGAGGAGATGCCGTAAAGGGTCATCATTGCGTGCATGCAGCGCCCCTGGACCTCATCACAGGCAGTGAGAGATTTTTGATTGATGCACACAAACTCACGTGCGGAGGCTTAGTCGTTTTCCATCCATTTAAGGATAGTGAAACATATTATAGATTTTATTCCAAACGAGACGATTAATACAGTGTGGATCAAACAAACTCACAAACAATCGGCGACACCGCACACACGCATGCAAACAAGTTTTTTGCCATAAGTTTATCGACCATTTTTCGCTACGCCATTAAATTACTACTCTCTCCGTCCCAGAATTCTTATCTTATATTTGTCTAAATATATCTTGATACATCCGTATCTAGACAAATCTAAGACAAAAAATTTGGGACAGAGGGAGTAGCTCCGTCTCATAATGCTATTAAGTAAACTTTGGACAGAGGGAGTAGACGAAACAGGGGCTATTGTAGTAGTAGCCCGTGCAAAAAAATAAAAATTTGTGCTGCGAAATGCTATTAAGTAAACTTTATTTTTTACAGGGCGGACGCCGGGCGGCCGACCGACCCAAACGGACAAAAAGCGGACAAAAACGCCGTTCGTTTGGGTCGGCCCGTTGGAGTAAGCATGTTTTGTAATGTCAAAAAATATAACAGAAAATTTTATGCATACATGTTTGCATATGTGTGCACGCGGTACAAAGTATTGCGAAAAAATGTCTTTTTGTTTGTCTCCGTAAAAAAGATAAATTCCAGTGCTTCTAAATAGCGTTTCACGACACAAATTTTTGTCTTTTTTGCACAGGCCACACAAAAAGTTATTTTTCAGTGAAACTTTGTGCACGCACATAGAACATTCCACGCGCGACGGCGTCGAAGAGCATGATTTAGAATAAAAAAGCCCCTCGCTGAAATTATAGGTTGTCCATTTAGCAAGTTTGTGCGCACCGTGGCCCATGGGTGCAGTAGAACTTTATGTAACAGCGGGTTAATTTGATCTTCAATTATCTATAAATAAAGCATGCATGGCTGTTATGTACCAGTTGCACCACCCACGGCGATTTTTGTGCATACAGGCAAGCCCCCCGTAGCTGGCGCACGATCAATTTAACTTTTAAGCATTAATGACCGATGAATTGCAGAGCGAGGCGTGCACTAGTGTCCTTGGCAATGGCATGCGCGGTCAAAAAGCTATCCGAGAGCGTGTCAGAACACAGCAGCTTCCACACTACGTGGACACTGTATTCACGTGTATGGACCGATGTATGTCGCCTTTTTGCATTTCAACAGAGTTTTAACGCGCGCATCACCTCGCCTGGACGTGCGGCCAGATAGTTGCGTTCAGCTGTCGCTGCGTCCAGGACGTCCGCTTTTGGTGCTCCACCCCCTATACAAACATTAATTTAAGAAAATACCAGGAACATTAAAAAAAACTGAAATTTGGGGATATCAGACCTGGTTATAGGAATTAAGTGACGGAGGGAATTATTGACTAGTAATCTCTCTGTAAAGAAATATAAGACTTTTTAGATCACTAGGAGTATTAGGATTTAAGTGCAGCAAGCAGAAGAAGAGATGGTTCAGGATATCAGCAGCAACATCAATCGTATGTGCTGCGCAAGCCTGCAATTAATAACTTGCCAATAGGATAAGATAAGTAAGAAGTCATGCTGAGATCAACCAGGAAACTAAGGTTGCTTGACGATATGTTTTGCATGCAGACCTATTGCTACAAGCAGCAGATGAACATGCTGTTCCACACACGCGCGCATGTCAGATTAAATAAGTACTCCCTCCGTTCCAAAATACTTGTCATCAAAATGAACAAAAAAAAAATGTATCTAGAACTAAAATACATCTAGATACATCCCCTTTTATCCATTTTAATGACAAATATTTTCGGACGGAAGGAGTACGTATGATGCTAAAGTAATCTTTCTAAGAGAAGATAAGTCATCTTAATTGTCCATCTTAATGCATGTCTGCGAATAATTCGTTTATTGCTTGCTGGATCCTTGATGTCCGGAGATAAATCATGAGAGGAAGAGGCAAGAGATGTCAATTTTGGTTAAGATACCTCGCTGGTGTGCATGAGCCTGCTTGGCACGAGCCGGCGTCGCTCCTCCGCCTGCGTTCGCTGGAGTAGGGCTGAGCCACCGAGCCTCCTTGCCGCGCAACGAACCGCCGCCATCGTCAGCGGTCTGCAAACAATTAGTTAGGGATTAGGACCACCGCCGGCCGCTCCTTCCCTACACTTACGATCGGGTTGGAGTCTGGAGATTTTGGTGAGCGTACCTTGCGGTTGTTCGCATAAGGACACTGATTGGCGCCGGTGCGTTTGGGCCGGTCGCACCTCAGCCACACGATATAGCCGTTGGCAGCCGTCAGATCTGCCACGTGTGTCATCTTGTTCCTCCACCCTCAATTCTTCCTTCCTTCCCCACGTGTTGGCGCACCAGAGCCGCACCAACAACGTGCATGAGAGAATCCTCCTCCCCCCTCTCCCCGACGACCCCCCAACGCCGATGACCTCGTCAGCTCGTCAAAGCCAGCATTTGATAAATTCCCATGGCAGTGACCCTGTTGAGGATAATATTTCGTCCACTTGTTGGGATGAAACAAGGTCTTCTATGAGGGTAGGTGTGTGGCGAGTTGTCGACAAGAGGATAAAGATCCGCCTTTTGCAAACGAGAATGGGAAAGGGGAAGGCCAAGACAAGTTATCGAGAACATAGAAAATTGGCAATGGAAATCTGAAGCTAGATCAAGAAGGTCAATGTCTTGGCATCAAATTGGAATAATAGCGCTCTTGCCTAGAATTACACACAAACCAAAGGCACCACTAGAGAGCTCTAGAATGGTGAGTGTGCCGACAGAGATCGCAACTGGAGGAGTCTAGGAATAGTGCCACATCATCAACAAAGAGAGAGGCACGGTGCTTGATACCCCAAGGCGAGAGGGGGTGTAGAATCGCTCTTGGTCGAGCTGACGGAAGAGGATGTCAAGAATGTCAAGAACGAGGAGGAAAAGAAGGGGAAGATGCAGTCTGAGGGGCTCCCGTTAATGAGGACTCATGAGGACTACACCCTCCGTTCCTAAATATAAGTCTTTGTAGACATTTCACTATGAACCATATACGGATGTATATAGATGCATTTTAGAGTGTAGATTCATTCATTTTGCTCTGTATGTAGTCCATAGTTGAATCTCTATTTAGGAATGAAGGGAGTACGTGTGGAGGAGAACCGTGATCAAGTTTGTCCATCGGTAGCCAAATCCGCGTTGTTGGGGACTTTCCAAGAGGAAAGACCAAGAAACAAAGCTCATTTTACTATTTCTAGTAATTCCTTACGCTGGATGTGCTTCCTCTTCCACCGTGGACCTCGCTGGGTTTGAACTGCCATTCTCGATTGAGGAGGTTTGGAACACAATTAAGTGCCTTCCCTCTGATCATGTTAGAGGGCCCTACAGATTCACTGCCCTTTTTTATCTGGCTTGTTGGGCAATCATGAAGGATGATGTGAATGCGGGGGTCGACCAAGTGTTCCACCTCGTTGCAACTGGCTCCATCTCCTCAATCAGGTGTTCCTATTGCTCCTCCCGAAGAAAGATGTTACACTCAATCTGTGTGACTTACGCCCCAAAATTGAACGCCTTGGATATATCTAGCTTGAGAAAGAGAGGAGGGATTTTTTTACAGTG
Organism: Secale cereale; assembly: GCA_902687465.1. Taxonomy (NCBI): domain Eukaryota; kingdom Viridiplantae; phylum Streptophyta; class Magnoliopsida; order Poales; family Poaceae; genus Secale; species Secale cereale. The sequence goes on along the minus strand of LR738711.1, from coordinate 833,057,847 downwards.
TAGAAATCTGACCGATTGCTAGACCAAGAAAAAGTTTTCTTGGATGGATCTACTCCCTCCGTCTCATAATGTAAGACGCTTTTTAACACTACACTAGTGTCAAAAAATATCTTACATTATGAGACGGAGGGTACATTTGAGGAAGGCGCTTTGGTTGATTGAGATTAGCTCGAAAGACGAGGCGCGAGGCTATTAGCGAGGAGCTTGGTCAGGATCTTCGAGAAGTTGTGGATTAGACTTATGGGGTGGAAATCACACGGATCGAGTGTGGTGTCTTTCTTCGGGAGGAGGAACCCCTGATTGAGGAGGTGGAGCAAGCTGCCATCAAGGCCGGACACCTGGTGAACTGCCACAATCACATCATCTTTGATTTTTTTTTTGAAACGAGGCAAAAGACTTGCCATTTTCATTAACTAAGAAGAAGAGAACTGCCCGGTTAATTGATGAAAAATCGGGTTAAAACCAATACAACATAACCTACCCGACATGGGCACCACCGGCCAACCTGGCCACCGACATGGAACAGAATCCACGACGACACATGCCAACAGATGTCCACACGCGCAAGCCACCGACAGCTCCGAATTCGACGACGAGCAACAGAAGGAAAATATGCAGGACTTGCGTGATGATTGCCCAACAAGCGGATAGGAAAGGGTAGTGAATCCGTAGGGCCCTAGAGCGCGATCGGAGGAAAGGCTCTTGACTGTGTTCGAAATCTCGTCAACCGAATAATGGCAATTCAACCTTAAAAAATGAGGTCCACCGGTGAAGGAAGAAGTAGCGCATCCAACGTAAGGAATTACCACCAGGAATAGTAAAATGAGCTAAAAGCCAAATAATTTCAACACATGCTCTCGTGCCAAGATTCCACCGCCCTCGAGGACTACAACTCAACATCCTCGCGCGGGAAATGCAGAAGAGCTCTCTCATGCTCGTTTCATGTTACTCCCTCCGTCCCAAAATACTTGTCATCAAAATGGATAAAATAAGGTGTATCTAGAACTAAAATACATCTAGATACATCTCCTTTTATCCATTTTGATGATAAGTATTTCCGGACGGAGGGAGTATTATTTAACAATGTTTGAACAAGTGTTGTGTTGATCTGCTTGTACGTTCAACATATCCATTCTGAACCTATATCTAGACTTGTGGAGCGTTGTTTGAATATCGACCCCTCGATCAACGAGTGGCCGTTGTTTAAAACGGACTGATCGAGGGGTCGTTATTTAAACAGACTGATCACTCCTCCATCTGTTGATCAATCAAACACCACTCGTGTCTCACCCACCTGAACCAAATATCTAGACTTGCGTCGCGTTATTTCAATATATCGACCAGAGTTAAGTGCTCGTGTGGGAGATGGAAATTTCACACCAATTTTCCCCATCGCGCTGTCACCCCCTTGCACTTTCTGTGACAGCAACGACGATGCCATCATCGCTCGGCTGGATCAGCCACAGCCACCTGCAGGCTGCACATGTCATCATCCAGTGCGCACACAACATGCTGCACATGATGGCCGCAGCTGTGGTATACTCCGTCGTGGCGTCGTGCACAGAATGCACTCGATTCCCTTCGCCACGCTCATTGCAACGACTGCTTTTGCTTTACAGCGAGCGAGCGGCGGCATGTCCGTGATCAGGAGCTCTCGTCTCCCGTGACCCAGCCAGGTCAGGCCATTCCATCCACCCGGCCATTCAAAGGAGCCACGGGGCTCGGCTGGGACGACCAACCGGGGCAGATTCGTCCATGCCAAACATTAGTAAACACCAATTTTTTTTACCAAATAATACATCAATAGTTATGTACACCGAGAACATATTTTCAATTTTTTGCTAGGTGTTTCTCGCATCCCCGACATCTAAAACTCCGACCGACGAGGCAACCTGGCTGAGAGAAGCCGCGAGATTATGGCTCCGTTCCTTTACAGCGTTGCTCACCACTTCAGCGCCTTTGCCTAGTTCAGTACAGTGGGACTGCTCCACCAGAGGTAGGAGGAGCTCTTTTTCAGACTGGCAGATTGCCCCGCTAGATGTGAAAGACAAGCAACCGGCGAAAAAAGCCGCTGATCATGTACCGTTGGGAGCAGCATCAGAGAGCGTGTGGTTCATGTCTTCGCCATGCTTTCCGTTCATCGGCATCCATTGTCGCTGCAATGATCAGGAAAACATAGATTAGGAAAACAGCGGAAAACAGCTATATGTCATTGTCTACAACTACAGACAAAGTTTCAACGTACGATGATCTGTGAACTCCCAAGAAAAAAGATAAGGCGTTACGATATGTTGTATTTTAACTGCAAATGTAGTGAAATGTGAATGAACTATCAACGTGCACATCAAAAGCCTATATATAATACCCGATCAGTAGAATCGACAGTGTTTCCATTCAGTAACTTATGGAGTTCCTCCTTCATTTTGTTATCCTTCTCGGGCTTGTGGGGCTCTTCCTTCATCCTGTCACTTTTATCTTTTGTGCTTACTGGAAGCAGAGATAACCCACTTGTACGATCCGGCATTTCTGCAGAATTGCGGCGAAGCTTGTTACAAAATGCATCATACAGAAAATCATATTTGATTTCAAGATGCTAAACTAAGGGTACCTGGGAGGTTCTTGTCAACAAAGAATACAACCAAATTGACAGTATACCTGTGGAGAGAGGATCTGTCAAAAAGAAAGGCGGATGGCAATAAAATCATATTATTGAAATAGAATTTGATCCTACCAAGCAACAACAACGTCCACACTGTAGTGCTTGCGAGAAGCAATGATAAGAAGACTTTGGACGATGGCCATCAACCAAGCAAATAGCTTAATCAACCTAAAAAATAAGATCCACCAATTATACTAGAGCATGTGAGGGCACGAGCTGGCATGCCACCTATGTGAAATCAAATGCACATGTTACAAGCACAAACACCTAACAGATATTTCAATACCTTTTTGATCCATATTTATGGTATGTACGCACGAACACAAGAGTAAAGATCATGTGTGATGAAAATATCAGATCACCACAGCCAAAAAGCACTCCACGAGGAACTGCAAAGAATAATATGAGTCAACAAAACTTCCACTCAGAACACTCAACCCACCATATGAAAGGCTTACAGTTGATCAGGAGCACTTCAAGAACATTTTTGGGTGGTGGAAGAGTGGCCAATTTCGAGCCCTGTAAAAGCAAAGTAAATGGATTAAGTAAGGTCTTCGTGCAAAGCTCTTGCGGATGATAGATAGCACGTATGTATGCTTTAGCTACAATGAGACTGAGTTTAAGGTTACCTCACGACAGTGATAATTTGGGCCAGGAAGCTGAGTGGAATAGAATGTAATAATTCGCAAAAACTGTGAAGCCTGGAGGAGAAAACTAGAAAAGTGTCACTGGCTGGGACATGGATATAATTATGGAAGTTAAGAGTTAGGACAACCATACTTACGACTAAAAATGCAAGCACCCTGCGCCAGAGTAGAACAGTGTAGAAACGTTTGCTATGGTAAATAAAAGGGTGAAAACTCCACTGCAATACAACGAATAAATTGTCAAAACTCGCAATCCTAGTATATTATCAAGCATTATAAGAAGGCTAGCATCAGAAATAAAATTGTCTAGAAGATGCATTGAGGACCAAGCAAAGGAATGATTCAGGTTAATCCAGCAGAAAGAAGCATATTTGACGAACGTGATAACATCCTAATCTCATGAGAACATGTGAACAAAACAAATATCACCAAAGAAAACATCGTGATAAATTTTGACATAGCAAATTACAGAAAAAAACTTCTATTACCCAACTAAAGCAAACCTAGAAATTACTCATTAAATGGAAGTTCCACCAACAATTTATAGGACAGCAGTTGACTAAGCCATTGTCTACACACCTTGAAATCTCATTGAGATAAATTATGCAATGTTCACAATCAATCTATATAACCATCACTTCTTCTACTTATTCTCGATTAAATTGCCTTCAAACTGTGTTGGCTGCTTGCTAAGTTGTTGTTTCTTTTCACATTTTTACGTCTTTGGATACATCATACCAGGTCAAATCATCATACATAATAGGGCAAGAAAAGGGATGCTACAATCTTCCCAATCAACATACAGTGGAGCGAATAAGTCACCTACCAACAGAAACGAAAGGAAGATGGCAGTGAATACAGTCTCACTAAGATAACCTTTGTCTTGCCCGAGCTCCTAAAAACACGGAGAAATGAGCCCAGTGGCACAAATACATAACCATCAAGTATTTCCAAATGATGTGAACTGAACTATAAGCAGATGACATACCGGAAGGGCCATAAATCCCATGTCCTGGAGTATTGGACCGGGTCGATGCAAGTAATGTACTCCTCGAGCAGCCAACCCATGAATATACTGATTACAGATAAAATATTTCCATGAATCTCCAACACAATCCATTAATGACCAAAACATATATTGTCAATGAGTACAATTTTAGAAGACAGTGCAGAATAATGAACTTGTGTTAGTATTTTTTTCTGCTCTCTCAAACAGAGAACCTGAATAAATTATGAGAAAATAATCTTTATTACCATTTGACACAAAGGTAGCCAAAGGATTCTATTTCGTGTGCACTATCTCTCACGAAATCCTGTCATCCATGATGCTATTCCTGTTTCTTAATAGCTTACTTTGTGGTTTTGTTTCAATAAAGATCAGCATATAGCTCAGAATTTTTTTGCATCGATGAACAGAGCCTTCTGAAAAAGGTCACTGATACAGTCTTCTGGTCGAAACACCAACAGGTTGTCTGCATGGGCATGGTTCTGCGCAGAACAAGTTTCAAGGAGGCTATGCGAGAGAAGAAATGCCGAAGTAACTGAATAATTAGGGCAGTGCATTTTTTTTTAAAGAATTCAATAGATAATTAAGACATGCAAAATGAAGACAGATGTATGAGGCAATTTATCTAATGCATTCACCCAGGAATGGGAGGGGGCGGGGGGATCTGCCATGAAACCAGTGACAACGTGCAAGGAGACAATTTGTTGTCTAACAACAAGTTTCAAGATATATCACTTTTTATGTTGGCTCCAGCTCAAGCAAAATTTGAACCACAATAACTAGCCCACTTCCACAGCATTTTTTATGTGAATTGGCAGCTATTGCACACAAAATCTATCATATCTCACAAACTATTAAGAGTTAATGCTGAACATACTCTCCATGTGAATTCACAGCTACTGTACACAGAATGCAACACATGTTACAAGCCATCAGGTCTTAGGGCATCTCCAACGGCAACCCGCAAAGTTCCTCCCGTATCCGTCCAGGGGGGTGGGGAGCAGTCCGCGGACATGGATGCGGGAGGACGCCATCCAACCGTAGCCGCATACATTGCAAACTTATTTTCCACAAACCGGATGAAATTCATGCAAACCCGACGGATTTCATTCAAGTTCTAACATAATTTACATAAACGGACGATATTTCGACCAACAACAACAAAGCCTTTAGTCCCAAACAAGTTGGGGTAGGCTAGAGGTGAAACCCATAAGATCTCGTGACCAACTCATGGCTCCGGCACATGGATAGCAAGCTTCCAGGCACCCCTGTCCATAGCTAGTTCTCTGGTGATACTTCAATCCTTCAGGTCTCTCTTAACGGACTCCTCCCATGTCAAATTCGGTCTACCCCGACCTCTCCTGACATTCTCCGCACGCTTTAGCCGTCCGCTATGCACTGAGGTTTCTGGAGGCCTGCGCTGAATATGCCCAAACCATCTCAGACGATGTTGGACAAGCTTCTCTTCAATAGGTGCTACCCCAACTCTATCTCGTATATCATCATCCCGGACTCGATCCTTCCTCGTGTGGCCACACATCCATTTCAACATACGCATCTCCGCCACACCTAACTGTTGAACATGTCGCCTTTTAGTCGGCCAACACTCCGCGCCATACAGCATTGCGGGTCGAACCGCCGTCCTGAAGAACTTGCCTTTTAGCTTTTGTGGCACTCTCTTGTCACAGAGAATGCCAGAAGCTTGGCGCCACTTCATCCATCCGGCTTTGATTCGATGGTTCACATCTTCATCAATACCCCCATCCTCCTGCAGCATTGACCCCAAATATCGAAAGGTGTTCTTCCGAGGCACCACCTGTCCATCAAGGCTAACCTCCTCCTCCTCACACCTAGATAAACGGACGATATTTCGACCGTTTTACTAAAAACTATAAGAAAAACTAAACCCTATATTGGACGACCACCTCATAGGCGTGGCCGCTCTGACATGCCGCACCGCCCTCGGCGTCTGTGCCACCGCCGTCCCTCCAGCACCGCAAGGATGCCGGAGGGCCGCGGCAGCACTGTCCAGCGGCTGCCTGACACTCACGGAAGAACCGCTCTGGCTCCTACTGCGTGGTGCGAAGGACCGCCTTGGCCACTGCCGAAGACGCTGGCGGCGGCCTTGCCCCTGCCGTCGTTGGCGGAGCAGTCACTAAGCGACCACTCCTCTCCGATCTTGGCGAGGTCGTCGTCAAGGTGGCGGCGGCGCCTTGCGGCTGTCTCCGCGGTGGTGACGGAGTGGTCGAGCGCCAATGCTGCGGTGAGGTCCGGGTCGTTGCGGATCCATTTCGGCGCCACGTCCGTCTTGGTGAACGCAGAGCAGCGACCGACATTGCACCGGTCGTACCTCACCTGCTACCTCGTGGCGCGCTCGGCCTCGGATACCACGGCCCGGGAGCTGGAAAAACCGTCGTAACCGCCATCTTTGAGGTAGTGAAGGATGCGGCCACGCGCCTTAGCGATCGCGGGCGGCTGCTCCTCCTTCATCGGGAGACGGTGACGTCATGGTGGCGAGGAGAGCCCGTCGATCCGCGCGTAGCAGCTATGCGGTGGGGGCGACGCCGGCTCGTCCTTCACGCGGAGAAGGCGCTGGGGGGACGCCAGCTCCCGCTTCACGCGGCCGCCAATGTGGAGGCCGTGGGTGCGCGCCGGGGACGCCAGCTCATCCTTCACCTACCGGAGTGGTGTCGGCTACCGCTTAACTCGGACCCATGGTGGGGACTGTGGCTCCTCCTTTGCGCGCTGGTGACAGTGGCGCCGAACCCATCTGACAAATCGAGCGCTCCGTCAGAGCCGCCTCCGAGAGGAGACGGGGCCGCTGCCGCGGCACCTCCAGAAATAACCGCTTATGTGCGAAATTATAGAAGATCCCCTTTAAGATCAAACAATTCCATCGAATTGGTCCTCCTCGTCACCGGAGGAGCCCGCCGTCGTGCATGTGGATGGTCCAGGTGACCAAGGGTGGCGATGCCATGATCCGCCTGATGACGAACTTCCACCGGTGTCGCCTGCCGGCGCAGAGAACCAGGACTTCGGCATCGCTGGACTCGGAGAGGAGGAAGGAGGACGGTGCGGTGCTCGGGAGGGTGTGGATCTGGACAGCGCCGGAGCGCGGCTTAAATAGCCACGGCCAAGCCAGGCCAGGCGGAGGGGCGGTCAGCCTGCTTCAATGCGGCGCAGCGACCGAAGTTGGTTTCCCGGGACGCGGCGTCCGCATTGAAGCGGCGGCGCACGACAGGTCGCGTCCGTCTACGCCGCCTTCCCGTCCGGTCAAATCACGGCATCAATGCGGCCGCTGCATGCTCTGGGCCGGCATGAATGCGGCGCGGCAAGCGGCGCGGGGCGTGGGATGGAAAGCGCGGGAGGGGTGGGTGAGGTGTTAGGGTGGGCTAGTGTGGTCAGAAGCAGGCTTGAGGAGCGGTCCGAACTCCCGCAAAGCCGCCCCCCCCCTCCCCCGGTTTTCTCCGGTTTGCGGGAGAAAACACGTCCGAACCGCCCTGCGGACCGAAACAGGCCCGCGCTGGATGGCTTCCCCGGTCTGAACAGTGTGATCCGGACAGATGCGGGAGGTTTGAGAGTTGGCGTTGGAGATGCACTTAATGCTGCGTATACAGAACACACATCACAGAGCAAATTTCAAGGCATGTGTTTTCTCATGCACTCTCCGCCTGATTAAGAACACCTTTGGCACAAACTTGTGTATAATTTAGCACGATTAGTTCAACCAACTACAAACTCATCATCAGAGTCGAAACAGCCCTCCAAATCCAACACTCGAATTAGCAGCAATTATTAGCCTGAAAGGAATTAGCAGCATGCTAATAAAAAGTGCAAATTTAAAACGAAAACACTTAAAATCTGAAGTCATATTTTTAGGCATGGCAAATCTGACATTTTTCATGGCAATTTATATTGGCGCGATGATGGCAAAATTAGTTTTTCAAGCACCCCAATTTTCTGACAAATAAAAAAGAACTGAGACGGATTTGTCATGCTCGTCAACTAAATTTGCCATCCCTGGAGAACATAATTTGCCCTGAAAAACGTTCGATTTGCCATGGTCAAAAATCTGACATCAGATTTGTAGTGGAGTCCAAAAAAAAAAAGGGGTGAACCATCCGTCTCGTCAAAGTCAACATTCAGACTCAGAGGCTCAGGCTCAAAGAACAGAGCCGACTAACAGAGCACGCCATGGTCTGATACTTACACACACACGGGGAAAAGCAATTCAACAGAACAAATCGAGAGGTTCACCTGAAACACAAGTCCGGCAAGTAGCAAGTGCCACTTCTCGAACAGAAGCTGCAGCTCCACCGAAGTCTCGGCGCACACCTTCCTCCATAGCTGCAAGAGGTCAATCGGAGAAAAACAAGCTTAACAAACCATACCCAAAACAGATATGGGGGGGCAGCCCAGCCCCCACACGGCAACGAATCGAGACCTTGGTTGCCTCCCGCGCGATGTAAATCGCCATGGCCGCAGCGCTCGCTCCCCGTCGGCCGACTGCAGCTAGCACCGGCTGGGTTCACAACCATGCTCCGATCCGCACATCACCGCCGGGATCTCGCCGCCTCGGGAACGCCGCGAGATCGGCGGCGGCGCCTCCGAGCGGACGACGGCCCCCGGAGCAGCTGGCCTTGGGCGCTCCCGGGTAGGAGAGGGCAGGGACGCGAGCGAGCGTGATCTCCGGCGGCGCGATGAGTGGAGGTGGGTGGTCGGGCGGAGCCGCCGTTGAGGAGTCACGCGGCGACGGGGACGCGGCGTCGACGGTTTGAATCGGGGACGGCTCGCGGAAACGGGGCACGGGAAGTGGGCGTTTTGGTAAAAGTGGCGGGTTTAATAACAGCTTAAGTAACAGCTTCAGCAGCCCTCTGCTGGCCGCGTTAATTTTTAGGCACGCCCGCTGGATTTCACGATTCGCGCTGTTGCTCGCTGTGTCTTGCTAATCGGGCGCAAAATTTTAAATTATGATCCATCTAAAATAGTGATTTAAATGTTTTTATATTTGTTTACCAAAAATGGTATTATGAAAACGGGTGGATTATGTTTCGAAAGAAGCATCTTAAATCACAAGTGTTTCACTATAGTACTAGTTTGTTTTCACTTTCAGTGATTATGTTAAAAATCACCGGATTTCAGTAGGCATTGGAATATTTACCTTTCGGTTAAAATGTTACGGCAATTTTAGTGGTACACATGGATTTAAATATAAATTTAATATACTTCTCAAAGGAATTCCAATATTTGGTTTAATTCAATTGAATGTTTCGGCATTTTCGGCCGAAATGCAAATGGAAATAACTGATTTTTGATTTTGCGATTTGGTTGTTGCTGAATTTTTTCTGAAACGGAATGTGAAAGCATGTATTTCTCACTACGCTCCCCAATGCAAAAAGAGAACATGTCGACTTATTTTTTGTCTGTCCATGTTAATTTCTCTCGGCAAAATGATGGCACTAATGCAACGATGTAGTTGACTTTAATATACTTTTCGTATGAAAGAGTTGAAAGAGACAATTGTTAGTCTATGTAGAACAATACATTTTTAGGACGAGAAGTACATATTTTGGTTGTGAATATGTGTTGAAATCCAAGTAACTTACTCGCTTTTGTAGAAATAAAAAAACGACATCATCATGTCGGGTCATGAGATTCTGATTGTTCTGTGCCAATGAAACCCGTGAATAATCCTATCAAAGGCATGAAAACAAAAGACATCAAATACATCAAGCCAAAATCGACAGGCAATAGTCCATTGTGAAGAGGATGCGGACACCACCAACACTCTTTTTTTGGGGGCAAAGTTACTTGTTGGTACATTTATAAAAAAAATGATGTAACTTATAACTTGCCATTTACCGAAAATTTATGTTTTTATTACTCGAGACGTAAAATTGAAAATCTTACGATGGGGATGAAGTACAGTCCGATGCAGGGAAACGTATAAACTTGAGTTACTTATTTTAGGACGAATGAAGTACATCACATACTAGATATCTATATTAGAGTCCATTTAAAAATCGCATGCCACATTCTCTCACACATATAAGAGCCCTACACCAAACAATGGTACAACAAAAGCATAATTCAGGCTGCGTTTGGCGCTACGGTTTAGTTTCTTATAGTGTTGGTTTGATTCGTCTATAGTACTTGTATTGCTAAATTTTTGCAACATGTTATAAAAACAAGCAATAACAGCAACTCAGTGACCGCGGAATGAGCATCCACTCTCAGACGATTGACAGATGGTAATAAGTAACCATACAATCATAGAGTCTGGCCCGGTGTCACCACTCACCGGAGAATCAAACTTTACGAAATTCCATCCACGTCAATCGGACCTTATTCCGCACAAGGTTGGCAGAAAGAGGCAAATTTCCGCGCACGCAGAGCGCAAACCACCTGGACGATTCGTGGGCCGCCTGCTGAATTTAGTAATGGGCTTTAGGCCCATAAGAGAATTTCAGAAAAATCTCCAAGGGCCCATGTAGGTGGTGGGATGACAAGGTGGGAAGTTTAGTCCCACCATGCTAGTGGAGAAGGAGTTGGACTCCTTTATAAGGGTCTCTCTTCTACATGCTATTGGAGAGTGAGAAGAGAAGGAGCCCTCGCGCACTCCTCCTCCGCCGCCCGCCTCGCCACGCCTCGTCACGACGCGCCGCGGGTTGCGGGAATGAGCCGAGCCGAGCTCATACCTACGCGCTTATTTTTGTCGGTCAGGAACCACGAGAATCAGATCACATCTGCCTCACGCGCCTTTGTTCCTTTGCTGCTGCTGCCGCCGGCGACTCCATCCCGTTCGCCGCGTACACGGTCGACGGGAGAGCAGGCCTCCGAAACCCCGCCTCTCCGGTTCCTGTACGGGGAAGAGGGGCGATTAGGTTTTTGGGGAGCGATCACGCGACTGCTCGCCTCCGTCCGTCTGCTTCGTCTACGTCCGCGTCGTCCTCTTCATCGCCATGGCTTCACCAAGCGAAGCTGACCGTCTCGCCCGCGAGAAGGCCGAATCCGACAAGAAGGCGGCAGAGGATGCTGCCGCCGCCACCGCTGCTGCTACGGCCAACTGGCCGATCGGAGGGTATGTCTCTCTCTTGTTTATGTTTGCACTAGCAGTACTGGTTATACGTGTAGATGTTTCTGCTATATGCGTAGTACTTGCTAGTATACTCCGTGATCAGTATGTCATGTACCCAGTCAATGCCATGTTAGTAATTATTTCCTGGATTAATCTACTCGGAAAATTGCCTATTTATTCAACAATCCAAAAACCTAATGTGTGTAGGAATTTTTCGAGTAATGGTTTTGCTGCTGCACTGAAACCGGATAAATTTACCGGTACTTATTTCAAGCGTTGGCAAACGAGAACCACCTTATGGCTCACTGCTATGAACGTGTTCTGGGTAGCAAGTGTCACTCCTACGGAAACTATCACTCCTGAACAGGAGAAGATGTTTAAGGAGGCCACTGTCCTATTCCTTGGAGCAGTCATTAGCGTGATCGGAGATAAGCTGGTTGATGCATATTTACATATGCATGTTGCCAAGGACTTGTGGGAGGCCCTTGAATCTAAATTCGGGGCCACTGACGCTGGGAGCGAGATGTATGTTATGGAGCAGTTCCATGATTACAAAATGGTTGAGAACCGTTCTGTATTGGAACAGGCTCATGAGATAATATGCATTGCTAAAGAACTTGAGGTTCTGAAGTGCAATTTACCGGGCAAGTTTGTCGCGGGTTGTATAATTGCTAAGCTCCCTGGTTCCTGGAGGAACTTTGCTACTACTCTGAAACATCAGAGGCGTGAATTCTCAGTGGAGGATGTCATTGGCCATCTGAGTGTTGAGCAGAACTCAAGGGCAAAGGACTCGAACGGAAAAACAGTTGAGGGGACTTCTGTCGCCAACATGGTGAACCAGAGGAACTCCAACTCCCACAAGCCCAAGGGAAAGAACGGTGTCCAACACAATGCCGACTTTAAGAAGAAGGGTAAGAAGACCTTCAAGAAGAACAAGAAGGATGAGGGCTGCTTTACTTGTGGTTCGACTGAACATTGGGCCAACAAGTGCCCAAACAAGTACAAGAAGCCAGGACAGGACTCCAAGTCTGTCAACATGATTGTGGGCAACAATGACAATGGTGCATCTGGGTCACAGGCCACGGGTCCGTATTGATGGGGAATGGCGCGAGTGCTTCTGTTCATGGTGTTGACACGGTCGATCTGAAGTTTACTTCGGGAAGGATCGTGCAGCATGTCCCCGCCATCAAGAAAAACCTCGTTAGTGGCTCCCTTCTATGTAGAGAAGGGTTTAAGTTGGTTTTCGAGTCTAATAAATTAGTTGTTACGAAATATGGACTCTTTGTTGGAAAAGGTTATGAGAGCGGAGGAATGTTCCGCCTTTCCCTTGCAGATTTTTGTAATAAAGTCATGAACCATATTCATTCGAATGTTAATGAATCAGAAGTTTGGCATTCACGTCTTTGTCACATTAGTTTCGGTGTTATGACGCGGCTAGCCAAGTTGGATTTAATCCCGAGTTTCACTTTAGCCAAAGGTTCTAAGTGCCTTTCATGTGTGCAAGCTAAGCAACCTCGCAAGCCTCACAAGGCCGCGGAGGAGAGACACTTGGCACCATTAGAACTCATACATTCTGATCTTTGTGAGATGAATGGTCTGTTGACTAAAGGTGGAAAGAAATACTTCATGACATTGATAGATGATTCCACTAGATATTGCTATGTTTATCTATTAAACACTAAAGATGAGGCTCTACACTACTTTAAAATCTATAAGGCAGAAGTTGAGAAACAACTTGAAAAACAAATTAAACGAGTTCGGTCAGATCGTGGTGGAGAGTACTTCTCGAGTGAGTTTGACTCCTTTTGTGCGGAACACGGCATTATTCATGAGAGGACGCCTCCCTATTCACCCCAGTCAAACGGGGTTGCCGAGCGGAAAAACCGTACTCTAACTGATTTGGTTAACGCCATGTTAGATACGTCGGGTTTATCCAAGGCATGGTGGGGGGAGGCTATATTGACAGCATGTCATGTCCTGAATAAAGTTCCGACAAAGGACAATGAGATCACTCCCTATGAGAAATGGGCGAAGAGAAGGACAACACTCTCGTACTTGCGTACTTGGGGCTGTTTGGCGAAAGTCAATGTGCCGATCCCCAAAAAGCGCAAGCTTGGACCGAAGACCGTGGACTGCGTTAATTTGGGCTACGCTAAGAATAGCGTTGGCTATAGATTTCTAGTAGTGAAATCTGAGGTACCTGACCAAAAGGTTGGTACAATTATGGAGTCTAAGGATGCTACATTCTTCGAGGATATATTTCCTATGAGAGATAAGCAAAGCACTTCTAGACAGGAATCTGAGGAGACTCCTGAGCCTGCCATTCCTATGGAATACTATGAACGAACACATAATGAAAATCCTGAGGAGGATGACGAGGAAACCCTTGGTAGGGGAAAGAGACAAAGGACTGCAAAGACCTTTGGTGATGATTTCTTCGTGTACCTCGTGGATGATGCTCCCATTTCTATTTCAGAAGCGTATGCCTCTCCAGAATCTGACTACTGGAAGGAAGCGGTCCGTAGCGAGATGGATTCCATCATGGCTAACGGGACATGGGAGATTACTGAGCGTCCCTATGGTTGCAAACCATTGGGATGTAAGTGGGTGTTCAAGAAGAAGCTTAGGCCCGATGGTACGATTGAAAAGTACAAGGCTAGGCTTGTGGCCAAGGGCTATGACCAAAAGGAAGAGGAAGATTTCTTTGATACTTATTCACCTGTGGCCAGACTGACCACCATTCGAGTATTACTCTCGTTGGCGGCCTCGCATGGTCTTCTCGTCCACCAGATGGATGTTAAGACAGCTTTCCTAAATGGAGAGCTAAACGAGGAAATCTACATGCAACAGCCAGATGGCTTTGTGATAGACGGTCAGGAAGGAAAAGTGTGTAGGTTGATAAAATCTTTATATGGCCTGAAGCAAGCACCTAAGCAATGGCATGATAAGTTTAATACAACACTGACATCTGTTGGCTTCGTTGTTAATGAAGCTGACAAATGTGTATACTATCGCCATGGTGGGGGCGAAGGAGTTATACTGTGCTTGTATGTTGATGATATACTGATATTCGGAACCAACCTCAAAGTAATTGAGGAGGTCAAGTCGTTTCTATCTCAGAACTTTGAGATGAAAGACCTTGGTGTGGCTGATGTTATCTTGAACATCAAGCTACTGAGAGATAATGAGGGTGGGATTACACTTTTGCAATCCCATTATGTTGAAAGAGTTATGCGTTATCTGAAGGGTACTATGAACTATGGACTTCACTATACCGGATACCCGTCGGTACTTGAAGGGTATAGTGATGCGAATTGGATCTCTGATGCTGATGAGATGAAGGCCACAACTGGGTATATGTTTACTCTTGGAGGTGGCGCTGTTTCCTGGAAGTCTTGCAAGCAAACGATCTTAACGAGATCGACAATGGAAGCAGAATTAACAGCATTAGACACATCTGGTGTCGAAGCGGGATGGCTTCGAGATCTCTTGTTGGACTTGCCATTGGTTGATAAACCGGTTCCGGCTATCCTTATGAACTGTGACAATCAGACCGTCATCACCAAGGTGAAGAGTTCAAAGGACAACATGAAGTCCAACAAACACATAAGAATGAGATTAAAAGCTGTCAGAAAATTGAGAAACTCCGGAGTGATAGCGTTGGAATATGTCCATACGGCTAAGAATCTGGCAGATCCCTTTACAAAAGGGCTATCACGTGTTGTGATAGATAATGCATCGAGGGAGATGGGCATGAGACCCACATGAGTTGCCATGGTGGTAACCCAACCTATGTGATCGGAGATCCCGTGAAGTAGGACCTGGGAAAACAAGCCAGTGGTGAACTGAGGAGAGTAACTATACTAACCCACTCCGCTGGAGATGCAATACTCTCAAAACTGTATGGGAGGATGACTACTGTCCTAATGTGTTCCAAGGCTTATATGTATAAGCAAGATGCTATCCTACAGAGCGATCTTTGGAGGAACACACCTATATGAGCCCGACTGCTGGTCACAGTCTATGAGATTGGGGTGATCTCTAGTAAACTCATGAATAGGCCAGGAGTGTGACTTATATGCTCCACCCGAGGGGTCGGCCTTCGGTAGCCTAGTACTAGTAAGACTTGTGGTGAAGCTTCTTTACGCCAAACTGACAATTCAAGGCATAGTCCATTGTTCAGTTGTAAAGGAGTGTAGCTACTTGTTCTAGGTGAAGCTCAACCTTAACAGGTCTTCACTGAAATGCTGGTATATTAAAACAGTGAATGGAACGAGGGAACACGATGTGCCCTTGAGATCTGGTGGGGGATTGCTGAATTTAGTAATGGGCTTTAGGCCCATAAGAGAATTTCAGAAAAATCTCCAAGGGCCCATGTAGGTGGTGGGATGACAAGGTGGGAAGTTTAGTCCCACCATGCTAGTGGAGAAGGAGTTGGACTCCTTTATAAGGGTCTCTCTTCTACATGCTATTGGAGAGTGAGAAGAGAAGGAGCCCTCGCACACTCCTCCTCCGCCGCCCGCCTCGCCACGCCACGCCTCGTCACGACGCGCCGCGGGTTGCGGGAATGAGCCGAGCCGAGCTCATACCTACGCGCTTATTTTTGTCGGTCAGGAACGGAGAATACGTAACGGACACGACACGATCCGAGACGTCGGATCGTGGGACTGTTACCGACTCGGACGTGGGTTCGGCCCACGTCTCTCCGCCCAGCCGCCTATATAAGCAGCGTTAACGCAACCCTAGCCGCCACGAGAATCAGATCACATCTGCCTCACGCGCCTTTGTTCCTTTGTTGCTGCTGCCGCCGGCGACTCCATCCCGTTCGCCGCGTACACGGTCGACGGGAGAGCAGGCCTCCGAAACCCCGCCTCTCCGGTTCCTGTACGGGGAAGAGGGGCGATTAGGTTTTTGGGGAGCGATCACGCGACTGCTCGCCTCCGTCCGTCTGCTTCGTCTACGTCCGCGTCGTCCTCTTCATCGCCATGGCTTCACCAAGCGAAGCTGACCGTCTCGCCCGCGAGAAGGCCGAATCCGACAAGAAGGCGGCAGAGGATGCTCCCACTTCTATTTCAGAAGCGTATGCCTCTCCAGAATCTGACTACTGGAAGGAAGCGGTCCGTAGCGAGATGGATTCCATCATGGCTAACGGGACATGGGAGATTACTGAGCGTCCCTATGGTTGCAAACCATTGGGATGTAAGTGGGTGTTCAAGAAGAAGCTTAGGCCCGATGGTACGATTGAAAAGTACAAGGCTAGGCTTGTGGCCAAGGGCTATGACCAAAAGGAAGAGGAAGATTTCTTTGATACTTATTCACCTGTGGCCAGACTGACCACCATTCGAGTATTACTCTCGTTGGCGGCCTCGCATGGTCTTCTCGTCCACCAAATGGATGTTAAGACAGCTTTCCTAAATGGAGAGCTAAACGAGGAAATCTACATGCAACAGCCAGATGGCTTTGTGATAGACGGTCAGGAAGGAAAAGTGTGTAGGTTGATAAAATCTTTATATGGCCTGAAACAAGCACCTAAGCAATGGCATGATAAGTTTAATACAACACTGACATCTGTTGGCTTCGTTGTTAATGAAGCTGACAAATGTGTATACTATCGCCATGGTGGGGGCGAAGGAGTTATACTGTGCTTGTATGTTGATGACATACTGATATTCGGAACCAACCTCAAAGTAATTGAGGAGGTCAAGTCGTTTCTATCTCAGAACTTTGAGATGAAAGACCTTGGTGTGGCTGATGTTATCTTGAACATCAAGCTACTGAGAGATAATGAGGGTGGGATTACACTTTTGCAATCCCATTATGTTGAGAAGGTGTTGAGTCGTTTTGGATACTCGGACTGCACACCATCTCAAACACCATATGATCCTAGCGTGTTGATTCGAAAATCCAAAGGCACGGCTATAGATCAATTGAGATACTCTCAAATCATTGGCTCACTGATGTACCTAGCTAGCGCTACGAGGCCTCACATCGCTTTTGCTGTGAGCAAACTGAGTCGGTTTGTGTCAAAACCGGGTGATGTACATTGGCATGCTATTGAAAGAGTTATGCGTTATCTGAAGGGTACTATGAACTATGGACTTCACTATACCGGATACCCGTCGGTACTTGAAGGGTATAGTGATGCGAATTGGATCTCTGATGCTGATGAGATGAAGGCCACAACTGGGTATATGTTTACTCTTGGAGGTGGCGCTGTTTCCTGGAAGTCTTGCAAGCAAACGATCTTAACGAGATCGACAATGGAAGCAGAATTAACAGCATTAGACACATCTGGTGTCGAAGCGGGATGGCTTCGAGATCTCTTGTTGGACTTGCCATTGGTTGATAAACCGGTTCCGGCTATCCTTATGAACTGTGACAATCAGACCGTCATCACCAAGGTGAAGAGTTCAAAGGACAACATGAAGTCCAACAAACACATAAGAATGAGATTAAAAGCTGTCAGAAAATTGAGAAACTCCGGAGTGATAGCGTTGGAATATGTCCATACGGCTAAGAATCTGGCAGATCCCTTTACAAAAGGGCTATCACGAGTTGTGATAGATAATGCATCGAGGGAGATGGGCATGAGACCCACATGAGTTGCCATGGTGGTAACCCAACCTATGTGATCGGAGATCCCGTGAAGTAGGACCTGGGAAAACAAGCCAGTGGTGAACTGAGGAGAGTAACTATACTAACCCACTCCGCTGGAGATGCAATACTCTCAAAACTGTATGGGAGGATGACTACTGTCTTAATGTGTTCCAAGGCTTATATGTATAAGCAAGATGCTATCCTACAGAGCGATCTTTGGAGGAACACACCTATATGAGCCCGACTGCTGGTCACAGTCTATGAGATTGGGGTGATCTCTAGTAAACTCATGAATAGGCCAGGAGTGTGACTTATATGCTCCACCCGAGGGGTCGGCCTTTGGTAGCCTAGTACTAGTAAGACTTGTGGTGAAGCTTCTTTACGCCAAACTGACAATTCAAGGCATAGTCCATTGTTCAGTTGTAAAGGAGTGTAGCTACTTGTTCTAGGTGAAGCTCAACCTTAACAGGTCTTCACTGAAATGCTGGTATATTAAAACAGTGAATGGAACGAGGGAACACGATGTGCCCTTGAGATCTGGTGGGGGATTGCTGAATTTAGTAATGGGCTTTAGGCCCATAAGAGAATTTCAGAAAAATCTCCAAGGGCCCATGTAGGTGGTGGGATGACAAGGTGGGAAGTTTAGTCCCACCATGCTAGTGGAGAAGGAGTTGGACTCCTTTATAAGGGTCTCTCTTCTACATGCTATTGGAGAGTGAGAAGAGAAGGAGCCCTCGCGCCCTCCTCCTCCGCCGCCCGCCTCGCCACGCCACGCCTCGTCACGACGCGCCGCGGGTTGCGGGAATGAGCCGAGCCGAGCTCATACCTACGCGCTTATTTTTGTCGGTCAGGAACGGAGAATACGTAACGGACACGACACGATCCGAGACGTCGGATCGTGGGACTGTTACCGACTCGGACGTGGGTTCGGCCCACGTCTCTCCGCCCAGCCGCCTATATAAGCAGCGTTAACGCAACCCTAGCCGCCACGAGAATCAGATCACATCTGCCTCACGCGCCTTGTTCCTTTGCTGCTGCTGCCGCCGGCGACTCCATCCCGTTCGCCGCGTACACGGTCGACGGGAGAGCAGGCCTCCGAAACCCCGCCTCTCCGGTTCCTGTACGGGGAAGAGGGGCGATTAGGTTTTTGGGGAGCGATCACGCGACTGCTCGCCTCCGTCCGTCTGCTTCGTCTACGTCCGCGTCGTCCTCTTCATCGCCATGGCTTCACCAAGCGAAGCTGACCGTCTCGCCCGCGAGAAGGCCGAATCCGACAAGAAGGCGGCAGAGGATGCTGCCGCCGCCACCGCTGCTGCTACGGCCAACTGGCCGATCGGAGGGTATGTCTCTCTCTTGTTTATGTTTGCACTAGCAGTACTGGTTATACGTGTAGATGTTTCTGCTATATGCGTAGTACTTGCTAGTATACTCCGTGATCAGTATGTCATGTACCCAGTCAATGCCATGTTAGTAATTATTTCCTGGATTAATCTACTCGGAAAATTGCCTATTTATTCAACACCGCCGTCCTTTCAGAAGACACCGAACATTCGACAGGAATAACCGGTTGTTTTTGCAGGTGGACAGGAAGGGACGGCCAGCGGCCGGGCCCCGATCGATCGATCGATTACGCCGGCCTTATTCATGTGCACGCACGTCTGGACCTACTACCTGCCAACCAACTGCTTGCTATCATGGGCATGTGCCGAGCCAGTTCATACGGCGTGGGATGCGGCGCGAGCAAATCTGCTGGGGCGCGCGCGCCACCGTAATCGCGGTGTACGCGCACATGACGACGGCGTGGGCGGCGGAGGGCAGGAGTGGCAGAGCTGTACGCGTCCGGCAGGGAGAGGCTTTGCCGTCGCGGCGAAGCAGACGCGAGTGGACGGGAAAGAGACGCGACGGGGCCGCGGTGCTGCCGCGGTAGAGCCGTCCGTTCCGTGTCTTGCTCGAACCGGGGCCGCTTTCGTGCGGAGGGGCCGAGACGTCGGCGTCTGGATCTGGTGGTTGTCTTTTGCGTGGAGCAGTCCGTCGCCGTTGTCTGACGTCCCCGCTTGTGTTTTTATTCATGTGTTACAGATCGCAATGGCCGTGTGTGGATGTCGTTGAGGAAAGCGCGTAATGAACAGTACATGCAAGCAGTGATGGAGAAGATCAAGACGGTGACAAGGCTGACTCGTCAACATGACGGATCTCCTCCTCCTGCTACTTAGGCGCTGTGGTTTTTGGATTTCTGCCCTTTCCGTGTTTTCTTTGCTGTTATTCTTGTCGGAAGGGCTTGAAGACACTTATCCGCAACTTGTTATGGTCTGTAATAACGACTTATGTGTGTGTGATGACGTTGCCCTGGTGGCTTTATTAATTTAAAGCCGGACGTATCTACGTCTACGTTTCAAAAAAAGATCGCAATGGCGTATCACGGTGCACATTATCTGAATGTCTCTTATTTGGGAAACGTTATAAATCACCCGGCGGATCGCAGGCAGGTGTCCGCCCCCTTCGCTGCACGCCATCACCATAAGATTTTGCAACTAGCCCGTTGTTGTAATATCTCTCATCGCAACAAAAACTTTGTTTCAGGATCTGAATCCTTGAGAGAAATCGCTCCTCGTGCTCCTCCTGATCTCCCATCGAGTCCGCCGCCTTCCCATGCTGCTCTGACTGCCTCGAGCTCGCCGTGGATCCATCGTCGAGATCCGTCCGACGCTCCACTGGTGTGAGAGGGGTCTGCTTCTGCAGCCCGACCCCCGCACGTCATGGTGTTGCAAGTGTCGACGTCGCCGCCTCGCTGCGATGACCGTCGCTCGAGGGGCACGCCCGAGCTCCGCTCTGGCCTCGCCTCTCGCCTCCGTTGCTGCTCTGGCCGGCGATGCTTTTCTATACTTTTCCCGCAACAACGCACCACGCGGACACATCATCTTTTTGGGTAAAGAAATCCCGCAACATTATTCATGTTGCAAAAGTCCTCCCACAACTAAGGTCTTGTTGCGAAAATATAAAGATGGAAAAAATTGCAACACAATCTTTATTGCAAATGTTCCTGCAACAAGACCTTTGTTGCAAACGATTTTACAACAAGACCTCTATTACAAATGTTTCTGCAACACAAAGTTTGTTGCAGTGATGAGAAAGGTGTTGAGCCACCGCATAACATCTCATCTAACGACCGCGGAGGCGACAGGTCTTTTAAAAAGATCCGTCGGCCGACGCCTAGTAGACTCCTATTTCAACAATAACCCAATAATCATAACTCAAGACGTCAATAGTTTTATGTCCTTTATTTCAACATGATATCTCATCTGTATTGTCGCTTATCCTTCTTTCAATCCTCGCCGACGGTGATCTCAGTGCTCACATAGTCACAACATGTCTGAATGTGGTCAATCCTAAAATTGGAGTTAGGCTTTAAATGATATGGATATTTTTCAAAAGTGTTTCATATTAAAATATGCTTTCCTTTCCACCACGTGAGGCTTTGCCGAGGCGTGCATGCGCGGTTATAGATGGTTTCTTTCGTCTTCAGTATCGCATGTGTGATGATTTATTTCGACACTGATATGAAAGAAAGATGGATTGTACGCTATTGATTATGGTTGCACCATAAATATCATTTTCAAAATGGTTAACAACTAAAATAACATCATATTCACTTTCTACATAATTTTCTAATTAAATTATGTATACAATATGTTAAAATTGGAGTTATGGTTAAAATATATTGATATTTTTCAAAACCTTTTGATATGGACTACATGTTGATTAACCCACATATCGGGGGGGGGGG
>LR738711.1:832792229-833027332 GCA_902687465.1 Secale cereale | reverse complement strand
GCGGGGGCGACGACATTTATAGGAGGGGGGTGCTGCTTGGAGGAGGTGGCAAGGCAGCGGCCGGCGGCGGCGGTGTCCGGCTTGGACACGAGTCCGGCGCGGCGCGGGGAGGGCGGTGGCAAGGCGCGGGCCTGGCTCGGCTGGGCCTTCGGCCCAGTCGGGCACGGGACTCCTATTTTTTTTTAAAAAACGCCAAAACTACGAAAAATCCTAGAAAATAAAATAAAACTCTAAAAATGCCAAAACAAATTTTCACCGTCTAAACGAAATATTTAGAACAAGATGCACATTTTTCTTGGCCCTAAATGCATTTTTGAAAACATGCAATTTTCCTAATTCAAATAAAAACTCCAAATAAAACTTATTTGATTTTTTTGTTAAATCCTCAGTATTTCTGTATTTTTGGAAGAGTCATTTTACTCCCTCTCTCATATTTTTATATTAGAAATACTTGAAGATAAAATAAATAAAATCAAATGATCCTATTTTCAAAATTTGAGAAACCTCAAATATGAAAATAACGAAATCTTCAACTCTCTCCGAGGGTCCTTGAGTTGTGTAGGATTTCTTGGATCCACCAAAAGCAAAATAATGATATTCAATGATGATCTAATGTATAACATTCCAAATTAGAAATTTGGGATGTTACAAACCTACCCCCCTTAAGATGAATCTCACCCTCGAGATTCGGGTTGGCTAGAAAATAGGTGAGGGTGGTCCTTCCGCACGTCTTCCTCTCGTTCCCAGGTAGCTTCATCCTCGGTGTGGTGGCTCCACTGAACTTTGCAAAATTTGATAACCTTGCTGCGGGTGACTCGGCTGGCATACTCAAGAATCTTGACTGGTTTCTCTTCATAGGTCAAATCACTGTCTAGCTGAATTGCTTCCAATGGTACTGTATCCCTTAGCGATATCTCAGCCATCTCGGCGTGGCATTTCTTCAACTGGGTGATGTCTACACACTCTTCTACTCTTGTAGACTATGTTGGGCCTCCAAGCGCAGAGGTTTGCAGGACAGCAGCAATTTCCCTCAAGTGGATGACCTAAGGTTTATCGAACTCAGGGAAGTAGAGGTTGAAGATGGTCTCTCTCAAGCAACCCTGCAACTAAGATACAAGAAGTCTCTTGTGTCCCCAACACACCTAATACACTTGTTAGATGTATAGGTGCACTAGTTCGGCGAAGAGATGTTAAATGGCAAGTGATATGGATGGCAAAACAAAGTAATATAAATCTGTAATAAAAAGTGCAGCAAGCAAACAAGTGGTAAACGTGAGCACAAATGGTATTGCAATGGTGGAAACAAGGCCTAGGCTTCATACTTTCACTAGTGGCAACTCCCAACAACATTAACATAATCGAATCACATGATATTTCCCATAAAACATGCAATGGAGACGCACCCAGATGTCATTCCTCCGTGGTCAAGAGAGGACGAGAATTATGTAGGGCTACAAAAGCACATCTCAAAGTTCGTAGTTCTCAATCTAAGGATTTCCCAATGTCACCACGGCCATCCAAAGAGAGTCCCACAATCACCACAACATATCTAAAGGATAGTCAAAGACAAGCACCAAGAGACTCTCAATCTTCAATCAACACACAAGAGAGGAAATCACTCATGAAAATATTTTTCTAATCCATGTCCAATAGACCGCTGTCACCTTGGTCTCGGGGATTATACTAGATAAAGACAAGTGAGTACATCAATCCAATACATAGAGGAAGGGGAAATATCATGGGATCACCCTAGATTAACATAGCCTATGATCACAACGAAGATCACATCATGGGAGAGAGAATTGACCACATAGCTACTGGTAGAAACCTCAGCCCCGAGGAGGAACTACTCCCGCATCATGGAGGGAGGAAGCAACGTCGATGGAGATGAATCCGGGGGCACTTCC
Source organism: Secale cereale (assembly GCA_902687465.1). Lineage (NCBI taxonomy): Eukaryota > Viridiplantae > Streptophyta > Magnoliopsida > Poales > Poaceae > Secale > Secale cereale. The sequence goes on along the minus strand of LR738711.1, from coordinate 833,025,425 downwards.
CCATCCCGACAGGGTGCCGGCACAGGAATTCTGGTCCCCCGAAGCTTGATGGCGATGGCGGCGGAGATCGGAATTGCATCTGGAGAAAAGGGGTCTGGAATCAGGGTTTCTGCGACGCGGTGTAAATATATGCCAAAGGGGGTCGCCAGGGGAGCTCACGGGGGCCCAGGCGCCCCCCCCCGGCGCGGCCTGGAGGGGGGCCGCGTGGCCAGGGCGCCTGGAGCCCTGGTGGCCCCCCTCCGGCCCTACTTTGGCCGCATGGAAGCTTCCAGAACGCTGATTTTTATATATTTTTCCCGGAATTTTTCTGGCAGTTTACGTAATGGGAAAACCTGAAATACAAAAACAACATAAAACAGAAACTGGCACTGGGGTGCACTGAGTTAATAGGTTAGTCCAAATATGATCAAAAGTCTATGGAAGTGCATAAATATCATAGCAATATCACACAAAAGAGGCATGGAGCAAGCAGAAATTATAGATACGTTTTGGACGTATCAACATCCCCAAGCTTAATTCCCGCTCGTCCTCGAGTAGGTAAATGATAACAAGCATAATTTCTGTGGTGACATGCTATTAACCATATAAGGACTTTTTATAGTCACATGACAAGTGCTTACTGAGACAATGAATCTGTAGTAGTTAAGTTGCCTCATGAGAAAGTCACAAAGAACTGGAAGTTTTACAATATGATACCGAAACACTCAATAGATTTGTAGTGAGCATGGTGTGCAAACATGACAAAGTGATACCTCGCTTGCCCCCTTTAGTGAAGCAAAACATAAATGCAGGGGCACCTCCAAGGTTCAAGTGACGACTAGATACAATGATTTCAGAATAAACGATATCATAATCATGCAAAAGACAATGGTACTTTGGGACAATGCACATTACACTCAGAATGACAATCATGCTCTCAATAGTTGGTGCTTTAAAGAAGGTGGAGACTCTCGAACCGTGGCTTTTGTTGGCAAGGTTGAAAACCCGTGGTCGGAAACAAAAACTAAACATGTACCAGAGCTCTTGGTTTTAAAAACAGAGGTAATAATTATTATTTTAGAATATGCATATTTCGTCAACGAATGCTAGCAGATAACTCAATCACTTCTTGAGCTGGACAAGTTTCGAGGAACGGCTCCCGAATGAGGACGATCACATCCTCTTAATCTCCTTTGTTTATCACTGCCAAAGTTTTCTGATTTCTCATGAACAAAGCGTGAAGGAGGGTTTGTTTGTTTGTATATTTTTTAATGAGCCGGGCGCACTCTATGGCAGTTCCTTCTCGTATTATGGGTTTGCACATTAGACATGCAATCCCGGGGTGAAGCTTGTCCAACTTAAAAAGATCATGAATTAACTACTACTTCCTCATGAGCTAAAACAGAGGCACAAAAGAGAAATGCTTTTTTGAATAATTTCGAGATGGTACATGAAAGTCTTCGTTAGGAATGGCAGGTAAATACCATGTATAGGAAGGTATGGTGGACTCATATGGCATAACTGGTTTAAAGGATTTTGGATGCACAAGCAGTCAGTCCGCCTAGTACAGGCGAATGTTAGCAAAAGACTGGGAGCGACCAACTAAAAGAGCAATGACGGTCATAATCATGCAGAGCGACAAAACAACATTGAATCAGGCATGGAAGTTATATCGCTACTCAGAAACTAAAGATCATCAAGGCTTGATAGACTTTCTTTACAGTCTTAAATATGCGTGAGCATACGCCAAGTCAATCAAAATAAATTCCTGGAGGGAGGTATCACTGAACCATACCACATCATAGGCAAACAAATCATGTTGGTACTCCAATAACACATTGAGAACCCCCCATCTATTTGAGACTAACCATAAGAAAACATGAACTACTAAGCATCATTATGCACATAACATTTTTATCATAGACATATCAACCAGTGCAACAGAAGCCAACTCTCTTAATAAGATAAGCATGATAACTAAAGAGAGTTCCAGCGACCAACTAAACAAAAGCTCTTTAAAAAGATAAGCATGAAAACTAAAGCTAAACATGATAGTAGCTATTGAAAGACCAAGAACATACACAGCAAAGATAGACATGAAAATTCTATGTTGTGTTCCAGGTTGAAGTGGAGCGTGTTTCTCTCCCACACAAAGAAAGCTGAGTTCCAACTCGTTATGAAAAGCAAGCAAAGCTAAAGAAAACTAAAAAGGAAACTAAAAGCAAGACGCTCCAAGCATAGCACATAACACATGAAGTGATAAAAATATAGTGGAACGAAAGACGAACTGATAATTGTTGATGGAGAAGGGGATGCACGGGGGCATCCCCAAGCTTAGATGCTTGATTATTCTTGAATATGTCTTGGGGGGTGCACGGGGGCATCCCCAAGCTTGAGCGTTTGACACTCCTGAATCTTTTTATCATCTTCCCTCGCACACTTGAAAACTCCCTTCATACATAACTCATCATAATCTGATTAGCGAGGTTAGTACCCTTAATAAAATAATTTTTCCTTGCTGGAAATAAGGATATTCTTGAAGGTCGACTGTTTCTCAAGATTGCCAAAAGGTTTTTGTAAAGAAAAAGCAAGCTCAAGGTTTGCAAAATGAAGGAAAGGCAAAACATGACAGAATCTGTGAAAAACAGACCAGCAGGTAGTAAATGATTTTTTCGGCGCACTTCTGCAACTCAAATCAAAAAACTCAGAACAGACGCCCGAAAGCCAATTGTATAGAGAACGCTGTCGAAAAAATTCAGACCAAAAAGATGATCCGGTGATTTTATACGAATTTTTCTGTCCAAGGACAGAATCTGTTTCCTGGACAGCTCGTCACAACTTTTGAACTTTCTTGCAATCAGAGGCTACACTTGGCACAAAGCTGAAAAGTAAAGATACAATGATGATGCTACTGTAGTAACAACATCAAGACACAACAAAAGCAAAATAAAATTTTATTCATTGTGGGCTGCCTCCCAAAAGCGCTTTCTTTTATGCCTTTAAGCTAGGCATAAGACTTTAATGATGCTCTCGTAGGAATAAGAGTTGAAGAACAAAAGAGAGCATCAAGAAGCAAATACCAAACACGTTTAAGCCTAACATGCTTCCTATGCATAGAAATATTGCAATAGAATAATTCATTGAAGCACAAAGCAATAAGCATAGGAAGACAAAACAAGTGCAGCTTCAAAACCTTCAACATAAAGAGAGGGAACTTGATATTATTGAAATATCTATAAGCATATGTTCCCTTCTCATAATAATTTTCAGTGGGATCATGAATAAACTCAACAATATAAGCATCACATAAAGCATTGTTACCATGATCCACAAACAAAAAGGTACTCTTACTCTCCACATAAGCATCTTTGGGGAGCCCATGGTTAGGACATTTTAGCATTAATGTTTTCAGTCTCCCCCAAGCTTGAGCTACGCTCTCTCCGTCACGAGACCTAAAGTTATAGATATAGTTCCTGTCTCGATGAATTTCATGAAGAGGATAAAACTTAGTATAAAAGAGAGACATAAGCTCTTGCCAATCAAGCAAGTGCGAGTTATCGAGAAGCTTATACCAATCTGAAGCTTTATCTATAAGTGATACGGCGAACAATTTACTCATGACAAACTCCCTTGATACACCTGCAAGCTTAAATAATGAACATAGTTGTGACATATATAGCAAGTGTTCACCGGGATGTCTGTCTCCTGCATAACGATTAGCCAAAACATAACCGATAATACCAGCCGGTATTTTATAGGGCACAATTTCAGTAGGAGGAGGAGCAACCACCACAGGTGTGGGGCGTCTTCCCACAAGCAACGAACTAAGAGTGCGGTTTTCCATAAACATAACTAGTGAAATAAAAACAAGAAACAAAAAGATTTAATTGCAAGATCTAAAGATATACCTTCAAGCGCTCACCTCCCCGGCAACGGCGCCAGAAATAGCTTGATGTCTACACACGCTTCTACTCTTGTAGACTATGTTGGGCCTCCAAGCGCAGAGGTTTGTAGGACAGTAGCAATTTCCCTCAAGTGGATGACCTAAGGTTTATCGAACTCAGGGAAGTAGAGGTTGAAGATGGTGTCTCTCAAGCAACCCTGCAACTAAGATACAAGAAGTCTCTTGTGTCCCCAACACACCTAATACACTTGTTAGATGTATAGGTGCACTAGTTCGGCGAAGAGATGTTAAATGGCAAGTGATATGGATGGCAAAACAAAGTAATATAAATCTGTAATAAAAAGTGCAGCAAGCAAACAAGTGGTAAACGTGAGCACAAATGGTATTGCAATGGTGGAAACAAAGCCTAGGCTTCATACTTTCACTAGTGGCAACTCCCAACAACATTAACATAATCGAATCACATGATATTTCCCATAAAACATGCAATGGAGACGCACCTGGAGGTCATTCCTCCGTGGTCAAGAGAGGACGAGAATTATGTAGGGCTACAAAAGCACACCTCGAAGTTCGTAGTTCTCAATCTAAGGATTTCCCAATGTCACCGCGGCCATCCAAAGAGAGTCCCACAATCACCACAACATATCTAAAGGATAGTCAAAGACAAGCACCAAGAGACTCTCAATCTTCAATCAACACACAAGAGAGGAAATCACTCATGAAAATATTTTTCTAATCCATGTCCAATAGACCGCTGTCACCTTGGTCTCGGGGATTATACTAGATAAAGAGAAGTGAGTACATCAATCCAATACATAGAGGAAGGGGAAATATCATGGGATCACCCTAGATTAACATAGCCTATGATCACAACGAAGATCACATCATGGGAGAGAGAATTGACCACATAGCTACTGGTAGAAACCTCAGCCCCGAGGAGGAACTACTCCCGCATCATGGAGGGAGGAAGCAACGTCGATGGAGATGAATCCGGGGGCACTTCCCCGTCCCGGCAGGGTGCCGGCACAGGAATTCTGGTCCCCCGAAGCTTGATGGCGATGGCGGCGGAGATCGGAATTGCGTCTGGAGAAAAGGGGTCTGGAATCAGGGTTTCTGCGACGCGGTGTAAATATATGCCAAAGGGGGTCGCCAGGGGAGCTGAGGGGGGCCCAGGCGCCCCCCCCGGCGCGGCCTGGAGGGGGGCCGCGTGGCCAGGGCGTCTGGAGCCCTGGTGGCCCCCTCCGGCCCTACTTGGCCGCATGGAAGCTTCCGGAACGCTGATTTTTTATATATTTTTCCCGGAATTTTTCTGGCAGTTTACGTAATGGGAAAACCTGAAATACAAAAACAGCAGAAAACAGAAACTGGCACTGGGGTGCACTGAGTTAATAGGTTAGTCCAAATATGATCAAAAGTGTATGGAAGTGCATAAATATCATAGCAATATCACACAAAAGAGGCATGGAGCAAGAAGAAATTATAGATACGTTTTGGACGTATCACTGGGAAACGTGGAATACATCGTGAACTCCTGACAATCCTTCGGGCAATTCCAACTTGTAGGCTACTTCCCCCCATACGTTCCAAAATTTTGTATGGTCCTACAAAACGTGGAGCTAGCTTTCCCTTAACTCCAAAGCGCTTAACTCCTCGAAGTGGAGATACTCGAAGATAAACTAGGTCTCCGACTTCGTAAACTATCTCTTTGCGTTTTGAATCCGCGTAGCTCTTCTGCCTGGACTGGGCTACCTTGAGCCTATCGCGAATAAATTTTACCTTCTGCTCCGATTCCTTGACCAAATCTGGTCCAAACAACTGGCGGTCTCCAACTTCGTCCCAAGACAACGGGGTCCTACACCTCCTTCCGTATAAGGCTTCAAAAGGGGCCATCTTTAGACTGGATTGATTACTGTTGTTGTAAGAGAACTCCCCATAAGGAAAATTGTCGTCCCAACTAGATCCATAATCTAGCGCACAAGCTCTCAGCATATCCTCCAAAATCTGATTGACTCTCTCAATCTGTCCATCTGTCTGTGGATCAAAAGCTGTACTAAACTCTAGCCTGGTACCCAAAGTTTCGTGTAACTGATTCCAGAACTTTGAGGTAAACTGGGTTCCTCTATCTGATACGATGCTCCTCGGAACTCCATGCAGGCATACGATCCTGGTCATGTATATCTTTGCCAACTTCGCACTAGTGTAAGTAGTCTTCACTGGGATGAAATGAGCTACCTTCGTCAAACGATCGACTACAACCCAAATCGAGTCATAGCCTGAACGAATTCTGGGTAGTCCCGTAATAAAATCCATGCCTAGCTTATCCCACTTCTTTTCGGGTATTGGCAATGGTTGTAACAATCCTGCCGGCTTCTGATGCTCTGCCTTCACTCTCTGACATACATCACAAACGGCTACATACTCCGCAATATCCTTCTTCATACCGGTCCACCAGAAAGTATCCTTCAAGTCCAAGTACATCTTGGTATTTCCTGGGTGAATCGAGTATGGTGAATCATGGGCTTCTTGCAGAATCAACTTCCTGATCCCTGGGTCGCTAGGCACATACACACGGTCCTCAAACCATAGGGTGTCATGCTCATCATCACGAAATCCTTTAACCTTTCCTTTGCTTATCTTCTCCTTTATAGAGGCAACCTCCTCGTCAGTTTTCTGAGCTTCTCTGATTTTATCCATCAGGGTAGACTGAATCTCCAGTGTTGCTACATAGCCTCTCGGAACTATCTCCAAACATAGCTCGCGAAGGTCCTCGGCTAACCCTTTCGGTAAATCCTCCGTCATTAGTGTGTTGACATGGCTCTTATGGCTTAGCGCATCGGCTACCATGTTAGCCTTTCCGGGATGGTAATGCAATCTCATATCATAATCCTTGATGAGTTCCAACCATCTCCCTTGTCTGAGATTTAGCTCCTTCTGAGTGAATATATACTTCAAACTCTTGTGATCCGTATATACCTCACAATGGTTTCCAATGAGGAAATGTCTCCAAGTCTTGGATGCATGAACTACGGCTGCTAACTCCAAATCATGAGTGGCATAGTTCAACTCATGAGGTTTCAGTTGTCGTGAAGCATACGAAACAACTCTTCCTTCCTGCATAAGAACTGCTCCAAGTCCTCGACGTGAAGCGTCGCAGTACACCTCATAGTCCTTATGTTGATCTAGCAAAATCAACACACGTGATGAGACCAAACGTTTCTTTAGTTCCTGGAAACTGGCCTCACATTCTTCTGTCCAATTGAACTTGGTATCCTTCTTTAACAACTCCGTCATAGGCTTGGCAATCCTTGAGAAATTCTCAATAAATCTCCGGTAGTATCCTGCAAGTCCCAGAAAACACCGGATCTCTCCAACTATTGTTGGTGCTTCCCAATTTGTCACAGTGTCAACCTTGCTGGGATCTACTGCTATTCCTTCTCTGGATATAACATGTCTGAGGAATCCAACTTCTTTCAACCAAAACTCACATTTGCTGAACTTGGCGTATAACTGATGTTCTCTGAGTTTCTCAAGTACTAACCGCAAATGCTCTTTATGTTCCTCTTCATCCTTTGAGAAGATCAATATATCATCTATGAACACCACGACGAACTTATCCAAGAACTCCATAAACACCTTGTTCATCAAGTTCATAAAGTATGCTGGTGCGTTAGTCAGACCAAAAAACATAACGGTATACTCGTACAACCCATACCTGGTGGTAAAGGCCGTCTTAGGTGTATCCCGCTCTCGAATCTTCAATTTATGGTATCCTGGTCGCAGGTCGATCTTGGAAAATACCTTAGCTCCTTGCAATCTATCGAATAGATCATTGATCATCGGCAGTGGATACTTGTTCTTGATTGTTACTTCATTCAATCCTCGATAATCAACAACCATTCTTAATGATCCGTCCTTCTTCTCCACTAGAAGTACTGGCGACCCCCAAGGCGAAGAACTTGGGCGAATGTAAACTTTCTCCAGTAACTCCTTAATCTGTTTCTTAATCTCCTCCAAATCTTTTGCGGGCATCCTGTATGGTCTCTTAGATATTGGCCCTGTGCCTGGTAAAAGCTCGATCAAAAACTCAATATCTCTATCTGGTGGCATGCCTGGCAGCTCCTCTGGAAATACGTCAGGGAAATCTCTCACCACTGGTACTTCCTCCTGAACAACTCCTGATAATGAATTTACTCTGTTCCTTTTCGGTACATGCCGAGATACATACTTGATCCTTCTTCCTTCTGGTGTAGTAAGCAAAATGGACTTACTGGCGCATTCAATGTTCCCTCCGTACTTAGATAACCAATCCATGCCTAATATCACATCCAATCCTTCAGATTCCAATACTATTTGGTCCGAAGGGAATGTGTAGTTACCAATCCTTAATGGCAATTGATCACACCATAATTTGGCCATATACTCTGCTCCAGGTGAGGTTACTAACATGGGTGACCTAAGGGCTTGGGTTGACAGCTTATACTTATTCACAAATCCCCTTGAAATGTATGAATGCGATGCACCAGTATCAAAAAGAACGAGTGTAGTAAAGGACTTAACTAAAAACTTACCTATTACTGCATCTGGCTGAGCTTCAACCTCCTCCACGCTAACATGGTTCACGTGTCCCCTATTAAAATGGTTCGGCTTCTTTCAAGAGCTTACATTGCCATTTCCATTCTGGGCTTCTGGACATTCATTGGCGTAATGTCCCGTCTTCTGGCATTTATAGCAAGTGACTTCGCTCAGGTCTCGCTTGGCTGGTGTTGCTGGGTTGGTACGGTTCTGTCCGTTGCTTCCTCCATTCCCATTACCATTCTTGGGGCCACTATGATTGTGCGAGCTACCCCCTCCATGGGTATGTTGAAATTGTCCTACCGGTTTAGGGCTAAAACGTGGCTTCTGTTGAGCTCCAGAATTGTACTTTCCTTGTCCATACTTCCTCTTACGGTTTTCAATCTGTTGATGCTTCCCTTCAATCATTAGAGCTCGATCAACCAATTCCTGGTAGTTGTTGAAGATTGCTACCATCAACTGTACGCTCATCTCATCATTCAACCCTTCCATAAATCTTTCCTGCTTAGCGGCATCTGTGGCCACATCATCTGGGGCATAACGAGATAGAGTACTAAACTCATCTACGTACTGAGCCACAATACGATTTCCTTGGCGCAAGTTGCGAAACTCCCGCTTCTTCATGCTCATAGCTCCGGTTGAGACATGGGCGGTATGGAAAGCTTGCTGAAACTGATCCCAAGTAACATTGGCTATGGGGAAAGTGGCTGTGTAGTTCTCCCACCATGCTGCGGCTGGTCCAGACAACAGATGTGCGGAAAATCGCACCTTCTCAGCATCTGAGCAGTTAGCAGTGGTCAAATCCCTTCCAATCTTGCGCAGCCAGTCATCAGCGACTATAGGTTCAATGCTACTAGTGAACACTGGTGGTTGTAACCTTAGGAAACGGGTCAGGTTATCCACGGGTGGTTGTGGAGGGTTGTTGTTGTTCTGGTTGTTCTGAGTGTTCTGGACAAGAAGTTGCATCAAAGTGTTCTGCTGCTGGATCAACTGAGTGAGCTCAGGGGGAAACTCAAATCCGGGCTCACGTCTTGGAGGCATCTAATGGGTGTAGAGGGAAGAGATTAGAATAGAAAAGAGGTCTAAGGGAAAATCACTACCCAAATGCACATGAGACGAACACAAACATATCACACCAAGATCAATTTCAAACAAAGGGCTTACACGGATCTAACGTTACAAAAGTGCTCTAAGTCTACTAGATGAAAAAAAACTACTAGTCATAGGATGGTCTTCTAGAAATTTTGATCGGCAGAGGGTTCCATGATGTCAACTCCGGCTTCATCTTCATAGTCCTCATCATCACTATCATCGGGGTCTGAGTCCGTGTCGTCAAGGATGATGTAGTCTTCAGGACAAATCTCCTTGGGTTCTTCTTCCTCTTCTTCCCCTCCTGGTGCTGGATCTCCCATGAATACTCCTAGCTTCCATGTCAAATCATCATTCTTCTCCACAAGTATTAACATCTCCTCCTCGTATCCGTCGCGTGTTGACTTGAGTTCCTCCTCTAACTCCAAGTTTCGGGTTAGTGCTTTCTTCAAGTCTATCATCCCTGCACACATCTGGTGCTCCTGGCGACGAATGTGCTGGTTTAACTCTTGAATGAACGCGGCAATGGACCTGTCCTTCCGGGTGTTGATCATGTCCCACCGCTCATCTCGACGTCCAAAAATCTGGTAGATAGTGTCCTTCAGCTCCTACTTGTAGACTTCTCCAATCCTTCCCATAGTGATGTGGGCTGCCATACTCCTGCCTCGGCTCCATGTAGGCGCATTAAAGGAAAACTCTATGGGTGCGGTGACGGGCATGAACGTCCTTCCTGGAACTTGAGCTTGAATCAACCAGCGCTCCTCTTCAGGTAAAGTGGCATTGTAGGTTCCAGTGAAGCTGGGTAGTCCGATGTTTAGATATCTTGTGACTTCCTTCAGGTGTCGTCCGAATGGTGTATCTTCATCGGGTTGCGTGAACTTGTTCCTTGCATCCGTCAACCTAAAAGAGTAGAAAAGATGAGGAGTCAGAAAAGAGAAGAGTGAATAGTGCTCTAGGGTTTTAGCTTAGTGGTTGTGTCCTACAGTCATCGTGTGCTCTGATACCATCTTGTAGCGACCAGACCTCTAACAGTCTGATCTCTGTGCATCAGTGTCATCCCTGGATCAGTAATGCTGACACGCACAGTACTTGAAGGAATTATAACAGAGTGGCAATCACACACTTATTACATCGAAAGTTCCAAAGATGAACTTATTACAATAAAAATGGTTTAAGGCCATCTAACAATGATAACAGCGGAAGGCTTGGAAGATAAGTGAGTCCATCAACTCCAACGGCATCACTGAGTATAGAACCACGACCTAAAAGGCACCTTACTCGTCGTCTGAAAAGTCTGCAACATGAACGTTGCGGCCCGAAAATGGGTCAGCACATGGAATATGCTGGCAAAGTAACACATAGAGTGTAACAAAAGTAAAACTATACTATATGCAATATGGCTGGTGGAAAGCTCTATGGTTATAGTTTTTGCATAAAGCCAATTTTCCCTACTGCAGAGGAATAGAATTTTAATTTAACTATCATGGTAGTTGAAACATCATTGAGAAGGTTCACCTAACTCAATCCCAATTAAAGTAAACATTAACCCAACAATTACCTTTTTAGAGTGATGAGATACACATGATAATCCAAATACTAGATACTCAAAATTTCCATAACCGGGGACACGGCTAATCATGATTAGTTTGTACACTCTGCAGAGGTTTGTGCACTTTTCCCCACAAGACTCGATCTCCTTCGTTGGGATTCTCGCACTACATGTTGTTTGAGAAACGGATGACCGAGACATAATCTTTCAGAAGCACTAGCACCTTACGATCGGGTGGACCGTACCAACCTACATGCCCTACATCTGCTAGTCCACCACTGTAAGAGTTCGCACGACTTAGTCAACTATGCTAGAGCCCATAATAGCTTGTGGCTGCACACGGAAGTTTCTAGTATGAAATACCTCATGATCCCTTTGAGCCTGGGTGGCGGTCCATAAAGAAAAACAACATGCAATCGCTGGAATACCCAGGTGCCTCAATCCACCCAGATGTGCGTTCAAGTTGCCACCTGAAGTTGAACCATTAATTAATAATCTCACATCTGTCATGGATACACTCACCCAATCCACGTCTACTAGCATAGCATGACCTAACAGCAAACATAGAAATAACTCCCAAGGGTTTGAATGTAATGCAGGTAATAGGTACTACCTCATCTACTTCCCAGTCCCACATGTTATTTGATCCTACTCATGCAATGTGCTTGAGGATAATACTAATGCAATGAAAACTGGGTATTTGAAAGTATGATCAAAGTGTTACTTGCCTTGCTGATGATCCGCAAAACCTAGAGATTCAAAGTAGCAAGCGGCGCACTCCGGGTACTCTATCGCAAACAAACAAGCACACAATAAGTACTTAACTAATGCATGGGTAAAACTCAAATAAGAGATCTAACCAGAAAGTTCAACTTAAGAACTCCGGTTTTGCAAAAGAATCAAACCAAACGAAACAACGAAGGTCAAACGACGAAAAGAACCAACTACGCTACCAATCAGGACCTAAGTCAAAATTTAACAGAAGAAAACGCTTGGTTGACTAGGTTAAACGGAAAGAGGGTTTCGAGACGAAACTCCAGGCGCTTGAATCGCCTGATTCCGATAAACAAGCGAAAAGATAAACTAGAACGAAGATCGGATCAGAAATCGCGATAAAAAAATAACTACAAAAAAGAAAACTGAAGAACAGCTGAACGAACGGATGTTCGTTAGCTGGGACTAAACGACGAATTCGTTCGTTAAAACGAACGAACGGGCGAACGCTCGCTAAACAACTGAACCGAGATAAAAAACGGATCTAAACTAAAAAAACGATCTAGGGTTTCTAAAAAAACGGGGTGGTTTTCTACCGAAAACCGGCGGCAGCGCGGCTACCTCGTCGGACTCCGGCGGGGTGGCGTCGGCGGCGGGCGGCGTGGGCGGTGGCAGGCGAAGGCGGGGCTGCCAGCTGCGGCGGCGGCTTCTGCTGCGGCAAGCGGCGGCAGCGGCTGCGGTGCTGCGGCAGCGGCAGGGCGGTGATGGCTTCTCGCCCCTCGTTGGTTACCCCAAGTGGAAGGTTTGAGATGCAGTGTAGCGGTAGTTTTACCTTGGCAAAGATACCAAGGATCGAATTCCCCTGAGACTCCAAGGTTCAACAAGAAGGTGTCAACTGCTAACGGCGCCAGATACTTAGCAATTAACTGGACCTGCACAGAGATACAAATAACTTTGCTCCCAACGAGTACAGAGAGGTTGTCAATCCCTCCGGCCTTGTCGTTTACAAAGGATCAAACACAAGAGATAATAGTGATAGGTATTGCTGCAACTAGTAAGTAAAAACAGAAAGTAAATAGCGGATGTGATCAGTGATGGTAATATGGACCGGGGTCCCATGATGTTCACTAGTGATTTCTTTCTCCCAAAAGACGATAAAACAGCTATGTGAGGTAAACGAATTACAGCTGGGCAATTGACAGGATTATGTGCGCAAACCAATGCTAACTATGCTGCAAGAAAGGTTGAGGCTCAAAAGCATGGGCGGTACACCAAGGTAAGTAGACCGAAATCCATCTGCATCTACTACTAATCATCCACCTTGAGATATCTATCCAGAACATCTCGCTGGTATTAAGTTGCGAGTCCCACCCATAGTGTAAACTCAAAGCAACAGACAACTGCATTAAAAGAACTTTGCGTAAAGTAAACAATCCTTGCACCCGCAAGTACAAGCACCGTTGTTTTCCCCCTTGTGGCAACAACACATCCCCTAGACTCATGTTTCTGTCACTCAAGCTAGTCATCGAGGGGCATGAACCCACAATCAAGCATAACGTTCCCTCTTGGAGTTACTACCTACTACTTGGCCAAAGCAATAAACAGCAACGGAGAACATGCAAGAATTACTCAAGAACATAAATATGAAAGAGGTAAATCAAATATATTACTCACACACAATCTGAACATAATCTCATAATCCATCGGATCCCAGCAAACTCAACATAGCAACAGCATAAGGATTACATATGTGCCTCGATCATGTAGGGCAGCTCACGAGGTCTAATTAGTGAAGAACAAAGAGGGGAGGAGAACATCACATAGCTACTGGTCATGGACCCATGGTCCAAGGGGGACTACTCACAACTCATCCGGGAAGCGTCCATGGTGGTGGAGAGGCTCCCGGTGGTGGTTCTCCCCTCCGGCAGGGTGCCGGGAAGAGTTCTCCTGGTGCTCCCGATCTTGGAAGCGCGGCGGCGGCGGAACATAGATGAGATCGCGAAAAAGGGTTCCGTCCTCGAGGGTTTAGGGACGCGGTGTAAATATATGCCAAAGGGGGGCATCAGCGGAGACCTGGGGGGCCCAGTTGCCCCCCCGGCGCGGCCAGGAGGGGGGCCGCGCCACCAGGGCGCCTGGAGCCCCGGTGGCCCCCCTCCGGCCCTACTTTGGCCGTATGGAAGCTTCCGGAACGCTGATTTTTTATATAATTTTTCCGGGATTTTTCTGGCAGTTTACGTAATGGGAAAACCTGAAATACAAAAATAGCAGAAAACAGAAACTGACACTGGGGTGCACTGAGTTAATAGGTTAGTCCAAATATGATCAAAAGTGTATGGAAGTGTATAAATATCATAGCAATATCACACAAAAGAGGCATGGAGCAAGCAGAAATTATAGATACGTTTTGGACATATCAACATCCCCAAGCTTAATTCCTGCTCGTCCTCGAGTAGGTAATTGATAACAAGCATAATTTCTGTGGTGACATGCTATTAACCATATAAGAACTTTTCATAGTCACATGACAAGTGCTTACTGAGACAATGAATCTGTAGTAATTAAGTTGCCTCATGAGAAAATCACAAAGAACTGAAAGTTTTACAATATGATACTGAAACACTCAATAGATTTGCAATGAGCATGGTGTGCAAATATGACTAGGTGATATCTCGCTTGCCCCCTTTAGTGAAGCAAAACATAAATGCAAGGGCACCTCCAAGGTTTAAGTGACGACTAGATACAATGATTTCAGAATAAGCGAGATCATAATCATGCAAAAGACAATGTTAATTTGGGACAATGCACATTACACTCAGAATGACAATCATGCTCTCAATAGTTGGTGCTTTAAAGAAGGTGGAGACTCTCGAACCGTGGCTTTTGATGGCAAGGTTGAAAACCCGTGGTCGGAAACAAAAACTAAACATGTACCAGAGCTCTTGGTTTTAAAAACAGAGGTAATAATTATTTTTTTGAATATGCATGTTTCGTCAACGAATGCTAGCAGATAACTCAATCACTTCTTGAGATGGACAAGTTTCGAGGAACGGCTCCCGAATGAGGACGATCACATCCTCTTAATCTCCTTTGTTTATCACTGCCAAAGTTTTCTGATTTCTCATGAACAAAGCGTGAAGGAGGGTTTGTTTGTTGTATAATTTTTAATGAGCCGGGCGCACTCTATGCCAGTTCCTTCTCGTATTATGGGTTTGCACATTAGACATGCAATCCCGGGGTGAAGCTTGTCCAACTTAAAAAGATCATGAATTAACTACTACTTCCTCATGAACTAAAACAGAGGCACAAAAGAGAAATGCTTTTTTGAATAATTTCGAGATGGTACATGAAAGTCTTTGTTAGGAATGGCAGGTAAATACCATGTATAGGAAGGTATGGTGGACTCATATGGCATAACTGGTTTAAAGGATTTGGATGCACAAGCAGTCAGTCCGCTTAGTACAGGCGAAGGTTAGCAAAAGACTGGGAGCGACCAACTAAAAGAGCAATGACAGTCATAATCATGCAGAGCGACAAAGCAACATTGAATCAGGCATGGAAGTTATATCGCTACTCAGAAATTAAAGATCATCAAGGCTTGATAGACTTTCTTTACAGTCTTAAATATGCGTGAGCATACGCCAAGTCAATCAAAATAAATTCTTGAAGGAAGATATCACTAGACCATACCACATCATAGGCAAACAAATCATGTTGGTACTCCAATAACACATTGAGAATCCCCCAGCTATTTGAGACTAACCATAAGAAAACATGAACTACTAAGCATCATTATGCACATAGCATTTTTATCATAGACATATCGACCAGTGCAACAGAAGCCAACTCTCTTAACAAGATAAGCATGATAACTAAAGAGAGTTCCAGCGACCAACTAAACAAAAGCTCTTTAAAAAGATAAGCATGAAAACTAAGAGCTAAACATGACAGTAGCTATTGAAAGACCAAGAACACACACAACAAAGATAGACATGAAAATTCTATGTTATGTTCTAGGTTGAAGTGGAGCGTGTTTCTCTCCCACACAAAGAAAGCTGAGTTCCAACTCGTTATGAACAGCAAGCAAAGCTAAAGAAAACTAAAAAGGAAACTAAAAGCAAGACGCTCCATGCATAGCACATAACACATGAAGTGATAAAAATATAGTGGAACGAAAGACGAACTGATAATTGTTGATGGAGAAGGGGATGCACGGGGGCATCCCCAAGCTTAGACGCTTGAGTCTTCTTGAATATTTCTTGGGGGTGCATGGGGGCATCCCCAAGCTTGAGCGTTTGACACTCCTGAATCTTTTTATCATCTTCCCTCGCACACTTGAAAACTCCCTTCATACATAACTCATCATAATCTGATTAGCGAGGTTAGTACCCATAATAAAATAATTGTTCCTTGCTGGAAATAAGGATATTCTTGAAGGTCTACTATTTCTCAAGATTGCCAAAAGGTTTTTGCAAAGAAAAAACAAGCTCAAGGTTTGCAAAATGAAGGAAAGGCAAAACATGACAGAATCTATGAAAAACAGACCAGTAGGTAGTAAATGATTTTTTTGGGGCACTTCTGCAACTCAAATCAAAAAACTCAGAACAGACACCCGAAAGACAATTGTATAGAGCATGCTGTAGAAAAAATTCAGACCAAAAAGATGATCTGGTGATTTTATACAAATTTTTCTGTCCAAGGACAGAATCTGTTTCCTGGACAGCACGTCACAACTTTTGAACTTTCTTGCAATCAGAGGCTACACTTGGCACAAAGCTGAAAAGTAAAGATACAATGATGATGCTACTGTAGTAACAACATCAAGACACAACAAAAGCAAAATAAAATTTTATTCATTGTGTTCTGCCTCCCAAAAGCGCTTTCTTTTATGCCTTTAAGCTAGGCATAATGCAAAGAGATCAAGTCTTATCAAGAGTAAAAGAATAGCTAGCCCGTATAACGGACTCAAAAGGTAACTTAATCTTCTTTATAGGGAAGTGTTCCATCCCTTTCTTGAGAGGAAATTGGAATTTTATATTCCCCTCTTTCATGTCAATGATGGCACCAACGGTGCGAAGAAAAGGACGTCCCAAAATAATTGGACAAGAAGGTTCACATTCAATGTCCATAATAGTAAAATCAACGGGAACATAGTTGTCATTGACAATGATAAGAACATCGTCGATCCTCCCCAAGGGTTTCTTTATGGAAGAATCAACAAGACGAACACCAAAAGAACAAGAATCAAAAGGTTTCAATTTAAGCATATCATATATTCTTTTGGGCATAACGGAGGTACTAGCTCCAACATCACATAAAGCATAGCAAGAGAAGTTATTCAACTTAATTTTAATCATAGGATCCCAACCATCTTCTATCTTTCTAGGTATGGAGGCTTCTACTCTAAGTTTCTCCTCCCTAGCTTTGATGAGAGCATTAGTGATATGCTCTGTGAAGGCAAGATTAAGCATGCTAGTGCGGGGATCTTTAGCCATCTTGTGAAGGAAATCAATAACTTCGGTAAGGGTGCAATTATCAAAATCAAGGTCACTACTATCAAGTAAAGTGGTAGTGGTGTCCTTTAGGCTCACTTGTTTGGTAGTTTCTATGGTCATAGCATCACCATTAATAGGTCCAATGGGACCAGGAGTGCATTGGGTGCTAAGAGTTTGGATATCCTCAACAACTTGGATAGTAGCAACAGTGTGGTGGGTAGGAAGGTTCTTAATTCTATCTTCTTCCTCCTTTTCTCTAGCCCATCTCTCTTTAAGTTTAGCCAACATCCTATTGTTTTCATTAATTTGCACTTGAATAGCATTCATAGGAGTGACCTTCCTCTCCTCAAGAGGAGAAGTTCTAATTTTAAGGAATTCTACCTCATGGGCTAAATTGTCTACCTTCGAAGAGAGATTATCTAGTTTGTTTAGTGTTTCTTCTACACTCTTATTAAAGGCTTTTTGGGTAGTGATGAAATCTTTAAGCATAATCTCTAGTTCAGAAGTGGAGTTCTTGGTGCTAGGATAAGCATTGTTGTTCCCATAAGAATTAGAGGGGAACGGTCTAGGATTGCTACCAAAATTACTCCTATAAGCATTGTTATTGAAATTGTTTCTAGAGATAAAGTTCACATCTACTTGTTCTTGAGAAATCAAAGAATTTAAAGGAACATCACGAGGATCAATAGAAGATTGCTTCAAAAGTAGAGACATGATCGAGTCAACTTTTTCATTTAGGGAGGAAATCTCTTCGACAGAGGTTACCTTCCTACCCGTTGGAGCGCGTTCGGTGTGCCATTGGGAATAGTTGGTCATCATCTCATCGAGAAGCTTCGTGGCAGCACCAAGTGTAGTTGACATAAAGGTTCCTCCCGCGGCCGAATCTAACAAGTTCCGCGAGGTAAAGTTCAAGCCTGCATAAAAAGTTTGGATAACCATCCAAGTAGTCAAACCATGAGTAGGGCAGTTCTTGACAAGAGATTTCATGCGTTCCCAAGCTTGGGCAACGTGTTCATTATCCAATTGTTTAAAATTCATTATGTTACTTCTTAGTTGGATAATTTTAGCAGGTGGATAGTATTTTCCAATAAAAGCATCCTTGCACTTGTCCCAAGAATCTATGCTATTTCTAGGCAAGGATTGAAACCAAATTTTAGCTCCTCCTCTCAAGGAGAAAGGAAAAAGCTTAAGCTTAACAATATTACCATCTATTTCTTGGTACTTTTGCATATCACAGAGTTCAACAAAGTTGTTTAAGTGTAAAGCAGCATCATCTCCAGCACCGGAGAATTGATCTTTCATAACTAGGTTCAGTAAAGCAGGTTTAATTTCATAAGAAGGTGCTCAAGTGGCAGGTGTAGTGATAGGCGTGCAAATAAAGTCATCGTTGTTATGACTAGTGAAGTCACACAACTTGGTGTTCTCGGTGGAACCCATAGCAGCAAGCAAGCAAGATAACTATTTTTGTGATTTTCGATAAAAGATACTAAAGCAAAACTGAAAGGTAAACTAACAAGACTAAAAAGCAAAGTTAAAAGATAGCGTGCAACACCCCTATCTTGAAGAGTGGAGTCCCCGGCGACGGCGCCAGAAAACTTTGCTTGATGGCTTCTTGCCCCTCGTTGGTTACCCCAAGTGGAAGGTTTGAGATGCAGTGTAGCGGTAGTTTTCCCTTGGCAAAGATACCAAGGATCGAATTCCCCTGAGACTCCAAGGTTCAACAAGAAGGTGTCAACTGCTAACGGCGCCAGATACTTAGCAATTAACTGGACCTGCACACAGATACAAATAACTTTGCTCCCAACGAGTACAGAGAGGTTGTCAATCCCTCCGGCCTTGTCGTTTACAAAGGATCAAACACAAGAGATAATAGTGATATGTATTGCTGCAACTAGTAAGTAAAAACAGAAAGTAAATAGCGGATGCGATCAGTGATGGTAATATGGACCAGGGTCCCATGATGTTCACTAGTGATGTCTCTCTCCCAAAAGACGATAAAACAGCTATGTGAGGTAAACGAATTACAGCTGGGCAATTGACATGATTATGTGCGCAAACCAATGCTAACTATGCTGCAAGAAAGGTTGAGGCTCAAAAGCATGGGCGGTACGCCAAGGTAAGTAGACTGAAATCCATCTGCATCTACTACTAATCATCCACCTTGAGATATCTATCCAGAACATCTCGCTGGTATTAAGTTGCGAGTCCCACCCATAGTGTAAACTCAAAGCAACAGACAACTGCATTAAAAGAACTTTGGGTAAAGTAAACAATCCTTGCACCCGCGAGTACAAGCACCGTTGTTTTCCCCCTTGTGGCAACAACACATCCCCTAGACTCATGTTTCTGTCACTCAAGCTAGTCATCGAGGGGCATGAACCCACAATCAAGCATAATGTTCCCTCTTGGAGTTACTACCTACTATTTGGCCAAAGCAATAAACAGAAACGGAGAACATGCAAGAATTACTCAAGAACATAAATATGAAAGAGGTAAATCAAATATATTACTCACACACAATCTGAACATAATCTCATAATCCATCGGATCCCAGCAAACTCAACATAGCAACAGCATAAGGATTACATATGTGCCTCGATCATGTAGGGCAGCTCACGAGGTCTAATTAGTGAAGAACAAAGAGGGGAGGAGAACATCACATAGCTACTGGTCATGGACCCATGGTCCAAGGGAGACTACTCACAACTCATCCGGGAGGCGTCCATGGTGGTGGAGAGGCTCCCGGTGGTGGTTCTCCCCTCCGGCAGGGTGCCGGGAAGAGTTCTCCTGGTGCTCCCGATCTCGGAAGCGCGGCGGCGGCGGAACATAGATGAGATCGCGAAAAAGGGTTCCGTCCTCGAGGGTTTCGGGACGCGGTGTAAATATATGCCAAAGGGGGGCATCAGCGGAGACATGGGGGGCCCAAGCGCCCCCCGGCGCGGCCAGGAGGGGGGCCGCGCCACCAGGGCGCCTGGAGCCCCGGTGGCCCCCCTCCGGCCCTACTTTGGCCGTATGGAAGCTTCCGGAACGCTGATTTTTTATATAATTTTTCCGGGATTTTTCTGGCAGTTTACGTAATGGGAAAACCTCAAATACAAAAACAGCAGAAAACAGAAACTAGCACTGGGGTGCACTGAGTTAATAGGTTAGTCCAAATATGATCAAAAGTGTATGGAAGTGTATAAATATCATAGCAATATCACACAAAAGAGGCATGGAGCAAGCAGAAATTATAGATACGTTTCTGACGTATCAGGCGGTGCTACGGCGGCGGGGCGAGGCTGCGGCGGCGGGGCGGGGCGAGGGGTGAGAAGGGGCGGGGGCGTCGGCATTTATTGGAGGGGGCTGCTGCTTGGAGGAGGGGGCAAGGCAGCGGCCGGCGACGGTGGTGTCCGGCTCGAACACGAGTCCGACGCGGCGCGGGAAGGGCGGCGGCGCGGGAAGGGCCTGGCTCGGCTGGGCCTTCGGCCCAGTCAGGCACGGGACTCCTATTTTTTTAAAAAATGCCGAAACATCAAAAAATCCTAGAAAAAAATAAAACTCTAAAAATGCCAAAACAAATTTTCACCGTCTAAAAGAAATATTTAGAACAAGATGAACATTTTTCTTGGCCCTAAATGCATTTTTGAAAACATGCAATTTTTCCTAATTCAATAAAAACTCCAAATAAAACTTATTTGATTTTTTTATTAAATCCTCAGTATTTCTGTATTTTTGGAAGAGTCATTTTACTCCCTCTCTCATATTTTTATATTAGAAATACTTGAAGATAAAATAAATAAAATCAAATGATCCTATTTTCAAAATTTGAGAAACCTCAAATATGAAAATAACGAAATCCCCAACTCTCTCCGAAGGTCCTTGAGTTGCGTAAGATTTCTTGGATCCACCAAAAGCAAAATAATGATATGCAATGATGATCTAATGTATAACATTCCAAATTAGAAATTTGGGATGTTACAAGCTTGGGCCTGGTTTTTTAGGCCCGATGCCTGGGCCGGATGTTTTCTTCATTGGGCTCGGCTTGGCCCCACCCGAAGCCTGGCCCGGCCCGAGGGATGGCCAGGTATACCTACAAAGCTCGACTTGTTGAGAAAGGTTTTCCACAAGTTCAAGGAGTTAACTATGATGCGAATTTCTCACCCATAACAATGCTTAAGTCTGTCTGAATCATGTTAGCAATTGCCGTATTTTATAATTATGAAATTTGGCAAATGGATGTCAAAACTGCATTCCTTAACTGATATCTGAAAGAAGAGTTGTATATGATGCAATGATGTCTACTACGCAACCTTCTTCTTGTAGACGTTGTTGGGCCTCCACGTGCAGAGGTTTGTAGGACAGTAGCAAATTTCCCTCAAGTGGATGACCTAAGGTTTATCAATCCGTGGGAGGCGTAGGATGAAGATGGTTTCTCTCAAACAACCCTGCAACCAAATAACAAAGAGTCTCTTGTGTCCCCAACACACCCAATACAATGGTAAATTGTATAGGTGCACTAGTTCGGCGAAGAGATTGTGATACAAGTGCAATATGGATAGTAGATATAGGTCTTTGCAATATGAAGATATAAAAACAGCAAGGTAACTAATGATAAAAGTGGGCACAAACAGTATTGCAATGCTTTGAAACAAAGCCTAGGGTTCATACTTTCACTAGTGCAAGTTCTCTCAACAAGGATAACATAATTAGATCATATAAGAATCCCTCAACATGCAACAAAGAGTCAGTCCAAAGTCACTAATAGTGGAGAACAAACGAAGAGATTATTGTATGGTATGAAACCGCCTGAAAGTTATTCTTTCTGATCGATCTATTTAAGAGTTCGTAGTAAAATAACACGAAGCTATTCTTTACGTTCGATCTATCCTAGAGTTCGTACTAGAATAACACCTTAAGACACACATCAACAAAAACCCTAATGTCACCTAGATACAACATTGTCACCTCAAGTATCTGTGGGTATGATTATACGATATGCATCACACAATCTCAGATTCATCTATTCAACCAACACAAAGAACTTCAAAGAGTGCCCCAAAGTTTCTATCGAAGAGTCAAGACGAAAATGTGTGCCAACCCCTATGCATAGATTCCCAATGTCACGGAACCCACAAGTTGATCACCAAAACATACATCAAGTGAATCAATAGAATACCCCATTGTCACCACGGGTATCCCACGCAAGACATACATCAAGTGTTCTCAAATCCTTAAAGACTCAATCTGATAAGATAACTACAAAGGGAGAACTCAATCCATTACAAGAAGATAGAGGGGGAGAAGTATCATAAGATCCAACTATAATAGCAAAGCTCGCAATACATCAAGATCGTGCCATGTCAAGAACACGAGAGAGAGAGAGAGAGAGAGAGAGAGAGAGAGAGAGAGAGAGAGAGAGATAAAACACATAGCTACTGGTACATACCCTCAGCCCCGAGGGTGAACTACTCCCTCCTCGTCATGGAGAGCGCTGGGATGACGAAGATGGCCACCGGAGAGGGATTCCCCCTAAGTGATACATGTGTGTGAATACATAGACCACACCGTGTCCCTGGTAATGCTCTAGTTACTAGCTTGTTGATCAACAGATGGTTACAGTTTCCTAACCATGGACATTGGATGTCATTGACAACGGGATCACATCATTAGGAGAATGATGTGATGGACAAGACCCAATCCTAAGCCTAGCACAAGATCGTGTAGTTCGTATGCTAAAGCTTTTCCAATGTCAAGTATCCTTTCCTTAGACCATGAGGTTGTGCAACTCCCGGAAACCGTAGGAATACTTTGGGTGTGCCAAATGTCACAACGTAACTGGGTGGCTATAAAGGTGCACTACGGGTATCTCCGAAGGTGTCTGTTGGGTTGGCACGAACCGAGACCGGGATTTGTCACTCCGTATGACGGAGAGGTATCTCTGGGCCCACTCGGTAAGACATCATCAGAATGAGCTCAATGTGACTAAGGGGTTGGTCACGGGATGATGTATTACGGAGCGAGTAAAGAGACTTGCCATGACGAGATTGAACAAGGTATCGGTATACCGACGATCGAATCTCGGGCAAGTGTTATACCGATGGACAAAGGGAATCGTATGCGGGATTGATTGAATCCTCAACATCGTGGTTCATCCGATGAGATCATCGAGGAGCATGTGGGAGCCAACATGGGTATCCAGATCCCGCTGTTGGTTATTGAATGGAGAGTCGTCTCGATCATGTCTACGCGTCTCCCGAACCCGTAGGGTCTACACACTTAAGGTTCGATGATGCTAGGGTTGTAGAGATATAAGTATGCGGTAACCCGAAAGTTGTTCGGAGTCCCGAATGAGATCCCGCACGTCACGAGGAGTTCCGGAATGGTCCGGAGGTAAAGATTTATATATAGGAAGTCTAGTTTCGGCCACCGGGAGAATTTCGGGGGTCACCGGTATTGTACCGGGACCACCGGAAGGGTCCCGGGGGTCCACCGGGTGGGGCCACCTATCTCGGAGGGCCCCATGGGCTGAAAGTGGAAGGGAACCAACCCATAGTGGCTGGTGCGCCCCCTTGGGCCGTCCCCTGCGCCTATGGTTGGAAACCCTAGGGGTGGGGGGTGCCCCACCTGCTTGGGGGGCAAGTCCCCCCTTTGGCCGCCGCCCCCCAGGGCCCCTATATATAGTGGGGGGGAGGGAGGGCAGCCGCACCCATGCCCTGGCGCCTCCCTCTCCCTCCCGTGACACCCCTTCCTCCTCCAGTGCTGCTTGGCGAAGCCCTGCTGGAATACCGCTGCATCCACCACCACGCCGTCGTGCTGCTGGATCTCCATAAACCTCTCATCCCCCCTTGCTGGATCAAGAAGGAGGAGACGCGCTGCTCCATACGTGTGTTGAACGCGGAGGTGCCGTCTGTTCGGCGCTAGGATCATCGGTGATTTAGATCACGACGAGTACGACTCTATCATCCACGTTCTCTTGAACGCTTCTGCTCGCGATCGACAAGGGTATGTAGATACACTCCCCTCTCCCTCGTTGCTAGATGACTCCATAGATTGATCTTGGTGAAGCGTAGATTTTTTTTGATTTCTGCTACGTTCCCCAATAGTGGTATCAGAGCTAGGTCTATGCGTAGTATCTTGCACGAGTAGAACACAAAGCAGTTGTGGGCGTAGATTTGTTCAATTCTCTTACCGCTACTAGTCTTATCTTGATTCGGCGGCATCGTGCGATGAAGCGGTCCGGACCGACCTTACACGTGCGCTTACGTGATTCAGGTTCCACCGACTGACATGCACTAGTTGCATAAGGTGGCTAGCGGGTGACAGTCTCTCCCACTTTAGTAAGATTGGATTCGATGAAAAGGGTCCTTATGAAGGGTAAATAGAAATTGGCATATCACGTTGTGGTTTTGGCGTAAGTAAGAAACGTTCTTTCTAGAAACCTATAGAAGCCATGTAAAAACTTGCAACAACAATTAGAGGACGTCTAACTTCTTCTTGCAGCATGTGCCGTGTGATGTGATATGGCCGAAAGGATGTGATGAATGATATATATGTGATGTATGAGATTGATCATGTTCATGTAATAGGAATCACGACTTGCATGTCGATGAGTATGACAACCGGCAGGAGCCATAGGAGTTATCTTTATTTTAT
Source organism: Secale cereale (assembly GCA_902687465.1). NCBI lineage: Eukaryota > Viridiplantae > Streptophyta > Magnoliopsida > Poales > Poaceae > Secale > Secale cereale. The sequence goes on along the minus strand of LR738711.1, from coordinate 833,000,491 downwards.
TGTATGACCTGCGTGTCACTGAATAAACGCCTTGTAATTACTTTACTTTATTGCTAATCGTTAGCCATAGTAGTAGAAGTAATGTTTGGCGAGACAACTTCATGAAGACACGATGATGGAGATCATGATGATGGAGATCATGGTGTCATGCCGGTGACGATGATGATCATGGAGCCCCGAAGATGAAGTTCAAAGGAGAAAATGATATTGGCCAAATCATGTCACTATTTGATTGCATGTGATGTTTATCATGTTTTTACATCTTATTTGCTTAGAACGACGGTAGTAAATAAGATGATCTCTCACTAAAATTTCAAGAATTGTGTCCCCCCTAACTGTGCACCGTTGCTAAGGTTCGTTGTTCCGAAGCACCACGTGATGATCGTGTGTGATAGGCTCTAACGTTCGCATACAACGGGTGTAAGCCAGATTTACACACGCAATACACTTAGGGTTCACTTGACGAGCCTAGCATGCACATACATGGCCTCGACACACGAAAGACCGAAAGGTCGAACATGAGTCGTATAGAAGATACGATCAACATGAAGATGTTCACCGTTGATGACTAGTCCGTCTCACGTGATGATCGGACACAGCCTAGTCGATTCAGATCATGTATCACTTAGATGACTAGAGAGATGTCAATCTGAGTGGGAGTTCATTAAATTTGTTTAGATGAACTTAATTGTCATGAGCTTATTCTAAAATCTTTACAATATGTCTTGTAGATCCAATGGCCCACGCTCATGTTACCCTCAACTTCAACGCGTTCCTAGAGAAAACCAAGCTGAAAGACGATGGTAGCAACTATACGGATTGGGTCCGTAACTTGAGGATCATCCTCATAGCTGCCAAGAAAACATATGTGCTTGAAGCACCGCTAGGTGACGCTCCCGCCCCAGCGAACCAAGACGTTATGAACGCTTGGCAGTCACATTGTGATGATTACTCCCTGGTTCAGTGCGGCATGCTTTACAGTTTAGAATCGGGGCTCCAAAAGCGTTTTGAGCACCACGGAGCATATGAGATGTTCCAAGAGCTGAAAATGGTTTTCCAAGCTCATGCCCGAGTCGAGAGATATGACCTCTCTGACGCATTCTACAGTTCTAAGATGGAGTTGAATAGTTCTGTCAGCTAGCACATACTCAAATTGTCTGGGTTGCACACTCGCCTGTCTCAGTTGGGAATTAATCTCCCAGACGAAGCGGTCGTTGACATAATCCTCCAGTCGCTCCGACCTAGCTAGAAGAGCTTCGTGATGAACTTCAATATGCAAGGGATGGAGAAGTCCATTCCCGAAGTGTATTCAATGTTGAAGTCAGCGGAGGTGGAGATCAAGAAAGAACATCAAGTGTTGATGGTGAATAAAACCACTAAGTTCAAGAAAGGCAAGGGTAAGAAGAACTTCAAGAAGGACGGCAAAGGAGTTGATGCGCCCGATAAGCTAGTTGCCGGGAAGAAGCCAAAGAATGGACCCAAGCCTAAGACTAAGTGCTTTTATTGCAAGGGAACGGGTCACTAGAAGCGAAACTGCCCCAAATACTTAGCAGATAAGAAGGCCGGCAACGTCAAAGGTATATGTGATATACATGTTATTGATGTGTACCTTACCAGCGCTCGTAGTAGCTCCTGGGTATTTGATACCGGTGTAGTTGCTCACATTTGTAACTCAAAGCAGGAGCTGCGGAATAAGTGGAGATTGGCGAAGGACAAGGTGACGATGCGCGTCGGGAATGGTTCCAAGGTCGATGTGATCGCCGTCGGCATGCTACCTCTACATCTACCTTCGGGATTAGTTTTAAACCTCAATAATTGTTATTTAGTACCAGCTTTGAGCATTAACATTGTATCTGGATCTTGTTTAATGCGAGATGGCTACTCATTTAAATCCGAGAATAATGGTTGTTCTATTTATATGAGAGAAATGTTTTATGGTCATGCCCCGCTGGTCAATGGTTTATTCTTAATGAATCTCGAACGTGATGTTACACATATTCATAGTGTGAATGCCAAAAGATGTAGGGTTGATAATGATAGTCCCACATACTTGTGGCATTGCCACCTTGGTCATATTGGTGTCAAACGTATGAAGAAGCTCCATGCAGATGGACTTTTGGAGTCTCTTGATTATGAATCATTTGACACGTGCGAACCATGCCTCTTGGGGAAGATGACCAAGACTCCGTTCTCCGAAACAATGGAGCAAGCAACCAACTTGTTGGAAATCATACATACCGATGTGTGCGGTCCAATGAGTGTTGAAGCTCGCGGAGGCTATCGTTATGTTCTCACCCTCACAGATGACTTAAGTAGATATGGGTATGTCTACTTGATGAAACACAAGTGTGGAACCTTTGAAAAGTTCAAGGAATTTCAGAATGAGGTTGAGAATCAACGTGACACAAAAATAAAGTTCTTACGATCGGATCGTGGAGGAGAATATTTAAGTCACGAATTTGGCACGCACCTAAGGAACTGTGGAATTGTTTCACAATTGACACCGCCTGGAACACCTCAGCGTAATGGTGTGTCCGAACATCGTAATCGTACTCTGTTGGACATGGTGCGATCTATGATGTCTCTTACCGACTTACCGCTATCATTTTGGGGTTATGCTTTAGAGACTGCCGCATTCACTTTAAATAGGGCTCCGTCTAAAGCCGTTGAGATGACACCGTATGAACTTTGGTTTGGCAAGAAACCTAAGTTGTCGTTTCTAAAAGTTTGGGGATGCGATGCTTATGTCAAGAAACTTCAACCTCAAAAGCTCGAACCCAAATCGGAAAAATGTGTCTTCATAGGATACCCAAAGGAAACTATTTGGTACACCTTCTACCTCAGATCCGAAGGCAAGGTCTTTGTTGCCAAGAATGGATCCTTTCTGGAGAAGGAGTTTCTCTCGAAAGAAGTGAGTGGGAGGAAAGTGGAACTTGATGAGGTGACAGTCACCCCTTCCGAACCGGAAAGTAGCGCAACGCAGGAAGATGTTCCTGTGGTGCCTGCACTGACTAGGGAGGAAGTTAATGATGATGATCATGAAGCTTCAGATCAAGTTACTACTAAACTTCGTAGGTCCACAAGGACACGTTCCGCACCAGAGTGGTACGACAACCCTGTCCTGGAAATCATGTTGTTAGACAACGGTGAACCTTCGAACTATGAAGAAGCGATGGCGGGCCCGGATTCCAACAAATGGCTTGAAGCCATGAAATCCGAGATAGGATCCATGTATGAAAACAAAGTATGGACTTTGGTGGACTTGCCCGATGATCGGCATGCCATAGAAAATAAATGGATCTTTAAGAAGACTGATGCGGATGGTAAAGTGACCATCTATAAGGCTCGGCTTGTCGCTAAAGGTTATCGACAAGTTCAAGGGATTGACTATGACGAGACTTTCTCTCCCGTAGCGATGCTAAAGTCCGTCCAAATCATGTTAGCAATTGTCGCATACTATGATTATGAGATATGGCAAAAATGGACGTCAAAACGGCATTCCTTAATGGCTTCCTCAAGGAAGAACTGTATATGATGCAGCCGGAAGGTTTTGTCTATCGTGAGAATGCTAACAAGGTATGAAAGCTCCAGCACTCAATCTATGGGCTGGTGCAAGCATCTCGGAGTTGGAACATTCGCTTTGATGAGGTGATCAACGCGTTTGGGTTTATACAGACTTGGGGAGAAGCCTGTATTTACAAGAAAGTGAGTGGGAGCTCTGTAGCATTTCTCATATTATATGTGGATGATATATTGTTGATGGGAAATGATGTAGAATTCTTGGAAAGCATAAAGGCCTACTTGAATAAGAGTTTTTCAATGAAGGACCTTGGAGAAGCTGCTTACATATTAGGCATCAAGATCTATAGAGATAGATCGAGACGCCTCATTGGTCTTTCACAAAGCACATACCTTGACAAGATATTGAAGAAGTTCAATATGGATCAGTCCAAGAAAGGGTTCTTGCCTATATTGCAAGGTATGAGATTGAGCACGGCTCAATGCCCGACCACGGCAAAAGATAGAGAAAAGATGAGTGTCATCCCCTATGCCTCGACCATAGGTTCTATTATGTATGCCATGCTGTGTACCAGACCTGATGTGAACCTTGCCATAAGTTTGGTAGGTAGGTACCAAAGTGATCCCGGTATGGAACACTGCACAACGGTCAAGAACATCCTGAAGTACCTGAAAAGGACTAAGGATATGTTTCTCGTTTATGGAGGTGACGAAGAGCTCGTCGTAAAGGGTTACGTCGATGCTAGCTTTGACACAGATCTGGATGACTCCAAGTCACAAACCGGATACATATATATTTTGAATGGTGGGCAGTCAGCTGGTGCAGTTGCAAGCAAAGCATTGTGGTGCAATCTACATGTGAAGCGGAGTACATAGCTGCTTGCGAAGTAGTGCAGGAAGGAGTCTGGATGAAGGTGTTCATCACCGACCTAGGAGTTATTCCAAGCGCGTCGGGCCCGATGACTCTCTTCTGTGACAACACTGGAGCTATTGCCATTGCCAAGGAGCCCAGGTTTCACAAGAAGACCTAGCACATCAAGCGCCGTTTCAACTCCATCCGGAATTATATTCAAGATGGAGACATAGATATTTGTAAAGTGCATACGGATCTGAATGTCGCAGATCCGTTGACTAAACCTCTTCCACGAGCAAAACATGATCAACACTAGAACTCTATGGGTGTTCAATTCATCACAATGTAACTAGATTATTGACTCATAGTGCATGGGAGACTGTTGGAAATATGCCCTAGAGGCAATAATAAAATGGTTATTATTATATTTCCTTGTTCATGATAATTGTCTGTTATTCATGCTTAACTTGTATTATCCGGAAACAGTGATACATGTGTGTGAATACATAGACCACAACGTGTCCCTGGTAAAGCTCTAGTTACTAGCTCGTTGATCAACAGATGGTTACAGTTTCCTAACCATGGACATTGGATGTCATTGATAACGGGATCACATCATTAGGAGAATGATGTGATGGACAAGACCCAATCCTAAGCCTAGCACAAGATCGTGTAGTTCGTATGCTAAAGCTTTTCCAATGTCAAGTATCCTTTCCTTAGACCATGAGGTGGTGCAACTCCCGGACACCGTAGGAATACTTTGGGTGTGCCAAACGTCACAACATAACTAGGTGGCTATAAAGGTGCACTACGGGTATCTCCAAAGGTGTCTGTTGGGTTGGCACGAACCGAGACTGGGATTTGTCACTCCGTATGACGGAGAGGTATCTCTGGGCCCACTCAGTAAGACATCATCATAATGAGCTCAATTTGACTAAGGGGTTGGTCACGGGATGATGTATTACGGAACGAGTAAAGATACTTGCCATGACGAAATTGAACAAGGTATCGGTATACCGACGATCGAATCTCGGGCAAGTGCTATACCGATGGACAAAGGGAATCGTATGCGGGATTGATTGAATCCTCGACATCGTGGTTCATCCGATGAGATCATCGACGAGCATGTGGGAGCCAACATGGGTATCCAGATCCCGCTATTGGTTATTGACTGGAGAGTCGTCTCGGTCATGTCTACGTGTCTCCCGAACCCGCAGGGTCTACACACTTAAGGTTCGGTGACGCTAGGGTTGTAGAGATATAAGTATGTGGTAACCCGAAAGTTGTTCGGAGTCCTGGATGAGATCCCGGACATCATGAGGAGTTCCAGAATGGTCCAGAGGTAAAGATTTATATATAGGAAGTCCAGTTTTGGCCACCGGGAGAATTTCGGGCGTCACCGGTATTGTACCGGGACCACCGGAAGGGTCCCGATGGTCTACCGGGTGGGGCCACCTATCCCGGAGGGCCCCATGGGCTGAAAGGGGAAGGGAACCAGCCCATAGTGGGCTAGTGCACCCCCCTTGGGCCTCCCCCTGCGCCTAGGGTTGGAAACCCTAGGGGTGGGGGCACCCCACCTGCTTGGGGGGCAAGTCCCCCTCTTTGGCTGCCGCCCCCCTAGGAGATTGGATCTCCTAGGGACGGTGCCCCCCAGGGCCCCTATATATAGTGGGGGCGGGAGGGAGGGCAGCCGCACCCATGCCTTGGCGCCTCCCTCTCCCTCCCGTGACACCCCTTCCTCCTCCAGTGCTGCTTGGTGAAGCCCTGCTGGAATACCGCTGCATCCACCACCACGCAGTCGTGCTGCTGGATCTCCGTCAACCTCTCCCCCCCTTGCTGGATCAAGAAGGAGGAGACGTCACTGCTCCGTACGTGTGTTGAACACGGAGGTGCCGTCCGTTCGGCGCTAGGATCATCGGTGATTTAGATCACGACGGGTATGACTCCATCATCCACGTTCTCTTGAACGCTTCCCCTCGCGATCTACAAGGGTATGTAGATGCACTCCCCTCTCCCTCGTTGCTAGATGACTCCATAGATTGATCTTGGTGAAGCGTAGAATTTTTTTGATTTCTGCTACGTTCCCCAACAATTATGTCTTCTCAAAATAACATGGCCAAAGAAAGTTCATCCCTACAAAATCATATAGTTTGGCTATACTCCATATTCGTCACACAAAATATTCAAATCATGCACAACCCCGGTTTCAGCCAAGCAATTGTTTCATACTTCAGTATTCTCAAACTTTTTCAACTTTCACGCAATACATGAGCGTGAGCCATGGATATAGCATTATAGGTGGAATAGAGTGGTGGTTGTGGAGAAGACAAAAATGAGGAAGATGGTCTCACATCAACTAGGCATATTAATGGGCTATGGCGATGTCCATCAATAGATATCAATGTGAGTGAGTAGGGATTGCCATGCAACAGATGCACTAGAGCTATAAATGTATGAAAGCTCAACAAAAGAAACTAAGTGGGTGTGCATCCAACTTGCTTGCTCACGAAGACCTAGGGCATTTGAGGAAGCCCATCATTGGAATATACAAGCCAAGTTCTATAATGAAAATTCCCACTAGTATATGAAAGTGACAAAACAAGAGACTCTCTATCATGAAGATCATGGTGCTACTTTGAAGCACAAGTGTGGAAAAAAGATAGCAGCATTGTCCCCCCTTTTTTGGCTTCCTTTTTTGGCCTTTCCTTTTTTTCTTTTTTTGGCCTTTCCTTTTTTGGCCTTTTTTGGGACAATGCTCTAATAATGATGATCATCAGACTTCTATTTATTTACAATTCAAAGATTACAACTCGATACTAGAGCAAAATATGACTCTATATGGATGCCTCCGGCGGTGCACCGGGATAGGCAATGAATCAAGAGTGACATGTATGAAAAATTATGCATGGTGGCCTTGCCACAAATACGATGTCAACTACATGATCATGCATGGCAATATGACAATGATGAAGCGTGTCATAATAAATGGAACGGTGGAAAGTTGCATGGCAATATATCTCGGAATGGCTATGGAAATGCCATGATAGGTAGGTCACTACAAGAAATGTGGCCATTTATGACAAAACTATAATGACCGCGCTCAATTGGTCATGGATCTGTGACAAAAAATTACTAGATGGTCATGGGGTGTCCAAGGGGGTCTAAACTCCTCACAATTGTGACCTTTTATGTCAGAAATGTCATAGTCTCATCACTCCAATTGGTCATAAAATGTATAACACTATCCATGGCCTTATTTGGGTCTAACATGACAAAATTAATATGGTCACAGGCTTGAATAATGATGGCTGGGCAGACACATCAGCAATTTGCCCTTATGTCATTGTATATGTGTAGTAATTCTGTTTACGTGTCATGTATACGTGTGAAATCAACTTTTGTGTGCATGACAAATGGGGTATATATACACCTGGAATGAGTGACCCAAATATTTAGCATGTCCCAGATTTGATGTGTGGGACCAACAAACCATTGAGACCCACTAACCCACCGGACATGTGGGATTAGCTAGCATGCAGGGCCCACATGTAAGACGAGGGACCGAATGACAAATGGACCCACCTTACACATGGGACCATTCTTACCTATAAGTACAAACTGAATACTGGGAAAATAAAAGGAGCTCCAGCGGCCGGTCTAGGTCCATTACAAAGAAGAAGAATAGTTGAGAAGGCTGCGTGCTTACGATCAAGGCTTGATTTCTATCCAAAAAATCTAAGGGTTTCCCTTTTATATTTGCATTTTCAATTTAAACAACTTAAAAACTGTTTCAGGATTGTCCAAATTATTTCATATCTAAATAAAAATTTGTTTTTTGTAGTCACGTCATATTATTAATATTTTTCATTTAGTGAACGTGCATTTTCCTTATAAAACTGAACAAAATTTTAGAACTTTAACTTAGAACAAAAGCTAAAAATACATTTATTCGCGAACGAAGGGTGTATAAGTCACCACGTTATACCATCGAAAATCACATTTAATTAATTCAATGCTAATTCTTTTATCACATATAACCCATATTTGATTGGTCTAGTTTATAGTTAAAATTAAAATTTAAGATGCATGCACTCATTGGGATGGAGGGAATATCTCCGCCAATTTTTGAGCTCTCGCCATATGTCTCAGCGTATTTTCCCGCAAAACGCATTACGCGCGCGAGGCCTTCTCGGCCCAAAGGCCCGAAACCAGATCAACCCCAGGTCATATAAAAATATTCTAAAACCCTAACTCCTCTCGAATCCCCTCCAGCGCCGCTCCCCCTTCTCTCATCCTCATGGACTCTCTCCACGATTCCCTTCCCTCCCTCCTCGTCGAGCCTCAATCTGCCGAATCTTGCCAACCCACACACGGATCCGGCCTCACCATCTCGAAGCTGCGACGGCGGGCCACCAGGACGGCGGCGGGAACCACCAACCCATCTTGAGACCTCAACGGTGGCGGGTACCAAGAACCATCGCTGCACCAACCGCGCGCGTCACAAGGAGGGTAGGTGTGGCTGCTGCCGGAGCAGTGAATGCTGCACTTGGCGTTGGACCAGCGGGGGCTGGGTGGGCTGCGTCGCTTGATTGGGTCGTTTCCAATGGCCCCGGCGTCAGCGGCGACGAGATGGTGCGCCAGCAGACATGACCGTCTGCGCGCAAGGACCCCATGAATCCTGTGTACGCGGCCAAGGTGACCACGCCGCTCGCAGCTCCGTCTGGGCTATCCTCATTGTCGTCGTCACTTTTGGTTTCAGCATCGGCCGGTCTCTTTCTTTTCTTCCTGAACACTATCGATTGATTTAGCTGTTTGTTCTGCCCAAATTGATGTCTGAATCTGCCAAATCTGCTTCTCTGTAGGTGCCAGCGTCGATGACATAATTTATCAATGGTGGGTTCAGTAGTAACTCAAATATATTGCTCTGAATGTGCCAGCGTGTGAGGGAATTTATCACTGGTGGGTTTGGTAGTAACTCAAATCTACTGCTATGTTGTTTTGAGCCTGGTAAGATAGTTGTTCACGCCACTTGCTTAACTGTGTTACCTGTTTTCAGCTAGTGTACAAACAAACAAATTCTAGACATGCATGGGTAGTGCAAGCATGCATTTGACAGTGCATCTTACCTGAGATGGACAAAAGTCTTGCTTTGCTTAATTACACATAAACTTGCATGGCAAAAACAAAATCCCGATCGATTACTGAGAAAGCAAGTTGATACTCCCATCACTTAGGACAAGCTTGGTTAGTTGAGAGTGTTCTGTGTGAACTTCAGTCATTTTTCTTGCATTTTACTATTCATAAATCCTGCATTCCGAACGCCCTATATTGAATGAATCCTATGGAAACTGAGTTCCTACAGTTTTCCCGTGGAATTCCTCCACTCAGAACATGCCCTAAGTAGTTTTATTTGTGAAAGTAACTATGCACTAATGTACTTCTCTGTGGCCTAATTGTCAATGTGCAATATGTACATGGGTAGTGCATTTTGCATCACTTTCTCTATGTTTCTGCTGCCTGTAGTTACCCAATAATCACCCGACCATTAATCTTAAGGTGTTTTAGTTGCCCAATTCTATAGGTGATAACAACCCATTGTTTATTTTTGAAGTTTGTTTTCATTATAATTTACACCGTAAGTACCAAGGCATTGAAGCATAGTCACCATTTTTTTGCTTGTATATGTGTGCATTAGACATTCTGTAATTAACTCATCAAAAATTAAAATTGGGTATGTCCATGCCATATGCTCTCTGCTATTGAGACATTATGATACACCATCTTTGGTGTCATGTTAGCCTGGACAACCTTATGGTCTGAACCGTTGTACTTGATGGTTTCCGTGAGTGTATCTATGGATGCAACCAATAGGTAGTATAGAATGCTTAATATTTTTCTCAACTATGGAAAGTGAAGTGATGGAAAATTTCTCGTGAGTAATTTGATACTATAACAAGTACTAATATATTTAAGCACATGTATTGTCCTTTTGTCTTTCCTGTGGACATATATGTTACTTCTCTCACAAAATGTTACTTGGCTCACTGAAAATTTGCAAACTTATCAAACAGCTGTTGAGCTCTCCTTACTTTGGGTGCTGTTTACCAGCATCTCGATCCCGACCTAGCAGGTCTGCTAACCAGCATCAACAGGTACTGCTCTCTCCCCTTCTCCTCTAGGAAAAATGCATGAATAGAGAATTCACAGCAAAACGGACAAGATCAGTATACTGGCATTGTTACACTATGAATTATGAAAAACTGCAAGGTGGATATGGTTCTAATAGTATCATGCAACTGCTCATTATATTATTTTCCTATGCAGCTGCATTTGATAATAATTGCCTTATATTTAGGAACGGAAGGAGTACTTAGTTTTTTACATTGGATCTCTTTGTGGTTAATATCCCCATTCTGGAAGATTCATGCTTGTTCGCTACCCTTTTGTATGCAAAGTTGATTGCATGCATTATCTTTTGCTTGTCGCCCGTAATGGTTGTTCAATAAATTTTCTATGTTCCATTCAATATGTCTATTTATAATTATATCAAATGTTATTATGAATGTTAGCCGTGCGTACATTCACTATGTTAGGGAGGAGCATAAATATTAGCACATGTGTATTTTTCCAGAACACAACATTGGCTAAACAAACAACACATGGCTTCATTTAATCTGAGCATATTCTTACATAGTATATTGATATTTATTTATTATTGCATCAGTATGTGAATCATACCCTATTGAACAGTATGTAACCACAACAAATGCCATTTCTTTATTTGACAATAGAGCATGTAAACTAGAACATATCCCACATTGCTATTCTTTAAGATATTTATTAATTTGATGAGTTACTCCTCTTGATAGTCAGAAAATTGCAACTACACTTATATTTTTTCCTTTGATATGGTTCTTGCTTCTAGTGATTGCGTAACAATGTGACAATGAGATTTTAACTTTGAATTCGTATATCATTGTATGGTTTATGATTTACATTTTCAAGGGTTGTAAATTATAATGTTCTGTTAAGTATGTGGTTGTTCTTTTGGAGACTAGGAAACAAGCTAACATACATTTTTGTTGGCAAAACTTTTACCTACCCTTTGATGTTACAGATTGCTAATCTTGCAATACCATTTTGTGTAGATGGAGCCTGCATATTAACTTGTTGCCATGTTTGAGCCAAACAATATGGAACATGGAGGGTGTCTTGTCCTGAGACCTGAGCCATTCACATGCATCGTAACGCTTTCCCTTACCTCTGGTGCATCATGCCAATGTATTTCTTTTTTCTAATTCCCCAACTACTAGTGAGTTACCTAAAGTTTAATCTATACTGAAAACTCATTCACTTTAGTAACTTGGTCAATACTTGATGTGTGCCTAGAAAAGTGTTGCTGCACATTGGAATTTTAAATTTTATTTCAGTGTGGCATTTGTATTCTTTCTCCGGAAATAATACTTGCTTGTTAACCTCTACTGTACTATCATGATAGTCGCTGTTAAGCTAAAATGAGAACATTTTGTCCAACCTTTTTCCTATAGCGGGTGGTTGTCCTGTGAAAAAATACCTATGTACTGTACTGTCTTGTGAAAAAAATACCTCTGTACAGTACTGTCATGACACTTTGATTGCCTTATCATAATTGTAGTTGTTTCCTTCTTATTACAATATATGCTTCTTACAAAAAAGATCTTGTTTCAATTCAATTGCTATGTGGTCCGTATATTCTTATCATGTATGATCTTTCTTAATGCCAGGATATTTTGCAATCCAGAAGAACTGGGTACTTAGAAGTTGATGATAGTGAACAAGTGAAGCTATGGTTTCCTGATTTGTTGTTATGTATACGTGTTGTCATGAAGCATAGTGGTTCTGGCATTGTGTAAAATCATTATAAGAATAGTAACTCTTTAGAGGAGTTGAACGCTGAACTATGTATGTGATTCATGTACTTGAAGTATCCTCTGATGCCTATTGCTGAGACAAATATAACTATTTACTGATAATGTTAGTTTTTGGCTGGAATTTTCTATGATGCCTTTTTTGAGGTAAATCTACGATGCCTGGTGTAACAAAAATGTGCAAAATAACGACTTGGCCAAATTAACAAAATTAATGGGCTAAAATTGATAGGATCGGTCTATGGATGTGGCCCAATACTGAAACGGGTTTAAATTACTGGGCTGTATTGTTGGGCTTGGCTTATTTAGATACCTTATTGGACTGGGCTGGTGAAAATTGTGACCTTATTTTTCAGTCATCCGTAATGCCATCAAGGCTGCCACATCATCACCTTAGCCATGTGGCCGAAGCCATGTCAGATCCTACATGGTTCAAGTAGACCTCTAATGACGAAAACAATTAGTCAAAGATTTACCGACCAATTTTTTTCGTCATAGAATCTTTGACCAAAACATTCAAAAGGTCATGTTTGCTCGTTCTTGACAGCCAACTGTTGACCATCCAAATATGATCATAAAAATGTCATAAATGGATAACAACGACAATTCTTTGACCAAAATTGAGGGTCACAATTGAGTGTTTTTCTTGTAGTGGGTATGGTGGCTGTTTTGAGGAAGATATATGGTGGGTGTATGGTACCGGCGAAAGTTGCGCTGTACTAGAGAGGCTAGCAATGGCGGAAGAGTGAGAGTGCGTATAATCCATGAACTCAACATTAGTCATAAAGAACTCACATACTTATTGCAAAAATCTACAAGTCATCAAAACAAAGTACTATATGCATGCTCCTAGGGGAAGGGTTGGTAGGAGTTAACCATCGCGCGATCCCGACCTCCACACAAAGGATGACAATCAAAGAAATACCTCATGCTTCAAATTTGTCACACAACGGTTACCATACGTGCATGCTACAGGACTTGCAAACCTCAACACAAGTATTTCTCAAATTCACAACTATTCTACTAGCATGGCTCTAATATCACCATCCTCATATCTCAAAACAATCATCAAGCATCAAACTTCTCATAGCATTCAATGCACTTTATATGAAAGTTTTTATTACACTCATCTTGGATGCCTATCATATTAGGACTAATTTTATAGCCAAAGCAAATTACCATGTTGTTCTAAAGGACTCTCAAAATAATATAAGTGAAGCATGAGAGATTAATAATTTTTATAAAATAAAACCACCACCGTGCTCCAAAAAGATATAAGTGAAGCACTAGAGCAAAATTATCTAGCTCAAAAGATATAAGTGAAGCAAATAGAGTATTCTAATAAATTACAATTCATGTGTGTCTTTCCCAAAAGGTGTGTACAGCAAGGATGATTTTGGTAAACTGAAAAGCAAAGACTCAAATCATACAAGACGCTCCAAGCAAAACACATATCATGTGTTGAATAAAAATATAGTCTCAAGTAAAGTTACCGATAGACGAAGATGAAAGAGGGGATGCCTTCCCGGGGCATCCCCAAGCTTAGGATTTTGGTTGTCCTTGAATTTTACCTTGGGGTGCCTTGGGCATCCCCAAGCTTAGGCTATTTCCACTCTTTATTCCATAGTCCATCAAATCCTTACCCAAAAACTTGAAAACTTCACAACACAAAACTTAACAGAAAATCTCGTGAGCTCCATTAGTATAAGAAAACAAACCACCACTTTAAGGTACTATATTGAACTCATTATTTATTTATACTGGTGTTAAACCTACTGTATTCCAACTTCTCTATGGTTCATACACCTGATACTACTCATTGATTCATCAAAATAAGCAAACAACACACGAAAACAGAATCTGTCAAGAACAGAACAGTCTGTAGCAATCTGTAACTCTCGAATACTTCTGTAACTATAAAAATTCTGAAATAAATTGGTGGACGTGAGTAATTTGACTATTAATCTTCCTCCAAAAGAATCAACTCAAAAGCACTCTTCTGTAAAAAAAATGGCGGCTAATCTCGTGAGCGCAAAGTTTCTGTTTTTTACAGCAAGATCACATTAACTTTCACCCAAGTCTTCCCAAAGGTTCTACTTGGCACTTTATAGAAACAAAAGCTATAAAACATGATTACTATAGTATCTTAATCATGTGAACACACAAAAACTGTAGGGGTAAATATTGGGTTGTCTCCCAACAAGCGCTTTTCTTTAATGCCTTTTAGCTAGGCATGATGATTTCGATGATGCTCGCATAAAAGATAAGAATTGAAACATAAAGAGAGCATCATGAAGAATATAACTAGCACATTTAAGTCTAACCCACTTACTATGCATAGGGATTTTGCGAGCAAACAACTTATGGGAACAATAACCAACTAGCATAGGAAGGGAAAGCAAGCATAACTTCAAGATTTTAAGCACATAGAGAGGAAACTTGATATTATTGCAACTCCTACAAGCATATATTCCTCCCTCATAATAATTTTCAGTAGCATCGTTAATGAATTCAACAATATAACCATCACATAAAGTATTCTTTTCATGATCCATAAGCATAGAAATTTTACTACTCCCATCATAAGCAAAATTCTTCTCATTCATAGTAGTGGGAGGAGCAAATTCAACAAAATAACTATCATGAGATACTTGATTGACATAATCAAATTGAACATTAAAATCATGATGACAATTTTCATGGTTATCATTATTCTTTATAGCATACATGTCATCATCAGAATCATCATAGATAGGAGGTGTCGGTGTACTAGAGGAGGTGTCGGTGACCGCCAAGGTCCTCCGTGGTTCCTTTGGAGCCCTTTAAGAGCAAAGTATTCAAGCCAAGGAGACAAGACCCCGGCAAGAGGAGCTTGCCGGGAAGGCCAACCAAGGCATCTCAAGGAACTTGCCGCGATGCGCCACGCGTCCCGGCAAGGCCCGGTGAGCGGCAAGCTCCCGGACGCCACAAGACAACGATCGCGGCAAGGCGCTTGCCGCGGCAAGCTACCACTCTGTACCCGCGCTCCAGCACATCCACCAACGTGTCGCTCCGGGACCTTTCCAGGCGTACGTGGCGGGAGGCTATGCAGCCAGCGGTGCATGGTGGCAAGCGGTGCTGACAAGATTGCCATCGTGGCGAGTGGTGGCGTCCCTGACGGTCCCTTTTGCACTATTTGGGCGACGCAGACGGGCATTCAATGCCTTTGTCCCCTGTCATCAGGGTTAGGTATGATACACTGTACAGGTAGTTGTACCAACCGCAACACCTTTCCATTTTTACCCTTGTCTACGTTGCCACCTGTCGGTGACCCCTTGAGCATATAAAAGGAGGCCCATGCGCAACGTAGAGGGAGGTTCGGAGGAGAACACTCACGCTCGGTCTCGTTAGCTGCTGGTGTATACTGTAGCACTCAGCGCTCCCGAGCAAGAACTCAATACAAACCACAAAGCAGGAGTAGGGTTTTACGCATCCGTGCGGCCCGAACCTGGGTAAACTGCTCGTGTGTTTCGCCTCGATCTGCTCTTCGTGCGATCTTCGCCCCCGCCGAACTGAAAGGGACTCGGTCCGCCGGTCCCATAGGTGCTCGTGGATCAGTTTCCCCGACATCTTTGGCGTGCCAGGTAGGGGGAATCGAGGTTGTGTGAACCTGATCCGGCGTTCACACGAGCTAGATCTTCATCGTCTTCATCGACATGCCGCCGAAGAAGAAGGCTTCGGAGGCGGCTGCTTCGTCCGCGCCAAACCCACCACCGCCGGAGCAAATGGCTGGTGGGGTAGACGCCGGCGGAAGAACGGGCATCGACGAGGGAGCTCACGGTGCTGCCAGGTCCAAGGACAAGGCTGCGCTGCCCATCGGCGGCGTAGTGGGCTCCCACAACGACCGGGCGCACTCCAAAACCTCGGCGTCCGTACATGCACTGCGCCCATCTCAGGAGGTGCGGGACCGGCAGCGTCATGGTACTCACGGTACCATATGTTTGCTGGACCAAGATCGAGTTGGTGGATCTCGGAATGCTCAAGACCAGCATGCACGCCAGCATGCCGGCACGAGCAAGGCACGGTCGCCTGGACGGGATACTGCTCCTTCTAACATAGTTAGAAGTCCGAGCATATCCCGCTCCTCACACCGTTCGCCACCACCACCCGCCACTTCAGCAGAAGCTTTGGCGCGAGCTAACTGCTCCTGGACTACCCTCCAGCGGCAGACAAGATCGACGACTGGAGGGCCAGCATTCAGAGTCTCATCGGCTTCGCCAACGACGACACTCCACGGCAGCCGAGTACATCGCAGCCGCGGCAAGTCAGCCAGGCACGAGCCGGTGGTGACAAGACCGGTGGAGGTGCAACCCCCGTGCACTCTCCGTCCCGAAGGCCAAGATCGCTGCCGCGCCGGATCCACCTCGATAACGACTCCACCGCGTCATCAGATCCGCGAGCTCGTCGCGACCAGCGCCAAGTTCTTCACGAACGACAGCAAGAAGACGCTCGTACTCGCATCGAGCGCCGAAGAGAAGCGCGGTGTCAATCGGACCAACGCGCTGGGCCCTCTGTCGACATGCATGCGCCAGGGGAACCGGGCGACTTGCCGTACGCGGTAGGTTGCCCTGCGTTTACTCGTGAGCTGCGGCAAGTCCAGTGGCCCAGCACGAAGAATTTCAAGCCAGACGTACCAGAGAAGTACGACAGAAGTCGCATCCGTCGGAGTTCCTCAGCATCTACACCATCGCGGTGCAAGCTGCCGGGGGGCGGGACGACAAGATCCTTGCCAACTACTTCCCGCTGGTGCTCAAGCCCAACGTCAGGTCCTGGCTCATGCACTTGCCGAACAACTCCATATCCTCCTGGGCTGACCTATGCCATCAGTTTGTCAGCGCCTTTACAGGCGGCCACAAACCTCATGGCCAAGAGAGTGACCTTCATCTGCTCACCCAGAAGGAAGGAGAGCCCCTGCGCAAGTACATTCAGAGATTCAGCCGTGTACAGCACAACATCCCAGATGTCCACCCTGCCGCGGTTATCAGCGCGTTCCATCAGAACGTGCGTAACCGCAGGATGCGGGAGGAGATGGCGATGTGCAAGATCAGAGACGTCAGTGAGCTGTATGCCCTGGCCAACAAGTGTGCATGTGCTGAGGAAGGAAGGAAACTCCCCGGAGAGAATACGGGAGCAGGGGGATCTGACAGCGAGGATGCTGCCCTCGCAAAGAAGAACCGGCGGCGGAACAACAGGAAGAAGAAAGGCAAAGATGTGCTAGTCGTTGAGCAGTCCGGCAACGAAGGTGGCGCCAAGAAAGCCAAAGCTAGTAGCTCCAGCAAGGAGATTGCCGCGTGCACCAACTGCCAGGCTGTGGCGGTCGCCGACAAGCAGGACGACACCGACAAGCAGTACTGCAAGATCCACCGCACCAAGGGGCACGACCTCTAGAGCTGCAAGAAGGTCGAGTAGCTTGTCGAGCAGCAAAAGGCTGAATACGAGCGACGCGACAAGGAGAAGGCCCAAGGAGGTGCTGGAGGATCCGGCAAAAAGCGCGTCGGCCGGGGAGGACGCCGCGGCAAGGCCAAGCAGCGGCAAGGAGACACACCTCCCCGCGGCCGTGACAAGGATGAAGATGACGATGACGATGAGGACATGGATGATGTCGAGACCAGTGAGCAGGAGTTCCAGAAAGCCACAGAGGTCTTGTGCGTTGACAGCGGTGCTTCTCTGCATACTTCACATCGCCAACTCACGCAGTGGGTGCGGGAAGTCAATGCGGCAGAACCACCTGTCGAGTCACGCAGGCTTCTGAAATGGTCCAGCACGCCTATCATCTTTGATATTGAGGACCACTCTGATCGCACAACTGCGGTCGGGTGCTTGCCGATGTTGGTTTCACCAACTATCCGCAACCTCAAGGTCACTAAGATGCTAGTTGACGGCGGGGCCGGCTTGAACCTGATCTCCTCCGCTGTACTCCAGAAACTCTAAATCCCTGACAGCGAGCTTGAAGAGACCGGCACATTCCAAGGAATCAACCCGGGAAGGAGCAAGCCGAAGGGGAAGGTCACGTTGCCAGTGACATTTGGCAGCGAGTTGAACTTCAGGACTGAGAGGGTCACTTTTGACGTTGCCGATTTTCCATTGCCTTACAATGGGATACTCGGCCGTCCAACACTCGCCAAGTTCATGGCAGCCTCTCACTACGCATACAACATGCTGAAGATGCCAGGCCCGATAAGTGTCATCTCTGTCCCTGGCGACAAGAAGGATGCTCTTATCTGCGCTGACAAGATCTACCGGGAAGCGGCAGCCGCAGCAGATCGCAAGTCACCTACCGTTGAAGCTCCCGGGGGGAAGAAGAAGACCAAGTCCGGCAAGAGTTCTGATGCCCACTCCGGCAAGCGCACCTCTTTGGAGTGCTGCGTTGCCGTCGAGGACGCACCATCAAGCTCCACCGGCAAGTGTAAGAAGACAATGGCAGCTCCGCCAGAGACCAAGAAGGTGTCCGCCAAGGAGGACGGCACTGGTGGTACCTTCACCATCAGTGCCACTCTTGACCCTAAATAGGAAAGCGCGCTCATTGCTTTCCTGCGGGCGAACGTCGACGTGTTTGCGTGGCAACCGTCTGACATCCTCGGTGTTCCCAGGAAAGTAATTGAGCACCATCTTGCCGTATGTCCTCATGCGCGGCCCATCAAGTAGAAGGTCAGGAAGCAAGCAGTGGAGCGCCAAGAATTCATCGCAGAAGAAATCAAGAAGTTGGAAGCAGCGGGCCTTGTCAGAGGAGTGCTCCATCCTATGTGGTTGGCCAATCATGTAGTCGTGCGCAAGGCAAATGGGAAATGGAGGCTTTGTATCGACTTTACCGATGTTAATAAAGCTTGTCCCAAAGACCCATTTCCCTTGCCGCGCATTGACCAGATTGTTGACTCCACGGCCGGATGTGACTTGCTTTCATTTCTTGACGCATACTCAGGATAACATCAGATCTTCATGGCAGAAGAGGATGAGGAGAAGACCGCGTTCATCACTCCATGTGGCACGTACTGTTTCATACGGATGCCTTTCGGATTAAAGAATGCTGGATCAACATTTGCAAGGGTAGTCCATGCCGCTTTTGAGCCACAAATACACAGAAATGTGGAAGCCTACATGGATGACATAGTGGTCAAGAGCAAGGACAAGGCAACTCTGATTCAAGATTTAGACGAGACTTTTGCAAATCTGCGCGAGATCAGCCTCAAGCTCAACCCTGAGAAGTGTGTGTTTGGAGTCCCTTCCGGCAAGCTTCTCGGGTTCTTCGTGTCTCAGCGGGGAATTGAAGCCAATCCCGACAAGATCAAGGCCATCGAGCAGATTGAAGCACCAAAGCGCGTCAAGGATGTACGAAGACTTGCCAGTTGCGTGGCTGCTCTCAGCAGGTTTATCTCTAAGTCTGCTGAGCGCGCCCTGCCGTTTTTCAAAATATTGAAAAAGGCAGGTCCAATGAAATGGACTCCGGAAGCGGAGGCCGCGCTGCAAGACTTGAAGAGATACCTGTCCTCCACTCCAATACTTGTCGCACCTAAGCCACAAGAGAAGTTGCTGCTGTATATAGCGTCAACCAATCAAGTGGTTAGTGCTGCGTTAGTAGCGGAGAGGGAGGCAGATGATGAGCCAGCAACCACGGCAGGCGCATCCAGCGACAAGCAGGGGGCTTTCCCGACAAGCTCTGGTCCCGACAAAGATGGATCTGCGCAGGCGCGCGAGGAGATACGGAAGAGAATGGTGCAGCGCCCAGTTTACTTTGTCAGTTCCCTTCTACAGGGGGCTAGGTCAAGGTACTCTGGTGTGCAGAAATTGCTTTTCGGCCTTCTCATGGCCTCGAGAAAGCTGCGCCATTACTTCCAAGCACATGAGATCGCAGTTGTCACTCGTTTTCCGCTGAAGAGGATACTGCAGAATCCAGAAGCAACAGCAGGATTGTTGAGTGGGCACTGGAACTGTCTAGCTTTGGCCTCAGGTTTGAGAGCACTTCAACTATCCAAAGGAGAGCATTGGCAGAATTCATAGCAGAGTGGACGCCAAAACCAGATGAAGAAATTCCAGAAACGAGCATCCCCGTCAAGGAAGCAAGCAAAGAGTGGCTGATGTACTTTGATGGTGCCTTCTCGCTGCAAGGCGCCGGTGCTGGCGTGCTGCTTATTGCACCCACCGGAGAGCACCTCAAGTACGTAGTCCAGATGCACTTTCCCAAGGAGCAAGCAACAAACAATACCGCAGAGTATGAAGGTTTGCTTGCCGGTCTCAGGATCGCGGCAGACCTTGGGATCAAGAAGCTCATTGTCAGGGGTGACTCGCAGCTTGTCATCCGCCAAGTGAACAAGAATTATCAGAGTCCGTTGATGGAAGCCTACGTTGATGAAGTGAGAAAGCTAGAAGAGCTCTTTGACGGCCTATAGATGGAGCATATTCCAAGAGCTCAGAACGACATTGCCGATGGCCTGTCGAAGTGCGCTGCACTTAAGTTACCTGTGGAACCAGGGACCTTTGTGCTCAAGCTGACTCAACCGTCTGTAACGCCATCAACTGGACAGAGCAAGAAGAGGTAGTTGATTTCTGGTGACTATTTTCCGGCAGAGCTTCCCGAAGCCGCCGCCAAGAAGGTCCCCAAGATCAACACCAAGAGTGCTGAGGAGCAGTCTGCTCCGGCAAGCCCTAGGGTTTGTTCCATTGAAGCAGAGGCTCCCGACAAGTTTTGCTCCGGCAAGCTTGCCGGGGAACGTCAAGCTCCGGCTGAGCCGCAGGATCTCGCCGTAGAAGCGGATGTTCCCGCAGCAGCAGATGTGCCTTTAGTCCTTGTTGTCGAGCCACAAGCTCCAGCATGGGCACAACAGATTGTTCGTTTCCTTCAGACAGGAGAACTTCCCGAAGAGCAAGAAGAAGCGGAAAGAGTAGCCCGGCAGTCAAGTATGTACCAGTTTGTCGACAACACACTGTACAGAAGAAGACTCAACGGTGTGAAATTGAAGTGTATTCACCGGGAAGGCGGACAAAAGCTGTTGGCAGAGATACATGGAGGCATATGTGGTCACCACATTGGCGCAAGAGCACTTGCCGGAAAAGCATTCAGGCAAGGTTTCTTTTGCCCGACAGCCCTCCAGGATGCAACTGCACAAGTAACCAAGTGTGAAGCGTGCCAGTTCCATTCCAAGCAGATACACCAGCAAGCTCAAGCTCTCGAGACGATCCCTTTATCCTGGCTATTTTCGGTCTGGGGGCTCGACATCCTCGACCCCTTTCCCCGAGCAGTCGGGGGCTTTGAGTACTTGTACGTTGCAATTGACAAGTTCACAAAGTGGCCGGAAGTGGAAGCAGTGAGGAAGGTGACAGCACAGTCAGCAGTCAAGTTCTTCAGGTCGATTGTTTGCCGCTTCGGGATCCCTAACAGGATCATCACCGACAACGGTACACAATTCAAGAGCCGCATCTTCATGCAGTACGCCCAAGATCTTGGCGCCAAGGTCTGCTTCGCTTCTGTTGCTCACCCGAGAAGCAACGGTCAAGCAGAGAGGGCAAATGCTGAAGTGCTGCGTGGGCTCAAGACCAGGACTTTCGACAGGCTGCGCAAGTGCGGAAAAAACTGGATCGAGGAGCTGCCGGTGGTTGTTTGGTCGATCAGGACGACGGCAAATCGAGCCACTGGCCAGACACCTTTCGCTCTAGTCTATGGAGCAGAGGCAGTTCTCCCCACGGAACTCTTATACGGGTCACCTCGAGTGCTCGCTTATGATGAGCTTGAGCAAGAGCAGCTGCGACAAGATGACGCGCTGCTCCTTGAGGAAGACCATCTTCAGGCTGCTGTACGAGCTGCTCGCTACCAGCAAGCTTTGCGCCGCTACCATAGCCGCAAAGTTAACGCCAGAAGTCTCAAGGAAGGCGACCTTGTTCTTCGGCGCGTTCAGTCCGCCAAGAATTCCAACAAGTTGACGCCGAAGTGGGAAGGCCCTTACCGGGTGAAACGAGTCACTAGGCCTGGCGCTGTCCGCCTTGAGACCGAAGATGGCATTCCGGTGAGCAACTCCTGGAACATTGAGCATCTTCGTAAGTTTTACCCGTAAGGCGCGGTTGCCGGAAGGAACCCGTTCCGGCAACCACCTTTTGTACAAGTCTTGCCGCTGTTGCATGTAATCCTTTGTACAAAGCCGGGCGCAGACCCCGTGCATAGATAAAGCTCATGTGCTCCGCACATCTTGTCAATTTCATGCTTTCTAATTTTTGCATGTGTTATCTGACACTTTGTGCAGCACCTACCCCCGGTAAGCAATAACGAGCCATAGGGCTCCATATCTTTATTTTTTCTCTTCTGTCTTTTTCTCAAGGAAAAGAAGGTTCCCTCGCCCACAAGTTTGCCGGGGGGGGGGGGGAGGAGAAGATAATGGTATGGACCAGGCGTCGTTCAAGAAAGTTTCGCCTTACCGGGAAGCAAACAACAGAAAAGCTAAGTTGCCAAAGTTTGAGCAATCAGATTTTCAAATTTTTTAAGTTATCTTCCTTGAACGACCGTGCTTTGTATGGAAAACTTGTGCGCGGAGGAACCAAATCGTAGCTAGTTGCGCCCTTACTTTGTTTCGAGTCCGCTCAACAACGTAAGTGTGCTGCGACTAGTTGCGACAAGGTTTCTTGTCGGTAACGGCACCGCCAGCAGGCTGCTGACGTCCCGCACTCAGCGCTCACGGCTAAGGTGCCTGCGCCGGCAAGTTCCCTAAAAGCGTAGGGCAAAAACATACAAAGGAAGGAATCGAGTAAAAGAAATAACATTGCAATCATTACCCAAAGTAGAGTTATATTACAAGGTAGCTTGTCGCGGCTCTAACAGATTGTTCTCATAACATGACCAGCAGCGACAAGAAAAGAAGGAAACGGGCGGCCTAATCTACGCGATCGCCCTCAACCCTCTTGATCCCGCTCACCTTGTCCACAATGGGTGCGACAAGGGTCTTGAGCGCTTCCAGATCAGCATCCGGCGGCAAGGTCTTGAGGACATTGGTAAGGTTGAGGCCCGGGTTGCAGAAGGCCACCTTCACCAACACCTTTTGAAGAGCTCCCGCGCAGATCTTGCGCGATTCGTCGGCCAGCTGCTTTGGAATCTTCTCCCGGAGTCGCTGGAGGGCCGTCGCCACGCCTTTGAAGAACAAGGTGAGCTTGGCGCTGGGTTGGAGGTTCTCATCGGAGGGATACCCGAGATCCTCCATCCCCAGCTGCGCCAGCTCCCTGTCAATGGCTGCGGCAGCATCCACGAGACCCTCCGTCCAGTGCTCCACATTCTCCCTCAAAGTGTTCTGGGCGGCAGCACTCGCCAGCAGCGCCTCGTCAGCCTTGATCTTATTCTTCAAGGCCACCTCCTGCTCCCTGGCGCCGTCCAGCGTCTTGGTCAAAGTAGTCAGCTTCAACTCAAGATCTGCGTTGGAGTCCTTGGCGGCGCCAAGTTCCTTGCCCTTCTCGGCGAGGCGAACCTGCAGCTCTCCAAAGCTGTGGGCGTCCTTTTCCCGCTCACGCTTGAGCGCGGCAAGCTCTTCACCGCTCGCCTTGAGATTGGCCTCCAGTCGCGCCACCTTCGTCTCCAGCTCCTTCTTGGCGGCCTCGGCAGCTGCGGCAGCATCCTCTGCTTGCTTGAGAGCTCCGCCAAATGTTTGCTCGCGCGTAGCAAGCTCCTCCTCGTGGCTGTCAAGGTTGACCTTCCGCTGCGCCAGCTCGCCCTCCCGCGCAGACAGCTTCTCAGCGGCAAGCCGCTGTTGTTCTTTGACTTCAGCCTTCTCGAGGAAGAAGGCCTTCTGCTCCTCGGCGAGTTGCTCCCGCTCCTCTGCCAGGGACCGGAGAGCTTCCTGGTTGAGACCCCGGAGTTCCTCCGCGCGCTTCTCGATGTCCACTCCCGCCTTCGCGACAAGCGCTTCTCGGGATTCCAGCTTGGCCTGCCGAGCACGGTAGAGCGACACCAGCTTCCGCAGCAGCCGCTCCTCCTCAGGCTCGCCGCCGCTGCTGCTCGGCGCATCAACCAGCGTCAGCCCAGCGGAGGCGAGCACCTCTCCATCCAAGATTTCTCCTTCGACCGGCGCCCTGGAGCTTAATGCCCTGGGGAGGTTGATGAAGATGTTTTCGCCGGCCTTCAAGTAGAAGCCTGCCTGGGGCTCTTCGAGGCCTGGCGCTGCGGCAGCGGCGGAGGGATCGGCGGTCGGCGTAGCGCTTGGCGCTCCTGCGGCCTCAGGGCCGTCAGTACGATCGCTAGACCCCTCGCCAGCTTTTGCGGCGGCAGCTTTGGCGGCCTCTTCGCCGGCGGGATCATCAGTACCGACTACTTCTTCGATGGCAGCGGCGTCGTCGGTATTGCCGCGCGTGTTCTCCTCGCCGGCAACCTCGGTCTCCATCGGCTCAGTAGCAGATGGGTCTGACGGCCGGAAAGGGGAGAAAAGTCAAGCAAATATCCAAAAAGAAGGTCAAAAGAAGAAGAACCCAAGGGAAGTTTTGAAGCGAGAGGATTACCTGTACCGGGCTCGGCAGTCGTAGTCTCCGCCGCCGGGGGGCCGCTGGTGCTGTCCCTTGCCGGAGAATTCTCCCTTGCCGGAGAACTCTCCCTTGCCGGAGAACTCTCCCTTGTTGGAGGACTCTCCCTTGCCGGGGAACTCTCCCTTGGCGGCGTAGTCGAAGCAGATGGCATGTCGGGGGCGGCCTCCGGGCGCTCATGGTGGGGCTGCTCTGCTCCTACACAAACCAACAGTCAGATGTCAGCAAAAAAAGAGCATCCATGCGCGCCTAACAGCGGAAAGCGAACCATATACTTACGCTGGGGGCTGCGCTGGGGGCTGCTTTGGGGAATAGTTGTCGGGTCCGGCAAGGTGGTCTCGGACACACCCCCTGCTATCGCAGTGGGTACGTCCTCGATGACAATCACCGGGACCTTGGCTCTCTTCGCTGCTCTCTGGGCCAGAGTCCTAAAAAGGAATAAGTTCGGAGTAAAGCAAATGAGATGCAAGACAAAACAACAAGAATTGAAGAACTATAAGTACAACAAAGAATCTTACTCTTCTTCTTCCTTGTCGGAGCTGAGCACGGAGAAGTCGAAATCCGGCTCCCCTCCGGCGCGAGGAGGCGGAGGAGTGGGATCCCTTGGCCGCTTGGCGGGAGCAGTGGCGATGGTCCGAGACGACCCCGCTCCGGTTGCCGCCGCGGCGTGAGAAGCGGCAGGAGCAGAAGCGGTGGTCCGGGAGGACCCCGCTCCAGTTGCCGCAGCAGCGTGAGATGCTCCCGCGGCAATAGTGCTTGCCGCGGTGGAGCGTGTCGCACAGCGCGGCGGCTGTCGACTCGCCTGCCACTCCGCTACGTCCCCGGCCTTGCGGAGATGCCTTCTTGGTGGAGCTGGGGGCTCTGCTTGCGGCGAGCTGTCTGAAGATGAGGAGGAAGAGGAGTCGATCTCCAACGAGCTTCTCGTATCCTCGGCAGGCTCGCTCGACTTGACATCATGCCCGGCAAGCTCTTCCTCGCCAACAAGCTCCTCTCGCTCGGCACGGCTTGCCGCCTCAGCTGCCTTTGCCTCCTCCACGGTGAATCAAAGCTCGCCTGCGGCAGCGGCTGCCGCCGCCTCTTCCAGCCTAGTGGCGATGCGCTTCATCTCCGCATCGGTGGTGTCGCGAGTGAGGCTTTTCTTTTCGTCGGGGCGGACCGGATTTTCTACCAAGCCGTCAAAGAACTCCTGCACGACGACGTCTTCAGGCTCTTGCCAAGTTGGGACAATTCCATGCGAATCGCACAGCGGCATCATTGCACGGATGCGGTCGAGCGCGGAGTTGTTGCACAGCGGAACGACACCCTTCGGCAACCTAAACACTTCGGGATGTTGAGGGTCGTACTTGAACAGCTCCTGGAGCATCGCGTTAAGTTCCAAGACAGTGAAGTTGAAGTTGAGGCCCGGGCGCGGCCTCATGATATCCGCCGCATTCTTGAATTCCCAGGCGGGTCTCCTCCTCTCCTGCAGGGGGCGATGCGGCGGCGAAGAAAATCTGCGCCAACCGCACCTACAGTTAGCCCGGCAAGCCCGAGGCGTTGGATTCGGGTGACGGCAATCTTCAGCCTATCGTCTTCCGGGGCCACGTTACTCCAATCGCTGCTGCGCGCTACTGGGGCTTGGCGCCGGGCGGTAAACGGCTGCGGGTTCTCCTCGACAATCCAGCACCAGTCTGCTCTCCATTCCTCCCACTTGCCGCGGAATTCTCCCTTCAAATAAGTGTCCTTCTTGCCGCCTCTCGAGATCCAGGCGATTCCGCCGGATAAAGGCTCTCCTCTCTCAACTCGGGGCATGAAGAAGTGGCGAAAAAGGGCTACATTTGGATAGACTCCGACAAAGTTTTTGCAGAGATGTGCGAAAACGAACATGGTCAGAACAACATTGGGGGTGAAGTCAAGGAGGCGGAACCCGTAGGTGTTCATAATATCGCAGAAAAACTCAGAGAAAGGCGGGCAGAGCCCGCAGTAGAAGATCAAGGCGAAGAATGGATATCCATTCGGAGCCATTTCCGAAGCAACGACTGGAAGTACCTTCGTGCGCGGATGCGCCCGCGTCTCCGTCGACCAGAAGAGGTAATAATACTCCCTCAGCTCCCTCGCGGCGAGCTTGGGGGGGAAGATTGCCCGCTCCTTTCGCAGCGCCGCAAGCCGCTGCGCCTTGGTCGACTTCACAACCTTCCCCTTGTCTGCTTTCGGAGCCATGGCGGAAGTGGTGGGGGAGGTCGACGGCGTTGGTGGTGCTGGTGGTGATGGGGGGCAGGGCGCTGCTCTCTTTCAGCTTTGGGAAGAAGGGGGAGCGGAGGAGATTTCCGAGATTGGAGTAGCAACTGGCGAATGGGCGAACTGCCCTTGTTTCCCCTGCTTATAAGGAGGGAGGGGGCGGACGTTCCGCCTTTCCGAATAAAGAAACCACCCACGATCTCTCCCACGACGCCGCATTCAACGCGCGTCGTTCGGGGAGGGCGCGGTGGATACGGAGAGAGATACGGCGAAACCCAGGCCGCGCGTGCCCGTGCCCTGTTTTGGGCCTGGCCCAATAGCGCTCGGCACCGTGTATGGCCCAGGCCCGGGGGCTCCTGTCGGTGTACTAGAGTAGGGGTACCCTAGTATCCCGAACTTGTGCACGGGCAGTCGCAGCATCCCGCGGCAAGGCTTGCCGGGTGACCGCCAAGGTCCTCCGTGGTTCCTTTGGAGCCATTCAAGAACAAAGTATTCAAGCCAAGGAGACAAGACCCCGGCAAGAGGAGCTTGCTGAGAAGGCCAACCAAGGCATCTCAAGGAACTTGCCGCGACGCGCCACGCGTCCCGGCAAGGCCCGGTGAGCGGCAAGCTCCCGGACGCGACAAGACAATGACCGCGGCAAGGCGCTTGCCGCGGCAAGCTACCACTCTATACCCGCGCTCCAGCACATCCACCAACGTGTCGCTCTGGGACCTTTCCAGGCGTACGTGGCGGGAGGCTGTGCAGCCAACGGTGCATGGTGGCAAGCGGTGCTGACAAGATTGCCATCGTGGCGAGCGGTGGCGTCCCTGACGGTCCCATTTGCACTATTTGGGCGACGCAGACGGACATTCAATGCCTTTGTCCCCTGCCATCAGGGTTAGGTATGATACACTCTACAGGTAGTTGTACCAACCGCAACACCTTTCCATTTTTACCCTTGTCTACGTTGCCACCTGTCGGTGACCCCTTGGGCATATAAAAGGAGGCCCATGTGCAACGTAGAGGGAGGTTCGGAGGAGAACACTCACGCTCGGTCTCGTTAGCTGTCGGTGTGTACTGTAGCACTCAACGCTCCCGAGCAAGAACTCAATACAAACCACAAAGCAGGAGTAGGGTTTTATGCATCCGTGCGGCCCGAACCTGGATAAACTACTCGTGTGTTTCGCCTCGATCTGCTCTTCGTGCGATCTTCGCCCCCGCCGAACCGAACAGGACTCGGTCCGCCGGTCCCATAGGTGCTCGTGGATCAGTTTCCCCAACAGGAGGCTTGCTACCATTATAACAAATTTGGACATCAAAACTTGGGGACTAAAAATATCATCTGCATCAAACATAGCTTCCCCAAGCTTGTGGATTTGCACATCATTAGCATCATGGATATTCAAAGAATTCACACTAACAACATTGCAATCATGCTCATCATTCAAGTATTTAGCGCCAAACATTTTAATACATTCTTCTTCTAGTACTTGGGCACAATTTTCCTTTCCACCATCTTCATGAAAGACATTAAAAAGATGAAGCATATGAGGCAACCTTAATTCCATTTTTTGTAGTTTTCTTTTATAAACTAAACTAGTGATAAAACAAGAAACTAAAAGATTAGATTGAAAGATTTAAAGATATACCTTCAAGCACTCACCTCCCCGGTAACGATGCCAGAAAAGAGCTTGATGTCTACTACGCAACCTTCTTCTTGTAGACGTTGTTGGGCCTCCAAGTGCAGAGGTTTGTAGGACAGCAGCAAATTTCCCTCAAGTGGATGACCTAAGGTTTATCAATCCGTGGGAGGTGTAGGATGAAGATGGTCTCTCTCAAACAACCCTGCAACCAAATAACAAAGAGTCTCTTGTGTCCCAAACACACCCAATACAATGGTAAATTGTATAGGTGCACTAGTTTGGCAAAGAGATGGTGATACAAGTGCAATATGGATAGTAGATATAGGTTTTTTTAATATGAAAATATAAAAACAACAAGGTAACTAATGATAAAAGTGAGCACAAACGGTATTGCAATGCTTTGAAACAAGGCCTAGGGTTCATGCTTTCACTAGTGCAAGTTCTATCAACAAGGATAACATAATTAGATCATATAAAAATCCCTCAACATGCAACAAAGAGTCACTCCAAAGTCACTAATAGAGGAGAACAAACGAAGAGATTATTGTAGGGTATGAAACCACCTCAAAGTTATTCTTTGTGATCGATCTATTCAAGAGTCTGTAGTAAAATGACACGAAGCTATTCTTTCCGTTCGATCTATCCTAGAGTTCGTATTAGAATAACACCTTAAGAGAATAACACCTTAAGACACACATCAACCAAAACCCTAATGTCACCTAGATACTCCATTGTCACCTCAAGTATCCGTGGGTATGATTATACGATATGCATCACACAATCTCAGATTCCTCTATTCAACCAACACAAAGAAGTTCAAAGAGTGCCCCAAAGTTTCTATCAAAGAGTCAAGACGAAAATGTGCGCCAACCCCTATGCATAGATTCCCAAGGTCATGGAACCCGCAAGTTGATCACCAAAACATACATCAAGTGGATCAATAGAATACCCCATTGTCACCACGGGTATCCCACGCAAGACATACATCAAGTGTTCTCAAATCCTTAAAGACTCAATCCGATAAGATAACTCCAAAGGGAAAACTCAATCCATTACAAGAAGAGAGAGGGGGATAAGCATCGTAACATCCAACTATAATAGCAAAGCTCGCGATACATCAAGATCGTGACATCTCAATAACACGAGAGAGGGAGAGAGAGAGAGAGAGATCAAACACATAGCTACTGGTACACACCCTTAGCCCCGAGGGTGAACTACTCCCTCCTCGTCATGGAGAGCGCTGGGAGGACAAAGATGGCCACCAGAGAGGGATCCCCCTCCGGCAGGGTGCCGGAACAGGGTCTCGATTTTTTTGGTGGCTACAGAGGTTTGCGGTGGCGGAACTCCCGATCTAGGTTATGTTTTGGAAGTTTGGGTATATATAAGAGGTGTTGGAGTCGGGAACAAGTCAGGAGGGTCCCCGAGGCGGCCACGAGATAGGGGCCCACCTAGGGGGTAGGGCGCCCCCCACCCTCGTGGTGGCCTCAGGACTCTTCTGGTCCATCTCCGGTGCTCCGTGGGCTTCTTCTGGTCCTAAAACAACCTCCGTGTAATTTCAGGTCAATTGGACTCCGTTTGGTATTCCTTTTCTATGATACTCAAAAACAAGGAAAACAGAAACTGGCACTGGGCTCTGGGTTAATAGGTTAGTCCCAACAATCATATAAAATAGCATATAAATGCATATAAACCATCCTAGATGGATAATATAATAGCATGGAACAATAAAAAATTATAGATACGTTGGAGACGTATCATGCAACCAGAAGGTTTTGTCGATCCTAAAGGTGCTAATAAAGTGTGCAAGCTCCAGCGATCCATGTATGGACTGGTGCAAGCATCTCGGAGTTGGAATATACGCTTTGATGAGGTAATCAAAGCATTTAGTTTTATGCAGACTTATGGTGAAGCGTGTATTTACGAAGAAGTGAGTGGGAGAACTACAACATTTCTGATGAGTATATGTGAATGACATATTGTTGATTGGAAATGATGTACAATTTTCTAGAAAGCATAAAGGATTGTTTAAAAGGAGTTTTTCAATAAAAGACCTCGGTGAAGCTGCTTATATATTGGGCATCAAGATCTATAGGGATAGATCAAGACACTTCATAGCACTTTCAGAAAACACATACCTTGATAAAGTTTGGAAGAAGTTAAAATGGATCAGTCAAACAAGGAGTTCTTACCTGAGTTGTAAGGTATGAAGTTGAGTAAGACTCAAAGCCTGACTACGGCTGTCGGTGTCAACACCAGCAGATCTCGGGTAGGGGTGCCCAAGCTGTGCGTCTAAGGATCGATGGTAACAAGAGGCTAGGGACACGATGTTTACCCAGGTTCGGGCCCTCTCTATCAAGGTAATACCCTACTTCCTGCTTGATTAATCTTGATGAATATAGGGTTACAAGAGTTGATCTACCTCGAGATCGTAATGGCTAAAACCCTAGAAGTCCAGCCTATGTAATTGTGATTCTGCTAGCCTCTACAGACAAAACCCTCCGGCTTATATACATGCTGGAGGGGGCCTAGGGTTGTACAAAGATGACTTGGGGAGGAAGGAATCATTACATCCGAACATCTATCTTGTCTTTCTACATACATAGGAGTCCCATCCGGACACGGGGGATAACCTTCTGCTTTTATCTTCATGGCCCATCAGTCTGGCCCAGCTTCAGTAGCCCGGACACCTGAGGTGTTGGGGAACATACTATTTTAAAATTTTCCTACGATCACGCAAGATCTATCTACCAGATGCATAGCAACGAGAGGGAAGAGTGTGTACGTGGCAAGATCTATCTACCAGACGTATAGCAACGAGGGGAAGAGTGTGTCTACGTACCCTCGTAGACCGAGAGCGGAAGCGTCAAGTGACGCGGTTGATGTAGTCGAACTTCTTTGCGGTCCAACCGATCAAGCACCGAACGTACGGCACCTCCGCGATCAGCACACGTTCAGCTTGATGACGTCCCACGAGCTCTTGATCCAGTTGAGCTTCACGGGAGAGTTTCGTCAGCACGACGGCGTGGTGACGGATATGATGTATCTACCGGCGCAGGGCTTCGCCTAAGCACTGCAACGGTATGACCGATGTGTGTCTTTGTGGAGGGGGGCACCGCACACGGTTAAAACAATTCAACTTATGTGTCCTAGGGTGCCCCCTGCCCCCGTATATAAAGGAGTAAGGGAGAGGCCGGCCCTAGAGGGGGCGCGCCAAGTGTGGGGAGTCCTACTAGGACTCCCAAGTCCTAGTAGGATTCCCCTTTCCTTTCTGGAGTAGGAGAGAAGGAAAGAGGTGGAGAGGGAGAAGGAAAAGGGGGCTGCACCCCTTGTCCAATTCGGACCAGAGGGGGCGCGCGCGCCTCCTTCCTTTTGGCCTTTCTCCTCTATTCCCGTATGGCCCAATAAGGCCCATATACTCCGAAAAATACCCGAATCACTCGGAACCTTTCCGATGTCCGAATATAGTCGTCCAATATATCGATCTTTACGTCTCGACCATTTCAAGACTCCTCGTCATGTCCCCGATCTCATCCGGGACTCCGAACTCCTTCAGTACATCAAAACTCATAAACTCATAATACCGATCGTCATCAAACGTTAAGCGTGCGGACCCTACGGGTTCGAGAACTATGTAGACATGACCGAGACTCATCTCCGGTCAATAACCAATAGCAGAACCTGGATGCTCATATTGGCTCCTACATATTCTACGAAGATCTTTATCGGTCAAACCGCATAACAACATACGTTGTTCCTTTTGTCATTGGTATGTTACTTGCCCGAGATTCGATCGTCGGTATCTCTATACCTAGTTCAATCTCGTTACTGACAAGTCTCTTTACTCGTTCCGTAATACATCATCTCGTGACTAACTCATTAGTCATTTGCTTGCAAGGCTTATTATGATGTGCATTACCGGGAGGGCCCAGAGATACCTCTCCGATACTCGGAGTGACAAATCCTAATCTTGATCTATGCCAACACCACAAACACCTTCGGAAACACCTGTAGAGCATCTTTATAATCACCCAGTTACGTTGTGACGTTTGATAGCACACAAGGTATTCCTCCGGTATTCGGGAGTTGCATAATCTCATAGTCATGGGAACATGTATAAGTCATGAAGAAAGCAATAGCAGTAAAACTAAACGATCATAGTGCTAAGCTAACGGATGGGTCTTGTCCATCACATCATTCTCCTAATGATGTGATCCCGTTGACCAAATGACAACTCATGTCTATGGTTAGGAAACATAACCATCTTTGATCAATGAGCTAGTCTAGTAGAGGCATACTAGGGACACTCTGTTTTGTCTATGTATTCACACATGTATTAAGTTTCCAGTTAATACAATTCTAGCATGAATAATAAACATTTATCATGATATAAGGAAATATAAAATAACAACTTTATTATTGCCTCTAGGGCATATTTCCTTCATGAGGACCCCTAAATCCTGGACTCCCTCAGTAGCCCTCGAACTTGCCTTCAATAACGAGGTTGTATCCAGCTTCATGTCTTCGGCTTTGCAACGCAGGTTCTTCTTCGAAACAAATGACAATTTGGTTCTGATTTTGATACTGCACCCTATTGATTCCTTCCTATCGTCGTGTCGGCTTCCATGTGTCAGACGAATGCGAACAGTCCATGTAATTTTCGCAAATAAACCCTTGGTCGCGTGGGGATGGCATATATTTAAAGAGATTGGATCTCAGATGCCATTCCACAGCACGCAGAAGCACTTAGAGCCAGCCATGGAAAATACTCCCAATATGGCCAGCGCTCCCGGCTCCTCCTCGCGCCCCCACGGCCCTCAAGCGGGCGATTAGAAAAGCTGCTCGATATCTCATGCCCATCTGAACAGACTTCAGACAGAGGGATATCTCCCTCCTGCGGATCTAGTTTCCATTCGGGCTGGATTAACCTCGATCGACGGTGAAGCCTTAGCGGAAAACTTCCCCAACCCCACTAAAGAGGAGCGGGTGTGCTTCGTTTCCTTCCTCTTGAGAGGCATAGGATTTCCAATCCATCCTTTCCTCAGAGGTTTTCTAGAGTTTTATGGGCTCCAACTGCACAATCTCACGCCAGGCTCTATCCTGCATATTGCGGGCTTCGTTGCTCTTTGCGAGCTATTTTTGGGCTGTGAGGCTCATTTCAAGCTATGGAGGAAATTCTTTTGCCTTGTTCCCCGTCCCCAAAAGGGATCCATGTTCGAGGTGGGCGGCGCCGAAGTGTGGCGCATAGCAAGGGCAGGGACAGGTTACCTGTCCGGCACTCCTAAGAAGGCATCCGAAGAGTGGCTCTCGGAGTGGTTTTATATCGAAGACATTGTTCTTCCGGACCCAATTCGGCAAGGACTTCCCGAATTCTCCAGGGTTCCTTTGGAGAAATGCTTCAACTGGCATCCCCGAAGCCTCAAGGAAGAAGACAGTGCGGAGATTAAGAAGCTAGTTAGTAAGATCAGAGTACTTGCCCACTCCGAACTCTTGATAATCGAAGTAATGTCTATTACGATAAAGCGATGCATCCAGCCATTTCAGTCCAGAGGGTTTCCCATGTGGCATTATAATGGGCAAGACGATGCCTCTCGCTGCCAGATTTCAAAATCATAAAATGCGGCAATTGCTAACATGATTCGGACAGACTTAAGCATCGCTATGGGAGAAAAAGTCTCATCGTAGTCAGCTCCTTGAACTTGTCGAAAACCTTTCTCAACAAGTCGAGCTTTGTAGACAGTAACATCACCATCAGCGTCAGTCTTCTTCTTAAAGATCCATTTATTTTCAATGGCTTGCCGACCATCGGGCAAGTCAACCAAAGTCCATACTTTGTTCTCATACATGGATCCCATCTCAGATTTCATGGCCTCAAGCCATTTTGCGGAATCTGGGCTCATCATCGCTTCCTCATAGTTCGTAGGTTTATCATGGTCCAGTAACATGACTTCCAGAACCGGGTTGCCGTACCACTCTGGTGCGGAACGAACTCTGGTTGATCTACGAAGTTCAGCAGAAACTTGATCTGAAGTTTCATGATCATCATCATTAGCTTCCTCACTAATTGGTGTAGGAATCACTGGAACTAGTTTCTGTGATGTTCCACTTTCCAATTCGGGAGAAGGTACAATTACCGCATCAAGTTCTACTTTCCTCCCACACACTTCTTTCGAGAGAAACTCCTTCTCTAGAAAGGATCCACTCTTAGCAACAAAGACCTTGCCTTCGGATCTGTGATAGAAGGTGTACCCAACAGTTTCTTTGGGGTATCCTATGAAGATTTACTTCTCCGATTTGGGTTCGAGCTTATCATGTTGAAACTTTTTCACATAAGCATCGCAGTCCCAAACTTAAAGAAATGACAGCTTAGGTTTCTCGTCAAACTACAGTTCATACGGTGTCATCTCCACGGATTTAGATGGTGCCCTATTTAACGTGAATGTAGCTGTTTCTAATGCATAACCCCAAAAGCGATAGTGGTAGATCGGTAAGAGACATCATCGATCGCACCATATCTAATAAAGTACGGTTATGACGTTCGGACACACCATTACACTGTGGTGTTCCAGGTGGCGTGAGTAGTGAAACTATTTCACATTGTTTTTACTGAAGGCCAAACTCGCCAACTCAAATATTTTACCTCTACGATCATATCGTAGAAACTCTTATTTTCTTGTTACGATGATTCTCCACTTCACTCTGAAATTCTTTGAACTTTTTAAATGTTTCAAACTTGTGCTTCATTAAGTAGATATACCCATATCTGCTCAAATCATCAGTGAAGGTTAGAAAATAACGATACCTGCCGCGAGCTTCAACACTCATTGGTCCCCATACATCAGTATGTATGATTTCCAACAAATCTGTTGCTCGCTCCATTGTTCCGGAGAACGGAGTTTTAGTCATCTTGCCCATGAGGCATGGTTCGCAAGCACCAAGTGATTCATAATCAACTGATTCCAAAAGTCCATCACTATGGAGTTTCTTTATGCGCTTTACACCAATATGACCTAAACGGCAGTGCCACAAATAAGTTGCACTATCATTATTAACCTTGCATCTTTTGGCTTCAATATTATGAATATGTGTATCACACGATCGAGATCCAACAAACCATTTTCATTGGGTGTATGACCATAGAAGGTTTTATTCATGTAAACAGAACAACAATTATTCTCTAACTTACATGAATAACCGTATTGCAATAAACATGATCAAATCATATTCATGCTCAACACAAACAGCAAATAACACTTATTTAGGTTCAACACTAATCCCGAAAGTATAGGGAGTGTGCGATGATGATCATATCAATCTTGGAACCACTTCCAACACACATCGTCACTTCACCTTTAACTAGTTTCTGTTCATTATGCAACTCCCATTTCGAGTTACTACTCTTTAGCAACTGAACCAGTATCAAATACTTAGGGGTTGCTATGAACACTAGTAAAATACACATCAATAATCTGTATATCAAAATATACCTTTGTTCACTTTGCCATCCTTCTTATCCGCCAAGTATCTAGGGCAGTTCCACTTCCAGTGACCATTTCCTTTGCAGTAGAAGCACTTAGTTTCTGGCTTGAGTTTTAGCTTTGGGTTTCTTCACGGGAGTGACAACTTGCTTGTCATTCTTCTTGAAGTTCCCCTTCTATCCCTTTGCCCTTTACTTGAAACAAGTGGTCTTGTTAACATCAACACTTGATGCTCTTTCATGATTTCTACCTTCGCCGACTTCAGCATCGCGAAGAGCTCAGGAATTCCTTTCGTCATCCCTTGCATATTATAGTTCATCATGAAGTTCTACTAACTTGGTGATAGTGACTAGAGAACTTTGTCAATTACTATCTTATCTGGAAGATTAACTCCCACTTGATTCAAGTAATTGTAGTACCCAGACAATCTGAGCACATGCTCACAGGTTGAGCTATTCTCCTCCATCTTGTAGGCAAAGTACTGTCAGAAGTCTTATACCTCTCGACACGGGCATGAGTATGAAATACTAATTTCAACTCTTGGAACATCTTATATGTTCCGTGGCGTTCAAAATGTTTTTGAAGTCCTAGTTCTAAGCCTTAAAGCATGGTGCACTTAAACTATCAAGTAGTCATCATACCGAGCTTTTGTCAAAACGTTCATAACGTCTACATCTGCTCCTGCAATAGGTCTGTCACCTAGCGGTGCATCAAGGACATAATTCTCTGTGCAGCAATGAGGATAATCCTCAGATCACGGAACAATTCCGCATCATTGCTACTAACACCTTTCAACTTAGTTTTCTCTAGGAACTTATAAAATAAACGGGGAGCAACATCGCGAGCTATTGATCTACAACATAGATATGCTAATACTACCAGGACTAAGTTCATGATAAATTAAAGTTCAATTTAATCATATTAATTAAAGAACTCCCACTTAGATAGACATCCCTCCGGTCATCCAAATGATCACGTGATCCAAATCAACTAAACCATGTCCGATCATCACGTGAGATGGAGTAGTTTCAATGGTGAACATCTTATGTTGATCATATCTACTATATGATTCACGCTCGACCTTTCGGTCTCCAGTGTTCCGAGGCCATATCTGCATATGCTAGGCTCGTCAAGTTTAACCCGAGTATTCTGCGTGTGCAAAACTGGCTTACACCCGTTGTATTTGAACGTAGAGCTTATCACACCCGATCATCACGTGGTGTCTCGGCACGACGAACTTTCGCAACGGTGCATACTCAGGGAGAACACTTATACTTTGAAATTTAGTAAGGGATCATCTTATAATGCTACCGTCGTTCTAAGAAAAATAAGAAGCATAATAAGATAAACATCACATGCAATCAAAATATGTGACATAATATGGCCATCATCATCTTGTGCTTTTGATCTCCATCTCCAAAGCACCGTCATGATCACCTTCGTCACTGGCGCGACACCTTGATCTCCATCGTAGCATCGTTGTCGTCTCGCCAACTATTGCTTCTACGACTATCGCTACCGCTTAGTGATAAAGTAAAGCAATTACATGGCAATTGCATTTCATACAATAAAGCGACAACCATATGGCTCCTGCCAGTTGCCGATAACTTTACAAAACATGATCATCTCATACAAAACCGTATATCTCATCATGTCTTGACCATATCACATCACAACATGCCCTGCAAAAACAAGTTAGACGTCCTCTACTTTGTTGTTGCAAGTTTTACGTGGCTGCTATGGGCTTAGCAAGAACCATTCTTACCTACGCATACAAAACCACAACGATGTTTTGTCAAGTATGTGCTATTTTAACCTTCACAAGGACCGGGCGTAGC
Organism: Secale cereale; assembly: GCA_902687465.1. Classification (NCBI taxonomy): domain Eukaryota; kingdom Viridiplantae; phylum Streptophyta; class Magnoliopsida; order Poales; family Poaceae; genus Secale; species Secale cereale. The sequence goes on along the minus strand of LR738711.1, from coordinate 832,962,535 downwards.
CACACTTGATTCAGCTAAAGTGAGAGAGACAGACACCCGCCAGTCACCTTTAAGCAACGAGTGCTCATAACGGTGAAACCAGTCTCGCGTAAGCATACGCGTAATGTCGGTCCGGGCCGCTTCATCTCACAATACCGCCGAAGCAAAGTATGACATGCTGGTAAGCAGTATGACTAGTATCGCCCAGAACTCATTGTGTTCTACTCGTGCATATCATCTACGCATAGACCTGGCTCTGATGCCACTGTTGGGGAACGTAGTATTTTAAAATTTTCCTACGATCACGCAAGATCTATCTACCAGATGCATAGCAACGAGAGGGAAGAGTGTGTACGTGTCAAGATCTATCTACCAGACGTATAGCAACGAGGGGAAGAGTGTGTCTACGTACCCTCGTAGACCGAGAGCGGAAGCGTCAAGTGACGCGGTTGATGTAGTCGAACTTCTTCGCGATCCAATCGATCAAGCACCGAACGTACGGCACCTCCGCGTTCAGCACACGTTCAACTTGATGACGTCCCACGAGCTCTTGATCCAGTTGAGCTTCACGGGAGAGTTTCGTCAGCACGACGGCGTGGTGACGGATATGATGTATCTACCGGCGCAGTGCTTCGCCTAAGCACTGCAACGGTATGACCGATATGTGTCTTTGTGGAGGGGGGCACCGCACACGGTTAAAACAATTCAACTTGTGTGTCCTAGGGTGCCCCCTGCCCCCGTATATAAAGGAGCAAGGGAGAGGCCGGCCCTAGAGGGGGCGCGCCAAGTGTGGGGAGTCCTACTAGGACTCCCAAGTCCTAGTAGGATTCCCCTTTCCTTTCCGGAGTAGGAGAGAAGGAAAGAGGTGGAGAGGGAGAAGGAAAAGGGGGCTGCACCCCTTGTCCAATTCGGACCAGAGGGGGCGCGCGCGCCTCCTTCCTTTTGGCCTTTCTCCTCTATTCCCGTATGGCCCAATAAGGCCCATATACTCCGAAAAATACCCGAATCACTCGGAACCTTTCCGATGTCCGAATATAGTCGTCCAATATATTGATCTTTACGTCTCGACCATTTCGAGACTCCTCGTCATGTCCCCGATCTCATCCGGGACTCCGAACTCCTTCAGTACATCAAAACTCATAAACTCATAATACCGATCGTCATCAAACGTTAAGCGTGCGGACCCTACGGGTTCGAGAACTATGTAGACATGACCGAGACTCATCTCCGGTCAATAACCAATAGCGGAACCTAGATGCTCATATTGGCTCCTACATATTCTACGAAGATCTTTATCGGTCAAACCGCATAACAACATATGTTGTTCCTTTTGTCATTGGTATGTTACTTGCCCGAGATTCGATCGTCGGTATCTCTATACCTAGTTCAATCTCGTTACCGACAAGTCTCTTTACTCGTTCCGTAATACATCATCTCGTGACTAACTCATTAGTCATTTGCTTGCAAGGCTTATTATGATGTGCATTACCGAGAGGGCCCAGAGATACCTCTCCGACACTCGGAGTGACAAATCCTAATCTTGATCTATGCCAACACCACAAACACCTTCGGAAACACCTGTAGAGCATCTTTATAATCACCCAGTTACGTTGTGACGTTTGATAGTGTCGGTGTACTAAGGTAGGGGGACCCCAGTACCCCAACTTGTGCACGGGCAGTTGCAGCTTCCCGCGGCAAGGTTTACTGCGTGCTCGCCGGAGACCTTCCTGCCTCCTATTAAACCATTCAAAAACAAAGTATACAAGACAGAAGATCGAGACCCCGGCAAGAGGAGCTTGCCGGGAAGGTCGTACCAGGCTCAAGGCTGTTCCGATAACACAAGACCCTGGCAAGAGGAGCTTGCCAGGAAGATTATAAGATATTGCCTCGGCGCTATGCGCGCCCCGGCAAGGGGCCCGGGGAGCGGCAAGTTCCCGGGCCCGGCAAGATCAAACCCCCGGCAAGGCGCTTGCCGGGGAGGCTACGCTGTGTGCCCGCGCTCCAGCTCATCGGTCCACGCGTCGCCCTGGAGCCTAACCAGGGACGCGTGGCGGATGGCTGTGCAGCCTGGGGTACACGGTGGCGCACCACGGTGATAAATCCGTCGCCGTGGCGGACGGAGACGCTAAGGCGGGAGCTTTTGGGGTCGACGGCGACGGGCATTAAATGCCCTTGTCCCCCACTGTTAAAGTAGGTATAGACCACTGTTCTGTACTGTAGCTCCACTGTTCCCGCACTATTACAACTACCACCTCTTTTACCCCTTTCTCCTACGTTGACACCTGTCGGTGACCCCTTGCACTATAAAAGGAGGCCCATGCACAACGTGGAGGGGGTTCGAAACCTAGATTACTCTCGCGCACGGTGTAGCTGCTTCTTCAAGCTCCCGAGCGCTCAACTCAATACACAACCAAGCAGGAGTAGGGTTTTACGCATCCGTGCGGCCCGAACCTGGGTAAAACTGCCCGCGCGTCTGCTTCGATCTGCTCTTCGTGCTCCCTCCGCCCTCGTACCGCACAGACAAGGGGCTCCGGTCCCATAGGTGTTCGTGGCGGACAGTTTCCCCCGACATCTTTGGCGCGCCAGGTAGGGGGCGTCGAGGTTGTGCGAACCTGATCCGGCGTTCGCGCGGGCGCATTCTTCATCAACCTCTCCAGCTTCATCAACAACTTCATCAGCGACAACTCCATGGCCCCGAAGAAGAAGCCCTCGGAGGTCGGAGGCCCGTCTGCGTCTCACCCGCCGCCACCAGAGCCAACGGTGGGCGGGGGAGACGCCGTCGGAAGGGTGGTTGCCGGCGAGGACACTCACGGTGCCACCAGATCCAAGAACAAGACGGACGACCGGACCTCGGTCTCCGTGGACGCGCCGCGTCCATCACAGCACACAACGACCCCGCAGCGCCATACCACGGGAGGTGGTATCCGCTTGCTGGGACAAGGCCATACTGGAGGTTCGCGGGACGCCCCGGACCCCCGTCCGGGCACAAGCAAAGCGAAGGCGCCGGCACGGGACCCCGCTCCTTCTAACGTCGTTAGAAGTCCGAGCGTATCCCGCTCCTCGCACCGCTCGCCCGCGTTCCCCACTACTCCGGCAGAAGCGCTCGCAAGGGCGCAGCTGCTTCTTGATTTTCCTCCGGCGGCCGACAAGGCCGAAGAATGGAGGGCCACAATCCGGAGCCTGATAGACTTCGCCAACAACGACTCCCCGCAGCAGCCGTCGGCCTCACGGCCGCGGCAGGTTGAGAAGACGAAGGCTATCGGCGACAAGACTGCCGGGGGTGCGACAAGCGTACACTCCCCGCCGCAGAAGCAGAAGACACCGCCCCGCCGGAACAACCCCGACGACGGCTCCACAGCCTCGTCGGACCCGCGGGCCCGTCGGGACCAGCGCCAGGTCCTCGACGACCGGCGAGATGAAGACGCTCGGACCATGATCGAGCGCCGCCGAGAAGCTCGGCGACAATCCGACAAGAGAGCTGGGAACACTGTCGACGCACCCGCGCCCGGTGAACCAGGTGACTTGCCGTACGCGGCAGGCTGCCCTGCGTTCACCCGCGAGCTGCGGCGCGTCCAGTGGCCCAGCATGAAGAACTTTAAGCCCGACGTACCGGAGAAGTACGACGGCAAGACGCACCCCTCGGAGTTTCTCAGCGTCTACACTATCGCAGTGCAAGCTGCCGGGGGGCGCGACGAGAAGATCCTAGCCAACTACTTCCCGCTCGTGCTGAAACCGAACGTCCGTTCGTGGCTCATGCACTTGCCGGAAGGCTCTATCTCTTCTTGGGCCGACCTCTGCCATCAGTTTGTTGGCGCCTTCACCGGCGGCCACAAACCCCACGGCCAGGAGAGCGATCTCCACATTTTGGCCCAGAAGGAAGGCGAGCCCCTGCGCAAGTATATCCAACGCTTCAGCCGGGTACAGCACAACATCCCAGACGTTCACCCTGCCGCGGTTATCAGCGCGTTCCATCAGAACGTGCGTAACCGCCGCATGCGTGAGGAGATGGCGATGACCAAGATCAGAGACGTCAGCGAGCTTTACGCTCTTGCTGACAAGTGCGCCCGTGCAGAAGAGGGGAGGAAACTCCCCGGGGAGGATGCTGGCGCAGGGGGAAGCGACAGCGACGACACCGCCCCGGCAAAGAAGAGCCGGCGGCGGAACAACAGGAAGAAGGGCAAGAAGGAAGTGCTTGCCGTCGAGAAGTCCGGCAAGGAGGCCCCCGCCAAGCAAGCGCAGGCTGGCGGCTCCGGCAAGGAGCCTGCCCCTGCGGCGGCGGCCGACAAGCCGGGTAGCTCCGACAAGCAATACTGTAAGATTCACCGCACCAAGGGTCACGACCTCTCCAACTACAAGCGCGTCGAGTACCTCGTCGAGCAGCAAAAAGCTGAGTACGAGAGGCGCGACAAGGAGAAGGCCCAAGGTGGCGGGGAAGAGCCCAGCAAGAAGCGGCCGTTCAACGACCGGGGAGGACGCCGCGGCAAGGTCAAGCAGCGGCAAGGAGATCGACCTCCCCGGGGCCGCGACAACGACGACGACGATGATGAAGACATGGAGGACGACGAGAACAGCGAGCAGGAGTTCCAGAAGGCCACGGAGGTCCTGTGCGTCGACGGTGGCGCCTCCCTGCACACCTCCCACCGCCAGCTGAAACAGTGGGTGCGTGAGGTCAATGCAGCGGAGCCGCCCGTGGAGTCGCGCAGGCTCCTCAAATGGTCCAGCACGCCCATCGTTTTTGACCTTGAGGATCACCCTGACCGTACCACGGCGGTCGGGTGCTTGCCGATGCTGGTTTCCCCCACCATCCGCAACCTCAAGGTCACCAAAATGTTGGTTGACGGCGGGGCCGGGCTGAACTTGATCTCCTCTGCTGTGATCAAGAAACTCCAGATTCAAGACGGCGAGCTCGAAGAGACCGGTTCATTCCAAGGAATCAACCCGGGAAGGAGCAAGCCCAAGGGAAAGATTACTCTGCCGGTGACCTTTGGCGGGGAGCTCAACTTCAGGACTGAGCGCATCACTTTTGACGTTGCCGATATTCCATTGCCCTACAATGGAATACTCGGCCGTCCCGCCCTCGCCAAGTTCATGGCAGCTTCCCACTATGCCTACAACGTGCTGAAGATGCCGGGGCCGATAAGCGTCATCACTGTCCACAGCGACAAGAAAGATGCACTTATTTGCGCCGACAAGATTTACCGGGATGCGGCAGCTGCGGCCGAGAAGGATACTCTTGCCGCTGAAGCTCCCGGGGGGAAGAAGACGAAGACCAAGTCCGGCAAATGCTCTGGGACCCGCTCCGGCAACCGCACCTCTTCGGAGTGCTGCGCTGCCGTCGAGGACGTTCCATCGAGCTCCACCGGCAAGAGCAAGAAAGGAATGGCTGCTCCTCCGGCAACCAAGAAGGTGTCCGCAAAGGAGGACGGCACTGGTGGTACCTTCACCATCAGTGCCACCCTTGACAGCAAATAGGAAAGCGCGCTCGTCGCCTTCCTGCGGGCGAATATCGATGTGTTTGCTTGGCAACCATCTGACATCCCCGGTGTTCCCAGGAAGGTGATTGAGCACAAGCTTGCTGTCTGCCCTCATGCGCGGCCCATCAAGCAAAAAGTGAGGAAGCAAGCCGTGGAGCGCCAAGAGTTCATCAATGAGGAGATCAAGAAACTAGAGGCAGCAGGCCTAGTTAGAGGTGTGATCCATCCGACGTGGTTGGCAAACCCAGTCGTCGTGCGCAAAGCCAACGGGAAGTGGAGACTGTGTATAGACTTCACTGATGTCAATAAAGCATGTCCCAAGGATCCCTTCCCTTTGCCGCGCATTGACCAGATCGTTGACTCCACTGCCGGATGTGAGCTACTCTGTTTTCTTGATGCATACTCAGGCTATCACCAGATTTTCATGGCCAAGGAAGATGAGGAGAAGACTGCATTTATCACTCCATGTGGCACTTACTGCTTTATCCGCATGCCATTTGGACTGAAGAATGCAGGCTCAACTTTTGCAAGGGTAGTGTACACTGCTTTTGAGCCACAGATCCACAGGAATGTAGAAGCCTACATGGATGACATCGTGGTGAAGAGCAAGAGCAAAGAAACACTGATTCAAGACTTGGAAGAAACGTTTCAGAACCTGCGCAGGATACAGCTCAAGCTGAACCCCGAGAAGTGCGTCTTTGGAGTTCCCTCCGGCAAGCTTCTCGGGTTCTTTGTATCACAGAGGGGGATTGAAGCCAACCCCGACAAGATCAAAGCCATCGAGCTGATTGAAGCCCCGAAGCGCGTCAAGGATGTCAGAAGGCTTGCAGGTTGCGTAGCTGCCCTCAGTAGGTTCATTTCAAAATCCGCAGAACGCGCCCTACCTTTCTTCAAAATCTTGAAAAAGGCAGGTCCCATGAAGTGGACTCCGGAAGCGGAGGCGGCGTTGCAGGATTTGAAACGGTACCTGTCCTCCACTCCTATACTTGTCGCACCTAAACCACAGGAAAAGTTGTTGCTATACTTAGCGGCAACCAACCAGGTGGTTAGTGCTGCGTTAGTAGCGGAGAGGGAGTCCGACGAGGAGTCAGCGTCACCGGCAAGCGAATCTAGCGACAAGCAGGGGACTGTCCCGACAAGCTCTGGCCCCGACAAGGAAGACTCTGCGCAGGAACAAGGAGAGGTGCGGAAGAAGATGGTGCAGCGCCCAGTGTATTTTGTAAGTTCCCTTCTCCAGGGAGCTAGATCAAGGTACTCTGGTGTGCAAAAATTGCTTTTCGGCCTCCTCATGGCCTCGAGAAAGCTGCGCCACTACTTCCAAGCCCATGAGATAACGGTGGTCACTCGCTTTCCGTTGAAGAGGATATTGCACAATCCAGAAGCAACAGGCAGGATCGTCGAGTGGGCGCTGGAGCTGTCAAGCTTCGGACTCAAATTTGAAAGTACTTCAACCATACAGAGCCGAGCCTTGGCAGAATTCATTGCTGAGTGGACCCCAACATCAGAAGATGAAGTTCAAGAAACAAGTATACCCGTGCAAGAAGCGACAAGTGAATGGGTAATGTATTTTGACGGTGCCTTCTCGCTGCAAGGCGCCGGTGCCGGCGTGGTACTCATCGCGCCCACCGGGGAGCACCTCAAATACGTTATCCAGATGCACTTTCCCAGGGAGCAAGCGACAAATAACAGTGCAGAATATGAAGGCTTGCTTGCCGGCCTCAGGATTGCGGCCGAACTTGGGATCAGGAAGCTGATTGTACGGGGAGATTCTCAGTTGGTGGTCCGACAAGTTAACAAGAGCTACCAGAGCCCTTTGATGGAAGCGTATGTCGATGAAGTGAGGAAGCTTGAAGAGCACTTTGAAGGTCTGCAGATGGAGCACGTCCCAAGAGCTCAAAATGAGATTGCAGACGGCCTTTCAAAGTGCGCCGCGATGAAGTTACCTGTGGAACCAGGGACTTTTTTGCTCAAGCTGACTCAGCCATCAGTTACACCATCAATTGGGCAGTCCAAGAAGAGAAAGTTGGTCTCCGGCGACTACTTGCCGGCGGATCTTCCTGAACCCGCCGCCAAAGTTCCCAAGATCGACGATAACGCTGAGGAACAGTTTGCTCCTGCGAGCCCTCGGGCTTGTGCAGTTGAAGCAAGTGTTCCCGACAAGCCTCGCTCCGGCGAGCTTGCCGGGGGACCGTCAGCTCCGACAGGACCAGAGGTCTTTGCCGTAGAAGCTGAGGTTCCCGCAGCGGCCCTCGAGCCTTTAGTCCTTGCCGTCGAGCCCCGAGCTCCGGCATGGGCACAGCAGATCGTCCGTTTTCTACAAACTGGAGAACTTCCCGACGACCCTCAAGAGATAGAGAAGATAACCAGGCAGTCAAGTATGTATCAGTTTGTGGATAACGAGCTGTACAGAAGAAGACTCAATGGTGTCAGGTTGAAGTGCATCTCCAGGGAAGATGGACAGAAACTGTTGGCAGAAATACACGGAGGCATATGCGGCCACCACATTGGCGCAAGGGCACTTGCCGGGAAAGCTTTCCGGCAAGGGTTCTTTTGGCAAGAAGCCCTCCAAGATGCAACTGCACTAGTAACCAAGTGTGAAGCGTGCCAGTTCCATGCAAAGCAAGTTCATCAGCCAGCTCAAGCTCTCCAAACAATCCCTTTGTCCTGGCCCTTCTCGGTCTGGGGGCTCGATATCCTCGGCCTTTTCCCTCGCGCTGTCGGGGGCTTTGAGTACTTGTACGTTGCAATCGACAAGTTCACAAAGTGGCCAGAAGTGGAGCCAGTGAGAAAGGTGACAGCACAGTCAGCAGTCAGGTTCTTCAGGTCGATTGTTTGCCGTTTCGGGATCCCTAACAGGATCATCACCGACAACGGTACGCAATTCACTAGTCGCACCTTCATGCAGTACGTCCAAGACCTTGGCACCAAGGTCTGTTTCGCTTCTGTTGCTCACCCGAGGAGCAACGGCCAAGCGGAGAGGGCAAATGCTGAAGTGCTGCGCGGACTCAAGACAAGGACCTTTGACAGGCTGCGTAAGTGCGGAAAGAATTGGATAGAGGAGCTCCCGGCGGCTCTTTGGTCAATCAGAACGACACCAAATCGAGCCACCGGACAGACACCTTTTGCTCTAGTCTATGGAGCAGAAGCAGTTCTCCCCACGGAACTCGTATACGGATCTCCTCGAGTGCTCGCTTATGATGAGCTCGAGCAAGAGCAACTGCGGCAAGATGACGCATTGCTCCTTGAGGAGGAACGTCTCCAGGCTGCTGTACGAGCTGCTCGATACCAGCAAGCTTTGCGCCGCTACCATAGCCGCAAAGTCAAGGCCAGGAGTCTCGAGGAAGGCGACCTTGTTCTTCGGCGTGTTCAGTCCGCCAAGAATTCCAACAAGTTGACGCCGAAGTGGGAAGGCCCTTATCGGGTGAGACAAGTTACGAGGCCCGGCGCTGTCCGCCTCGAGACCGAAGAAGGCTTACCGGTGAGCAACTCCTGGAACATAGAGCATCTTCGCAAGTTTCACCCCTAAGGCGCGGTTGCCGTGATCCGCTCCGGCAACCACCTTTTGTACAAGCCTTGCCGTTGTTGCATGTAACCCTTTGTACAAAGCCGGGCGCAGACCCCGTGCATCAGTAAAAATTTCGTGTTTTCGCATCGATTGCCTTTTGCATGCTTCTCTTTGCTATTTGCATGATTTGTTTGGCATTTGATGCAACAATCAGACATGCGGTAAACACCATTACGTCGAAAGGCGATATGCTTGTTTCCCTCTCCCTTTTCTTTCCTCTTAAGCAGAAGAAACGTTCCTCGCGCACAAGTTTGCCGGGGGGGAAGGAGGTGGAGGAGGGGCTAAGTGCTGTTCAAGTAAGAAGAGCCTTACCGGAAAGCAAACAACATGAGCAAGCAGCATATGAAAGATAAGTTGTTAGAATTTGACCAGTTCAAATTTTAAATTTTGGTTGTCTTCCTTGAACGATCACACTTTGTATGGAAAACCTGTGCGCGGAGGAACCTACCCGTAGCTTGCCGCACCCTTATCTTGTTTTCGAGTCCACTCAACGATTTAAGTGAGCTGCGACAAGTGTCGCGCCCTTGCCTCGTTTCTGAGTACACTCAGCAAGCTAAGTGCGTTGCGACCTGCTGCGGCAAGGTTGCTTGCCGGCGAGGACCTTGGCCAGCAGGCTGCTCAGAGTCCAGCACTCAGCGCTCGCGGCAAGGGCCCCTTTCCGGCAAGCTCCCCGGGAGCGTAGGGTGAAAAACATACAAAGTCAAAGATTGGAACAAGGAAGATAACATTGCACTGATTGATTGAAATAAAGCAAATATCTTACAAGGATAACTTGTCGCAATGGACTAATGAGTTCGTAACATAATATGCAGCAAAAAAAAGAGATAAAGATAAATGGGGCCCTAGTCTACGCGGTCGCCTTCCTTCCTGCCAAGCCTTGCCACCTTGGCGATGATGTGGCCGACCTGCTCCTTCAGGGCCTCTGTGTCTGCATCTGCTGGCAGGGTGCGAAGAACGTTTGTGAGATTAATCCCCGGGTTGCGGTACACGATCTTCGTCAAGACCCGCTCCAGAGTTCCCGCGCAGAGACGGCGCGACTCCTCGGCCAGCTGCGCGGGGATGCGGTTCCGGAGACCTGCGAGAGCTGGAGCGACGCCTCTGAAGAAGAGGCTGAGCTTGGCGCTGTGCGGGAGATCTGGATCCGGCGAGTAGATAAGATGTTCGACCCTCAAAGCAAGCAACTCCTGGTCAATGTTGGACGCAGAAGAAACCAGCTCTTCGGTCCACACCTCGATAGTCTGCCGGAAGAGCTCGGAGGCCTTGTTGACGCTCTCCATCAAGGTTCGCTCCTTGCAGAGCTCGTCCTTCAGCTTGGTCTCCTGGGCCCGGGCAGCATCAAGCGATTCCTTCAGGGTGGTGACCTTCAGCTCCAAGTCTTCAATGGAATCCTTGGCGGCCTTCAGCTCGTCACCCCTCTTGGATAAACTCACCTGGAGCTCTGAGTTGGTGTGAGCATCCTTCTCGCGCTCCAGGATGAGCGCGGCAACCTTCTCGGCGCTCACCTTCATCGCCTTCTCCAGTTGTTCAACCTTGGCGACGAGCTCTTTCTTGGCGTCCTCCGCGGCAGCCGCGGCGGCCTTCGCCTCCTTCAGCTCCCCGCCAAGGGCAGCCTCGCGAGCGGCAAGGTCTTCTTCATGAGAATCCAGATCCACCTTCCGCTGCGCGAGCTCTCCCTCTCGCCGGGACATCTCCACCCCGGCGAGGCGCTGCTGTTCATCGGCTTCGGCCCTCTCGAGTACCCACTCTTGGTACTCGCCGGCGAGACGCTCTCGCTCCTCCGCCACCTGGCGGAGAGCAGCCTGGTTGGCGGCGCTGAGCTCCGCCGCACGCTTCTCCATCTCCGCCGCGGCCTTGGCGGCAAGAGCCTCCCGGGAAGCGAGCTTTGCTTGCCTGGCCCGATAAAGGGCCAGGAGTTGATGAAGCAACCGCTCCTCCTCGGGCCCCTCACCTCCACCGGGCGCCTGGACTATCTTCAGGCCTGCGGAGGCGAGGACCTCTCCGTCGAACGCCTCGCCCTCCGCAGGAGCCCGCGACGAAGACCCCCACGGCATCTGGATGAAGACGCCATTGGGGGCCTCGAGATAAAACCTTTGCTCCTCGCCGGTGGAGGGACCGGTGGCCGGCGCAGCATCCGATGCTCCCGCCACCTCCGGGTCGGCGGTGCGGCCACCGTCTCCCTCCCCGGCCGCTGCGTCCGCAGCCGGAGCTGTCTCTTGCGCGGCCGGCTCGGCGGCCTCGCCCACCTCCTCGACGACTGGAGCGTCGCCGCCGCCGCCCTGCGCGTCCTCCTCCTCGAGGATAATTACCTCCGTCTCCATAGGCACAGGAGGAGGAAGATCTAGAAAGAAGAAGAAGACAAAGAGATTCAAGACTCAAGCAAATATCCAAAAAAGAGACAAGCCAAGAAGACAAGTTACAAAGGTTACCTTGGCGGGCATCCTCGGCGGCGGGCTCCCTCGCCGGGGAGCTCGGCCTCGTCGGGGTGGTCGCCCTCGCCGGGGAACTTGGCCTTGGCGGGGTGGCCGCCCTTGCCGGGCTGCCCGTCCTTGGCGGGGTACTCTGCCTTGGCGGAGTACCCGCCCTTGACGGAGCACTCTCCCTTGCCGGAGAGTCCTGCCTTGGCGGGGATGGCGGTGCCTGCAGCTCCTCGGCGGTGGTCTCCGGGCGCTCTTCCCGCTGCGGCTCCTCCTCTGCACGAAACAAGACAAGGGATGTCAAAATATGAAGATAAAGTCAAAAGCCTCAGACGTACCCCGACAAGCAAAAAGAAAGAACCCCAGACTTACGCTGGGGGCTGCGCTGCGGGCTGCGCTGGGGGCTGCTCATCGGAGCAGTGCCAGAGTCCGGCAGGCTCGGCTCCGGCGCGCCCTCTGTTGCCGCCGCCGCCGAGTCCTCCGCGACCTCGGCCTCGGGCGCCTTGGCCTTCTTCGCGGCGCGATGGGCCAGGGTCCTGAAACCAGAACAGAAGACAGAATTAGCGTCTACAGAAGATTAAGATAAAAGTTAAGAAGATGAAGAATCTCGGATCCTTACTCCTGGTCTTCCTCGTCGTCCTCGCTCAGGGCGGAGAAGTCATACTCCACCGTGGGCGCGTCGACGCGAGGAGCGGGAGGCGAAGACTCCCTCGCGCGCTTGGTGCTCACCGGGGCTGGGGGCTGCGAAGACCCAGCCCATGTGGCTGCCGACGCCTGGGGGGCGGGCGGAGCCGCTGCTCCGCTCCGAGAAGACCCCTGCCGGCTCGCTGCCGGCCTGCGGGGCGCCTCCGTCGTGGTCCGCGCCCGGCCCGCCTCTGCTACGGCTGGTGCGCTGGACGGCCTTGGCGCGGCTTGACTCCCCCGGGGAGCCGCCCGCCGAGGTGGCTGTTGCCGGGGCGCCTGTGCCCTTTCCCCCGTCGCCGCCTTGCGGAGACGCTTTGCCGGGGACTCCTTCGGGCTTGCCGGAGGCGGGGAGCTCTCCGACGAGGAGAGGTCGTCGGCGTATAACTCCGTGGATCCGCCGGAGTCTTCGGCCTCCTCCTCCTCCTCCTCCTCTGCCTCGGCCGGCTCGCTGGGCCCAGCATCCAGCGCTGCGGCCCTCTTCCCCTTGGCGCCTCCGCCCCTCGCGGCGCCTCTGCTTCCTCCGGCGGTTCCCTCCCTTGCCGCGGCCTCCGTCGCGATCCCATGGATCCCGGAGTGCCTCAACGAGGGGACCCCGGTGAGCGCGTCGGGTGGGAGGTTCAGCAATCGGCGGATCTCCGCCTCTTCCGCCTGGGTGGACGCCTCTTCGGCCTCCGCCTCCTCCGGCGAGAACCCGAAGACTCCTGCCGCCGCGGCTGCGGCGGCCTCCTCAGCCCGAGAAGCTATGTAGGCGATTTCCTGCTCGGTGGTGTCCCGCGTATGCAGCTTGAGGTCCTCCTTGTTGCTCGCCACCTCGACGAGGTTGTCGTAGAAGTTGAGGACGTCGATTGGCTTCGGGGCGATCCACGACCGGTCCAAGCCATGCGAGTCACACATTGGCATCATGGCAAGGATTCGGTCCCTCGCGGCGTTGTTGCAAAGCGGCACCACTTCCCGGGGAGTCCTGAACCACTCGGGGTGCGCCGGGTCGTACTTGAAGAGCTCTCGTACCATCCCGCGCAGCTCCAGAGTGGTGAAGTTAAAATTAAGTCCGGGGCGCAGCCTCATGATATCTGCCGGGCCGCCGTACAACCAGGCCGGCCTCTTCCGGTCTTGGAGAGGGGCGATGCGCCGGCGGAGGAAATCTGCACCCACCTCGGCAACTGACAACCGGGCCAGCCGAAGACGGAGGATCCGGACGAGGGCGATGTCGAGCTTGGCGTCGTCGGAGTCTAGTTCGCTCCAATCTCTGCCGCGCGCGATAGGCGTTGTGCGCGGCGCAGTGAAGGCTTGCGGCTGGTCCTCTACAATCCAGCACCACTCAGCTCGCCATTCCTCCCACTTGCCGCGGAGCTCCCCCGGCAAGTACGACCCCTTTTTCCCGAGACGGAAGACCCAAGAAATACATCCGGAGAGAGGGGCGTCGGCCTCGGCTCTAGGGGTGAAAAAGTGTCTAAAGAGGGCTACGTTGGGGTGGACTCCTATGAAGTTTTCGCACATATGTGCGAAAACGGCCATGGTGAGGATGGCGTTGGGGGTGAAATCAAGCAGATGGAAGCCATACGTGTTCATGATATCACAGAAGAAGTTCGAAAAAGGAGGGCAGAGGCCACAGTGGAAAAAGGCAGCAAAGAAATAATACCCGCCGGGATAGTTGTCCTTGGCGGCGGCCGGGTATGCTCGGGTGCGGGGATGCGCATCGGTGCCCTTGGACCAGAACAAGTAGTACTTGTTCCAGAGTTCTTGCACGCCGAGCCTCGGCGAGAAGACGACGTTCCGCTTCCGGTAAGCGATGAGCTTGGCTGCTTGCTCGGATTTCTCCTTCTTGGACTTCTCCGCTTTCCCCTTGTCGCTCTTTGGGGCCATGGCGGATGCGGCGGAAGGAAGGCGACGAAGAGCTAGGCGGCGGCGGAGCTGTGGAGGCGGAGCGCTAGAAGGAATCTTTTTGCAGGAGGAAGACGATGTAATGAGAGCACAGGGAGGGGAACCGCGCCCGCTGCCTCTGCTTTTATGGGGGAGTGGGGGGGCGTTTTCCCCTTTCCATTAAGAGATCGTGGGCACGTCCCATCCCATGGCGCCGCAATCGACGCGTGCCGTTACCGTGGGGTGCGGCGGATATGGAAGTGGATTCGGCGCGCCGCGGGCCGCGGGTGCCCGTGCACTGTTTTGGGCCTGGCCCAACAGCGCTCGGCACCGTGTGTGGCCCAGGCCCGGGGGCTCCTGTCGGTGTACTAAGGTAGGGGGACCCCAGTACCCCAACTTGTGCACGGGCAGTTGCAGCTTCCCGCGGCAAGGTTTACTGCGTGCTCGCCGGAGACCTTCCTGCCTCCTATTAAACCATTCAAAAACAAAGTATACAAGACAGAAGATCGAGACCCCGGCAAGAGGAGCTTGCCGGGAAGGTCGTACCAGGCTCAAGGCTGTTCCGATAACACAAGACCCTGGCAAGAGGAGCTTGCCAGGAAGATTATAAGATATTGCCTCGGCGCTATGCGCGCCCCGGCAAGGGGCCCGGGGAGCGGCAAGTTCCCGGGCCCGGCAAGATCAAGGCCCCGGCAAGGCGCTTGCCGGGAAGGCCACGCTGTGTGCCCGCGCTCCAGCTCATCGGCCCACGCGTCGCCCTGAGGTCTAACCAGGGACGCGTGGCGGATGGCTGTGCAGCCTGGGGTACACGGTGGCACACCACGGCGATAAATCCGTCGCCGTGGCGGACGGAGACGCTAAGGCGGGAGCTTTTGGGGTCGACGGCGACGGGCATTAAATGCCCTTGTCCCCCACTGTTAAAGTAGGTATAGACCACTGTTCTGTACTGTAGCTCCACTGTTCCCGCACTATTACAACTACCACCTCTTTTACTCTTTTACCCCTTTCTCCTACGTTGACACCTGTCGGTGACCCCTTGCACTATAAAAGGAGGCCCATGCACAACGTGGAGGGGGTTCGAAACCTAGATTACTCTCACGCACGGTGTAGCTGCTTCTTCAAGCTCCCGAGCGCTCAACTCAATACACAACCAAGCAGGAGTAGGGTTTTACGCATCCGTGCGGCCCGAACCTGGGTAAAACTGCCCGCGCGTCTGCTTCGATCTGCTCTTCGTGCTCCCTCCGCCCTCGTACCGCACAGACAAGGGGCTCCGGTCCCATAGGTGTTCGTGGCGGACAGTTTCCCCCGACAGATAGCACACAAGGTATTCCTCCGGTATTCGGGAGTTGCATAATCTCATAGTCATGGGAACATGTATAAGTCATGAAGAAAGCAATAGCAGTAAAACTAAACGATCATAGTGCTAAGCTAACGGATGGGTCTTGTCCATCACATCATTCTCCTAATGATGTGATCCCGTTGATCAAATGACAACTCATGTCTATGGTTAGGAAACATAACCATCTTTGATCAATGAGCTAGTCTAGTAGAGGCATACTAGGGACACTCTGTTTTGTCTATGTATTCACACATGTATTAAGTTTCCAGTTAATACAATTCTAGCATGAATAATAAACATTTATCATGATATAAGGAAATATAAAATAACAACTTTATTATTGCCTCTAGGGCATATTTCCTTCATGAGGACCCCTAAATCCTGGACTCCCTCAGTAGCCCTCGAACTTGCCTTCAATAACGAGGTTGTATCCAGCTTCATGTCTTCGGCTTTGCAAGGCAGGTTATTCTTCGAAACAAATGACAATTTGGTTCTGATTTTGATACTGCACCCTATTGATTCCTTCCTATCGTCGTGTCGGCTTCCATGTGTCAGACGAATGCGAACAATCCATGTAATTTTCGCAAATAAACCCTTGGTCGCGTGGGGATGGCATATAAAAGAGATTGGATCTCAGATGCCATTCCACAGCACGCAGAAGCACTTAGAGCCAGCCATGGAAAATACTCCCAATATGGCCAGCGCTCCCGGCTCCTCCTCGCGCCCCCACGGCCCTCAAGCGGGCGATTAGAAAAGCTGCTCGATATCTCATGCCCATCTGAACAGACTTCAGACAGAGGGATATCTCCCTCCTTCGGATCTAGTTTCCATTCGGGCTGGATTAACCTCGATCGACGGTGAAGCCTTAGCGGAAAACTTCCCCAACCCCACTAAAGAGGAGCGGGTGTGCTTCGTTTCCTTCCTCTTGAGAGGCATAGGATTTCCAATCCATCCTTTCCTCAAAGGTTTTCTAGAGTTTTATGGGCTCCAACTGCACAATCTCACGCCAGGCTCTATCTTGCATATTGCGGGCTTCGTTGCTCTTTGCGAGCTCTTTTTGGGCTGTGAGGCTCATTTCAAGCTATGGAGGAAATTCTTTTGCCTCGTTCCCCGTCCCCAAAAGGGATCCATGTTCGAGGCGGGCGGCGCCGAAGTGTGGCGCATAGCAAGGGCACGGACAGGTTACCTGTCTGGCACTCCTAAGAAGGCATCCGAAGAGTGGCCCTCGGAGTGGTTTTATATCGAAGACATTGTTCTTCCGGACCCAATTCGGCAAGGACTTCCCGAATTCTCCAGGGCTCCTTTGAAGAAATGCTTCAACTGGCATCCCCGAAGCCTCAAGGAAGAAGACAGTGCGAAGATTAAGAAGCTAGTTAGTAAGATCAGAGTACTTGCCCACTCCGAACTCTTGATAATCGAAGTAATGTCTATTACGATAAAGCGATGCATCCAACCATTTCAGTCCAGAGGGTTTCCCATGTGGCATTATAACGGGCAAGACGATGCCTCTCGCTGCCTACGCAAGGGTCGGATACCCCTGCCGCCTTGGCCACCATCTTAGCCGATCTCTATAAGGGGGAAAAGGAAGACTTCATCCGCTTGAAATGTCGGGAAGGCTTTCCTATGTATAATTTCATCGACCGAGTGAGTTTTTTCTATTGCTAGCTTTATACAATCCCTTTTCTGAGATATGCTAACCGAACTAAATCCGGTTGTTTCCAATAGGTATGGAGGAAGGTGATCGAGGGAGTTTATTGCCCCACTCCTCAGCTAGAGGACCACATTCGCAACAAAGATCCCGGATTTGAAGAAGATCCAGACACATTCATAAATCTTACTGACGGAGTTTTCCATCAGGCGAGCCATGATGGTACAGAAGTGGCCATTATTGCCGATTACCCTAGCCTTCTTCCTTCCTCCCATGTAAGTACCCCGGAGACATCCCCTCAAATAGAGCCTCCCCTTCGCGCCTCACCCACTGCACTGTCTCATGCTCCAAAAGGGCGACGCTCGTCTCGCCGTACTGCATCAAGGGCATCTCTTAAGAAGACGACGCCTGCGCGGGGCTAATCTTCGAAGCGAAAGGAAACATGGGACACCGTGGAGCCCCCCCCCCCTTCATCAAAGAAGTAAAATTTTCAACATGTGCCCCGTAGCAAGGCCGGATTGTCATATTTTTTCCTTCATCTTATTTCAGGAGAAGTATATGCCGAACTGTGTCCGAGGATCCTGCTGGCGAAATACCAACCAATCCGGGCCCCGGCCCATCCACAAGGACAAGAGCCGATATGGGCACAATGCCAGATTGTCCTCTTCTTGAAGATTCGGATAATGTACCAGTTACAAATTCTGAAGTAGAGAGCGCGATGAACCATCGGCGGCGAAAAGAGGCCATACACGATCCAATTTTCACTGAGGAGGCATTCAACGTCCTCAGCTCTGCAGATGCACATATCCGAGCTGCTCGGGATGGACTTGCTGGAGCCACTCACCTACTGTCAAAAGATATGTAGGCAGGAACTTCTGTAAATTTAATAAGCATATGCCAGTAGCCCCCGAGACTTGAAACAGTTGGCCCAACTAATTTAAGGATCGTTATTCCCGCAGGTTCTCAAGGAAAAGAATGACGCATTGGCCAAAGAGCTTGAAGCAAACCAGATCAAGCTAAATGTTGTCACCTCCGAGCTCGAAGATTTGAAGAAATCCAAGAAGGGATCTGACGGTAAGGACGAATAGTGTCCGGAAAAATACCAATTTGCACCATCAATGATGTTGAGGCAATCATTGTTTCAGGTACAACGGCATAATCAACAGATCAACTGAAGGAGAAGCTAAGGGCTGCTCAGGAGGACAAAAGACATGCCGAAGGGCAAGAAGCCGCTGGTCAGCGTGTACTAACACAGACAACTAAGGAAAATAACAAACTGCTGGATCAAAATGTCAAGCAAGCCAAAGAGCTAAAGGATCTATGGGCCCAACTTTCAGATGCCTTGAAGGAAAATAGAAAGTTAAAAGGCGGCATATTCAATATGACCTTTGACCTAGCTTTCATATTTTCCCACGATTCAGAGCTTCACAATGCTATTCCTGCAGGTTTGTTAACTGGGCGGCCTGAAGGAGAAGTATCTAGATTTCAAGGCGACGTGCTACAAGAGCTCTCCAAAGTGCATGAGTGAGTTCGGAAAGCCATGAAAAACATGCTAAAGCCTTATGGCCCTCGGATTTGCCTCCTGAAATTATGGAGGAGCTGGCAAACTTACTGAAAGGAGCTCGGTGTCGTTTTGAACTATGGAAGGCATCGGCATGCTGAGAAGGTGCACGAGAGGCCTGGGCCATGGTGAAAACGCGATATACCGGGCTTGATCCAAATCATATGGCCCAGGTTGGACTGCGGGGACCATATAGACAAGAAATTCCCATTAGCTTGGTGTATGACCAAGTAATGATAGCTGCAAAGTTTTCGCAAGAAGACTGTAGGTTAGACAGTCTTATAGATGGCATAGATGAAGAATAGGCATTTGATTCCATGTAGCAATGTACTTTATTATCAAACTTATCTCCAACGGAACTTGTTAAAAAAATTGTCATGGCAGACCTTCGGCTTCAACCTCCTAAACCCAAGGGTTGGAGTGTTTACAGATACTATACTTGTGATGAACACTTAGTATGTTCGGAAACCAGGCAATCCGGTCATTTTTGCTTGAACATACAAGTTTTGTTCAGGGAGTTACGTTATATTATTATTTAACGTAAGAAACATCTTCCAGGGAGAATAGTTCCATTAAGGGTTCCTTTCCCTAGGTCAGCATGCGTATGTATGCGTGCCTAGGCTTTGATCCTAAAATAGGATTACATGAAGCCTAAGCTTTAAGATTGAAAAATTATGTGCCAAAAAGCAATTCGTTGTTTTTCCGCCGACCAATGATTCCCTTAAGAACACTAGCTTTCGGCTTCACCCGTCTGAGGTATAGGTCCGGATTACCCGGTTGTAACAATTGCAGAGGTGCTCCCTTTACGGCCTAGCCGAACAATCAGGAACGTAGGGTATAAACACAGGAGCCAGACAACCCATCTTGGCAAAAACTTAAGTCATAAAGGTGCATATAATGGCAAAGAGGCTGTATGAAACAGACGACATGAGTACTGTAAGCAGTAAGCTTGTAATAATAAGCTTCGTTATAGTATCCCCCCGGTACTTTGACGTATATACATTTGAAGATGCTCACTCCTAATAGTTTGGTGTAGCCGAACACTTTCTGGGGAGGAAAAAACAAGAAATGAAGAAGAAAATCAAAGGAAAAAACCTAGACAAAAAGATAAATAAAAGTTGCTACCGAACTATCCGTACAATCGCCGGAGTCTCGCAACGTTCCATGGAATCGGATCAAGGCGATTGTCTGATGCATTTAGAAGGCGATAGGCTCCTCCGGTGAGAACTTTGTCAATAATGAAGGGGCCCTCGCAAAACGAGTTCACCAACGTTGTATGTTTTGGCCTACACTTCTCTGCTCTGGTATCGCCTAGTATGTTGTTGATATAATGCGGAACGAGCCTGCGTGATATTGCGCTCCTCTTCAAGGCCGTCTAGGTCATCATGCAGATTGAGCTCGGCCTCTTGCTCTTCATACATACGCACTCAAGGTGAGTCATGAATAATGTCGCAAGGCAAAACAGCCTCTGCATCGTACACCATGAAAAAAGGTGTATATCTGGTTGTCCGGTTAGGCGTGGTCCACAGCCCCCAGAGTACGGAGTCAAGCTCCTCAACACAGTGTTTATCTGACTCCTGTAGGGAGCGCACCAGTCGGGGTTTAATGCCTCTCATTATTAGGCCATTGGCCAGTTCGACTTGACCATTTGTTTCAGGGTGGTACATGGAGGCATAATAAAGTTTAATGCCTAACTCGGCACACCAGTTTTTCACCTCATCAGCTGTAAAGTTGGAGGCATTATCTATGATAATACTATCCAGGACACCATGTCGGTGTACTACACCAGATATAAAATCTATCACTGGCCCTGCTTCAGCCGTTCTGACTGGTTTGGCTTCTACCCATTTAGTGAATTTATCTACCATGACTAGTAAATATTTCTTTTTGTGGCTTCCCCCTTTAAGGGGTCTAACCATATCTAGCCCCCAGACTACAAAGGGCCAAGTAATGGGGATGGTTCTCAGAGCGGTGGGAGGCATATGACTTTGATTAGCGAAAATCTAGCATCCAACACAATGTTGGACTAGGACTTGTGCATCTGCTCGAGCTGTTGGCCAAAAAAAACATGTTCGTAAAGCCTTGCTTACGAGAGCCCGAGTTGTGGCATGGTGGCCGCCCATACCAGCGTGTCTTTCGGCTAAAAGTTGCCGTCCCTCCTCTTCAGAGATGCACCTTTGGAGAACACCAGTAGTGCTTTTCTCGTATAGTTCACCTTCATGAACTTTATAGGCTTTAGAATGCCGGATTATGCGACGGGCCTCATTTTGGTCATCGGGGAGCTCTTGCCTATTAAGGTAGGCAATGGAGGGCTCGGTACAGGGGGCGATGACGGCCATGATTTCATGAATCGAATGTGTTGTTTCCATATCTGAATCCCCGATGACATCTGTATTGAGTTCGGCTAGTAGGGGTGTGTTCGGGTCTGAAGTAGCATCTCTACTCTCGTCCTAACATATCATTGATGGTTTAAGCAGCCTTTCTACAAAGGTGTTAGGCGGGACCTGGTCGCGTTTGGCGCCCATGCGAGCGAATATATCCACTGCCTGATTACCGTCCCGAGCAACATGGTGAAATTCAAGCCCCTCAAACCGAGCCGATATTTTTAATATGGCGTTCCGATAAGCCGCCATCTTTGAATCCTTCGCGTCCAATTCTCCATTTACTTGAGATATTGCGAGGTTTGAGTCTCCACGCACCTCTAGGCATTGTATACCCATGGATACGACCATGCGGAGGTCGTGTAGTAGCGCCTCATATTCGGCAGCATTGTTTGAATTCGTATACATGATTTGTACTATGTAACGGACTATATCCCGTATGGGAGATATCAACATGACGCCGGCCCCCAATCCGGCTAGCATTTTTGAGCCGTAGAAATACATGGTCTAGTGGGAGTATGCTCCGTACTATTTAGGGAGTTTGGCCTCAGTCCATTCTGCGACAAAGTCGGCCAACACATGAGATTTAATAGTCAGGCGTGGTTATTATGTTATTTCGAACAGCAAAAGCTCGATGGTCCATTTGGCTATGTGTCATGTGGCATCCTTATTGTTTATGATATCATTGAGTGGTACTTAAAATGCCACTATAATCGAAAACTCTTGAAAGTAGTGCTGGAGCTTTCGAGATGCCATGAACACCACATAGGCGATTTTTTGATAATGGGGGTATCGTGACTTGCACGGTGTAAGAACCTCTGATACGTAGTATAATGGTTTTTGGACAAGAAATTTATGTCCTTCCTCTCGTTCGACGATGAGTACAGCACTCACGACCTGGTAAGTTGCTGAGATGTAAAGCAGCATTGGCTCGCCAATACTTGGAGCGGCTAGGATTGGATTGCCCGCTAAGAGGGTCTTTATTTCTTCCAGTCCGGCTATGGCCACATTCGTCCATTCGAAGTTGCCTGTGCGCCTTGGCAGTCTATAAAGTGGTAATGCCTTTTCTCCTAGTCTCGAGATGAAGCGACTTAAGGCCGCCATGCACCCTGCTAGCTTTTGGACTTGATTTAGATTGGCTGGCGTAGCCAGCTATGACAAGGTTCGGATTTTAGCTGGGTTCACCTCAATTCCTCTATGGGAGACAATAAACCCTAACAACTTTCCGGCCGGAACATCGAAGATGCATTTTTCCGGATTGAGCCGTATGTCAAATGTTCGGAGGTTATCGAACGTGAGGCGGAGATGGGCCACCAATGTTTCGACACATTTGGTCCTGATGGCTACATCGTCGACGTATGCCTCCACCGTCTTGCCAATTTGTTTCTCTAAGCATGTTTGAATCATGCGTTGATCTGTGGCACCAGCGTTTTTGAGCCCAAAGGGCATAGTGTTGAAGCAAAAAGGCCCATATGGAGTGATGAACGCCGTCGCGGCCTGGTCGAATTCCTTCATTTTTATCTGATGGTATCCGCACCGTCGCTCTTCTCACCTGTAGTTCTCAGGCGTGTCGAATACTACATCAAATTTAATACTTCCCGAACACCGGGCTTCCCGACTGGGGATGATTCCTCGAAAGTTTCTGTTACTTTGCTCAATGCGGGTTTTATAGACCTACATTTTTTTGAGCGTGTCCTCGTATATGAGGTTGAGTCTGCTGCCGCCGTCCATGAGCACTTTGGTGAGGCAAAAGCCATCTACTATTGGATTTAATACAAGAGCGGCTGGGGCTCGGACTGTCCGGACTCGTGGTTCGTCATCGGCAGTGAAAGTGATTGTCGCGTCGTTCCATGGGCTTGCTGCTTGCAATGGTTATTTGACGAACCTCAGCGAGCTTGCGATGTGCTCTCTTGCGCTGGTAGTTTCAAGAGAAGGTCTCGAAGACCGTTAGGACATCAAAATTGTCCTCCTCTGGAGTTGCAGTGACGAGGATGGCTTCACCGCTTTTAGCTACTTGCTGGAGTACCCAACATGCTCGAGGGCTGTGGGTTGGGATCATGCCCGGGGTTGCGTGTATCGGGCAAGGTTTGTGTAAGAGTTTTTCCAGAACGGTCCTGCGTCCTGTAAAAGGTTTATGTTTCTTGCCGACGGGCATATGATCGGATGCCCTGCTAGGGTATGTCCATTTTGCTTTAGCGGCATATTGTCCGAAGGCAGGCTGTTCCAGATGGGTATTCTGGGCCTTCCAAGTACTTTCCATGGCGCATTACTTTCATACTAAGTGCGACAACTCTGTAAAACTCCGTACGTGATGGTGGTTGAGGGCGTTCAAGACTCCCTCGTCCGTGCAATTGCGGTGAAATATTGGAACCACATTGTCGTCGCAGCAATCCTTAATCTTGTTTTTAACATGTAGGAATCTGGCCCAAAAGTGATGGACTGTCTCATGGGGCTATTGCTGCACGTACATTAAGTCACATATGTCTGGAGGGCCAGAGTTACTTGGAGAGTATTGATTGTGGTGGGTGTGGTAAAATTTGAATCCCGACCCAATATAGTGTCCGGGGTTTGCAAAACCTCCGGTGTCGAAAACCCGGGCCCAGCAGGATCTGAATGTTCCCCGGGCTCGGTGTCTGTCCCTGGGCTCGAAAGATGCGGAGTCCCATCCGAAGGAAGGGTGTTCGGCTCAAAGGGTTCAGAGATCCGGACACAGGCTGTCTCCGGTTCATGAGGAGATATGTCTTCGACCCGTTCCTCGACGTCCACCACCAGGTGAGCGATCGAGGTGGAATTATCTTCCTCCTGGCTAGGTTTAAGCCCGATATGATCATTGGATCCTGAAAGCCCCAGGGTGGCAATGCGATCCAGCAGCTCGTTTAAGGACGAGGAGTCCGCCGGATTCGCTTCTTTGGAGTGTTAGGAGCCGATGTAGGAGTGATGATCGGTGGCCACAGGGGACACTGTCGACTTAAAGGCCACGCGGGCGCATATGGCGAACCCACCGAGCTGGAGGACCTGGCCAAGAGCCAGGTTTTTCCAAGGGTGGTCCCGTTGCTGATGGCGAGATCAGCCACCGATCGCTTCTCGCGAGTACACATCGGAGCTCTCAATGAAAGAACCATTGTCGGTGTCAAAACTGACAGATCTTGGGTTGGGGTGCCCAAGTTGTGTGTCTAAGGATCGATGGTAACAAGAGGCTGGGGACACAATGTTTACCCAGGTTTGGGCCCTCTCTATCGAGGTAATACCCTACTTCCTGCTTGATTAAACTTGATGAATATAGGGTTACAAGAGTTGATCTACCTCGAGATCGTAATGGCTAAAACCCTAGAAGTCTAGCCTATGTAATTGTGATTCTTCAAGCCTCTACGGAATAAACCCCCCGGCTTATATACACGTCGGAGGGGGCCTAGGGTTGTACAAATATGACTTGGGGATGAAGGACATTACATCCGGACATCTATCTTTCCCTTCTACATACATAGGAGTCCTATCCAGACACGGGGGATAACCTTCTGCTTTTATCTTCACGGCCCATCAGTCCGGCCCAGCTTCAGTAGCCCGGACACCCGAGGAACCCTATCCAGGACTCCCTCAACGACAGAAGATAGAGAGAGAATGAAAGTCATTCCCTATGCCTTAGCCACATGCTCTATAAGATATGCCTTGATGTGTACCACACCTAATGTGTGTTTTGCCATGTGTTTGGCAAAGGGGGTACAAGAGTGATCCAGGAGTGGATCACTGGACAACGGTCAAAATTATCCTTAGAGGAATAAACAAATGTTTCTCGATTATGGAGGTGATAAAGAGTTGGTCGTAAAGGTTTACGTCGATGCAAGCTTTCACACTAATCCAGATGACTCTGAGTGTCAATTTGGATGCGTATTGAAACATAGGAGCAATTAGCTAGAGTAGCTCTATGAAGACCATTGTAGACATAAAAGAATTGCAAAGTACACACGGATCTGAATGTTACAGACTCGTTGACTAAAACCTCTCACGAGAAAAACATGATCATACCTTAGAACTCTTTGAGTGTTAATCACATAACAATGTGAACTAGATTATTGACTATAGTAAACTATTTGGGTGTTAATCACATGGCGATGTGAACTAGATTATAAACTCTAGTGCAAGTGAGTGACTGATGGAAATATGCCCTGGAGGCAATAATAAAATGGTTATTATTATATTTCCCTATTCACGATAAGGGTTTATTATTCATGCTAGAATTGTATTGACCGAAAACTGATGGCTGCTAAAGCTACGACATTTTTTTCAAAGAGGAAGGGATGATGTAGTATAGTAGCGGTAGGTATTTCCCTCAGTTATGAAACCAAGGTTATCAAACCAGTGGGAGAACCAAGCAACACAACGTAAACAACACCTGCACACAAATAACAAATACTCCCAAGAAGACGTGTAAAAGGGGTTGTCAATCCCTTTCGGGTAACAGACGTGAGAGATATATAAATATTGATAGATTGAATGACAAATAAGATAAACCGCAGTAAGGTATTTTTGGGTATTTGGTTCAATAGATCTGAAAATAAAAGCAAAGGAAAAGTAGATCCCAAAGGCAAATAATATGAGAAAGAGACCCGGGGGCCGTAGATTTCACTAGTGGCTTCTCTCGGAAAAATATCAAACGGTGGGAAAACAATTACTATTGGGCAGTTGATAGAACTTTAAATAATCATGACAATATCCAGGCAATGATCATTATATAGGCATCACTTCCAAGATTAGTAGACCGACTCCTGTCTGCATCTACTACTATTACTCCACACATCGACCGCTATCCAGCATGCATCTAGTGTATTAAGTTCATGGAGAAACGAAATAATGCAATAAGAATGATGACATGATGTACACAAGATCTATTTATGTAGAAATAGACCCCATTGTTTTATCCTTAGTAGCAACGATACATGCATGTTGGTTCCCCTACTGTCACTGGGATCAAGCACCGTAAGATCGAACCCACTACAAAGCACATCTTCCCATTGCAAGATAAAGAGATCAAGTTGGCCAAACAAAACGCAATATTAGAGAAGAAAAACGAGGATATAAGCAATCATGCATATAAGAGATCAAAAGAAGACTCAAATAACTTTCGTGGATATGAAAAGATAGATCTGATCATAAACTCAAAGTTCATCGGATCCCAACAAACACACCACAAAAGCATTACATCATATGGATCTCCAAGAGACCATTGTATTGATAATCAAAAGAGAGAGATGAAGCCATCTAGCTACTAACTACGAACCCGAAGGTCTACAAGGAACTACTCACGCATCATCGGAGAGGCACCAATAGAAGTGGTGAACCCCTCCGTGATGGTGTGTAGATTGGATCTGGTGGTTCTGGACTCTGCGACGGCTGGATCGAAATTCAATCTGCTCCCCTAGGGTTTCTGGAATATTGGTGTATTTATAGAGCAAAGAGGCGGTCCGGGGGGCACCCGAGGTGGGCACAACCCTCGAGGGTGCGCCTGGGCCTCCTGGCGCGCCATGGTGGTTTGCGCTCCCCTTGGAGCACCCCCCAGGTGCAGCCTTGGCCCATTGGGTTTTGTCTGGTCCAAAAAAAATCTCCAAAAAGTTTCGCTGCATTTGGACTCTGTTTGATATTGATTTCCCGCGATGTAAAAAACATGCAGAAAACTATAACTGGCACTTGGCACTATGTCAATAGGTTAGTACCAAAAAATGACATAAAATGATTGTACAACATCCAAGAATGATAATATAACAACATGGAACAATAAAAAATTATAGATACGTGGGAGACGTATCAGCATCCCCAAGCTTAACTCCTGCTTGTCCTCGAGTAGGTAAGTGATAAAAACAGAATTTTTGATGTGGAATGCTGCCTACCATGTCATATCATATTATTTTCTTTATAGCATGGACATTTGGGCTGTTATATGGTTCAAAGCAATAGTCTAGTTTTGACATGAGATTTAAATACTCAAGCATATCAATAAGCAACCATGTCTTTCAAAATATCAATGCTAAAATAAGTTATCCCTAGCCTATCATGATCAACCATTGATCCATTCATGAAACACATTTGCATATTAGTTACACCCAATGCTCAAGTACGATCACAGTGTTTCCTAGTTGGTGCTTGTAAGAGAAGATGGAGACTCAAATTCAAAAATAAAAATTGCATAAGTAAAATAAAGGCCCTTCACAGAGGGAAGTAGGGATTTGTAGAGGTGCCAGAGCTCAAAGCTTAAATTGAGAGATAATTTTTTTAGGAGGTATACTTTTCCCACCAACGAGAACGACTTGAGGTTCCCAACACTTTCCATGTTAGATATATCATATGTGGTTCCCAAACAGAAAATAAAGTTTATTCCTTTTCACCAAACTTTCACAAGCCATGGCTAGCCGAATCCACGATTGCCTTCCATACCAACACTTTCCAAGGAATTTATTATTGGACAACATAAAGTAAATTTGTTTTTCATTTCAGGACTGGGCATCCCTAATACCTTTGCCTTACCCTCGTGCAATGACAAGTGAATAAACACTCATCGTGAGAATAATGCATCTAGCATGGAAAATATTGGCCACCCCTCACCGCCTCGCGAGCGGTACGGGTACACAGGGGAAATTTATTTTGAAAATTAGAGATGGCACATACGAATTTGCTTAGAACAGCAAGGGAATACCACATATAGGTAGGTATGGTGGACTCATGTGGCAAAACCGGGATAAAAGACTTTGGATGCACAAGTAGTGATCAAGCTTAGTGCAAAATGAAGGCTAGCAAAAGACTGGGAAGCGACCAACCATGAAACGAATAATCTCATAAGCGAACATTGAGCATAAACAACACCGAATAATGCACCAGAAGTAGGATATAATTTCATTGCATAATTATTGACTTTCGTGCTTGCATAGGGAGTTACACACCTTAACACGAATATTCTTACTAAAGCATAATTACTCATTAACATGACTCACATATCATATCATCATGTCTCAAAACTATTACAAGGAATCAAGTTTATTTTGTCCGATGATCTTCATGAAAGTTTTTATTATATCCTTCTTGGATATCTATCACTTTGGGACTAATTTTCATGTGTTGCTTTTGATAAGCTCAAACAAATATAAGTGAAGATCATGAGCATAATAATTTTCTTTCTCTCAAAATAATTTAAGTGAAGCAAGATAGAATTTCTTCAAAAGTACTAAAGCGCACCATGCTCAAAAAGATATAAGTGAAGCACTAGGGCAAATCTATAGCTCATAAAAATTTAAGTGAAGCATAGAGAGCTATTCTAACAAGTCATGGCATAATTTTGGCTCTCTCAAATAGATGTGTACAGCAAGGATTGATGACTTAAAAACCAAAACAAAACAGGCAAAGACTCATATCATACAAGACGCTCCAAGCAAAACACATATCATGTGACGAATAAAAATATAGTTTCAAGTGAAATACCGATGGTCGTTAGAAGAAAGAGGGGATGCCACTCGGGGGCATCCCCAAGCTTAGTTGCTTGATTATCATTGGATAATAGCTTGGGATGCCGGGGCATCCCCAAGCTTAGTCTTTTTCTTGCTCCTTATTCCTTCATCCATCATAAGATAACCCAAAACTTGAAAACTTCAATCACATAAAACTCCAACAAAACTTTCGTGAGATCTGTTAGTATAGGAAAACAAATCACTACTATAAGTACTGTATTACACCAATTTATATTTTGTATTTGTATTATATCTACTGTATTCCAATTTTTCTATGACAAAACCTCATCAAAGAAAATCATAGAATCATCAAAACAAGCACATAACACAATAAAAACAGAATCTGTCAAAAACAGAACAATCTGTAGTAATCTGGAAGTTTCGAATACTTATGTAACTCTAAAAATCTTGAAAAAATAGGGCCACGTGGGCAATTTGTATATTAATCTTCTGCAAAAATAATCAACCAAAAAGCACTCTTCTGTTAAACATTATAATTTTTCTCGTGAGCGCAAAAGTTTCTGTTTTTCAGCAAGATCAAATCTACTAACACCCAACGTGTTCCTAAGGCTTTGCTGAGCACAAACCTTTATTCAAACCACAAAACACATCTCAACAGAGATAGTAAAGTTTATTTATTTAAAATAGCAAGGAAATCAAAAAGCAAAAAGATACAAGTTGGGTTGCCTCCCAACAAGCGCTATCGTTTACGCCCTTAGCTAGGCATAATACCAAGATTTCATGTATTGTCATCCTTGTTTTACAATTTCTTAATCAAACATTTCTTCAAAGATTTAGCATATAATTATTCGACAAAGACACTCCTAGGAACAAGATCAAATAATTTGATTTTGTAAAGAGGTCTTTCTAATACTTCAATAAAATCGGGGTGAACACTAATCATTTTAAGATCTCCTTTGTTGTTACTAGAAGAAGCCCATTTATTCTTGCGACTTTTTACGGGTGTTTTCTCAAAGGTATTAATGGAAGAAAAATCGGTACCCAAGTTACTAAGAATTTTTTCCAATTTATCAATCCGAGAAGGACTTTCTTCTATTCTTTCATTGACAACGGGTTCCTTCTCTTTTAGCACTTTAAAAACCACACCCGCCTTAGATCCAAATTTATTAGCAAGATCATGCATCTTTTTGTCTAAATTTTCAATATGTTCTTCAGTAAGCATCCCCTTTTCAATAGCATCTAATATTTGCATAACATGCTCAAGAGTCAAAGTTGTTTCATTAATGATAATAAGTGGAGATGCCATTAAACTTCCCATAGCATTCAAGGCATCAAGAGGGGTACAATTTAAGAAATTTCCTCCGGTAATGGTATCGAGAACAAATCTAAACCAAGTAGTGTTTCCCACATAAAAATTTCGAAGAAGAACAATAGTGGATTGCTTATGAATAGATCTATTATTAGGATTGCAAATCTGGTACCATGCATCTTTTAGGATTTCTCCTCCTCTTTGCTTAAAGTTGAGAACTTTGTTCTCGGGAGTGCAAATGATGAGGGGAGGACTAGCCATGATGACAAGAACTCAAATAGATCTGACAAGAAAACAACGAATGAAAAAGAGGGTGAATAAAAATGGCAAATTTTTGTGAAGTGGGGGAGATGAAAACGAGAGGCAAATGGCGAATAATGTAAATTGCGAGGAGATGAGATTTGTGATTAGGAACCTGGTATATGTTGAAGGTGCTCCACGGCAATGGCGCTGAAGGAAATATGCCCTAGAGGCAATAATAAAGTTGTTATTTATATTTCCTCATACATCATGATAAATGTCTTCTATTCATGCTAGAATTGTATTAATCAGAAACTTGATACATGTGTGAATACATAGACGAAACAGAGTGTCCCTAGTATGCCTCTACTAGACTAGCTCATTGATCAAAGATGGTAATGTTTCCTAACCATAGACATGAGTTGTCATTTGATCAACCGGATCACATCACTAGGAGAATGATGTGATGGACAAGACCCATCTGTTAGCTTAGCAACTTGATCGTTTAGTTTTACTGCTATTGCTTTCTTCATGACTAATACATGTTCCTATGACTATGAGATTATGCAACTCTCGAATACCAGAGGAACACCTTGTGTGCTATCAAACATTGCAATGTAACTGGGTGATTATAAAGATGCTCTACGGGTGTCTCCGAAGGTGTTTGTGGTGTTGGCATAGATCAAGAATAGGATTTGTCACTCCGAGTGTCGGAGAGGTATCTCTGGGCCCTCTCGGTAATACACATCATAATAAGCCTTGCAAGCAAATGACTAATGAGTTAGTCACAAGATGATGTATTACAGAACGAGTAAAGAGACTCGTTAGTAGCGAGATTGAACTAGGTATGATGATACCGACGATCAAATCTTGGGCAAGTAACATACTGATGACAAAGGGAACAACGTATGTTGTTATGTGGTTTGACCGATAAAGATCTTCGTATAATATGTAGGAGCCAATATGAGCATCCAGGTTCCGCTATTGGTTATTGACAGGAGATGAGTCTCGGTCATGTCTACGTAGTTCACGAACCCGTAGGGTCCGCACGCTTAACGTTCGATGACGATAGGTATTATGAGTCTATGTGTTTTGATGTACCGAAGGTTGTTCAGAGTCCCGGAGTTGATCACGGACATGACGAGGAGTCTCGAAATGGTCGAGACATAAATATTGATATATTGGAAGCCTATGTTTGGACATCAGAATGGTTCCGGGTGAGTTCGGGCATTTACCGGAGTACCAGGGGTTGCTGGAACCCCCTGGGGAGTGTATGGGCCTTATTGGGCCTTAGTGGGATAGAGGAGGAGGCGGCCATGGTAAGGGGCGCGCCCCCAAGCCCAATCCGAATTGGGTGGGGCCCCCCTTTCCTTCTTCCCTCTCTCCTCCTTCTTTCCTCTCCTACTCCAACTAGGGAAGGGGGGGATCCTACTCCTGGTGGGAGTAGTACTCCCCTAGGGCGCGCCATAGAGAGGGCCGACCCCTCTCCTCCTCCACTTCTTTATATACGTGTGGAGGGGGCACCCCATAGACACACAAGTTGATTCGCAAGCCTTGTGTGGTGCCCCTTCCCACAGTTACACACCTCGGTCATATCGTTGCAGTGCTTAGGCGAAGCCCTATGCCGGTAACTTCATCATCACCGTCACCACGCCGTCGTGCTGACAAAACTCTCCCATGACGCTAAATTGGATCAAGATCTCATGGGACGTCATCGAGCTGAACGTGTGCTGAACACGGAGGTGCCGTATGCTCGGTGCTTGAATCAGTTGGATCACGAAGACGTTCGACTACATCAACCGCGTCACTAGACGCTTCCGCTTTCGGCCTACGAGGGTACGTAGACACACTCAGATCTTGTGTGATCGTAGGATTTTTTTTTTGAAATACTACATTTCCCAACAGTGGCATCATGAGCCAGGTCTATGCGTAGATGATATGCACGAGTAGAACACAATGAGTTGTGGGCGATAATAGTCATACTGCTTACCAGCATGTCATACTTTGATTCGGCGATATTGTGAGATGAAGCGGCCCGGACCGACATTACGCGTACGCTTGCGCGAGACTGGTTTCACCATTATGAGCACTCGTTGCTTAAAGGTGACCGGCGGGTGTCTGTCTCTCTCACTTTAGTTGAATCGAGTGTGGCTACGCCCGGTCCTTGTGAAGGGTAAAACAACACACTTGACGAAAAATAGTTGTGGTTTTGTATGCATAGGTAAGAACGGTTCTTGCTAAGCCCGTAGCAGCCACGTAAAACTTGCAACAACAAAGTAGAGGACGTCTAACCTGTTTTTGCAGGGCATGTTGTGATGTGATATGGTCAAGACGTGATGAGTTATACGTTATTGTATGAGATGATCATGTTTTGTAAATTATCGGCAACCGGCAGGAGCCTTATGGTTGTCTCTTTATTGTATAAATTGCGAAGGCCATGTAATTGCTTTACTTTATCACTATGAGTTAGCGATAGTAGTAGTAGCAATAGTTGGCGAGACGACCACGACACTACGATGAAGATCATGGTGTCAAGCCGGTGACGATGGAGATCGTGATGATGCTTTGGATATGGAGATCAAAAGCACAAGATGATGATGGCCATATCATGTCACATATTTTGATTGCATGTGATGTTTATCTTATTATGCTTCTTATTTTGCTTACTACGGCGGTAGCATTATAAGATGATCCCTTACAAAATTTCAAGGTACAAGTGTTCTCCCTGAGTAAGCACCGTTGCGAAAGTTCGTTGTGCCGAGACACCACGTGATGATCAGGTGTGATAAGCTCTACGCTCAAATACAACGGGTGTAAGACAGTTTTGCACATGCAGAATACTCGGGTTAAACTTGACGAGCCTAGCATGTACAGACATGGCCTCGGAACACTAGAGACCGAAAGTTCGAGCGTGAATCATATAGTAGATATGATCAACATAAGATGTTCACCATTGAAACTACTCCATCTCACATGATGATCGGATATGGTTTAGTTGATTTGGATCATGTGATCATTTAGATGACTAGAGGGATGTCTATCTAAGTGGGAGTTCTTTAGTAATATGATTAATTGAACTTTAATTTATCATGAACTTAGTCCTGATAGTTTTTGCATATCTACTTTATTGTAGATCAATGGCCCGTGCTACCGTACCCTTGAATTTTAATGAGTTCCTAGAGAAAGCTACGTTGAAAGATGATGGTAGCAACTACACGGACTGGGTCCGTAACTTGAGGATTATCCTCATTGCTGCATAGAAGAATTATGTCCTGGAAGCACCGCTAGGTGACAGACCTGCTGCAGGAGCAACTCCGGATGTTATGAATGTCTGGCAAGCTCGTTCTGATGAATACTCGATAGTTCAGTGTGCCATGCTTTACGGCTTAGAATTGGGACTTCAAAGATGTTTTGAACATCATGGAGCCTATGAGATGTTCCAAGAATTGAAGTTAATATTTCAAGCAAATACCCGAATTGAGAGATATGAAGTCTCCAATAAGTTCTATAGCTGCACGATGGAGGTGACCAGTTCTATCAGTGAACACTTGCTCAGAATGTCTGGGTACTACAATCATATGACTCAACTTGGTTGCAAAGTTGACAAAGATAGTGTTATTGATAGAGTTCTTCAATCACTGCCACCAAGCTATAAAGGCTTCATGATGAACTATAATATGCAAGGGATGCAGAAGACACTTCCCGAGCTCTTCGCTATGCTCAAAGCTGCAGAGGGAGAGATCAAAATGGAGCATCAAGTGTTGATGGTTAACAAGACCACTAGTTTCAAGAAAAAAGGGCAAGGGAAAGAAGGGAAACTTCAAGAAGAATAGCAAGACAGTTTCTACTCCCACAAAGAAACCCAAGTCTGGAGCCAAGCCTAAAACAGAGTGCTTCTACTCCAAAGGGACTGGACACTGGAAGCGGAACTGCCCCAAGTATTTGGCGGATAAGAAGGATGGCAAGGTGAACAAAGGTATATTTGATATACATGTTATTGATGTGTACCTTAATAATGCTCGTAGTAGCACCTGGGTATTTGATACCGGTTCGGTTGCTAATATTTGTAACTCGAAACAGGGGCTACGGATTAAACGAAGATTAGCTAAGGACGAGGTGACGATGCACGTGGGAAATGGTTCGAAAGTCGATGAGATCGCCGTCGGCACGCTACCACTACATCTACCTCCGAGATTAGTTTTAGACCTACATAATTGTTATTTGGTGCCAGCGTTGAGCATGAACATTATATTTGGATCTTGTTTGTTGCGAGATGGTTATTCATTTAAATCAAAGAATAATGTTGTTCTATTTTTATGAGTAATATCTTTTATGGTCATGCACCCTTGAAGAGTGGTCTATTCTTATTATATCTCGGTTGTAGTGGTACACATATTCATAATATTGAAACCAAAAGATGCAAAGTTGATAATGATAGTGCAACTTATTTATGGCACTGCCATTTAGGTCATATTGGTGTAAAGCGCATGAAGAAACTCCATGCTGATGGACTTTTGGAATCACTTGATTACGAATCACTTGGTGCTTGTGAACCATGCCTCATGGGCAAGATGACTAAAACTCCGTTCTCCGGAACAATGGAGCGAGCAACAGATTTGTTAGAAATCATACATACTGATGTATGTGGACCGATGAGTGTTGAGTCTCGCGGCGGGTATCGTTATTTTCTGACCTTCACTGATGATTTGAGCAGATATGGGTATATCTACTTAATGAAGCATAAGTCTGAAACATTTGAAAAGTTCAAAGAATTTCAGAGTGAAGTAGAGAATCATCGTAACAAGAAAACAATGTTTCTACGATCTGATCGTGGAGGCGAATGTTTAAGTTACGAGTTTGGTCTTCATTTAAAACAATGTGGAATAGTTTCATAGCTCACGCCACCCGGTACACCACAACGTAATGGTGTGTCCGAACGTCGTAACCGTACTTTATTAGATATGGCGCGATCTATGATGTCTCTTACCGATTTACCACTATCGTTTTGGGGTTATGCTTTAGAGACAGGTGCATTCATGTTAAATAGGGCACCATCTAAATCCGTTGAGATGATGCCTTATGAACTGTGGTTTGGCAAGAAACCCAAGTTGTCGTTTCTTAAAGTTTGGCGTTGCGATGCTTATGTGAAAAATCTTCAACCTAATAAGCTTGAACCCAAGTCGGAGAAATGTGTGTTCATAGGATACCCAAAGGAAATTGTTGGGTACACCTTCTATCACATATCCGAAGGCAAGATATTCGTTGCTAAGAATGGATCCTTTCTAGAGAAGGAGTTTCTCTCGAAAGAAGTGAGTGGGAGGAAAGTGGAACTTGATGAGGTAACTGTACCTTCCCCCGAATTGGAAAGTAGTACATCACAAAAACTAGTTCCAGTGATTCCTACACCAATCAGCAAGGAAGATAATGATGATGATCATGAAACTTCGGATCAAGTTACTACTGAACCTCGTATGTCAACCAGAGTACGTTCCGCGCCAGAGTGGTACGGTAACCCGGTTCTGGAAGTCATGTTACTAGACCATGATGAACCTACGAACTATGAGGAAGCGATGATGAACCCAGATTCCACAAAATGGATTGAGGCCATGAAATCTGAGATGGGATCCATGTATCAGAACAAAGTGTGGACTTTGGTTGACTTGCCCGATGATCGGCAAGCCATTCAAAATAAATGGATCTTTAAGAGGAAGACAGACACCGATGGTAATGTTACTGTCTACAAAGCTCGACTTGTTGAGAAAGGTTTTCGACAAGTTCAAGGAGCTGACTACGATGAGACTTTTTCTCCCATAGCGATGCTTAAGTCTGTCCGAATCATGTTAGCAATTGCCGCATTTTATGATTTTGAAATCTGGCAAATAGATGTCAAAACTGCATTCCTTAATGGATACCTCAAAGAGGAGTTGTATATGATGCAACCAGAAGGTTTTGTCAATCCTAAAGGTGCTAACAAAGTGTGCAAGCTCCAACGATCCATCTTGGATTGGTGCAAGCATCTCGGAGTTGGAATATACGCTTTGATGAGGTGATCAAAGCATATGGTTTTATACAGACTTTTGGAGAAGCATGTATTTACAAGAAAGTAAGTGGGAGCTTTGTAGCATTTCTGATATTATATGTGGATGACATATAGTTGATTAGAAATGATATATAATTTCTGGATGGCATAAAGGGATACTTGAATAAGAATTTTTCAATGAAAGACCACGGTGAAGCTGTGATAACCCACAAGTGTTGGGGATCGCAACAGTTTTCGAGGGTAAAGTATTCAACCCAAATTTATTGATTCGACACAAGGGGATCCAAAGAATAATCTTAAGTATTAGCAGGTGAGTTGTCAATTCAACCACACCTGGAAACTTAGTATCTGCAGCAATGTAATTTAGTAGCTAGTAATATGTAAATAGTGGTAACAGCAATAAAAGTAACGATAGTGTTTTTGTAACAGTAGCAGCGGAAAAGTAAATAAGCAACAAGCAATATGTGAAAAGCTCGTAGGCATTGGATCGGTGATGGAGAATTATGTCGGATGCGATTCCTCATGTAAAAGTTATAACCTAGGGTGACACAGAACTAGCTCCAGTTCATCAATGTAATGTAGGCATATATTCCGAATATAGTCATACGTGCTTATGGAAAAGAACTTGCATGACATCTTTTGTCCTACCCTCCCGTGGCAGCGGGGTCCTTGTGGAAACTAAGGGATATTAAGGTCTCCTTTTAATAGAGTACCGGACCAATGCATTAACACATAGTGAATACATGAACTCCTCAAACTACGGTCATCACCGGGAGTGGTCCCGATTGTTGTCACTTCGGGGTTGCCGGATCATAACACATAGTAGGTGACTAATGACTTGCAAGATAGGATCAAGAACACACATATATTCATGAAAACATAATAGGTTTAGATCTGAAATCATGGCACTCGGGCCCTAGTGACAAGCATTAAGCATGGCAAAGTCATAGCAACATCAATCTCAGAACATACTGGATACTAGGGATCAAACCTTAACAAAACTAACTCGATTACATGGTAAATCTCATCCAACCCATCACCGTCCAGCAAGCCTACGATGGGATTACTCATGCACGGCGGTGAGCATCATGGAATTGGTGTAGGAGGAAGGTTGATGATGACGATGGCGACGATCTCCCCTCTCTGGAGCCCCGAACGAACTCCAAATCAGCCCTCCCGAGAGAGATTAGGGCTTGGCGGCGGCTCCGTATCGTAAAACGTGATAATTCTTCCTCTCTGATTTTTTTCTCCCCAAAAGTGAATATATGGAGTCTGAGAGAGATTAGGGCTTGGCGGATATTTTTTATATTTTTCAAAATAATTCTCCGTTGATTTTCAGGTCATTCCGAGGACATTTATTTCTGCACAAAAATAACACCATGGCAATTCTACTGAAAACAGCGTCAGTCCGGGTTAGTTCCATTCAAATCATGCAAGTTAGAGTCCAAAACAAGGGCAAAAGTGTTTGGAAAAGTAGATATGTTGGAGACGTATCAAGCTGCCTATATATTAGGCATCAAGATCTATAGAGATAGATCAAGACGCTTAATTGGACTTTCACAAAGCACATAGCTTGATAAAGTTTTGAAAAAGTTCAAAATGGATCAGTCAAAGAAAGGGTTCTTGCCTGTGCTACAAGGTGTGAAGTTGAGTAATACTCAATGCCCGACCACTGCAGAAGATAGAGATAAAATGAAAGTTATTCCCTTTGCCTCAGCCATAGGATCTATCATGTATGCAATGCTGTGTACCAGACCTGATGTGTGCCTTGATATAAGTTTAGCAGGGAGGTACCAAAGTAATCCAGGAGTGGATCACTGGACAGCGGTCAAGAACATCCTAAAGTACCTGAAAAGGACAAAGGATACGGTTCTCGTTTCTGGAGGTGACAAAGAGCTCATCGTAAACGGTTACGCCGATTCAAGCTTTGACACTGATCCGGATGACTCTAAGTCACAAACCGGATATGTATTGAACGGTGGAGCTGTCAGTTGGTGCAGTTCCAAGCAGAGTGTCGTGGCGGGATCTACGTGTGAAGCGGAGTACATCGCTTCTTCAGAAGCAGCAAATGAAGGACTCTGAATGAAGGAGTTCATATCCGATCTAGGTGTAATACCTAGTGCATCAGGTCCAATGAAAATCTTTTGTGAAAACACTTTAGCAATAGCCTTGGCGAAGGAATCCAGGTTTCACAAGAGAACCAAGCACATCAAGAGAGGCTTCAATTCCATCCGCGATCAAGTCAAGGAGGGAGACATAGAAATTTGTAAGATACATACGGATCTTAATGTAGCTGACCCATTGACTAAGCCTCTTCCACGAGCAAAACATGATCAGCACCCAGACTCCATGGGTGTTAGAATCATTACTATGTAATCTAGATTATTGACTCTAGTGCAAGTGGGAGACTGAAGGAAATATTCCCTAGAAGAAATAATAAAGTTGTTATTTATATTTCCTCATACATCATGATAAATTTCTTTTATTCGTGCTAGAATTGTATTAACCGGAAACTTGATACATGTTTGAATACATAGACGAATCAGAGTGTCCCTAGTATGCCTCTACTAGACTAGCTCATTGATCAAAGATGGTTATGTTTCCTAACCATGGACATGAGTTGTCATTTGATCAACGGGATCACATCACTAGGAGAATGATGTGATGGACAAGACCCATCCGTTAGCTTAGCAACTTGATCGTTTAGTTTTAATGCTATTGCTTTCTTCATGACTTATACATGTTCCGATGACTATGAGATTATGCAACTCCCGAATACCGGAGGAACACCTTGCGTGCTATCAATATCGTTTTTTAATCACCTTGTGGTGTTGGCATAGACCGAGAATAGGATTTTTTTACTCCGAGTGTCGGAGAGGTATCTCTGGGCCCTCTCGGTAATACACATCATAATAAGCCTTGCAAGCAAATGACTAATGAGTCAGTCACGAGATGATGTATTACGGAACGAGTAAAGAGACTTGTCGATAACGAGATTGAACTAGGTATGATGATTGATACGTCCATTTTGCATCATGCTTTTATGTTGATATTTATTGCACTATGGGCTGTTATTACACTTTATGTCACAATACTTATGCCTTTTCTCTCTTATTTGACAAGGTTTACATGAAGAGGGAGAATGTCGGCAGCTGGAATTCTGGGCTGGAAAAGGAGCAAACACTGGAAACCTATTCTGCACAACTCAAAAAGCTCCGAAACTCCACGGGACACCGTTTCAGAAAATATAAATAATATCTGGCGAAAGAGATTCATCAGGGGGCCCACACCAGTCCACGAGGGTGGGGCGCGCGCCCCCTCTCTGGGTGCGCCCCCTATCTCGTGGGCCACCTGATGCCCCCCGATGCCCATCTTCTCCTATATGAGGTGTTTTGACCTGGAAAAATAAAATCAAAAGGAGGCTTTCGGGACCAGACGCCGCCGTCTCGAGGCGGAACATTGGTGGAAACCAATCTAGGGCTCCGGTAGAGCTGTTCTGCCGAGGATACTTCCCTCCGGGAGGGGGAAAACATCACCGCCGTGATCACCAACAACTCTCCCATCTTGGGGAGAGTTATCTTCATCAACATCTTCACCATCACCATCTCCTCTCAAACCCTAGTTCATCTCTTGTATCCAATCTTTGTACCCAAACCTCAGATTGGTACATGTGGGTTGCTAGTAGTGTTGATTACTCCTTGTAATTGATGCTAGTTGGTTTACTTGGTGGAAGATCATATGTTCGGATGCATTATGCATATTAATACCCCTCTGATCATGAAAAATATTATGTCTTGTGAGTAGTTACTTTTCTTCCTGAGGACATGGGAGAAGTCTCGCTATAAGTAGTCATGTGAATTTGGTATTCGTTCGATATTTTGATGATATGTATGTTGTCTCTCCTCTAGTGGTGTCATGTGAATGTGGACTACATGACACTTCACCATTATTTGGGCCTAGAGGAAGGCATTGGGAAGTAATAAGTAGATGATGGGTTGCTAGAGTGACAGAAGCTTAAACCCTAGTTTAGGCATTGCTTCGTAAGGGGCTGATTTGGATCCACTTGTTTCATGCTATGGTTAGGTTTACCTTAATACTTCTTTTGTAGTTGCGGATGCTTGCATTAGAGGTTAATCATAAGTGGGAGGCTTGTCCAAGTAAGGACAACACCCAAGCACCGGTCCACCCACATACCAAATTATCAAAGTACCGAACGCGAATCAGATGATCGTGATGAAAACTAGCTTGACGATAATTCCCATGTGTCCTCGGGAGCGTTTTCCTTCATATAAGAGTTTGTCCAGGCTTGTCCTTTGATACAAAAAGGATTGGGCCATCTTGTTTCATATTATTTACTTTTACTACTTGTCACTTGCTACCAATTACCTTATAACAAAACTATCTGTTACCGATAATTTCAGTGCTTGCAGAAAATACCTTACTGAAAACTGCTTATCATTTCCTTCTGCTCCTCGTTGGGTTTGACACTCTTACTTATAGAAAGGACTGCGATAGATCCCCTACACTTGTGGGTCATCAAGACTCTTTTCTGGCGCCGTTGCCGGGGAGTGAAGCGCCTTTGGTAAGTGGAATTTGCTAAGGAAAAATTTATATAGTGTGCTGAAATTTACTGTCACTTGTTACTATGGCTCATCATCCTTTGAGGGGCTTGTTCGGGGTATCTTCACCCCGACCAGAAGAGAAAAGAGTTGCTCCTCAACCTACTGCACCTACTGAAAATGTTTGCTTTGAAATTCCTTCGGGTATGATAGAGAAACTGCTAGATAATCCTTTTACAGGAGACGGAACACTACATCCCGATTTACACCTAATCTATGTGGATGAAGTTTGTGGATTATTTAAGCTTGCAGGTATGCCCGAGGATGTTATCAAGAAGAAGGTATTCCCTTTATCTTTGAAGTGAGATGCATTGACATGGTTTAGGCTATGTGATGATATTGGATCATGGAACTATAATCGTCTGAAGTTGGAATTTCATCAATAGTTCTACCCTATGCACCACGTTCATCGTGATCGTAACTATATATATATATATTTTGGCCTCGCGAAGGAGAAAGCATCGCTTAAGCTTGGGGGAGGCTTAAGTCAATGTTATATTCATGCCCTAATCATGAGCTCTCAAGAAAAATGATTATTCAAAATTTTTATGCTCGGCTTTCTCTCAATAATCACACCATGCTCGGTAATTCTTGTTCTGGTTCCTTTATGATGAAGACTGTTGAATTCAAATGGGATTTATCGGAAAGAATTAAATGCAACTCTGAATATTGGGATCTTGTCGAAGGTAAGGAGTCAGGTATGACCCCTAAGTTTGATTGTGTTAAAGCTTTTATGGATACCGATGTTTTCTGTGAGTTTAGCACTAAATATGGACTTGACTCTGAGATAGTAACTTATTTCTGTGAATCATTTGCTACTCATGTTGATCTTCCCAAGGAGAAGTGGTTTAAATACCATCCTCCTATTGAAGTAAAAGTAGCTGAACCTCTTAAAGTTGAAGAAAAGACTATCACTTATAATGTTGATCCTATTGTTCCTACTTCTTATATTAAGAAACCACCTTTCCCTGTTAGAATTAAGGATCATGCTAAAGGTTGAACTGTGGTTCGTAAGAGTAGTACTAGAACACTTACACCATCTGAGCAAATTAAACTTGAACCTAGTGTTGCTATGGTTAAAGATCTCTTGGTAGAAAATTTAGATGGACATGTTATTTACCTCCAAGAGGAAGCTGCTAGAATAGCCAAACCCGATGCTAGGAATAAACATAGACCTGTTGAAGGCTTGCCTGTTATTTCTATTAAAATAGGAGATCATTGCTATCATGGTTTATGTGACGTAGGTGCTAGTGCAAGTATAATCCCTCATTCTCTATATCAAGAAATTATGCATGATATTGCACCTATTGAGTTTGAAGGGATTGATGTTACTATTAAGCTTGCTAACAGAGACACTATTTCATGAGTTGGGATTGTTAGAGATGTTGAAGTTTTGTGTGGGAAAGTTAAATACCTTGTTGATTTTATTATTCTTAGTTCCCCACAAGATGATTTTTGCCCCATTATATTTGGTAGACCCTTCTTGAATAATGTTAATGCTAAGATAGACTGCGTGAAAGATATTGTTACTGTTGGTTTAGGGGATATGTCTCATGATTTTAACTTTGCTAAATTTCGTAGACAACGCAATGATAAAGAATTACCTAGTAAGGATGAAATTATTGGTCTTGCTTCTATTGCTGTGCCTCCTGACGATCCTTTAGAACAATATCTGCTAGACCATGAAAATGATATGTATATGAATGAGAGAAGGGAAATAGATGAAATATTCTTTAAGCAGGGACCCTTATTGAAAAACAACTTGCCTGTTGAAATCCTAGGGGATCCTCCTCCACCCAAGGGTGATCCCGTGTTTGAACTCAAACATTTACCTGATAATCTTAAGTATGTTTACCTTGATGAAAAGAAGATATATTCTGTTATTATCAGTGCTAACCTTTCAGAGCAGGAAGAAGAAAAATTATTGAAAACTTTGAAGAAGCACCGTGCTGCTATTGGATATACTCTGGATGATCTTAAGGGCATTAGTCCCACCTTATGCCAACACAAGATAAAATTGGAAGAGGACGCTAAACCGGTTATTGATCATCAACGGCGGTTAAATCCTAAAATGAAAGAAGTGGTAAGGAAGGAAATACTAAAGCTTCTAGAGGTAGGTATTATCTATCTAGTTGCTGATAGCCAGTGGGTAAGTCATGTGCATTGTGTCCCTAAGAAGGGAGGTATGATTGTTGTTCCTAATGATAAAGATGAATTGATCCCACAAAGAATTGTTACAGGTTATAGGATGGTAATTGATTTCCGCAAATTAAATAAAGCTACTAAGAAAGATCATTACCCTTTGCCTTTTATTGATCAAATGCTAGAAAGGTTATCCAAACATACTCATTTTTGCTTCCTAGATGGTTATTCTGGTTTCTCTCAAATACCCGTGTCAAAAGGGGATCAAGAAAAGACCACTTTTACTTGTCCTTTCGGTAATAAGTCATGTGCATTGTGTCCCTAAGAAGGGAGGTATGATTGTTGTTCCTAATGATAAAGATGAATTGATCCCACAAAGAATTGTTACAGGTTATAGGATGGTAATTGATTTCCGCAAATTAAATAAAGCTACTAAGAAAGATCATTACCCTTTGCCTTTTATTGATCAAATGCTAGAAAGGTTATCCAAACATACTCATTTTTGCTTCCTAGATGGTTATTCTGGTTTCTCTCAAATACCCGTGTCAAAAGGGGATCAAGAAAAGACCACTTTTACTTGTCCTTTCGGTAACTTTGCTTATAGACGTATGCCTTCTGGTTTATGTAATGCCCCTGCTACCTTTCAAAGATGCATGACGGCTATATTCTCTGATTTTTGTGAAAAGATTGTTGAGGTTTTCATGGATGATTTCTCCGTTTATGGAACTTCTTTTGATGATTGCTTGAGCAACCTTGATCGAGTTTTGCAGAGATGTGAAGACACTAATCTTGTCTTTAATTGGGAGAAGTGCCACTTTATGGTTAATGAAGACACTAATCTTGTCTTGAAAAGATGTCGTGTCCCAAGGACATCAAAGGTATACGAAGTTTCCTTGGTCATGCCGGGTTTTATAGGAGGTTCATTAAGGCTCCAAAATCTCCAGGCCTCTGACT
Source organism: Secale cereale (assembly GCA_902687465.1). Taxonomy (NCBI): domain Eukaryota; kingdom Viridiplantae; phylum Streptophyta; class Magnoliopsida; order Poales; family Poaceae; genus Secale; species Secale cereale. The sequence continues at coordinate 832,918,875 of LR738711.1, read as the reverse complement.
AATCTCTTACAAAAAGATATTCCTTTTGTTTTTGATGATGATTGTATAGAAGCATTTGAAATACTTAAGAAAGCATTGATCTCTGCACCTATTGTCCAGCCTCCTGACTGGAATTTACCCTTTGAGATTAGGTGCGATGCTAGTGATTATGCTGTAGGTGTTGTTCTAGGACAAAGAGTTAATAAGAAATTGAATGTTATCCAATATGCTAGTAAAACTCTAGACAGTGCCCACAGAAATTATGCTACTACTGAGAAAGAATTTTTAGCAGTTGTATTTGCTTGTGGTAAGTTTAGACCTTATATTGTTGATTCTAAAGTGATTATTCACACTGATCATGCTGCTATCAAATACCTTATGGAAAAGAAAGATGCTAAACCTGGACTTATCAGATGGGTCCTCTTGCTGCAAGAATTTGATTTGCATATTATTGATAGAAAGGGAGCTGAGAACCCCGTAGCAGATAACTTGTCTAGGCTAGAGAATATACTTGATGACCCACAACCTATTGATGATAGCTTTCCTGATGAACAATTAGCTGTCATAAATACTTCTCGAACTGCTCCATGGTATGCTGATTATGCTAATTACATTGTTGCCAAGTTTATACCTCCTAGCTTCACATACCAGCAAAAGAAAAAGTTCTTCTATGATTCGAGACATTACTTCTGGGATGACCCACATCTTTATAAAGAAGGAGTAGATGGTATTATTAGACGTTATGGAGGACACCATGCTGGAGATAGAACTGCACATAAGGTATTACAATCTGGTTTTTATTGGCCTACTCTCTTCAAGGATGCCCGTAAGTTTGTCTTATCTTGTGATGAATGTCAGAGAATTGGTAATATCAGTAGACGTCAAGAAATGCCTATGAATTATTCAATTGTTATTGAACCATTTGATGTTTGGGGCTTTGATTATATGGGACCGTTTCCTTCCTCTAACGGGCATACACATATTTTAGTTGCTGTCGATTACGTTACTAAGTGGGTAGAAGCTATTCGAACTAGTAGTGCTGATCACAACACCTCTATTAAGATGCTTAAAGAAGTTATTTTTCCGAGGCTTGGAATCCCTAGATACTTAATGACTAATGGTGGTTCATACTTTATTCATGGTGCTTTCCGTAAAATGCTTGCAAAGTATGATGTTAATCATAAAATTGCATCCCCTTATCACCCACAGACTAGTGCTCAAGTAGAACTAAGTAATAGAGAGCTGAAATTAATTCTGCAAAAGACAGTTAATAGGTCTAGAAAGAATTGGTCCAAGAAACTTGATGATGCATTATGGGCCTATAGAACTGCACACAAAAATCCTATGGGTATGTCTCCATATAAGATGGTTTATGGAAAAGCATGTCACTTACCTCTTGAGCTAGAACATAAGGCATATTGGGCTATTAAAGAGCTCAATTATGATTTCAAACTTGCCGGTGAGAAGAGGTTGTTTGACATTAGCTCTCTTGATGAATGGAGAACCCAGACCTATGAGAATGCCAAGCTGTTTAAAGAAAAAGTTAAAAGATGGCATGACAAAAGAATACAAAAGCGTGAGTTTAATGTAGGTGATGTCTTGCTATACAACTCTCCTTTAAGATTTTTTGCAGGAAAGCTTCTCTCTAAATGGGAAGGTCCTTACGTTGTCGAGGAGGTCTATCATTCTGGTGCCATAAAAATCAACAACTTTGAAGGCACAAATCCAAAGGTGGTGAACGGTCAAAGAATCAAACATTATATCTCAGGTAATCCTATAAATGTTGAAACCAATGTTATTAAAACCGTAACCCTGGAGGAATACATAAGGGACACTTTCTAGAACGATTCAGACCCCGAAAAGGAAGAGGTATGTGGTACGGTAAGTAAACCGACTCCAAAACAGTTCTAATGGTAATTTTTCACCGTTTTGGAATATTTAGAAAAATAGAAAAATAAGAGGCGGTCCGGAAGAGACACGAGCCGTCCACGAGGGTGGAGGGCGCGCCCCCTTCCACTGGCGCGCCCCCTGCCTCGTGGGCAGCTCGTGTACCCCCCGGACTATGATTTCTTGTATGTTTCTCCGTTTGGCCGGTAAAAAATCATTATATATTCTCCCGAAGGTTTTAACCGTTGTATCACACAAAAATCCTCTGTTTTTGTTTCGAGCTGCTGCATCTGACAGATCTAGATCATTATGGCGTCTTCCAACACCCCCAAGGACAAGTTCTTCGAGAAGGTCATCAACCCCTACCTCGCGGAGGTGTCGCATCACCCTCAAACCATGGAGTTGCATGAAGGGGTGCTGCACATCCGCAATGTTGAGGGGCCAAAGAGGATCGAAAGCATGGAGACGAGACTCGAAGCAACGGAGCAACAAGTTTTCAAGTGCGAAGGTATGGTGGAACGAGGACTCAACGCCAACCACATGATGATCACGGAGCTCGCCAACAACCTCAAGCTGGACTCAAGGATCTTCGGGGAAGCCATCTCCAATCTTCAAGAGAAAATCGAACACCTCCAGGCCCAGATCTATGACCTGCAAAACCAAAACTGTGAGTATGAATATAGATTCAAGAAGATGAGTTTGGCTGCATATTTGAGTATCCTGGAGACTCGATCATCCTTCTACGATGGTGAGCCCATGCCTTGGAAGATGAACGACAAGCCTACATCATCATCAACTCCATCAACACTAACCTCGAAGAAGGAGACATGATCATATGGGTATGGGCACTCCCCTTGGCAACTGCCAAGCTTGGGGGAGTTGCCCCGGTATCGTATCCCCATCACACTCCTATCTTTACCGTTTTTCTTAGTTCGATCCTTTTGATAGTATCTTGATCTAGTAGAATAAAGTTAGCATGATCTAGTTGCGAGCTTTTTCTTTATGATCTTTACCCTTTGTAATCGAGTATGTGAGCCATATAATAAAAATTAGTGTTGAGTCAAGGGCTTGATTTCCTCACTTTGGTCATGATAGAATAAAAGAAAATATAAAAAGTATCAAAGAGATCATATTGATCTTATGGGAAGTAATGACTTCACATATAAATAGTATGATGAATAAAAGTTGCTGAGGGTTGACAAACATAGTTTTGGTCATCTTTGCAATTAATGGGAAGTAATAAAGAAAGAGAGGTTTGAGATACAAATATACTATCTTGGACCTCTTTTATGATTGTGAGCACTCATTAAAATATGACATGCTAAAGAGTTGATGTTAGACAAGGAAGACAACATGATGGGTTATGTTTTCTAATATCTAAAATAAAGTATATTGTCATGGATCATCCAACATGTTGAGCTTGCCTTTCCCCCTCATGCTAGCCAAAACTCCCTGCACCAAGTAGAGATACTACTTGTGCTTCCATACATCCTTAAACCCAGTTTTGCCATGAGAGTCCACCATACCTACCTATGGATTGAGTAAGATCCTTCAAGTAAGTTGTCATGTTGCAAACTCGCTAAAATATGTATGATTTATTAGTGTGGAGGAAATAAGCTTTATACGATCTTGTGATATGGAAGTAATAAAAGCGGTGGACTGCATAATAAAGGTCCTTATCACAAGTGGCAATATAAAGTGACGTTCTTGTGCGCTAAGACTTTGTGCATCCAACCATAAAAGCACATGACAACCTCTGCTTCCCTCTGCAAAGGGCCTATCTATTATTCTTGCCTTATAAGAGTCAAGGTGAAAATCACCTTTCCTTTTTACATTTTATCCTTTGGCAAGCACATTGTGTTGGAAAGATCCTGACATATATACCCAATTGGATGTCAGTTATCATGATCTAATACTGTTGACATTACCCTTGAGGTAAAAGGTTGGGAGGCAATACCATAAGCCCCTATCTTTCTCTTTGTCCGATTAAAACTCCATAACCATAAGTATTGCGTGAGTGTGAGCAATTGTTGAAGACTATATGATAGTTGAGTATGTGGGCTTGCTGAAAAGCTCTTATGTTGACTCTTTCCGATGTTACGATAAATTGCAATTGCTTCAATAACTGAGATTATAGTTTGTTGGTTTTCAATGAAGTTTCTAATTCATACTTGACATTGTGAATGAATTGTTACTTTAGCATAAGAATCATATGACAATATATGTGTGTTGTTGTTATGAGAATGATCATGATGCCCTCATGTCCGTATTTTATTCTTATCAACACCTCTATCTCTAAACATGTGGACATATTTTTCGATATAGGCTTTCGCTTGAGGACAAGCGAGGTCAAAGCTTGGGGGAGTTGATACGTCCATTTTGCATCATGCTTTTGTGTTGATATTTATTGCACTATGGGCTGTTATTATACTTTATGTCAGAATACTTATGTCTTTTCTCTCTTATTTTACAAGGTTTACATGAAGAGGGAGAATGCCGGCATCTGGAATTCTGGGCTGGAAAAGGAGCAAACACTGGAAACCTATTCTGCACAACTCAAAAAGCTCCGAAACTCCACGGAACAACGTTTCAGAAAATATAAAAAATATCTGGCAAAAGAGATTCATCAGGGGGGCACCACCTGTCCATGAGGGTGGGGGCGCGCCCCCTATCTCGTGGGCTACCCAATGGCCCTCCGATGCCCATATTCTCCTATATGAGGTGTTTTGACCTGGAAAAAAAATCAAAAGGAGGCTTTTGGGACCAGACGCCGCCGTCTCGAGGCGGAACCTTGGCGGAAACCAATCTAGGGCTCCGACAGAGCTGTTCTGCCGAGGATACTTCCCTCCGGGAGGGGGAAATCATCACCGCCGTCATCACCAACAACTCTCGCATCTTGGGCAGAGTTATTTTCATCAACATCTTCACCAGCACCATCTCCTCTCAAACCCTAGTTCATCTCTTGTATCCAATCTTTGTACCCAAACCTCATATTGGTACCTGTGGGTTGCTAGTAGTGTTGATTACTCCTCGTAGTTGATGCTAGTTGGTTTACTTGGTGGAAGATCATATGTTCAGATCCATTATGCATATTAATACCCCTCTGATCATGAACAATATTATGTCTTGTGTGTTAATTTTGTTCCTCGGGACATGGGAGAAGTCCTGCTATAAGTAGTCATGTGAATTTGGTATTCGTTCGATATTTTGATGAGATGTATGTTGTCTCTCCTCTAGTGGTGTCATGTGAACGTCGACTACATGACACTTCACCATTATTTGGGCCTAGAGGAAGGCATTGGGAAGTAATCAGTAGATGATGGGTTGCTAGAGTGACAGAAGCTTAAACCCTAGTTTATGCGTTGCTTCGTAAGGGGCTGATTTGGATCCACTTGTTTCATGCTATGGTTAGGTTTACCTTAATAATTATTTTGTAGTTGCGGATGCTTGCATTAGAGGTTAATCATAAGTGGGAGGCTTGTCCAAGTAAGGACAACACCCAAGCACCGGTCCACCCACATACCAAATTATCAAATTACCGAACGCGAATCAGATGATCGTGATGAAAACTAGCTTGACGATAATTCCCATGTGTCCTCGATAGCATTTTCCTTCATATAAGAGTTTGTACAGGCTTGTCCTTTGTTACAAAAAGGATTGGGACATCTTGCTTCACCTTATTTACTTTTACTAATTGTCACTTGCTACCAATTACCTTATCACAAAACTATCTGTTACCGATAATTTCAGTGCTTGCAGAAAATACCTTACTGAAAATTGCCTATCATTTTCTTTTGCTCCTTGTTGGGTTCAACACTCTTACTTATCGAAAGGACTACGATAGATCCCCTACACTTGTGGGGCATCAATGATACCGACGATCGAATCTCGGGCAAGTAACATACCGACGACAGAGGAAACAACAGATGTTGTTATGCGGTTTGACCGATAAAGATCTTCCTAGAATATCTAGGAACCAATATGAGCATCCAGGTTCCGCTATTGGAATTGACCGGAGATGAGCCTTGGTCATTTCTACATAGTTCTCGAACTCGTAGGGTCCACATGCTTAACGTTTGATGACGATTGGTATTATGACTTTATGTGTTTTATGTACCGAAGGTTGTTCGGAGTCCCGGATGTGATCACGGACCTGACGAGGAGTCTCGAAATGGTCGAGACATAAAGATTGATATATTGGAAACCTATGTTTGGACATCGGAATGGTTCCGGGTGAGTTCGGACATTTATCGGGGTACCGGGGGTTACCGGAACCCCCCGGGGAGTGTATGGGCCTTATTGGGCCTTAGTGGGATAGAGGAGGAGGCGGCCAAGGTGAGGGGCGCGCCCCCCCAAGCCCAATCCGAATTGGGTGGGCCCCCCTTTCCTTCTTCCGTCTCTCCTCCTTCCTTCCTCTCCTAGTCCAACTAGGGAAGGAGGGAATCCTACTCCCGATGGGAGTAGGACTCCCCTAGGGCATGCCATAGAGAGGTCCGGCCCCTCCCCTCCTCCCCTCCTTTAAATACGTGGGGAGGGGTCACCCCATAGACACACAAGTTGATTTGTAAGCCGTGAGCGGTGCCCCTCCCCACAGTTACACACCTCGGTCATATCATTGCAGTGCTTAGGCGAAGCCGTGCGTCGGTAACTTCATCATCACCGTCACCACGTCATTGTCCTGACGAAACTCTCCCGTGATGCTCAATGGTTCAAGAGCTCGTGGGACGTCATCGAGCTAAATGTGTGCTGAACGCGGAGGTGCCTTACGTTCGGTGCTTGGATCGTTTGGATCGCAAAGACGTTCAACTACATCAACCGCGTCACTAGACGCTTCCGCTTTCGTTCTACTAGGTTACGTAGACACACTCTCCCCGCTCGTTGCTATGCTTCTCCTAGATAGATCTTGCGTGATCGTAGGATTTTTTTTTAAATACTACGTTTCCCAACACGCGCCAAAATATTCCTTTTGATAGCTGCTAAAGCTACGTCGGTTTTTTCCCTAAAGAGGAAGGGATGATGCAGTATAGCATCGTTAGGTATTTCCCTCAGTTATGAAACCAAGGTTATCGAACCAGTAGGAGACCCAAGCAACACAACGTAAACAACACCTGCACACAAATAACAAATACTTGCAACCCGATGTGTAAAAGGGGTGGTCAATCCCTTTCGGGTAACGGACGTGAGAGAGATATAAACATTGATAGATTGAATGACAAATAAGATAAATTATAGTAAGGTATTTTTGGGTATTTGGTTTAATTGATATGAAAATAAAAGCAAAGTAAAAATAGATAGCAAAAGCAAATAATATGAGAAAGAGACGCGGGGGCCGTAGATTTCACTAGCGGCTTCTCTTGAGAAAATAACAAACGGTGGGAAAACAATTACTGTTGGGCAATTGATAGAACTTCAAATAATCATGACGATACCCAGGCAATGATCATTATATAGGCATCACGTCCAAGATTAGTAGACTGACTCCTGCCTGCATCTACTACTATTACTCCACACATCGACCACTATCCAGCATGCATCTAGTGTATTAAGTTCATGGAGAAACGGAGTAATGCAATAAGAATGATGACATGATGTAGACAAGATCTATTTATGTAGAAATAGACCCCAACATTTTTTACTTAGTAGCAATGATACATACGTGTCAATTCCCCTTCTATCACTAGGATCAAGCAACGTAAGATCGAACCCACTACACAGCACCTCTTTCCATTGCAAGATAAAGAGATCAAGTTGGCCAAACAAAACCCAATATTGGAGAAGAAATACGAGGATATAAGAAATCATGCATATAAGAGATCAAAAGAAGACTCAAATAACTTTCATGGATATAAAAAGATAGATCTGATCATAAACTCAAAGTTCATCGAATCCCAACAAACACACCGCAAAATAGTTACATCATATGGATCTCCAAGACACCATTGTATTGATAATCAAAAGAGAGAGATGAAGCCATCGAGCTACTGACTACGGAACCAAAGGTCTACAAGGAACTACTCACGCATCATCGGAGAGGCACCAATGGAAGTGGTGAACCCCTCCGTGATGGTGTCTAGATTGGATCTGGTGGTTCTGGACTCTGCGGCGGCTGGATCGAAATTCCATCTGCTCCCCCGGGGTTTCTGGAATATTGGGGTATTTATAAAGCAAAGAGGCGGTCCGGGGAGCACCCGAGGTGGGCACAACCCACCAGGGCGTGCCTGGGCCTCCTGGCGCGCCCTGGTGGGTTGTGCTCCCCTCGGAGCACCCCCGAGGTGCTGCCTTGGCCCATTGGGTTTCGTCTGGTCAAAAAAATCTCCAAAAAGTTTCGCTGCGTTTGGACTCCATTTGATATTGATTTCCCGCGATGTGAAAAGCATGCAGAAAACAACAACTTGCACTTGGCACTATGTCAATAGGTTAGTACTGAAAAATGATATAAAATGACTATAAAATGATTGTAAACCATCTAAGAATGATAATATAACAGCATGGAACAATCAAAAATTATAGATACGTTGGAGATGTATCAGAAACCTAAATACATGTGTGAATACATCAACAAATACTGTGTCCCTAGTAATTAGCCTCTACTAGACTAGCTCGTTAATCAAAGATGGCTAAGGTTTCCTAACCATGGACATGAGTTGTCATTTAATAAATGGATCACATCATTATGAGAATGATGTGATGGACAAGACCCATCTGTTATCTTAGCATTTGATCGTACAGTTTATTGCTACTACTTTCAAGTATGTCAAATACATATTCCTTTGACTATGCGATCATGCAACTCCCGGATAGTGGAGGAATACCTTGTGTGCTATCAAACGTCACAACGTAATTGGTTGATTATAAAGATGCTCTACAGGTATCTCCGAAGGTGTTTTGTTGGGTTGGCATGAATCGAGATTAGGATTTGTCACTTCGAGTATCGGAGAGGTATCTCTGGGCCCTCTCGGTAATAGACATCATAATGAGCCTTGCAAGCAAATGACTAATGAGTTAATAACGGGATGATGTATTATGTAACGAGTAAAGATACTTGCCGATAACGAGATTGAACTAGGTATAGAGATACCGACGATCGAATCTCGGGCAAGTAACAAACTAACAGACAAAGGGAATTGTGTATGTTGTCAAAATGGTTCAACCGATAAAGATCTTCGTAGAATATGTAGGAGCCAATATGGGCATCCAGGTTCCGCTATTGGTTATTGACCGGAGAGGTTTCTCGGTCATGTCTACGTAGTTCTCGAACCCGTAGGGTCCGCACGATTAACGGTCGTTGACGATAGAGTATTATATTAGTTATGTGATTTGGTGGCCGAATGTTGTTCAGAGTCCTGGATGAGATTACGTACATGACGAGGAGTCTCAAAATGGTCGAGAGGGTAAAGATTGATATATATATATATATATATTCGGACACCGGAAGTGTTCCGGAGGGTATCGGGTACTTATCGGGTCACTGGAAGGAGTTCCGGAGTTCCGGAGGGTATCGGGTACTTATCGGGTCACTGGAAGGAGTTCCGGGCACCCCCGGCAAAAGATACGGGCCTTATGGGCCAAGAGGGGAAACACACCAGCCACAAGGGCTGGTGCGCCCCCCATATGGGCCGGCCAAGGTGGAGAAGGAAAGGGGAAGAAGGAAAGGAAAGAAAGGGAATAGGATCCCCCTTTCCTTTCCCCATCCCCCTCTTTCCGCCCTCCTCCGACAAACATGGCAGGGAGGGGCCATGGACAAGGAGGGCCCAAGTAGGATTTGGCCTACTTGGGGCGCCCCATGGCAGCCTCCCTTCTCCCTCCCACCTATATATATGTGGGGGGGCGCCCTAGCACACCCCAGACAATAGCTTAGCCGTGTGCGGCGCCCCCTCCACAGTTTACACCATGGTCATATTTTTGTAGTGCTTAGGCGAAGCCCTGCGGAGATCACTTCACCGTCACCGTCACCATGCCGTCGTGCTGACGGAACTCATCTACTACCTCGAAGTATTGCTGGATCAAGAAGGCAAGGGACGTCACCGAGCTGAACATGTGTAGAACGCGGAGGTGGCGTGTGTTCGGTACTTGATCGGTTGAAGCGCGAAGAAGTTCGACTACATCGACCGCATTGTGAAACGCTTTCGCTTACGGTCTACGAGGGTACATAGACACACTCTCCCCCTTGTTGCTATGCATCTCCATGGATAGATCATTGTGTGTGCATAGAATTTTTTTTGTTTTGCATGCAACATTTCCCAACATAAAATAGGGCACAAGACCACATATTTCTTCTCTACAATTGCCTATATATTGAAACCTGTTGCGAGCATTCTCCGACATAGAGGGCCAGTGCATGCAAATCTTCCCTATCCCTGGTGACCTTATTGGCCTATCTAAGGAGCCTCTCATGACTTCCATCATGGCGCAAGCTGTCAAGTGACTCTTTGAGGATATCCCATCCTAGGGACCAAACATGGTGTTTGGCTCCCCTCATGTTGTAACACGCCGGGAAGAGGACTCTTGGGGTTGTTGCGGTTGTTTTCATTGGCGGCGTCGTTATTGTCGCTACCTTCGTTGCCATTATTATTACTGTCGTTTGGCGTGTCCACCATGTGGAGGTCTTCTTCCACCTGCACATTGGCATCGTGGCTGGTGGTTAACTATTTGCGAACTCATGGATCTCCTCTTCTATGTTGTCAACCTCATCGGTGGTTCCTGTTGGGGTTACGATCCTGATAATGAGTACTAGGGGTACGAAAGAGGGGCCGAACCTAGCTACAACACAGGTGTAACACTTGGTGTTTTACGAGTTCGGGCCCCTCTCTTGGAGGAGGTAATAGCCCTCGTCTCGTGCTCTGAGGCATGTTTTCTTTGAGGAGTATGACTACAGAGATTGCCTAACCCCACACCTCGAACTCACGGGAGGAGCCTCTGGCGTGAGCTCTCGGGATGGCAGCGCGCGCCACGATGGCACGGTCGGTACGGCCACGGCGCGGGCGGCGCTGAGCGCCAACTCCCTCACCATGGCCCGGTGCCCTGGCGTAAAGGGGCAACGGATAGCCAGGGGGAGGATGCTCGTGCCAAGGCCTCGTCACTTCTGGTTTCATGGCGGCACCATGAGGACGGAGTGGCCTTTTCTTCGGGGGGTGAGTACCTCTGGCTCCTCTTGAGGAGTCTTCCCCTTCTCAGCGGCGAAGAATCGCCGGATCGGCGCCATAAGCAGCTCGGTCGAGCATAGGGCAAGGAAGAAGAGGCGAGAGGAATGAAGGAAGAAGATGGGCAGCGGAGGCTCCGCTCGCCGCCGTATTTATAACCAAGAGAAGGCCAACCGCCGGCCTCCGAAATCATAGGTAATGATGATTTTCTATGCATGCAGGGACTTGTCAAGTCACGCAGGCTGCGTGGGGAAGTGGAGACGCCCACGTCCGATCAACCACCATGCGTCAGACATGGCCGCAAGCTTTGAGGGCCCACGGCGCTCCGCGCTTAGCCCTTGGCTTCGCCGCGAAGCCAAGCCCGAACGCACCTTGGGCCCGGGGGCTACTGCAACTTCTCGAGCTTGCGTTGTATTCCCTCGAAGAGGAAAGGGAGATGCAACACAGTAGCATAAGCATTTCCCTTAGTTTTTGAGAACCAAGGTATCAATCCAGTAGGAGACCACGCGCGAGTCCCTCGCACCGGCACAAACAAATAAGAACTTCGCAGCCAACGCGACAAGGGGTTGTCAATCCCTTTACGGTCACTTACGAAAGTGAGATCTGATAGAGATAATAGTTGATATTTTTGGTATTTTTTAGTTATAAGAACAGAAAGTAAAAGTAGAAAAAGTAAAGTAGGTGTAGATTGATATGTTGAGAATAGACCCGGGGGCCATAGTGTTCTCCAGTGGCTTCTCTCGTGATAGCGATATTCTACGGCGGGTAAACAAATTACTGTCGAGCAATTGATAGAAAAGCAAATAATTATGAGACTATCTAGGCATGATCATTATATATAGGCATCACATCCGAGACAAGAAGACCGAAACGATTCTGCATCTACTACTATTACTCCACACATCGACCGCTATCCAGCATGCATCTAGTGTATTGAGTTCATAAGAACAGAGTAACGCCTTAAGCAAGATGACATGATGTGGAGGGATAAACTCAAGTAATATGATATAAACCCCATCTTCTTATCCTCGATGGCAACAATACAATACGTGCCTTGCTGCCCCTACTGTTACTAGGAAAGGACACCGCAAGATTGAACCCAAAGCCAGGCACTTCTCCCATTGCAAGAACTATAGATCTAGTAGGCCAAACCAAACCAATAATTTGAAGAGACTTGCAAGGATATTATAATCATACATAAAGAGTTCAAAGAAGAACCAAATATTTCTCATAGATAATCTTGATCATAAACCCACAATTCATCGGATCTCGACAAACACTCCGCAAAAAGATATTACATCGAATAGATCTCCTCGATGACCGAGGAGAACTTTGTATTGAGATCCAAAGAGAGAGAAGAAGCCATCTAGATACTAGCTATGGACCCGAAGGTCTGCGGTAAACTACTCACAACTCATGGTGAGGCGATGATGATGATGTAGAAGCACTCCATGGTAGATCTCCCCTCCGGCGGAGCTCCGGAACAGGCCCCGAGATGGGATCTCACAGGAACAGAAGGTTACGGCGGTGGAACTAGGGTTTTTTCTGTTGTTCTGATGGTTTCGGGGTACATAGGTATATATAGGAGGAAGGAGGGCACCGAGGTCGTACGAGGGACCCACGAGGCAGGGGGCGCACCCTAGGGGGGCGCCCCCCACCCTCGTGGGCACCTCGTAGACCCTACTTTGTGGTTCTCAAGTCTCCCGTGCGTGATTTTCTCCAAAAATATCTCTCCCGAAGGTTTCATTCCGTTTGGACTCCGTTTGATATTCCTTTTCTGCAAAACCCCGAAACAGGCAAAAAACAGCAATCTGGACTAGGCCTTTGGGTTAGTAGGTTAGTCCCAAAAATAATATAAAAGTGTATGACAAAGCCCATTAAACATCCAAAACATCATAAATAATAGCATGGAACAATCAAAAATTATAGATATGTTGGAGACGTATCAAGCATCCCCAAGCTTAATTCCCGCTCGTTCTCGAGTAGGTAAATGATAAAAACAGAATTTTTGATGTGGAATGCTAACCAACATAGTTTTTCAATGTAATTCTCTTAATTTTGGCATGAATGTTCAGATCTGAAAGATTCAAGACAAAAGTCTATATTGACATAAGAAATAATAATACTTCAAGCATACTAACAAAGCAATCATGTCTTCTCAAAATACTATGGCTAAAGAAAAAAATCCCTACAGAATCATATAGTCTGGCTATGCTCCCTCTTCATCACACAAAATATGCATATCATGCACAACCCCGATCTCAGCCTTCACGCAATACATGAGCGTGAGCCATGGACATAGCACTATGTGGAATAGAGAGGTGGTTGTGGAGAAGACAAAAAAGCAGGGAGATAGTCTCACATCGACTAGGCGCATCAACGGGCAATGGGGATGCCCATCAATAGATATCAATGTGAGTGAGTAGGGATTGCCATGCAACGGATGCACTAGAGCTAAATATGTATGAAAGCTCAACAAAAGAAACTAGTGGGTGCGCATCCAACTTGCTTGCTCACGAAGACCTAGGGCATTTGAGGAAGCCCATCGTAGGAATATACAAGACAAGTTCTATAATGAAAGTTCCCACTAGTATATGAAAGTGACTAAACATGAGACTCTCTATCATGAAGAACATGGTGCTACTTTGAAGCACAAGTGTGGAAAAAAGTAGCAATTGCCCCTTTTTCTTTTCTTTTTTTCCTTTTTTTTTGGGCCATTTTTTTTCTTTGGCCTTTTTTCCTTGGAGGGGCTTTATTGATTTAGCCTTTGCTCACATGGGACAATGCTCTAATAATGATGATCATCACACCTTCATTGAATTACAACTCGATGCTAGAACAAAGTATGACTCTATATGAATGCCTCTGGCGGTGTACCGGGATGTGCAATGAATCAAGAGTGACATGTATGAAAAATTATGCATGGTGGATTTGCCACAAATACGATGTCAACTACATGATCATGCATGGCAATATGACAATATGATGTGTGTCATATGAACGGAACGGTGGAAAGTTGCATGGCAATATATCTCGGAATGGCTATGGAAATGCTATGATAGGTAGGTATGGTGGCTGTTTTGAGGAACATATATGGTGGCTGTTTTGAGGAAGGATATATAGTGGGTGTATGGTACCTGCGAAAGTTGTGCGATACAAGAGAGGCTAGCAATGGTGGAAGGGTGAGAGTGTGTATAATACTCAACTCGCGGATTTCCGAGGTGATATTGGGGTAATCTATGCATAGGGGTTGATGCACGTTCTCGTCTTTGTTTCTCCGATAGAAATCTTGGGGCCCTCTTTGAGGTTCTTTATGTTGGATTGAGTATTATGAATCTGAAATTGTTTGATGCATATCGTATAATTAACTCACGGATACTCGTAGTGACATTGGAGTATCTAAGTGACATTAGAGTTGGTTGATGTGTATCATATGGTGTTATTTTAGTACGAATTCTTGATAGATCGATCAGAAATGATAACTTGATGTTATTTTAATACGAACTCTTGATAGATCGATTGGAAATAATAACTTTGAGGTGGTTTCGTACCATACAAACAATTTCTTCGTATGGTCTCCGCTAGATAGGAACTTTTGAGTGATTCTTCATCGCACATTGAGGGATGGTTATGTGATCCAATTATATTAGCATTGTTGGGAGATTGCACTAGCAAAAGTACGGACCCTAGGCCTCATTTTCAAGCATTGCAATACCGTTTGTGCTCACTTTTGTTACTTGCTACCTTGCTGTTTTTTATTGTTCCTATTACAAAAATCAATATCTACTATCCATATTACACGTGTATCACCATCTCTTCGCCGAACTAGTGCACCTATACAACTTACCATTCTATTGGGTGTTTTGGGGACACAAGATATTCTTTGTTATTTGGTTTCAGGGTTGTTTGAGAGAGACCGTCTTCATCCTACGCCTCCCACAGATTGATAAACCATAGCTCATCCACTTGAGGGGAATTGCTACCGTCCTGCAAAACTCTGCGCTTGGAGGCCCAACACGAGTCTACAAGAATAATGTTGCATAGTAGACATCAAACTCTTTTCTATCGCTGTTGCCGGGGAGGTGAGTGCTTGAAGGTATATATATATATATAAACCATCTTTTAGTTTCTTGTTTTATCACTAGTTTGGTTTACAAAAGAAAAACTAAAAGAATGGGATTCAGGTGGCCTCTTATTATTCGTCTTTATCATCTCTTTCTTGAAAATGATGGGAAGGAAAATTGTGCTCAATTGATAGAAGAAGAATTCAATGAATTTGTTGGCATAAATGATGAGCATGATTGCAATGTTGTTAGTGTTAATTCTTTGAATATCCATGATGCTAATGATATGCAAAGCCATAAGCTTGGGGATGCTATGTTTGATGAAGATGATATTTTTAGTCCCCCAAGATTTGATGTGCAAATTTGTTATAATGGCAGCATGCCTCCTATTTATGATGATTGTGATGATGACATGTATGATATAGAGAGTAATGACAACCATGAAACTTGGCATCATGATTTGAATGCTCAAATTGATTATGCCAATCAAGTGTCTTATGATAGTTATTTTGTTGAGTTTGCTCCCACTACTATTCATGAGAGAGAAAATTGCTTATGTGGAGAGTAGCAAGATTTCTATGCTTATGCCTCATGAAAAGAATGCTTTATGTGATAGCCATATTGCTGAATTCATTCATGATGCCACTAAAAATTATTACGAGAGAGGAACATGTGCTTTTACCAATTTTAATAATATCAAGTTTCCTCTCTTTATGATGAAAATCTTGAAGTCATGCTTGTTTTGCCTTCCTATGCTAGTTGATTCTTACTCCCATAAATTATTTTCTCACAAAATCCCTATGCATAGGAAGTGTCTTAGGCTTAAATGTGCTAGCCATATGCTTCATGATGCTCTCTTTGTGTTCCAATTCTTTACTTCTATGTGAACATCATTGAAATCATCATGCCTAGCTAAAAAGGCATTAGAGAAAAACGCTACTGTTTTGGTGTGTCCACATTATTAGGCTACTGTAGTAATCATGTTTTATAGCTTTTGTTTCAATAAAGTGCCAAGTAAAGCCTTTGGGATAGTGTGGATGGTAGTTGACTTGATTCTGTGAAAGACATAAAGTTTTGCGTCCAATGCAAAAAAATCAGTAAATTACTGGAACATGCCAATTTTATGAAATTTGTACACATGATTGACATACAAGTTGTCTACGTTGTCCTAAACTTTTAGAATTTGTAGAGTTGCAGAAGTATGGTCATTGTCTAGATCTTTACACGTTGTTATGTTTTTGACAGATTCTGTTTTCAATTCATAGTTTGCTTGTTTTCTAGTTTCTATGGCCCATATTGATTAATATAAATTGTAGAAATGATATGCTATAGTAGGCATTGTGTGGAAACAATTATGAATCTTATCTTTGACAGTACCCAAAGTGAATGATTTGCTTTATCATACTAACGGATCTCATAAAGATTTTATTAAGTTGTGATTGAAGTTTTCAAGTTTCGGGTGAGAACCCGATATGAGGAGAATAAGGAGTGGCAAGACCCTAAGCTTGGGGATGTCCAAGGCACCCCAAGGCGATATTCAAGGAATACCCAAGCAACTAAGCTTGGGGATGCCCCGGAAGGCATCCCCTCTTTCGTCTCCAACATTATCGGTAACCTCACTTGAAGCTATATTTTTATTCGTCACATGATATGAGTTTTGCTTGGAGCGTCATTTTATTTTGTTTTGATTTTCTTGCTGGTATTTATAATAATTTTTGCATATTTTATTTCAATAAAAGTGTCAAGGATAGCCTTTACCATGCTTATTTTGCAAGACTATATGCTGCTGTTTGAAAATAGAAAGTTTTATATCATTGTCTGAATTCTTCTGGATAGTCAGAACGTGATCAAATCTTTATTTTTTTACACAGTGAGCATTAATAAGTTCTTTGTAACATGGTAATTTCTCAAAAAATTGAGCTAGGTAAATATGAGGAAAATTGCACTCTTTACAGACTGTCATGTTTAGACAAATTGCTGTTATGTTTGCATATGTTTGCGTGTTCAATGATTCTATTTGAGGATATGAGTATTAAATATGCAGAGGCATTTAGTATGCAATGTTAAATAATAATTTTAGTGATTTGCTACAGTAGATAATGATAAAGTTATGCATTGATTCATACTAACTTATCTCACGAGTTCTTGTTGAGTTTTGTGTGGATTAAGTTTTTGAGATTTAGGAAACCGAGATATAAAAGAAATTAAGGAGACACAAAAGCTAAAGCTTGGGGATTCCCAAGGCATCCCAAGATAATATTTCAATAAGTCTCAAGCATCTAAGCTTGGGGATGCCCCGGTAGGATCCCACCTTTCTTCGTCAACAACTATCGGTTAGTATCAGTTGAACCTAAGTTTTTGCTTCTTCACATGATATGTGCCATTCTTGAAATGTCATTTTATTTTTGTTTTCATTGTTGTCTGAACAAGATACATAGATCTGAAAGTTTTTAAATGGGAAAGAGTCTTCACATAGCTACATATTTACATAACTACTCACTTGATCTTCACTTATATCTTTTTGGAGTAGTTCATCAATTACTCTTGTGCTTCACTTATATCCTATGAGTAATTTTTTGAAGGAATTGAATATCATGAAGTTGGAAATTGTATGTTGATATTATGCCTAGTAGTAGCTTCACATTGGGTTTAGAAAGTGAAATCTTTTGAAGCTTGACAATCACAATATTGGTCATACAAGCAATTCATGAATGATTAGTATAAGGAAGAGAACTTTCACATACAAATATATTATCTTGGACATCTTTTATGATTGAGAATACCCATTAACTATTTTCAAACTTGAGCAAGTAGTTGAAGTTGGACAAGTAAGACAATGTAATGAGTTATGGTTGTGTATATTTGCATAGAAGTTATACTGTCATGGATCCTCCAACATGTGGTGTTTGCCTAGGATCTTTTGCTAGCCAAAAATTCGTACTAAGTAGAGATACTACATGCGCATCCAAAAACCCTTAAACCCAGTTTCTTGCCATGAGTGTCCACCATACCTACCTATGGATTGAATAAGATCCTTCTAGTAAGTTGTCATCGGTGCATAAAAGCTATAAAAATTGCTCCTATATTGTAAGGGAAAAGTGAGTGTTGTACGAACTTGTGATGGCAAAGTAATAAAAGCAACGGACTGCATAATAAAGGTTGCTATCATAAGGGGCAATATAACGTGGTATTCCTTTGCATTAAGAGCTTGGGCATCCAAATAAAAAGCACATGACAACATCTGCTTCCCTTTGCAAAGGGCCTATCATTTACTTTCCAGTATTTACTTTTATGCAAGAGTCAATAGAATGTATTCTCATTTCAACCTCAATTATTCTCTAGTTGGCAAGCATCATGTGGTGGGGAAAGATCTAGGCACATCTGACCAGTCAAATATATTTGATCATGATTTATCATTGTTGACAATTATCTCTATTATAAATGAGTTGGGAGGCGAAATATTAAGCCCCTATCTTTCTCTGTGTTCGATGGATGCCATTTGTTTCTAAGAATACGCTTTGAGTACTAGCAATCATGGAAGAGTATATGATGATTGAGTATGTGGAGCTCTTACTTAGACTCGGTTGAATAAGTTGAATTGCAATTGTTTGGTGACTAAGAATATAGGTTGTTGAGTTTCAAGAGAATTCATTGTTTGAACCTTAACATGTGAATTGGTTGCTACTTTAACATGTTGAGTTTTATGAGAAAGAGGTGTTGTTATGATGCTAGGAAAACTAATTGAAATTATCATTGATCAAACTTGTGCACTTTGCTAGCACTAGTAAGTGTGCACGTGCAACGCACGTTTTAACAAATATAAACCGGGATAAGAATCCACTTCGAAGTATATAGATCTAGAATAAGGTTTTAGCAAAAAAAAGTTACAAAAATCCTTGGTTCCCAAAGATGTTCAGTAATAGCCATCCTAAATGAGCAACCGAACATACCTTGAATAACTTTATCACAGAGGATGCGGAAGTAACTCCAACTCATGTCTTGTCAAATACACCATTTTCCTTAGTTAGAACTTGCAAAGAAATGGCAACCCATCATCTCTAACGATTCCATATTAAAAATACATCATAGAAATGACAAACAACAATATGCACACCATTATGTTGAACAACGATATGGGTCGAACATATGGAGTTAGTTATTTCTCCAAACAACTTTCTTGAAAATAATTATCTCAACGGTGTGCCCGCAAATGGAAGGAGAAACAATATGTACCCTTCTCGAAAAAATGTAAACACAAAAACTACAATGAACAAACACACAATTTTTCAGAAAAAAAAGAACACTGGCGGGAAGCTTCCAATCCTTGTAGGAAGGACAACCTTCGTACAACTACACAATTAATCCGGTGCAGCTGCATAAAAATTTCATTCTGCGCAAGTGATGCAACATGCAAATTCAAACCATTGCGACAAAATATGCAAGGCGAAGTCTATTTAAAGGCAATCGGTGTTTATCAACAAGTTGTTGTCAAATACTTGAACACATTTCCAATTTCAATTATGAATATGCAATAAGATCCTTACACCTTAATGATTAACCAAACTATAAAATTAATGGGCCAGCCATAAATATTTTTGTTATTGTATCTGAAGTACCTTTGAAATCTTGAGCAAAAAACAAGTACTATACGATCAAACTGGCTTCTTCTTGGGATAAGCCAATGTTCCAGCTCCAAAACTTGATATGCCCGAAAGCTACAACATCTTTTAAATGGCACAAATAAACATTGAGAAGTCCATTGTTTGCACTAAACATTTTCGCTGACATCTGCAAAGTTCAAGGAGCTTTAGCGACACATATCATTAATCGAAGTCTACATTTGATAGTACAAAACAATTTACTCCCGGCAGTTAAATCTCATTGTACAACAATTGCTCACACATGAAATCTCAACTTGATGGCTCCAATTTTTTTTGGTGCATCGGCATATGTGGAAGCCCTTATTTTAATTCCTGGTCAGCACTGAACTGATGCAATAATAAAGAAGAAGCTTCCCAACCAAAACCCTTAGTGATGAATCTATCGTCTTTGACCACTTGGATATCAAAGAATCTAATTAAGCTAGCTTAGCCACATGCACAATATGTGCCTCGTTCTCCAGCTGATATCTTTGGTCACCTTGTTGGCCTTGGGCACCAGTTCCTGCAGGGCCTTTATCCTCTCGGCGATCCTCTCCCGGCAAAACTGCGACAAGGACCAGATGGTTAATTAATTAGAAAAAATCATCAAGCATTATGTTTATAGGGGAAGAGAGGTCCATGCATGGAGCTAAATAGAAGTGCACATAAGTAGAGAAGAACAGAAACAATATGGACAACTAAAAGGACAAAGGAATAATGTAGTTAACTAAAGTCGGATCAATAACAAAACACGGGAACTAATCAGATTATTGCTAAGATGCTAACAGCTCCCCTTGGTTTTATACTCTATAAGGTTAATTGCCAGTTAAATTGACCAGTAACACTATATGAGTGTCGCTCGATAGATAGTTTACTCGCTCCGCGATGCTGTGTGGGTTGGTGGGTCTGGCCTGGCCGCTCGTACCGGCTGCCTTGGTGGTGCCGGTGCGCCACCTCCTCCTCCCCCGGCTTGTTGTGGATGCGCCCCGCAGCCAGAACACCTCCTACTCCGCCAAAGGTCTGGCTCGGCATGTGCGTCGTTTCCTGCTGCAAGAACATCTGCTATCTGTTCTCAGTAAAAAGATCGAGGAGGAGAAAAAAGATTGCAACTGGATTAATTCTAGGAAAGGAGACCTGCACTTCGCCGCCCGATCTGCCATTGCCAAGGGTGAGTAGGAGCAGCAGGACGCCATCGCCGCCACCGATGGATGGCAAACGGCCCATGCCCTGGAGAAGCATGTTGTTGTGGTGGCCCAACCTCAGATCGGCGAGAATCTGTAGCCACCGGGACGCCGCTAATCTGGTGCTGGCAGAGCCGCGGTGCCAGCATCGTACAGACCCATAAACAGCTGCTGCTCTATTCCATCGGCCTGGGCGCGGTCCTCGGGCTAAGGGCGGCAGGCTGCCGAGCATTTGGTTGAGGGAAACGTCGTGCACGCTTCCACTGCCACTGGCGTGGGGCATGGGGCGGCGAGACAACTACCTCAGACCCAGGAACGGGGCGGCGAGGGCGACGGACTAAATTTTGGGTTAGCGCTAATTTTGGGGTGGGATTTAGCGCTAATTGAGGGTGGGATCACGTGGTTGTCGAACGAATCTTTCGTCTGCTCGATGGCAGAGTTTTCGTCCGCCCCTTTAAATTGGTAGATGTACTCTTGCTCAAAGTTAGTTTTTATCTTGACGGTTAGATCTAAATGAGTGGGCCGATCATGAGGCTCTAATTACCTTGATTTGTTGTGTGTACGTTAGATGGGGTGCACTTAAGAAAGATAATGTTTGATTGTTTGATAGTAGTAGAGATTCACACTTCATAAATTATTTCTTTTATCATTTACCTAATCGAGGACGAGTAGGAACTAAGCTTGGGGATGCTGATATGTCTCCAACGTATCTACAATTTATGAAGTATTCATGCTGTTATATTATCATTCTTGGATGTTTTACAATCATTTTATAGCAACTTTATATTATTTTTTGGGACTAACCTATTGACATAGTGCCCAGTGCTAGTTGTTGTTTTTTGCTTGTTTTTTACATCGCAGACAATTAATATCAAACGGAGTCCAAATGCAACAAACTTTTTGGAGATTTTTGTGGACCAGAAGACATTCAGTGGGCCAGAGAAGAACCCGGGGTGCCCCGAGGGGGGCACAACCCACCAGGGCGCGCCCAGGTGGGTTGTGCCCACCTCTGTGGCCTCCCACACCGCCTCTTCACCCTATAAATTCCCAAATATTCCAAAAACACTAGGGGAGTCGACGAAATTTTGTTCCAGCCGCCGCCAGTTCCAGAACCACGAGATCCAATCTAGAGCCCTTCTCCGGCACTCCTCCGGAGGGGGAAATCATCACCGATGGCCATCGTCATCATCCCGGCGGCCACCATGATGAAGAGGGAGTAGTCCACCCTCGGGGGTGAGTGTTTGTACTAGTAGCTATGTGTTTAATATCTCTCGCTCTCGTGTCCTTGAGATGTCACGATCTTGATGTATCGCGTGCTTTGTTAATATAGTTGGATCATATGGTGTTTTACCCTCTCTATCTTGTCGTGAATTGAATTTTCCCTTTGAGATTTTGTTTTATTTGATCGAATACTTTTATGGATTTGAGAGCACTTTATGTATGTCTTGCTATGAATACCCGTGGTGACAATGGGGTATCATATTGATTCACTTGATATGTGTTTTGGCACTCAACTCACAGATCCTCGAGGTGATATTGGGGTAATCTATGCATAGGGGTTGATGCACGTTCTCGTCTTTGTTTCTCCAGTAGAAATCTTGGGGCACTCTTTGAGGTTCTTTATGTTGGATTTAGTATTATGAATCTGAAATTGTATGATGCATACCGTATAATTAACTCACGGATACTCACGGTGACATTGGAGTATCTATGTGACATTAGAGTTGGTTGATGTGTATCATATGGTGTTATTTTAGTACGAACTCTTCATAGATGATAACTTGATGTTATTTTAGTATGAACTCTTGATAGATCGATCAAAAATAATAACTTTGAGGTGGTTTCGTACCCTACAAACAATTTTTTTCTTATGTTCTCCGCTAGATAGGAACTTTGGAGTGATTCTTCATCGCATGTTGAGGGATGGTTATGTGATCCAATTATATTAGCATTGTTGAGAGATTGCACTAGCGAAAGTACGGACCCTAGGCCTCATTTTCAAGCATTGCAATACCGTTTGTGCTCACTTTTGTTACTTGCTACCTTGCTGTTTATTATTGTTCCTATTATAAAAATCAATATCTACTACCCATATTACATTTGTATCACCATCTCTTCACCGACTAGTGCACCTATACAACTTACCATTGTATTGGGTGTGTTGGGGGTCATAAGAGACTCTTCGTTATTTGGCTGCAGGGTTGTCTGAGAGAGACCACCTCCCACGAATTGATAAACCTTAGTTCATCCACTTGAGGTAAAATTGCTACTGTCCTACAAAACTCTGCGCTTGGAGGCTGATACGTCTCCAATGTATCTACTTGTCCAAACCCTTTTACCCTTGTTTTGGACTCTAACTTGCATGATTTGAATGGAACTAACCCGGACTGCCTTGGTGTTGTTTTTGTGAAGAATAAAAAGTTCTCGGAATCGCCTGAAAATCAACGGAGAATTATTTCAGAAAATAAAAAAAATACCTACAAGAAGATCCACACCAGGGGGCCCAGGGCCTGTCTACGAGGGTGGGGGGCGCGCCCCCTGCCTCGTGGGCCCCCTGGTGCCTTACCGACGTACCCCATAGATACTATATCTTCACTTTCGGGGAGAAAAAATCAGGGAGAAGGAATTATCGCGTTTCACGAGGTGGAGCCGCCGCCAAGCCCTAATCTCTCTCGGAAGGGCTGATCTGGAGTCCGTTCAAGGCTCCGGAGAGTGGAGATCGTCGCCATCGTCATCATCAACCTTCCTCCATCACCAATTCCATGATGCTCACTGCCGTGTGTGAGTAATTCCATCGTAGGCTTGCTGGACGGTGATGGGTTGGATGATATCTATTATGTAATTGAGTTAGTTTTGTTAGGGTTTGATCCCTAGTGTCCACTATGTTCTGAGATTGATGTTGCTATGACTTTGCTATGCTTAATGCTTGTCACTAGGGCCCGAGTACCATGATTTCAGATCTGAACCTATTATGTTTTCATGAATATATGTGTGTTCTTGATCCTATCTTGCAAGTCTATAGTCACCTACTATGTGTTATGATCCGACAACCCCGAAGTGACAATAATCGGGACCACTCCTGGTGATGATCGTAGTTTGAGGAGTTCATGTATTCACTATGTGTTAATGCTTTGGTTCGATACTCTATTAAAAGGAGGCCTTAATATCCCTTAGTTTCCAATAGGACCCCGCTGCCATGGGAGGGTAGGACAAAAGATGTCATGCAAATTCTTTTCCATAAGCACGTATGACTATATTCGGAATACATGCCTACATTGCATTGATGAACTAGAGATAGTTCTGTGTCACCCTAGGTTATAACTTCTACATGATGAATTGCATCCGACATAATTTCCCATCACCGATCCAATGCCAACGAGCTTTTCCTATATTGCTTGTTGCTTATTTACTTTTCCGTTGCTACAATTACAAAAACTACAAAAACAATATCGTTACTTTTATTGCTGCTACCGCCACTATCATATTACTTTGCTACTAAACTATCTTGCTGCAGATACTAAGTTTCCAGGTGTGGTTGAATTGACAACTCAGCTGCTAATACTTAAGAGTATTCTTTGGCTCCCCTTGTGCCGAATCAACAAATTTGGGTTGAATACTTTACCCTCGAAAACTGTTCTGACCCCCTACACTTGTGGGTTATCAAGACTATTTTCTGGCGCTGTTGCCGGGGAGCATGGCTCTATTCTTTAAGTCACTTGGGATTTATATCTGTTGATCACTATGAAGAATTTGAAGGACTCAAAAACCAAGATCTTACCCTCAACTACGAGGGGAGCTAAGGAACTGTCATCTAGCTCTGCACATGATTCTCCTTCTATTATGAGTAAACTTGTGACACCTACTCCTGCTATTGAATCTGATATGTCATATGTTCTTGATGATGCTACTCTCTGCTATGTATGATGAAACTACCTCTATGCCTGATACTGTACCACTAGGTGAATTTCTAGATGAACAAATTGCTAAGGTTAGGGAGAGTGCAAATGTTGAAACTGATGATATTTATGAAAGTGATGATGAAACTACTCCCAATAGATATGAATTGCATGTTGTGCCTGAGGGTTATGTTATGGATGAAGAAACTGCTAGAGACTTTCTTGCTTGCAATGATAGGTATGATCTTAAGAAATTATTAACTAAACTAAAAGAAAAGTCCTTGAATGCTAGAATGAAACATGACCCTGCTTTTGCTACTTCACCTATCTGTGTCACTGATAAGGATTATAAATTCTCTGTTGATCCTGAGTTAATTACTTTGGTGGAATCTGATCCTTTCCATGGCTATGAGTCTGAAACTGTTGTGGCACATCTTACTAAGTTGAATGGTATAGCCACCCTGTTTACAAACGATGAAAAGATTCGCTATTACTATATCCTAAGCTATTTCCTTTCTCGTTAAAGGGTGATGCTAAGACTTGGTTTAATTCTCTTGATCCTGGTTGTGTGCGTAGTCCCCATGATATGACGTATTAATTCTCTGCTAAATATTTTCCCGCTCGTAAGAAACAAGCTGCCTTACGGGAAATATATAACTTTGTGCAAATTGAAGAAGAGAGTCTCCCACAAGCTTGGGGGAGGCTTCTCCAGTTACTTAATGCTTTGCCTGATCATCCTCTTGAGATGCATGATATACTTGATGTCTTTTATAATGGACTAACCGATGCTTCCAGAGACCACCTGGATAGTTGTGCTGGTTGTGTTTTCAGGGAAAGAACAGTTGAACAAGCTGAACTACTATTGAATAATATGCTGGCCAATGAAAATAATTGGACACTTCCTGAACCAGCCCCTAAGCCAACTCCGAAGAAAAGAGGTGTTCTATTTCTCAGTCCTGAAGATATGCAAGAGGCAAAGAAATCTATGAAAGAAAAATGTATTAAAGCTGAAGATGTTAAGAATTTACCACCTATTGAAGAAATACATGGTCTTGATAACCCTACACAGGTAGTAAAGGTAAATTCTCTTTATAGATTTGATGAAGGTGATATTCCTCGTTATAAGTATGCTAGCCAATGCTTAGATGAGTTTGACAATTTTATTGTGAAACAAGAAAACTTCAATGCTTATGTTGGTAGACAATTACAGCACAATGCTTATATGATTGAACGCTTGAGTGATTATCTGTCTAGAGCTAAAGGTGAACTGAAACTCATTAGTATACACTAGTCATTAACCCGTGCGACTGCACGGGCTAGGTAATTACATGTTTAATATCGGCGTAAATTTAAAACTTTATTTCACTTTGCTGTAATAAAATTTTATATGATTCCATGTTCTCTTCATCTACATTTAATGCGTACAGTATATATATAATAATAAATAATTAAAAAATCGAATGAAAAATATAGTATCAGGATATTTAAAAAAAACTGGAATAACGAACATATTATCAATTTTACAACCAAAGAAGCACCAATGTTGAGAGACACTAAAGAAGCACCAATAAATATGAGGCACATTTTTAAGTTTGTTAATTCTGTTCCTTTGACCTGCAAACTATTTTCCTCTTTTGTCAAGCAGGGATTGCAAGAAAATCTCATGTCACCATTGACATGCAGGTTCCTACCGAACGGCTTCTGTCGTCAAGGTCGGCTATGCCATCGACTGAGGCAGTGTATGATCGCCAAATACAGCTCTGACTATACACAGAGGACTTCGATGGAGCCGACAACACATCTAGCTTCCCAGCTCCTTTTTAAAAACTTAGGAAACACTCTCTTTTGACCGTAAGGCTTGAGGTCCCTCCTTTTTTTATGTGCATGAATATTTGTTTTTGGATTGGGATGTGGACTCTTTGTTAACGTGAGGCATGGGGATTTTTTTTATATTGCATGAGGACTTCTTTTCTGTACACGTATTTATTTCACTATTTAAGGAAGAAGGCGCCTTGTTTTTGTTTGTACAAAGCACGTGACCATTGGTGACTCTTTTTTCTACGTGTGGAGAGAAATGCACGTTGTTTTTATTCTTAAAGAGCTGCATATGTATCTGCTTTTTTTGTTTCATTGAAAACAGGGAGAGTCCAAGGGGAGAACATCACGCTGAGATTTCCCTACATGTAATGTACGTGAGGTTCTGAGTA
Organism: Secale cereale; assembly: GCA_902687465.1. Taxonomy (NCBI): domain Eukaryota; kingdom Viridiplantae; phylum Streptophyta; class Magnoliopsida; order Poales; family Poaceae; genus Secale; species Secale cereale. Next base: position 832,891,881 of record LR738711.1, on the reverse strand, counting down.
TGTGCACACAGATGTTTTTTTCCTAAAAGAGGTGCACGTGGGACAGCACCGGCTCTCAGATTATTTTGTTTAGTAATAAGAGAGGGGCCAAGTGGAGGATACCTCACGCACGTCAATCTATGAGGAAATCACATCCTACATGTAATCTACGTGAGATGAGATGTTTTTTGTGTAAAAAGAGATGCACGTGGGACAATAGCTCAGGACACTTAAAGAACCTCATCCAACGGCTGTAGATAATTAATTTGGAGATCTGATGGACAATTTTCTTTGTTTGTGAGGATTAACGTGGAGCCTTGTATGGTGCCTCCAATTAGTAAATATAAGATGCTTCTATGGTTACCACTCAAGTAGAACAAGTACTTAAGGCTCAGAATGATTTGCTCAATGAATTAAATAGTAAGAATAATGACTATGATGTTAGAGTTGCAACTAGAGGTGGTAAAATGACTCAGGAACCTCTATATCCTGAGGGCCACCATAACAGAATTGAGCAAGATTCTCAGAGAGCTAATTTAGATGCACCTAGTTCTTCTAAGAAGAATAAAAAGAAAAATGGTAGAACTTTGCATGCTCCTAGTGAACCTGTAGCTGACACACCTGAGAATCCCAATGATGTATCTGTTTCTGATGCTGAGACACAATCTGGTAACGAACATGAACCTAGTGATAATAATAATAATGATGTTCATGATGATGCTCAACCTAGCAATGATAATGATGTAGAGATTGAACCTGCTGTTGATCTTGATAACCCACAATCAAAGAATCAGCATTATGATAAGAGAGACTTTGTTGCTAGGAAGCACGATAGGGAAAGAGAACCATGGGTTCAGAAACCCATGCCTTTTCCTCTGAAACCATCCAAGAAAAAGGATGATGAGGATTTTGAGTGCTTCGCTGAAATGATTAGACCTGTCTTTTTGCGTATGCGTTTGACGGATGTGCTTAAAACAAATCCTTATGCTAAGTATATGAAAGATATTATTACCAACAAAAGAAAGATACCTGAAGTAGAAATCTCCACCATGCTTGCCAATTACACTTTTGAGGGTGGAATGCCTAAGAAATTAGGAGACCCAGGAGTACCTACTATACCTTGCTCCATTAAGAGAAACTATGTTAAAATGGCTTTGTGTGATCTTGGAGCTGGTGTTAGTGTTATGCCTCTCTCTTTATATCGTAGACTTGACTTGAGTAAGTTGACACCTACTGAAATATCTTTGCAAATGGCTGATAAATCAACTGCTATACATGTCGGTATTTGTGAGGATGTGCCTGTTGTAGTTACAAATGTTACTATTCTAACGGACTTTGTTATACTTGATATTCCCGAGGACGATAGTATGTCTATTATTCTTGGAAGACCCTTTTTGAATACTGCAGGGGCTGTTATTGATTGCAACAAAGGCAATGTCACTTTTCATGTCAATGGTAATGAGCATACAATACACTTTCCGAGGAAACAACCTCAGGTCCACAGTATTAATTATATTGGAAAAACTTCAACTATCACTATTGGAGGTTTTGAGTTTCCTCTTCCTACTATCAAGAAGGCATATGACATTCTTATTGTCGGGGAAATACATATCCCCATTGAGGTAACCTAGTGTTATTCAAAAATTCTCTAGTTTCATGTTACTCGGAAAGAGTTTATTAACAAGACCTGATCAACCTTGTTAATGGATTCCTTTTGATTGGCATGGGATAGGTGAATCTAGATAGCACAACCTTATGTACTCCTCTTTTACTTTCTGTTAATTAGGATAAATAAAGCAAAATTAGTATTTTCTGTCTGTTTCCAGACTTATCCGGGCAATAAAAAAATATCTCGAAAATAAAAGTTCTCCAAACGCCATGAAAATGAAATATGATTTTTTCTAGAATATTTGAGGAAGTATGGCACTGAACACACAGCGAGGGGAGCAAACACGTGGCCACGAGGGTCCAGGGCGCGCCCCCTGCGCAGGGCGCGCCCCCTGCCTCGTGGGCCCCACGTGGCCCCCCTCCACTTATTCCTGCACGGCTGCACCCATGCTCTTCTTCTTTCTCCCAAAAAAATCCCCAACTAGCTCTAACCCGAGTTCTAGCTCATCTTGCTGCCATTTTCGATCTCCTTGCTCAAAGCACCATTCACCAAACTGTTTGGGGAGATTGTCCCTTGGTATGTGACTCCTCCATTGGTCCAATTAGTGTTTGCTCTAGTTCTTTATTGGTTGCAAATTTATGCTGCTGTGGTGACCTTGTTCTTGAGCTTGCATGTCAAATTTTCTTGGTCCCAAGTAGTTCTAATGCATGATATAGTCTCCAGGCACTTATAGGAGGTGTTGCTATCAATCTTATTGAGTTTGGTTAACTTTTATTTTGAAGTTACTAAAAATTTCAGAAATTTTCAGAAAAGGAAAATGTTAAAAAGATTATTGAGGGGCTCCTCTAGCAAGAGTTCAGAGGAGAAGAAGAAAGAAAAAAAATAAGATGCCCAAGTATAATCTTCCTCACATGGTGGAAGTCCGACCGTGCGAATGGCCTTGTAATGATTTCATGATGTCCGCTGGTATTTTTGAAGACTTTTATTGGTTGGCAAATAATGCAGGCCTCACCGACTTCCTCAACGACCAGAAAGAACAGTATCTCTTACTCACCAATATTTTCACGCAAAGCTTTCATTTTCATTCTAGAAAACACCACCTATGGTGGAGTTTCCCTTATATGATGTGGTTAAGGGGATATCACTTTTAGATTTTTGTGAAATATGCAAAGTACCCTTCGGAGGTAGACTTGATGAACCATGTCGTGAAGACGTTGAAGGGTTTATTGATATGATAGCTGTAGGCGAAACTAGACAAGTTTCAGGGGCAAGAATCACTAGTATACACTTCCCTGTTCTACGCTACTTTGCTTTATTTGCTAGTAGATGTTTAATTGGTCGCGGGAACAATGGGAATCTTAGAGCCCTTGACATTGTCATTTTACGTCATGCTTTGTTTCAAGACACAACTTTTAGCTTGGGTGTCGTCGTTGCCAAACGATTGAGTCTGAACCGCTCAAAGGGGCCCATTTTTGGAGGCATCTTTGTTTCTCGCCTTGCTGAATATTTTAATATACCTATTAGGCATTATGAGAAGGAAGAAAAATTGCTTGCCCCTGTTTATCTAGACTACAAGAGCATGGTAGCTCATGATTTTATTGTTAAAGACAAGAATTTGGAGCTTAATTATAAATTAAGATTTGATGAAATATACTATGAAATTTTTACCTTGCCTGCACCATCTTTGTTTGATATGTCCACATGCAAGTATCTCATTACATCAGATGCCTTCTACAAGTACCAAGGCCAGGCACAAGCTTCATAGCCTAAGCCGGAGCCACCACTTAATCCTTCTCATCAATGTGTTTATGGATGGGAGCTGGATGAGCTCACCAACCAGTGGCACTCAGAGGATGCATCTCAGTACACTAGAGGGAGTGGCTTTGATCCCTCGCCATAGAACAACTTAGGCCAAAAGCCTAAGCTTGGGGGAGTACGTGTTTCTCATCGACTTACATTCATGTTCACACATATTCTAGTTGTCGATGCTCACACTCTTTCACTGTACCATCCATGCTTAGTTTCAATTTCTTTTTCTTAGTCTTTTTCTTGTGTGCTAGAAAAACCCAGAAAAACAAAAAATTATTAGTTGTAGCTTCTAGCTAGTTTACTTTCTTTGCTAGTAGCAATTAAAATGAAAACCCAAAAAGATTTCTCGTTCTTCTTTTGCTTGTTGGGAGCTTTCCCGTGTAAATAGTTTCTTTTCTTTTCTTTAGGGGTTAAAGAGTAGAAGACCATGATAGAAATGCTTATTTGCTCTCATATGCTCTATTGTCGATTTAACCTTGAGCCATATTACCTTGTCTTCTCTCTTGTATTAAATGTCTGCTGCTTATTTGCTCTCATATGCTCTATTGTCGATTTAACCTTGAGCCATATTACCTTGTCTTCTCTCTTGTATTAAATGTCTGCAGATTCCAACTTAGTCCAATGCACGTGCACTATTATTATTATCCACACCATTCGGTCGTGCGAGTGAAAGGCAATAAGGATGATATATAATGAACTAATTGAGATGAGAAAAGCTGGTATGAACTCGACCTCTTTTGTTTTTGTAAATATGATTGCTCGTCGTTCCTGATTCAGCTTGTTATGAATGAAACATGCTTGCAGTGACAATTAGAGATCATAGCTGCTTATGCCATGGTTAATTAGCTAAGAGTTTATAATGGTCTATCTTGCGTGCCAACATGATATTAAAATGGTTGTGATGTGGTATGATGGGTGGTATCCTCCTTTGAATGATTTAAGTGATCTGGCTTGGCACATGTTCGCGCATGTAGTTGAAACAAATCAGCATAGCCTCCACGATATTTATGTTCATGGTGATTTATATCCTACTCATGCTTGCATTCATTGTTGATTAATTTTAATGCATGTTCATGACCGTTGTTGCTCTCTAGTTGGTCGCTTCCCAGTCTCTTTCTAGCCTTCACCTGTACTAAGCGGGAATACTGCTTGTGCATCCACTTCCATATACCCCAAAGTTATTCCATATGAGTCCACTATACCTTCCTGTATGTGGTATTTACCAGCCGTTCCAAGTAAATTTGTATATGCCAAACTCTAAACCTTCAAATCAAATTTTGTTTTGTATGCTCGAACAGCTCATGTATCAACTAGGGTTGTCTATATCTTCCATGCTAGGTGGGTTATTCTCACGATGAGTGGACTCCGCTCATCATTCATGAGAAAATGGCTGGTAATCGGGATGCCCAGTCCCATGCTCAAAATCATAATAATTAAACAAAACTCCCCCAGGGCTGTTGCTGGTTTGGACGGTACCCGTTGTTTCGGGCTAGCCGTGGAGTGTGCTTGTTGGTGGTTGCGGGAGTATAAACTTTACCATTCTGTTTGGGAACCGCCTATAATCTGCGTAGCATGGGAGATATCGAGATTCTTGGTTGTTATGTTGACAATGAAATTATACCGCTCAAAATGTTATTCATCTCTATTTAAAAATTGAGCTCTGGCACCTCTACAAATCCCTGCTTCCCTCTGCGAAGGGCCTATCTATTTACTTTTATGCATAGTCATCATCCTCTTATCAAATAGCACCGGTAGGAGAGCACCTCTGTCGTTGCATGTATTACTATTAATTTGCATTGAGTATGATCATGATTGGATCTCTTTTACCCTGAATTACAATGTCTAGTCAGTCCTTGATCTTTAAAGGTGCTCTGCATTTATGTTTTGCGGTCTCAGAAAGGGCTAGCGAGATACCATCTGGTTATATCATATCATGATTGTTTTGAGAAAGTGTTGTCATCCGAGGTTTATTATTATTGCTCGCTAGTTGATTATGCCATTGATGTGAGTAGTCTTGAGACCTGAAAGTTATAGTGAATATGGTTAGTTCATGATCTTGTTGAAAACCTGAATGCTAGCTTACATATTTGCAACAACAAGGGCAAAAAGAGTTTGTCAAATTTTTCTTTATCACTTTTAGTTTATTAAGTGAATTGCTTGAGGACAAGCAAAGGTTTAAGCTTGGGGGAGTTGATACGTCTCCAACGTATCTACTTTTCCAAACCCTTTTGCCCTTGTTTTGGACTCGAACTTGCATGATTTGAATGGAACTAACCCGGACTGATGCAGTTTTCAGCAGAACTGCCATGGTGTTGTTTTTGTGCAGAATAAAAAGTTCTCGGAATCGCCTGAAAATCAACGGAGAATTATTTCAGAAAATATAAAAAATACCTGCAAGAAGATCCACACCAGGGGGCCCTAGGCCTGTCCACGAGGGTGGGGGCGCGCCCCCCTGCCTCGTGGGCCCCCTGGTGCCTTACCGATGTACCCCCATATCCTATATCTTCACTTTCTAGGAGAAAAAAATCAGGGAGAAGGAATTATCACGTTTCACGAGACGGAGCCGCCGCCAAGCCCTAATCTCTCTCGGGAGGGCTGATCTAGAGTCCGTTCGGGGCTCCGGAGAGTGGAGATCGTCATCATCAACCTTCATCCATCAACCTTCATCCATGATGCTCACCGTCATGTGTGAGTAATTCCATCGTAGGCTTGCTGGACGGTGATGGGTTGGATGGGATCTATCATGTAATCGAGTTAGTTTTGTTAGGGTTTGATCCCTAGTGTCCACTATGTTTTGAGATTGATGTTGCTATGACTTTGCTATGCTTAATGCTTGTCACTAGGGCCCGAGTGCCATGATTTCAGATCTGAACCTATTATGTTTTCATGAATATATGTGTGTTCTTGATCCTATCTTGCAAGTCTATAGTCACCTACTATGTGTTATGATCCGGCAACCCCGAAGTGACAATAATCGGGACCACTCCCGGTGATGACCGTAGTTTGAGGAGTTCATGTATTCATTATGTGTTAATGCTTGGGTCCGGTACTCTATTAAAAGGAGGCCTTAATATCCCTTAGTTTCCAATAGGACCCCGCTGCCACGGGAGGGTAGGACGAAAGATGTCATGCAAGTTCTTTTCCATAAGCACGTATGACTATATTCGGAATACATGCCTACATTGCATTGATGAACTAGAGCTAGTTCTATGTCACCCTAGGTTATAACTTCTACATGATGAATTGCATCCGACATAATTTCCCATCACCGATCCAATGCCTACGAGATTTTCCTATATTGCGTGTTGCTTATTTACTTTTCCGTTGCTACTATTACAAAAACTACAAAAACACTATCGTTACTTTTATTACTGCTACCGCCACTATCATATTACTTTGCTACTAAACTATCTTACTGCAGATACTAAGTTTCCAGGTGTGGTTGAATTGACAACTCAGCTGCTGATACTTAAGAGTATTCTTTGGCTCCCCTTGTGCCGAATCAACAAATTTGGGTTGAATACTTTACCCTCGAAAACTGTTCTGATCCCCTACACTTGTGGGTTATCAAGTCTATTTTCTGGCGCCGTTGTCGGGGAGCATAGCTCTATTCTTTAAGTCACTTGGGATTTATATCTGTTGATCACTATGAAGAATTTGAAGGACTCAAAAACCAAGATCTTACCCTCAAATACGAGGGGAGGTAAGGAACTGCCATCTAGCTCTGCACTTGATTCTCCTTCTGTTATGAGTAAACTTGCGACACCTACTCCTGCTATTGAATCTGATTTGTCGTATGTTCTTGATGATCCTACTTCTGCTATGTATGATGAAACTAGCTCTATGCCTGATACTGTACCACTAGGTGAATTTCTAGATGAAAAAATTGCTAAGGTTAGGGAGAGTGCAAATGTTGAAACTGATGATATTTATGAAAGTGATGATGAAACTACTCCCAATAGATATGAATTGCATGTTGTGCCTGAGGGTTATGTTATGGACGAAGAAACTGCTAGAGACTTTCTTGCTTTCAATGATAGGTATGATCTTAAGAAATTATTAGCTAAGCTGAAAGAAAAGTCCTTGAATGCTAGAATGAAACATGACCCTGTTTTTGCTACTTCACCTATCTATATCACTAATAAGGATTATAAATTCTCTATTGATCCTGAGTTAATTACTTTGGTGGAATCTGATCCTTTCCATGGCTATGAGTCTGAAACTGTTGTGGCACATCTTACTAAGTTAAATGATATAGCCACCTTGTTTACAAACGATGAAAAGATTCGCTATTACTATATCCTTAAGCTATTTCCTTTCTCGTTAAAGGGTGATGCTAAGACTTGGTTTAATTCTCTTGATCCTGGTTGTGTGCGTAGGCCACAGGATATGATGTATTACTTCTCTGCTAAATATTTTCCCGCTCATAAGAAATAAGCTGCCTTACGGGAAATATATAACTTTGTGCAAATTGAAGAAGAGAGTCTCCCACAAGCTTGGAGGAGGCTTCTCCAGTTACTTAATGCTTTCCCTGATCATCCTCTTGAGATGCATGATATACTTGATGTCTTCTATAATGGACTAACCGATGCTTCCAGAGACCACCTGGATAGTTGTGCTGGTTGTGTTTTCAGGGAAAGAACAGTTGAACAAGCTGAACTACTATTGAATAATATGCTGGCCAATGAAAATAATTGGACACTTCCTGAACCAGCCCCTAAGCCAACTCCGAAGAAAAGAGGTGTTCTATTTCTTAGTCCTGAAGATATGCAAGAGGCAAAGAAATCTATGAAAGAAAAAGGTATTAAAGCTGAAGATGTTAAGAATTTACCACCTATTGAAGAAATACATGGTCTTGATAACCCTACACAAGTAGTAAAGGTAAATTCTCTTTATAGATTTGATGAAGGTGATATTCCTCGTTATAAGTCTGCTAGCCAATGCTTAGATGAGTTTGACAATTTTATTGTGAAACAAGAAAACTTCAATGCTTATGTTGGTAGACAATTACAACACAATGCTTATATGATTGAACGCTTGAGTGATTATCTGTCTAGAGCTAAAGGTGAACTGAAACTCATTAGTATACATGCTTCTATGGTATCCACTATGTTCTGAGATTCATGTTGCTATGACTTTGCTATGCTTAATGCTTGTCACTAGGGCCCGAGTGCCATGATTTCAGATCTGAACCTATTATGTTTTCATGAATATATGTGTGTTCTTGATCCTATCTTGCAAGTCTATAGTCACCTACTATGTGTTATGATCCGGCAACCCCGAAGTGACAATAATCGGGACCACTCCCGGTGATGACCTTAGTTTGAGGAGTTCATGTATTCACTATGTGTTAATGCTTTGGTCTGGTACTCTATTAAAAGGAGACCTTAATATCCCTTAGTTTCCAATAGGACTCCACTGCCACGAGAGGGTAGGACAAAAGATGTCATGCAAGTTCTTTTCCATAAGCACGTATGACTATATTCGGAATACATGCGTACATTGCATTGATGAACTGGAGCTAGTTCTGTGTCACCCTAGGTTATAACTTATACATGATGAATTGCATAAGACATAATTTCCCATCACCGATCCAATGCCTACGATCTTTTCCTATATTGCTTGTTGCTTATTTACTTTTCTGTTGCTACTATTACAAAAACTACAAAAACACTATCGTTACTTTTATTGCTGCTACCGCCACCATCATATTACTTTGCTACTAAACTATCTTGCTGCAGATACTAAGTTTCCAGGTGTGGTTGAATTGACAACTCAGCTGCTAATACTTAAGAGTATTCTTTGGCTCCCCTTATGTCGAATCAACAAACTTGGGTTCAATACTTTACCCTCGAAAACTGTTGCGATCCCCTACAATTGTGGGTTATCAAAGGCCCAACACGAGTCTACAAGAATAAAGTTGTGTAGTAGACATCAGTGGTTGACTTGTCATCGATAAGGGTGCGCTTTGCCCTGTGTGTTTTAGTCCATGAGAGTGGGCTTGGCCCTTGATGTTCCGGTTTTTGCCCAGTTTTTCGTAATTAACTAGGCAATTCTCTTCTGCTTAATTAATAGATGAGGCAATCTTTGCCTCCGTTTCTAAAAAAACTTAGTTCTAATACCATCAACCATGGTCCTATTGTCTTTGCCCTGACATCTAGAACCCACTTGTTGAAAACCTCACTTGATTTGTTGACTAGTAGTAGCAAGAATTTGTTGACCAATTGTAAGCTTTATGAAGCATCCATCCGCACTTGCACATATAATAAGGCTATCAAAGAACAAATGATAAGTTGAACAAAGCACATATTAGTTATACAAGGGAATTACCTATGAATGGTCTGCAACCATTGAGAAACCCTTCTTTGCATCCATTTAGGCACATGAACAACCCATGAAACCTAGGGTTCTTGCTTGTATGCTCCTTCAGATATCTTGTTGTAACAATGCATCTAGAACCTGGATTATTATCTAGCACAACGTGTAAGTAATCTCTAATCCTGGTGTATTGGGCCTTCCTGATCTCCTAACACAACTCTCTTAGATGCCCTCTTAGCCATGTAGGTGATACATCTCCAACGTATCTATAATTTTTGATTATTCCATGCTATTATATTATCCTTCTAGGATAGTTTATGGGCTTTATTATACACTTCTATATGATTTTTGGGACTAACCTATTAACCCAGAGCCTAGTGCCAGTTTTTGTTTTTTCCTTGTTTTTGAGTTTTACAGAAAAGGAATATCAAACGGAGTCCAATTGACGTGCCAATTTTTGATGATTTTTCTGGACCAAAAGAAGCCCCCGAAGTAAAAGAGTTGGGCCACGAGAGCCACGGGCTACCCACGAGGGTGGGGGGTGCGCCCACCCCAAGTGGTGGCGCCCCCTATCTCGTGGACAGCCCTGAGACCCCCCTGACTTGTGCCCTACGCCAAAAAATCCTATAGATACTGAAACCTCGGGAAAATAACCTAGATCGGGAGTTCCGCCGCCGAAAGCCTCTATTGACACCGAAAACCAATCTAGACCTGTTCTGGCACCCTGCCGGAGGGGGGAATCCCTCTCCGGTGGCCATCTTCATCATCCCGGCGCTCTCCATGACGAGGAGGGAGTAGTCCACCCTCGGGGCCGAGGGTATGTATCAGTAGCTATGTGTTTGATCTCTCTCTCTCTCTCTCTCGTGTTCTTGAGATGGCACGATCTTGATGTATCGCAAGCTTTGCTACTATAGTTGGATCTTATGATGTTCCTCCCCCTCTATCTTCTTGTAATGGATTGAGTTTTCCCTTTGAAGTTATCTTATCGGATTGTGTCTTTAAGGATTTGAGAACACTTGATGTATGTCTTGCATGTGCTTATCTATGGTGACAATGGGATATCACGTGATCTACTTGATGTATGTTTTGGTGATCAACTTGTGGGTTCCGAGACCTTGGGAATCTATGCATAGGGGTTGGCACACGTTTTCATCTTGACTCTCCGGTAGAAACTTTGGGGCCCTCTTTGAAGTTCTTTGTGTTGGTTGAATAGATGAATCTGAGATTGTGTGATGCATATCATATAATCATGCCCACAGATACTTGAGGTGACAATGGAGTATCTAGGTGACATTAAGGTTTTAGTTGATTTGTGTCTTAAGGTGTTATTCTAGTACGAACTCTATGATAGATCGAACGGAAAGAATAGCTTCATGTTATTTTACTACGGACTCTTGAATAGATCGATCAGAAAGGATAACTTTGAGGTGGTTTCGTACCCTACCATAATCTCTTCGTTTGTTCTCCGCTATTAGTGACTTTGGAGTGACTCTTTGTTGCATGTCGAGGGATAGTTATATGATCTAATTATGTTATTATAGTTGAGAGAACTTGCACTAGTGAAAGTATGAACCATAGGCCTTGTTTCCTATCATTGCAACACCATTTATGCTCACTTTTATCTTTAGTTACCTTGTTGTTTTTATATTTTTAGATTACAAAAACCTATATCTACCATCCATATTGCACTTGTATCACCATCTCTTCGCCGAACTAGTGCACCTATACAATTTACCATTGTATTGGGTGTGTTGGGGATACAAGAGACTCTTTGTTATTTGGTTGCAAGGTTGTTTGAGAGAGACCATCTTCATCCTACGCCTCCCACGGATTGATAAACCTTAGGTCATCTACTTGAGGGAAATTTGCTACTGTCCTACAAGCCTCTGCACTTGGAGGCCCAACAACGTCTACAAGAAGAAGGTTGCGTAGTAGACATCAGTAGGTCATATGGGTTGATATCTCCACTCCATACTTGCTCTTTGCAATGCTAATAATTATTGTAATTATTGAGCATGGGTCATGTCTGATTGCATCCTCACAATGTTTTGCAACCCACTTGGTAGTGACGTTGGTGTTCTCTGACACGAAGGGCATGTATGCATCAAATATTGCTTCCTGATGGTAAATGTCTTCTCAGTTGTAATATGAGAAGCTGCTATTGAAGAAGGGCATTGTTCATCTATGCCCTCTGCTATAATCCTATCATTGAAATTTCTATCGTACTCAAAGTTCCTGATCTTTGAAATGTGCAGAGTTTGAGGTGCACTTCTAAACTGGTACACATCAGTTAAGCAAAGATGCTTCATAAATTGCTCCTGTGGGTGTGCTCTCTCTGCTTCATACTAGGTCCTTGGCTCCATCTGCTTTGCTCTGCTCTTTCTACCATTGGGAAACACATATACCAATGCATCAACCATCATCATCTTCCAGACCCAAGTCTAATGGTTTCATGTACTCATTAGATGATGGTATCCAGTCCTCCTCAAGCAAGTGATCTATACTTGCATGTGTTCTGCTTGTTGGGACTTTTCTATCTTCTTTTGCACGTCTTGTGGAACCTCCTCTTCTATTTCCTCTTTCTCTAATTCCTCCCCCTCTTGCTCTTCTTCATCCTCTTCTTCCCCTTCTAGCTCGCACAGTCCCTCCTCCTCCTCTCCTCATCCATCTCATACATTTCCATAACATATGTGTCCTCATCAAAATGTAGTAGTAGATCATCCCTCTATCTTTTCATCTTCTCAAGCCTAGCAGGGATATCACCATATTCTATCAAATTAACAGCATCATTGTCCTCTTCATTGTCCATAACTGCAACTTTCCTTTACAATGAATTGTCCTTCTCTTTTTGTTTCTTATTCTTCAAAAACATTCCAATTTCATTTCTCCTAGCCCTCTCCATATATTTTTTCCATTTTCTCTTGCTCCTCTAATTGTTTGTTACATGATATTCTTGCACTTCGAAATGAAAATCTTGTTCTACATCACCTAAAGCGGGTTGCATGTTCACAATGTTTGTGCTCTGCTGTGTTTGAAACTATATTGACATTGGCTCATGTTCTACTTTTGCATCTGGATTTTCTGCTGCCACATCTACATGTTGTGCATTGAACAAGACTCCTTATCTGATACAGTTTGGGCTCTCCAATTTCTTCTTGAGGGACCTGCTGCTCAGTAACATTGGCACCCATGTTTATATGGGTTTGGAAGAATTGGCCCTAACAACTGCCACAATCAATATCTTCTACTTCCGCATGACTAAGTGGTCTAGAATTTCCTCCAGCTTTTCATCATCATCTATTTCTTCCATTCCTTCTATCCCTAGGCCAAGATCCCTGACATAATACATGTAAACTCTCAAACCATATCTTTCAGTCTCAATCAGTGCTACTAGGTCGTTGAATGCGATGTTTGACAACATCATAGTTCTCTCAAGATTGTCTCTTTCATGAAAATGCACCTCACCATCCAGACTGACAATAATAAAAACTACATAACAGCGTAATGTAAGTCCTTAATTAAAACTGTATAAAACAAATGAAACAGAGCATAACAGTGTGATACAAAGCTTTGCTTAATTTAAAAAGTGAACAACAACAAAAATCAGAGCAACGCAACATACTCCCTTCGTAAACTAATGTAAGAGCGTTTAGGTCACCACTTTAGTGCTCTAAACACTCTTATATTACTTTACAGATGAATAAATGATTAAGTACAACTAACCCCTAGCATTGAACATCACCTAATTTGACAAAGAGTACACTAACCCTAGGGTTCAACAACACCTAGTTTGACAAATAGTACAACTAACCTTAGCATTAAACAACACCTAGTTTGACAAACGGTACACTAATTCTAGGGTTCAACAACACCTAATTTGAACTAAATCACACGCAAACAGTATACAAATTGAACAATTAGCACATCATAGCACTGAATAACACCTAATTTCTCTATTGCAACAATAATAGTAACCCTAGCCCTAACCGTAGTCAAAGCTATAGAGAGGGGAGAGGGGGAAGGGGGAAGACATCTCACTATACACCGCCAAAGGATGATGTGAGCTAGTGGCTTCCCGTCGGATTAGCCTTCACTGCCGCAGCAAACGCTCTCGTCGTCGTGTATTCTGCCGAATACTACGACATCGCTATCTTTGTCGGCTTGCTAGGTTCGTGCTCCCGCAAAGCTTTGCCTGGCTTAGAATCCATGCCGCCTGCGCCACCGCCGAGCTGGTCGCCGCCTGATTTTGCCGAAGTCACCGTCTCTGGACTAGGAGAGGGGAGGAAGCGCGAAGGGGAAAATGCTGATGCGGCGCGAGCGGGAAGGAAAATGTACTTGGCCTGGACGACGTCGTTGAACACCGTCTAACAGCGGGCGGGACGGCTCGTGTAGCCACGTATGTAGAAAACAGGCCACATCTGTCATAAACACACTCACCAGGGTCAAATTCGCCGATCAGTGGTTTTTGCGCAAAAATTACGCAAGACATGGTGTTTTCTGCTAACATAGACTTCAATGTGGGCCAGGCTGCTCGCGCCCCTCTCCTCGTACAGCTCCGGGATCTCCACGCCGACGAGGCCGACGCCGACGATTTGCTCCCCGCGGGCCTCACGGTAGCGCTCTGCGCTCGTGGCCTCGCCGGTCGTCTGTCGCCGTCACGCCCGCCCGCATCCGCCCCCACCCTCCTCTTACTCCGTCGCGCGCGCACGAGCCGCGCCGCCTCCAAGGGGGTCGTCCGCCTGCCCGTTGGCCCTGTCGTCTTCCCTGCGCTCCCGTGCGTGGAGCCGGTGCTCTCGCTTCCACACCCCTCGCTGCCCTCCTCACCCTCGCCGTCGAGGTCTCAATCCCCGGCCGAATCAAAGGCGGCCCACTCAAGATTTGACAAGTGGACGCAGAGATGGCAGGGGAGCCAATGCCTTGTTTAGTTGATACACGATCCAAGATAAGCCTTGGAGGTAGGAGAAATAAATGGGCGGAGAAGGATCTTCATCCCACTGTCTGATGAGCTCCTCCATCATGTTTTGCAAAAAAACATTTATGTTTTTTTCTTGAATTTAAGTGAGAGCATGTTAGTTATCTTGCAAAAAACTGGGTAAAAGAGAGAAACAGAATTGCTGTGCCTGTGCGTGTGTGTTTGTATCCTCGAGTTGGTTGTTTCCTTATGTTAACATCTGTATTACTCAGTGCCGTGTATTATGTGCTGCAGATGAGTTGATTACTTCAGTGCCAGATAAAAAGGACTCGCTCTGCCAACAAGATGATCAGTCACAGGGTGGTGATACGTCGACATCTTCAGGGCCGGATCTACCCGAGGTATGGCATAAAACATTGATAATGGAAAATTGCTTGACCTGTGCTGTCCGCATAAAACCATGAACATATCTTCTAGTAGTATTATCTTCTTTCTTGCTGTGACAGTGAAATTAACCTCTCAGTTGCTTATTGCTGAGGTGATTTACGTGGTCTGGCTTGTACTCTTGCAAATCAGCCTATGAGGCTTTCTTTTTGGTACTATCAGATTACCTGGGCTCATTTGCACTGTAAGCTATACATTTGGCTCTCCATCAATAATCGATGTTGGATGGCGGACCGCCTGGCCAAAAGGAGGTTGCTGCGGCCAAAAGGAGGTTGCTGCATCCAGCTGCTTTCCCCTTGTGTGACTGAGTTGAGGAGTCAATTCACCACATCCTTGTGGGGTGTGCCTTTGCCCTGCTGGTCTGGTCTTGTATTTTCCAAAGACTAGGCCTAATTGCTGTTGCTCCACAACCCACCACTGGCCGGTTCTCAAGCTGGTGGTGCCAAGTTCTCAATCAAGTTCCCAAAGAACTCCGGAAAGGGCTTAACTACCTCATTATCTTGGTGGCGTGGGAAATATGGAAGCATCGGAACAATTGCGCTTTCAATGGCGCTAGGCAAAATGTTTGCATGGTATTGCTGACAGTTGCTAATGAATGCACCCTCCGGTGTTCAGCCAGAGCTTTGGCGCTTCGGCAGCTTTTATGTGGGCCGCTTACCTTGGACAATTAGGCTTGTCCTTTGTCTGAGTTTTGGTCGTTTTGTTTCCTGTGGTGTGAGTTCTTAGCATGTTCCATAGAGGTGTGTCTTGAGGTGTGTTTGGGTTGAGGAAGTTTCTGTCTTCAGCCGTGTACATATTTCTTTCTTCTTAATGAAGTGATATGCAGTCCTCCTGCGTGTTTGCGAAAAATATATTTATGATTGCTTTGCATGTCAACGTTATTTCTGTCTTTTTGCAACTGTTATTTGTTGCAAGCTATTGCACAAAGCGCCATTCCTTGTCTGTAACAAATGCACCTAAACCTATTGTTGGCTACTCTAGGTTTTGTTCAAAAAATAGGTTATGGAATTGGTTGAAAATAAAGGTTATGGGGGAAAATTCCGAAATTATCGATTTCTTAGTGATAGCAGTCAGTTATATAAATTACAATGAAGCCTTCTTTACGAAAGCCACCTACATTACTCTTATAGAGAAGGAACCTCTCTGCACAAGCTGAACTTGTCTACCACAATTACGTTTCAATGCAGTTATCTTACTCCATGTGCATCACATTTTGTACAAGCGTGAACAGATCACATGGGACATACATTTTCTCTGTATAGTTCCTTAATTTTTTGTAAAAAAAGTTTGCCTTTACAATCCCAGTGATCAACTATTTTTTCCATGCCTGTGCAGGATATCTGGTGCCTTGTACATTCCCTAATGCCATTGTGTGATTCTGCCCGCTCTGCCTGTGTCTCTCGCACATTTCTACGTTCTTGGAGATGCCACCCCAAGCTTATCTTCACTGAGGAAACACTAGACTTGAAACAGACGGAAGCAAGGGATTTCACTAGCAGAGTTAATCAAATTCTGAAAAATCACTCAGACACCGGTGTGAAGATACTCAAGTTTGTAATCGGTGATCGTAACAATGTCAACACATGTCATCTAAATAGTTGGCTCCAGAAAGCTGTCACACCAGGGATTGAAAAAATCACCCTTTTTCTGCCTTGGCGCAATAGGGAAGAGTACAACTTCCCGTGCTCAATTTTACTTGATGGGCGTGGAAACTCAATTTGGTATCTTGACCTCACCAATTGTGCCTTCCGTCCCATGGTTGGATTTGATTGCTTGAGAAGCCTGACAAAGCTGCGTCTCTATGGAGTTTGTATCACGGGGGATGAGTTAGGGCGTCTTATTTCCAATTGTTTTGCTTTGGAGGAGTTGCAAGTCTGGTGTTGCATGGAGCTAATCTGCTTGACGATACCATTCTGGCTGCAGCGGCTTAGTTGTTTGACTGTGTCAGAGTGCGATATGCTGCGAGTGATAGAGAGCACAGCTCCAAACCTCACCACTTTAGACTTCTTTGGTGAACCAGTACGACTCGTGCTTAAAGAATCATTAAAGGTAAAAGACTTAAAGGTGGGGTATTCATATAAGCCCAATGCTGTAAGTTATGCTATCACTAAGCTACCTTCTATTGCGCCACATCTTCAGACTCTTGATATATACTCGTCTTCTGAGGTATTCTCTGAAGCTTCAAATTATTATATTCCAGTGTTTATGACTTGTAAGAAGGAATGCGATTAATTCGAGATATCTTTGTGCAGATGGTTAATACCCCAATGGTAGCTGACAAGTTCCTTGCCATAAAGCACTTGAATATTCACCTTGGTGAGGATTATGATGATGCTGTCACCCCGACCTATGATTATTTATCCTTGGCTTCGTTTCTGGATGCTTGTCCTGTCCTGGAGAGTTTCACCTTAAGTGTGAGTTTACTGTTCACGCTTCAAAGGTGTCTAATATCTGCTGGGAGACATTTAATTTGACTGGCAATAATATTTGATGCTATGCAGGTGGATCAGAGTGACATGCAGCATGATTCGGTTTTTGAGGATCCCTCCTTAGGTTTGAGGCAGATTCTTCAACACAAGCATGAGACTATGAGAGGCTCAAGAAGGTCCAGATCATTGGCTTCTGCTCTGCAAAGAGCATGGTTGAGCTAACATGTGATATTCTCAAGAATGCAACATCACTTGAGAGCATCACGCTGGACTGTATATATGGTGCGGGTACAGGGGCGATTGGTGATTCTGTTAGGTGTGGTCCCTCGAGATCCGGTAAATGCTGGATAAGGAGCCAAATTATGATCTTGGAAGCACATAAAGCAGTCGGTGCCATCAAAAGATACATCCTGGAGAGAGTTCCCCCTGCAGTCAAGTTAAATGTTGGGGGGCCTTGTAGCCGGTGCCAAGCTATGGATGTGATGCTACCGTAATTATCCAATGTTTAGATTTGTAATGTTGCAGATGCTGTCGTCGTCATTGGTTTAGTGCTGCTTCTAGCTAGTGTATGCAACGCCGAATGTGTTGTCAGAGTTTCTCTATGCTATGCACCTTGTTGGCGTCTCTTAACACTGCAAGTTGATTGTTACTCCACCTAAATTAGAGCTAAGGCTAGCTATGCAAATACATTTTGGTGTGTTTGGTTCCCAAGTATTTCTAACTATTCTAAGAATACCAAAGTATCTTGAAAAACTATGGTTTCAAGTACTCCCTCCGGTCCATAATAAGTGTTGTAATTTGAAACTTTATTATAGATTGGAAGGAGTACCTGTTTGGAAGCAATGTTTTTTTTTTCTTCTGTAAACCTCAGTATTGCAATAGTATGGTCTTTTTTTTTTTTTACCGATCACAATAAAATACTGTATCTATGAAAACGCCAGTTTTTCACAGTATTGTTGAAACGATGATGGTGTGTTTGGCAATAATAAAAGTACATAGCACTGTATTTGGTCACTGTCTTCTTTTCCCTCTGTTTGTTGCTGGATTGACTAGTCAAGATGAATAAATTTAGCGCTAAAATCACCAAATTCAGCAACTAATTTGTGACATAGAAATCAGAAAACCACACCTCAATCAATTAATTAACCAAACAATGACACTCTCTTTGCACGCCCTGCTCTGAGATGGTAGCACTGCTCACGAGATGTTTTTTTTTTGAACGGTCACCTAGGGGGAGAGCTTCCCCCACCTGAATATATTACCACTCAAATGATGCAGCAGAGTATTACAAGAGTACCATGGGTGAACAAGTTTCAGCTAGAAGGAATTGCAGAGGAAAGAAAGTGAAGCCACTGTCTAGCACATGATCTATCATCAGTCTTTTTAAAGCGATAAACCCAGCGAGAGAAATCAGCAACAATATTCCTTAGTGTTACTCAGGAGGGGTGGTCTTCGTTTCTGAACACCAGAGCATTCCTCGAATCCCATAGCTTCCAAGCAATGGTCAAGACTACCAATGACCAAATGTTTGGGTTGAGTCCCAAAAATGCCGGAGGTTGTTGTAGAGCACTGAGTGTAGTCGGCGGAGGCAGCCCCAAGAGAGACCAAACTTGGACAGCATAGGAGCAGTTGGAGATGAGGTGGAGGGCATCTTCACAGGGGTCTGGGCATCTTGGGCAGGAAGCTGATTGGGCAATATGTTTGTGGAGCATGTTTGCTTTCGTGTTTAGCCTGTCGCGGAGAAGAAGCCAGGCGAAGATCTTGACTTTGATCAGCACTTTAGATGACCAGACAAAGGCATGGTGAAGATCAAGAGCTTCGTCAGCGACAATGGAGGTGTATGCATTCTTGGCCGAGAATGGGAGCCCATGTGTGAGTGACCGCTCGTCTGGTCAATCCGCGTTTTGGAAGTCTTGCAACAACAACAACAAACAGTCCAACTCTCGAGCAGCAGCATTAGTAAGACGGTTCCGTAGGTTCGATAATAAGCTGTTTTGCCATATTGTATCCACTAGCACCTTGTCATCTAGGGAATGTGAGTGTAGGTGTGGGAAGACTCTCTGAAGAGGGGAGCTGAGTAGCCATTTGTCTAGCCAAAAAAAGGTGGAGAGGCCATTATAGGTGATCACAAATGAGTGCTCAATAAGAGATGGTAGGTTTGGTTGACTACTTTCCGGACAAAGGAAGGCCTAGAGGTTTTGGCAGCAAGTCCAAGGGGATATCTTTGTTTATACGAGTGGACCCAAGGGAGGTTGGGTTTTGTAGGAGTTTATATGAAAATTTCATCAGTAGACAACGGTTATGAATCTCAAGATTCTTAATGCCTAGACCACCAAGTTATGCCGGTTTGCAAACGTTTTTTTCCACGCGACCAGACAACCCGCACCCGTGCAGGTTTCCAGAAGAAGGCTATCCTAATTGCGTCTAGCTTAAAAAGGACAACTTTTGGAAGGCGGAAAATAGACATAAAATAGACTGCTAAAGAGTCGAGGATGCGGTCAACAAGGTTAGCCTGGCACCACGGGAGAGTAGCCGTGCAACCCACCTGAACATAAATCTTCTAAAGACCTAGGTAAGTTAGCGGGAAGGAGGAGAAGTTACACCCTAGAGCGGCCACAATGTCGTTTTTAGTGTCATCTTCCATGGAAATCGTGAGCAGGGGTGTTTTTTGGAAATTAATAACTAAGCCAGTAGCGAGGGAGAAATCATTGAGAGTTGTGGTTGCGGCGACGTTAGCAGCGGCAATGATTAGCGTGTCATCGGCGTATTGGAGTGTCACCGGTGGGTCAGAATGCTTGAGAGGATGGCATAGTTCATTTGCCACGAAAGCTTGGGAGATCAACCGTTGTAGAACATCAGCGATAATGATAAACAGGTAGGGGGAGAAAGGGTCTCCTTGACGCAGACGATTTTTACATTGGACCCAAGAACCCGGTGTGCCATTTAGGAGAATTGTTGTGTTGCCTGTGTGCAGAATGTTGGAGACCCATGCACAGAAGATGGGAGGGAAACCCCTCACCTGCAAGATAGATATGAGAGAGGACTAACAGATGGAGTCAAATGCCTTCCTGAATTCCAGTTTGAAGACCATGGTTGGGGCTTTGCGAGTGTGGCAAGCGCTAAGGATATCCGCAGCATAAACGAAGTTTTCAGCTATGTTGCGGACGTGGAGGAAGCCTGTTTGGTCATAGTGGATGAGGAGCGGGGTAAGTGGTTTTACCCTATTTGTAAGAACCTTGGATACTGCTTTTGGAGTGCAGTTTTGTAGTGAAATTGGTCTAAACGCATGTGGGAGGTTGGAGCTAGAGATTTAGGTAGGAGCACCATGAAGGCTCGGTTAAAGCATTCGAGGGAAGCTGTTTGATCATGAAATGCACTGAAGAACGGTAGGATGTAATGTTTGATTTCATTCCAGTATTTGCAAAAGAAGATGGGACCGAAGCCGTCAGGGCCAGGGCTCACGAGGATGTATATCGGGAGCATGCACATATTTCTTTTCAGGTGCGTCTAGCGAGTGTTCGTTGACTCGCTAGGCATTCAGAGTGGACTGTCATATTTGAAAATAGTGTATCCCCTAATCTTTATTAAAAAAAGTACCATGTGAACAAGAAAAAAAAGAATTACAAAAGTAACCATGTGAACACATGTAATTCAAGATTCAGAATTTTAAAAAACACATAACTTTTGAATCGAACATCAGACTTTAGATCTATTTGCACACGTACTCTTTGAAACTACACCCCACATGGGTATATTTCGATCAACTTTTCTGTGTGCATTTTAGTTTCCGTTTAGTGCAACTGCCTTGCATTCGATGTGCAATTATCGATGTATAACTTTCTTCCTACCATGATGTGTAGTTTTCTTTGATGGCACCTCCACCCCCAAACTAAACCCTACCAACGAGAGTGCAAAATTTGTCTACTACCCTGATAAATGCCTAGTAGTTGATGTGCAACTTTTCCTTTGGTCGTGGATGTGCAGTTTTCACGTTTCTTGCCTCGGTCAAGTGCCGAGCAGTGGATGTGCAACTTGGGATGCTATCCCGGCTAACTGCCTAATAGTCGATGTGCAATTGTTCCTCGTACACCGCGGATGTATAATTTTCACCGCTAGCACCCCGTCCCAACCACCCATACTAGTGAGATATGCAACTATAGGGGAGCCGCCCATAGGCAACTTTTCTCTGTCCTCATGGATGTGGAGTTTTTTATCATCCAAATAATCCCTACCAGTGATATGTGTAACTTACTCTGTTGCTCCAGCCAACTGTCTAGTAGACTACGTGCAACTTCGTATGTGCCCCCGCCAACTGAAAGTACACATCCAGAAGTAGGGAGGGAAATAAGTTGCACATCAACTACCAGGCAGTTAACTGGATCAACAGACTAAGTTGCATATATCGCTGATATCATAGGTGGGCAGTATGTGCTAGGAATGAAAATTACACATTCACAAGCAAGGAGGGGGAGGGTTGCATATCGACTGCTAGATAGTTGGCCAGGACAGCACACTAGTTGCACATCGCAAAAAGTTGGTTGTTATGGAAAGTTGAATCATGTAACTTCAGCATTGGTTTTTAAAATAGCTGAACCATGCAGTAATAAAGTTACACCATATAGTAATAGAGTTGCACCATATAACACTAAAGTTGGGACTAATTTTGCCAAAACGTATACACATAAGATCTAATTTCAAAGATCTCGCCATGAGAATTTCAACGATGAAAACGGATCTGATTTCTGACACGTGGTTTCAAAGCTATTGCTTTTTAAAAAGTTGAAAACTCGAATAAATGCACGTACAAATCCCTGGATATGAATCAAATGTGATGTCTAGCCCACGTGACCATCCTATCATTATGTGCCACATCACAAGGAATGAAGACAAAAACTCCATGCATACATTGTGTGGGAGTGGTAGGGACGACTGCTCCGTTCTACCAAAAGTGTGCGCACACTTTGAAGAATTTGGACTTCTTTCTTTAGTTGTTTCACTTGATGTGTCCATTAAGATTGTGAGAATTGATGAAGAGAGTGTTTGTTGTATTTCTTGGTTAAAAAACAGGCCCAGACCACTTCTTCGCAAAGTTTTGTGGATACCATGATTTATAATACAATTTTAACTAGAGCCAGATATCTCAAAGCATTTGAAACCACAGTCTTTCAAGACACCATCGTAATTGGTTGTAGTTAAAACTGCAGTATTGTAAACTATGGTATCCATAAACCATCGCATTTTTGCAATATTAAAAAAAACTTCATCCCCTTTTTGGGAAATGATTGTTCTCTGCCGGTTGATTTTTCACGCCCGCATCTAACGCGTCTCTTCCTCGACACGCAGCCTAGTGGACCACCGACGTCTCCGTTCATCATCTTATCTCTTCCTAAGCCTTGCATGTTCTCCCATACGGAACTACCTCCTCATCAACGTCCAATCTGCCCACGGAGCTCGCTCTTCCACGGTGCGACAATGATCGTGAAGGAACGAGGTCTTAACTCATCGCGCACCGGGTTACGGCGAGGTGGCGCTTGGTGGCCATGCCATGCTTTGCGCCACCCTCCCTTGTGCCCTCCATGGGATCCGACCCTAACCACATCGAGGAACTCCCCATGCGGTGGTACCGAGCCTCCTAGCATCCATGTCTCTCATGCATGACTCCCCGTTGATGAACGCACCTCCAACGATGCCAACCACTTGTCTCGTGCCTCAGCGAACCCATTCTCTCTTTCACAACCCAGATTCATCAAGCCCAACACGTGTGTACCTCTTAGATATGCGTTTTCTTTATTTTTTTGGAACAAGACTCTTGTTGCAATGGTGGCGTACACAATGAGCATAAAAATGCAACAATACTTCAATTAAAAAAAATCTACAACAAGACCTCCATTACAAAAAAAATACAACAAGACCTTTGTTGCAAAATAACTCCGCAGCAAGAGACCTGTGTTGCAATGGCGGAGATTCGCTCAACCGCTCGATGCGCTGGATCTGACGGCTCACGGCATGGCTGATCTTTTAAAAAGATCAACAAGTCGACGCGTAGTACTCTCCAAACTGAGAAAAAGAAAAAGATGACATTGGCCAAATACCGAAAGCACAAGTGCTCCCTGGGTGATTTTGGTAATTAATGTCCACATATCTCTTGTTGGACTAATACCTTTACCTAGTGTATTTAATATGAGTTCAGCATTGGAGTGGCAAGGACAAGAGGATGTGGAACCCCTTCTATATGCTAAGGACAAATATTGGCAAAAGCTCAAGACTCTTCATTTTAATTTTAGTGATCCAAGATCACACTGAGTCCATAGAAAAGCCAATACTATTAAAAGGGGATGAGGTTTTCCTTAATGATCTACTTGCTCAAAGTGCTTAGTGATATTGCTCCAAAACCCTCAACCACTTTCTCATTTCCACATGTGTACAAAAACCCTAAGTCAAACTCGGCCCCACCGATTGGATCTATCTGGCACCATCGAGTTCACTTGACATAGCCATTGCCAGAAACCCTAGACAATTCGGTCATACCGATACGGATCTCAATCTCACCGAGATGGCCTTGCAAACTCTCTGTTTCCCTTTGTAACATTTTGGTCTGAACGAAATGAGCGATCGGTCCCACCGATTTTGCTTGACCAACTCTCTGTTTGATCTTTGCTTAAATCGGTCTCACTGAGTTCATGCAATCAGTCTCACCGAGATGAGGTTTTTCCCTAGCCCTAGCACATCGGTCCCACCGAGTTGATCATGTCGGTCCCACTGAGATTCCTAACGTTCACATTTTGAACTGCTTCGGTCTCACCAAGTTCTTCTATTTGGTCTGACCGAGTTGGCTCAAATGTGTGTAACGATTGAATTTTGTGTGGAGGCTATATATACCCCTCCACCCCCTTCTCCATTTGAGAGAGAGCCATCAGAACGTGCCTACACTTCCACTACTCATTTTCCGAGAAAGAACCACCTACTCATGTGTTGAAACCAAGACATTCCAATCCAACCACAATAATCTTGATCTCTAGCCTTCCCCAAGTTGCTTTCTACTCAAATCATCTTTCCACCATTGCCAAATCTGTGTGAGAGATTTGATTGTTGGGGATACTATCATTTGAAGCACAAGAGCAAAGATTTCATCATCAGCACACCATCTATTACCTTTTGGAGAGTGGTGTCTCCTAGATTGGTTAGGTGTCACTTGGGAGCCTCCGACATGGTTGTGGACTTGAACCAAGGAGTTTGTAAGGGAAAGGAGACCGCCTACTTCGTGAATATCTACCCGAGTGAGGCAAGTCCTTCGTGGGCGATGATCATGGTGGGATAGACAAGGTTGCTTCTTCATGGACCCTTCGTGGGTGGAGCCCTCCGTGGACTCATGCAGTCGTTACCCTTCGTGGGTTGAAGTCTCCATCAACGTGGATGTACGATAGCACCACAAATCAGAACCACACCAAAAATCTCTGTGTCTTCATTGCGTTTGCACACTCCAATCGCATCCCTTTACTTTCTTGCAACTAGCATGATTTATTCTTTCCGCTGCTCATACTCTTGCCATGCTTGCTTGAAATGTATTGTGAATGCTTAAACTTGTACTAAAACTCTACCTCAACTTGAAGAAATTAAAAACTGCAACTTTTTCTTGTTGAGGGTCTAATCACCCCCTCTAGACCCCTCTTCTCGATCCTTTAAATTGCTATCAGAGCATTGGTCTCCATTGCTTTGGTTTAATCACCATTGGAGGAAGATGAATGAGTCTATGATTGGGAGTATCAGACATAGAGTGCCTATGCTTGATGTAGAGTTCTATAGTGCTTGGAAAAATGAGATGCTTGAGATTTTCAATGAATAACATTTGAACAAGTATATCACTAGCCCTTGTACGCCTCCTATTGATCCCTTGCATCCTACCCCCGATGATTATCTTGACATGACCCGCAATCTTAGAACTATAAATCTTATCGTAAGAGGATTGCCTAGATATTTGATTGTATGCTTGCCTACATTTGAATGTGCCTATACTGTAAGGAGATATCTTGAGGAACACTTTCCAAACTATTCCTTGAAAAATCTAGATGAGATTATTCAAAAGTACATAGCTTTTCATAAAAATGAAACCTAGTGATCCTAAATTTGATGATTGTCTATTTGAGCTTCGTGACCTTATGCGTGCCAAATGAGATGTTGGAGTCATTAGTAGCATCATCTCACAAGTCATTAGAATTCATAAAGATGCACATTGTCATGATCATAAATCTAATGAATCACTCTTTCTAGGTGATGATCATTCGCAAGATGATGTTGAACATGGATACTATGATGAGGATGATGATAGTGACCTGGATCTTGATGAGTCAATGAGGCACTTTAGTCTTATGGATAATCATTGTGGCTATATGTTCGGAGGAAAGGAATCGGTTCTTGATAGTGGATGTACTGACCATATGACCAGATATAGAGATATGTTCCATGAGCTTGCAAAAAACGATGGTCCCCGCAAGTATGTCACTTTTGGTGACAACTCTAAGGGTAAGGTACTTGACTTTGGTAAGGTGGCCATCTCCCATGATTACTCTATCCAAAATGTCATGTCCGTTGAATCCCTTGGTTATAATCTTCTCTCGGTATCTTGACTAGCTGACTTTGGTTTCAATGTCTCATTTACTGAAGTAGATTGCCAAGTGTTTCGTAGAGATAATCATAAAATGTTCTTTACTGGTATTCGTAGAGGTGACCTATACATTGTTGATTTCACTAAGAAAGCCCAACCTCGTACTTGCTTAATTGTTAAATCTTCTAAAGGTTGGTTCTGGCATAGAAGGTTAGGTCACGTGGGCATGCAAAATCTTGATAAGCTTATTAAAGGTGATCATATCCTTGGTGTTAAATATGTTATATTTGACAAGGATAGACTTTGAAGTGCTTGTCAAGCTAGAAAACAAGTTGGAGGAGTCATCCCGTGAGAACATCATGACCATGACAAGACCGCTTGAGCTACTTTACATGGATCTTTTTGGTCCCAACGCTTATAAGAGTCTCGGTGGTAACTCGTTCGGATTGTTCATTGTTGATGATTTTTCAAGATTTACGTGGGTGTTCTTTCTTGATGACAAATCGCCGGTCCAAAAGATCTTCAAGAATTTCGCTAGGAAGGCCCAAAATCAATTTGAAGTGAAGATCGAGAAGGTTCGAAGCGACAATGGAACGGAGTTCAACAATGCCAATGTGGATACCTTTCTTGACGAAATGGAGTTGTTGAGAGGAAGAACCGAACACTTATTGAGATGGCGGGAACGATGTTTGATGAATACGAGACACCAAAACACTTTTGGGAAGAAGCGGTTGAGACATCTTGCCATGCTACAAACCGACTATATCTTCACAAGCTTCTCGGCAAGACGGCATACGAGCTTCTCACCAGTAACAAACCCCAAGTTGGATATTGTCAGGGATATTACTACCGGGTATAAACCGACCAGGAGGGTCCGGTTCACGATTCAAGACCATATTATCAAAGGCCCATCGGAGCATGAAGTAGAAGATTATAGCCCAAGAGGTTTAGAACCCAAGTGTTAGGGCCCATGATTTGTAAACCGTCATACTATGTAACTTGGGATGTAAGCAAGAACAGAGACCGAGGTGGACACGTTTAGGAGCCGGACTCGAGACTCCGTAAACCGAACCGGGCATCACCTCTTATATAAAGGGACGACCCGGCGACGGTTCAAGGACAAAGAACAATAGCTTGAGACACATGCAAAGCGGATTTTGCTCCCTGGTCATCAAGCCCTAGCAATACCACACCAAACTAGACGTAGACTTTTACCTTCATCGAAGGGGCCGAACTAGTATAAAAACCCTGCGTCCCTTGTCCACTTTAACCCCTTTAAGCTAACCCGTAGCAATGGCCTCACGACTAAGTCCTTTTGCTAGGACATCTACCGTGCTAAATCCACGACAGATACTTTCGAGTATTTGGCTCAAAGTGTTACATTCTTGACAAGCATCATCGTTTGATATTTGCTCCTAAATCTCATGAAGGTTTCCTACTCGGTTACGGCTCAAACTCTCACACTTATCGTGTCTACAACATATTTACCCGAAAGGTTGAAGTGACGGTAGACGTGAAGTTTCATGAATCTAACGGCTCGCAAGTAGAGCAATTGCCAATTGATATAGGAGACAAAGATCCCTCGGAAGCAATCCAAGATTTGTCTATTGGCAAGATTCGCCCAATGAAGGTGATGGAGAGTACCTCGTCGGTTCAAGTGAAAGCCTCAACTTCTCGACTAGGTGAACCACAAGTTGACTTGGAGGCATCCAAAAGTGGAACACGTCAAGACGAAGCAAACGAGGAAGTACAACAAGATGAACCATCTCGACCTCCTTCTCCACCTTCACAAGACAACAACTTCGACGACAATGAAGAAGGACAAGAAGAAGAAGAAGAAGAAGAAGAAGAAGAAGAAGAAGAAGAAGAAGAAGAAGAAGAAGAAGAAGACAATGAAGAGGATGTTCCATCCCAACCCAAATAAAATCTCTCATGAGTTAGAGCAAGAATCTCAAGAGATCATCTCGTCGAAAAAATCTTCGATGATATTCAAACTGGGAGAATTACTCGCTCTAAAACTCGTTTGGCTAACTTTTGTGAGCATTATTCATTCATTTCTAATTTTGAACCTATGAAGGTTGAGGATGCTCTTAATGATCCGGATTGGGTGAATGTTATGCACGAGGAACTACATAACTTTGAGAGAAACCAAGTATGGACATTGGTTGAGAAGCTCGACGATAAGCACAATGTCATTGGAACCAAATGGGTGTTTCGGAATAAGCAAGATGAAGATGTACAAGTTGTACGCAACAAGGCTTGTCTCGTCGCTCAAGGCTACACTCAAGTCAAAGGTATGGATTACGGTGAGACATATGCCCCCGTTGCTAGACTTGAGTCCATACGCATCTTACTTGCTTATGCCAATCACCATGACATCACTTTATATCAAATGGACATTAAAAGTGATTTTCTTAATGGTGAAATTGATGAAGAAGTTTATGTTAAACAACCTCCAGGATTTGTTAATGCCAATAAACCTAAGCACGTCTACAAATTTCACAAATCTCTTTATGGTCTTAAACAAGCTCCTAGAGCATGGTATAAATGCTTGACCAAGTTTCTTATTGAAAAAGGCTTTGAAATTGGGAAATTTGATTCCACACTTTTTACTAAAAGGGTTAATGATGAATTATTTGTGTGCCAAATTTATGTGGATGATATCATATTTGGTTCTACTAACCCCCATTTTAGTAAAAAGTTTGGAAGGTTAATGTCGGAGAAGTTTGAGATGTCTATGATGAGTGAACTCGAATTTTTCCTTGGTTTGCAAATCAAGCAAACTAACAAAGGTACCTTTATTTCTCAAACAAAGTATACCAATGACCTTTTCAAGAAGTACAACATGCAAGAAAGCAAAGGTATGAAAACACACATGCCTACTAGTGGGCATCTTGACTTGACTAAGGATGGCAAACCGGTTGACCAAAAGGTTTACCGCTCTATAATTGGTTCGTTGTTATATGTATGTGCCACCTGTCATGATATCATGCTAAGTGTGTGCATGTGTGCACGATATCAAGTTGCCCCTAAAGGACGTCATCTTAAGGCTATGAAAAGGATAGTGAGATACTTAATTCATACACCAAATTTTGGCATTTGGTATCCTAAGAGGTCCTCTTTTGATCTTATTGGCTACTCCGATTCGGATTATGCCGGAGAAAAGGTTGATAGAAAGTCCACTTCAGGTACTTGTCAATTTCTTGGTAGATCCCTTGTGTCTTGGTCCTCCAAGAAAGAAAACTCGGTATCCTTATCCACCGCCGAAGCGGAATACATTGCCTCCAGATCATCTTGTGCTCAATTACTTTGGATGACCCAAACCCTTAAGGACTATGGGATACATGTGAAACATGTTCCATTGCTTTGTGACAATGAGAGTGCTATTAAGATTGCTCACAATCTCGTGCAACATTCTTGAACTAAGCATATTGAAGTTCATCATCATTTCATTCGAGATCATGTTGCTAAAGGAGACATCAATCTTAAGCATGTTCATACCGATAAGCAATTGGCGGATATATTCACCAAACCGCTTGATGAGAAAGTATTTTGCCATTTGAGAGGTTAATTGAATACCATTGATGCCTCAAACTTGGAGAAGAAACTCCATTTTGGATACATGCAAGGCATGAGCCTTTTGTGGCTAATCCTTGATATGTCTCTTATGATGATGATCATACGTCTTGGATCAATATTTGTACCTTTGCATGTTATCTAACCTCTGGTAGGTACTTGGATGAGCCCAAATCTATGAGATTGCAAATCACTCACATCTTGAGCAATCTCTACATCACCAAGTTCCTACTTCATGGTTGTTGATTACAAGGAAGCATGAATCCATTCAACATATCCTTTGACAATTTCCATATATCAAATCTCATTTGGTATCAAGTTTCATGATTGTCATTTTCGATACACAAGTCCTCTTCTTTGCAAATCTGACCCATGTAGGAAGATGAACTCAAACTACAAGTGGTGCTCCCAACTCTTGATGGACTACATCAACCTTGAGCATCCAACACAAGTTCGACTACACGATCAAAATCAACTCCACCTAAGGTATGTTATTCCATCTTAGAGAAACTTTACTCCAAGTCATGAGTCAAAGCAACTCAACAAGATATGAACACATCAAAATGCTTAAACGAAAAATGGTAACCCCATTTTGAGCTTAAACGATGAGTATGACCTATGATCAAATGACCTCACTTGACTACTAAGTCAATATACTCTAACATAGGTGACTTCGTCGCCGACCCCTCTAGATGAAGGTCTCTAGTGTTTCTTACTCTTACTTTGTGTTTTGCTATCTTGTTCCCCTTATCAAAAAAAACTTCATCTAGATTTCTGTCTTTTTGTGTTTCTTTATCAGTATTTCGTGTGTTTAATTCCTTACAAATCTTTCAGTTAATTTATTGCAAACCCTTGTGAGATTTAATTTGCCAAGTGAGCTGAGTTGACAAAAAAATTCTTCTGCATTGAACTCGGACTCATCGATCCAAGCCTATCGGCTAGACCGAACTACAAGAACATCTTGTAGATAGTTCATCGGTACAACCGACGTGGACTAACCCGGTCTGACCGATATGTATCATCCATGTCACTGCTAACTCGGTGTCACCAATGAAAACAGATCAGCATCACTGATTTCACTGCTGAAAATACTTTCTGCCATTGCATATTTCATTTCTTCTCCAGCTCCACTCAATGATTCTTATCCTCTACCCGCATCTTCATCTACATGTTGCTTTGTAGTGTGTCTCAAGGACCAAACCTATTTGACTCAAGCTTTAGAAGTACCCTTCTTCAAAATTGATGTCAAAGGGGGAGAGAGAGCACATCAAAGCTTATCACATGGGAGATAAAGCACATCTTAGCTCTTCCAGATGCCAGTAATATAAAGAGGAGAGAAGTCACATGTCTTTAAGAGGAGATAGACATGTCTATATGGTTGTTTGCATTTGTTTTATACTCTGATTTTCTATTACCCTGCCCTCTCCATTATCCAATAACAGATTCAGGGGGAGAAAGAGTTCATTTCTAGGGAAGAAAATCTTTGGAATTCATTGCATATCTTTAAATCTTTGGGGACATGTCTATATCCAAATTAAGTACTAAGTACTCACCCATTACATGTCATCCCAGTCTTGGTACTCTCGTGGTTCTCTGAAATTGCTTTACATTAGAGTGTTCTTGTGTTATCTAACCCTGTTTTCTCAAGTTCACCTATTCCAAAGCCAGCTCAAGACCGCAAGGTAAGTATATGCATCACACTCATGTGCATGATAATATCTTGCTGATGTACATATTGTTTGCAAGAAGAATTCATGAACATGAAGGTACACATTTCTTCATCTACATCATTTGCTCTCATGCATATAGCCAAGATACTTGTAACTCATTACTTCCTCTGTCATGCTTATGCATTCACATGTTCTTATATTCAATCTTTTCATGAATGCATACATATAGGGGGCCTATGCAAGTTACAAGTCTTTCCAAAGCTTTACTTGTTACTCTTCATATCCTTTATCTAGAGCTTTGATGTATGTTGTCATCAATTACCAAAAAGGGGAGATTTAAAGCACAACCCTGGGTGATTTTGGTAATTAATGTCAACATATCTCTTGTTAGACTAATACCTTTACCTAGTGTATTTGAGATGAGTTCAACATTGGAGTGGCAATGACAAGAGGATGTGGAACCCCTTCTATATGCTAAGAACAAAGATTGGCAAAAGCTCAAGATTCTTCATTTTCATTTTAGCGATCCAAGATCACATTGAGTCCATAGGAAAAATAATACTATTAAAAGGGGATGAGGTGTTGCTTAATGATCTACTTGCTCAAAGTGCTTTGTGATATTGCTCCAAAACCCTCAGCCACTTTCTCATTTCCACATATGTACAAAAACCCTAAGTCAAACTCGGCCCCACCGATTTGATCTATCCGGCGCCACCGAGTTCACTTGACATAGCCACTGCCAGTACCCCTATACAATTCGGTCACACCGATACAAATCTCGGTCTCACCGAGATGGCTTTGGAAACTCTCGGTTTCCCTTCGTAACATTTCGGTCTCACCGAAATAAGCGATCGGTCCCACCGAGTTTTCTTGGCCAACTCTTTGTTCGATCTTTGCTGAAATCAGTTTCACCGAGTTCATGCAATCGGTCTCACCGAGATGAGGTGTTGCCCTTGCCCTAGCACATCGGTCCCACCGAATTGATCATGCCGGTCCCGCCGAGATTCCTAACGTTCACATTTTGAACTGCTTCGGTCTCATCGAGTTCTTCTATTCGGTCTCACCGAGTTGGCTCAAATGTGTGTAACGGTTGGACTTTGTGTGGAGGATATATACCCCTCCGCCCCCTTCTCCATTTGAGAGAGAGCCATCAGAACGTGCCTACACTTCCACTACTCATTTTCTGAGAAATAACCACCTATTCATGTGTTGAGACCTAGACATTCCAATCCAACCACAAGAATCTTGATCTCTAGCCTTCCCCCAAGTTGCTTTACACTCAAATCATCTTTCCGCCATTGCCAACTCTGTGAGAGAGAGTTGAGTGTTGGGGAGACTATCATTTATGGCACGAGAGCAAG
Organism: Secale cereale; assembly: GCA_902687465.1. Classification (NCBI taxonomy): domain Eukaryota; kingdom Viridiplantae; phylum Streptophyta; class Magnoliopsida; order Poales; family Poaceae; genus Secale; species Secale cereale. The sequence goes on along the minus strand of LR738711.1, from coordinate 832,859,172 downwards.
GAGTTCATCATCATCACACCATCTATTACCTTTTGGAGAGTGGTGTCTCCTAGATTGGTTAGGTGTCACTTGAGAGCCTCCGACAAGATTGTGGAGTTGAACCAAGGAGTTTGTAAGGGCAAGGAGATCGCCTACTTCATGAAGATCTACCCGGGTGAGGCAAGTCCTTCGTGGGCGATGGCCATGGTGGGATAGACAAGGTTGCTTCTTCGTGCACCCTTCGTGGGTGGAGCCCTCCGTGGACTCGCGCGGCCGTTACCCTTCGTGGGTTGAAGTCTCCATCAACGTGGATGTACGATAGCACCACCTATCGGAACCACGCTAAAAATCTCTGTGTCTTCATTGTGTTTGCACAATCCAATCCCATCGCTTTACTTTCTTGCAATTAGCATGCTTTATTCTTTCCGCTGCTCATACTCTTGCCATGCTTGCTTGAAATGTATTGTGAATGCTTAAACTTGTACTAAAACTCTACCTTAACTCGAAGAAATTAAAAACTGTAACTTTTGCTTGTTGAGGGTCTAATCACCCCCCTATAGACCCCTCTTCTCGATCCATTCAAATACACCATAACATATTTTGATCGCTAAACAAGGCTAAATTATCAAAACCCACCACAATTGTGTCGACTAGTGCAAAAGCCACAAAACGCTAAAAGTTTACAAAAACACCAAAATCTAGTAAAACCACCAAAAACACTAAATGGTCTATTCATTGAGTTTTGGCACCGAATATGGCTGATGTGAAGGAAATATGCCATAGAGGCAATAATAAAGTTGTTATTTTATATTTCCTTATATCATGATAAATGTTTATTATTCATGCTAGAATTGTATTAACCGGAAACTTGATACATGTGTGAATACATAGACAAAACATAGTGTCCCTAGTATGCCTCTACTAGACTAGCTCATTGATCAAAGATGGTTGTGTTTCCTAACCATAGACATGTGTTGTCATTTGATCAACGGGATCATATCATTAGGAGAATGATGTGATGGACAAGACCCATTCGTTAGCTTAGCATAATGATCGTTTAGTTTTATTGCTATTGCTTTCTTCATGAATTATACATGTTCCTCTAACTATGAGATTATGCAACTCCCCAATACCAGAGGAACACCATGTGTGATATCAAACGTCACAACGTAACTGGGTGATTATAAAGATGCTCTACAGGTGTTTCCGAAGGTGTTTGTGGTGTTGGCATAGATCAAGATTAGGATTTGTCACTCTGAGTGTCGAAGAGGTATCTCTCGGCCCTCTCGGTAATGCACATCATAATAAGCCTTGCAAGCAAACGACTAATGAGTTAGTCACGAGATGATGTATTACGGAATGAGTAAAGAGACTTGCTGGTAACGAGATTGAACTAGGTATGATGATACCGACGATCGAATCTCGGGCAAGTAACATGCCGATGACAAAGGGAACAACGTATGCTGTTATGCGGTTCGACCGATAAAGATCTTCGTAGAATATGTAGGAGCCAATATGGGCATCCAGGTTCCGCTCTTGGTTATTGATCGGAGAGATGTCTCGGTCATGTCTACATAGTTCTCGAACCCGTAGGGTCCGCACGCTTAAACATTTGTTGACATATAATATTTAATGAGTTATGTATGTTCGTGACCGAATGTTATTCGGAGTCCCGGATGTGATCACGGACATGACGAGGAACTCCGCAATGGTCTGGAGATAAAGATTAATATATGGGATAATAGTGTTTGACCTCCGGAAGGGTTCCGGAATTCACCGGAAGGGGTTCCGGATGTTTCCCGAAATGTTTGGGTACGAGAACACTTTATTTGGGCCAAAAGGGAAAGCACACAAGGTTTTTGGAAGGCGCAAAAGGAAGTTTTGCGGAGTCCAGGGGCCAGACGCCAGGGTCCCTCGCGTCTGGGTCCAGACGCCGGGAACCCTGACGTTTGGCCCTGGAGTCCGAGAAGGACTCTTTCCTTTCGGGTGAAACCGACCTTGTGAAGGCTTTTACTCCAAGTTTCGACCCCAAGGCTCAACATATAAATAGAGGGGTAGGGCTAGCACCCAAGACACATCAAGATACACCAAGCCGTGTGCCGGCAACCCCGACCCTCTAGTTTATCCTCCGTCTAGTTTCTGTAGTGCTTGACGAAGCCGTGCAGAGATTGTTATTCAGCAACAACTTTCACTACGCCGTCGTGCTGCCGGAACTCATCTACTACTTTGCATGTCTTACTGGATCAAGAAGGCGAGGACGTCATCGAGCTGAACGTGTGCTAAACGCGGAGGTGCCGTACGTTCGGTACTAGATCAGGACGTATCGTGAAGGTGCACGACTACATCAACCGCGTTGATAAACGCTTCCGCTTTCGGTCTACGAAGGTACGTAGACATACTCTCCCCTCTCGTCGCTATGCATCTGGTAGATAGATCTTGCATGATCGTAGGATTTTTTTTTTTGAAATACTACGTTCCCCAACAGTGGCATCATGAGCGAGGTCTATGCGTAGATGATATGCACGAGTAGAACACAAGTGAGTTGTGGACGATACTAGTCATACTGCTTACCAGCATGTCATACTTTGATTCGGCGGTATTGTTGGATGAAGCAGCCCAGACCGACATTACGCGTACGCTTACACGAGACTGGTTCTACCGACGTGCTTCGCACACAGGTGGCTGGCGGGTGTCGGTTTCTCCAATTTTAGTTCAATCGAGTGTGGCTACGCCCAGTCCTTGTGAAGGTTAAAACAGCACATACTTGACGAAAAATCGTTGTGGTTTTGTATGCGTAGGTAAGAACGGTTCTTGCTAAGCCTGTAGCAGCCACGTAAAACTTGCAACAACAAAGTAGAGGACGTCTTACTTGTTTTTGCAGGGCATGCTGTGATGTGATATGGTCAAGACATGATGAGTTATACATTATTGTATGAGATGATCATGTTTTGTAAAGTTATCGGCAACTGGCAGGAGCCATATGGTTGTCGCTTTATTGTATGAAATACAACCGTCATGTAATTGCTTTACTTTATCACTAAGCGGTAGCGATAGTCATGGAAGCAATGGTTAGCGAGACGACAACGATGCTACGATGGAGATCAAGGTGTCGCGCCGGTGCCAATGGTGATCATGACGGTGCCTTGGAGATGGAGATCAAAAGCACAAGATGATGATGGCCATATCATGTCACATATTTTGATTGCATGTGATGTTTATCTTATTATGTTTCTTATCTTGCTTAGTACGATGGTAGCATTATAAGATGATCCCTTACAAAATTTCAAGGTACAAGTGTTCTCCCTGAGTATGCACCGTTGTGAAAGTTCGTCGTGCCGAGACACCACGTGATGATCGGGTGTGATAAGCTCTACGTTCAAATACAACGGGTGTAAGACAGTTTTGCACATGCAAAATACTCGGGTTAAACTTGATGAGCCTAGCATGTACAGACATGGCCTCGAAACACTGGAGATTGAAAGGTCGAGCGTGAACCATATAGTAGATATGATCAACATAAGATGTTCACCATTGAAAACTACTCCATCTCACGTGATGATCGGACATGGTTTAGTTGATTGGATCACGTGATCATTTAGATGACTAGAGGGATGTCTATCTAAGTGGGAGTTCTTAAGTAATATGATTAATTGAACTTTAATTTATCATTAACTTAGTCCTGGTAGTATTAGCATATCTATGTTGTAGATCAATAGCTCGCGATATAACTCCCCGTTTATTTTTATATGTTCCTAGAGAAACTAAGTTGAAAGATGTTAGTAGCAATGATGCGGACTTGTTCCATGATCTGAGGATTTTCCTCATTGCTGCACAGAAGTATTATGTCCTTGATGCACCGCTAGGTGACAAACCTATTGCAGGAGCAGACGCAGACGTTATGAACGTTTGACAAGCTCGATATGATGACTACTTGATAGTTTAGTGCGCCATGCTTTACGGCTTATAACCAGGACTTCAAAAATGTTTTGAACGCCACGGAGCATATGAGATGTTCCAAGAGTTGAAATTAGTATTTCATACTCATGCCCGTGTCGAGAGGTATAAGACCTCCGACAATACTTTGCCTGCAAGACGGAGGAGAATAGCTCAACCAGTGAGCATGTGCTCAGATTGTCTGGGTACTACAAGAACTTGAATCAAGTGGGAGTTAATCTTCCAGATAAGATAGTAATTGACAAAGTTCTCTAGTCACTATCACCAAGTTAGTAGAACTTCGTGATGAACTATAATACGCAAGGGATAATGAAAGTAATTCCCGAGCTCTTCGCGATGCTGAAATCGGCGAAGGTAGAAATCAAGAAAGAGCATCAAATGTTTATGGTTAACGAGACCACTTGTTTCAAGTAAAGGGCAAAGGGATAGAAGGGGAACTTCAAGAATAATGACAAGCAAGTTGTCACTCCCATGAAGAAACCCAAAGCTAAACTCAAGCCTGAAACTAAGTGCTTCTACTTCAAAGGAAATGGTCACTGGAAGTGGAACTGCCCTAGATACTTGGCGGATAAGAAGGATGGCAAAGTGAACAAAAGTATATTTGATATACAGATTATTGATGTGTACTTTACTAGTGTTCATAGAAACCCCTAGGTATTTGATACCGGTTCAGTTGCTAACCTTAGTAACTCGAAACGGGAGTTGCAGAATGAACATAGACTAGTTAAAGGTGAAGTGACGATGTGTGTTGGAAGTGGTTCCAAGATTGATATGATCATCATCGCACACTCCCTATACTTTCGGGATTAGTGTAGAACCTAAATAAATGTTATTTGGCATTTGGGTTAAGCATGAATATGATTTGATCATGTTTGTTGCAATACGGTTATTCATTTAAAGTCATAGAACAATTGTTATTCTGTTTACATGAATAAAGCCTTCGATGGTCATACACCCAATGAAAATAGTTTGTTGGATCTCGATCGAAGTGATACACATATTCATAATATTGAAGCCAAAATATGCAAGGTTAATAATGATAGTGCAACTTATTTGTGGCACTGTCGTTCAGGTCATATTGGTGTAAAGCGCATGAAGAAACTCCATAGTGATGGACTTTTGGAATCACTTGATTATGAATCACTTGGTGCTTGCAAACCATGCCTCATAGGGAAGATGACTAAAACTCCGTTCTCCGGAACAATGGAGCGAGCAACTGGTTTGTTGGAAATCATACATACTGATGTATGTGGACCAATGAGTGTTAAGGCTCGCGGCGGGTATCATTATTTTTCTAACCTTCACTGATGATTTGAGCAGATATGGGTATATCTACTTGATGAGACACAAGTCTGAAACATTTGAAAAGTTCAAATAATTTCAGAGTGAAGTAGAGAATCATCGTAACAAGAAAATTAAGTTTCTACGATCTGATCGCGGAGGCGAATATTTGAGTTACGAGTTTGGTCTTCATTTAAAACAATGTGGAATAGTTTCACAACTCACGCCACTAGGAACACCATAGCGTAATGGTGTGTCCGAACGTCGTAACCGTACTTTACTAGATATGGGGCGGTCTATGATGTCTCTTACCGATTTACCACTATCATTTTGGGTTATGCATCAGAGATAGCTGCATTCATGTTAAATAGGGCAACATCTAAATCCGTTGAGACGACGCCTTATGAACTGTGGTTTGGCAAGAAACCAAAGTTGTTGTTTATTAAAATTTGGGATTGCGATGCTTATGTGAAAATGCTTCAACTTGATAAGCTCGAACCCAAGTCGGAGAAATGTGTCTTCATAGGATACCCAAAGGAGACTGTTGGGTACGCCTTCTATCACAGATCCAAAAGCAAGATATTCGTTGCTAAGAATGGATCCTTTCTAGAGAAGGAGTTTCTCTCGAAAGAAGTGAGTGGGAGGAAAGTGGAACTTGATGAGATAATTGTACCTTCTCTCGAATTGGAAAGTAGTACATCACAGAAACTGGTTCCAGTGATTCCTACACCAATTAGTGAGGAAGCTAATGATGATGATCATGAAACTTCGGATCAATTTACTGCTGAACTTCGTAGATCAACCAGAGTACGTTCCGCACCAGAGTGGTATGGCAACCCAGTTTTGGAAGTCATGTTACTAGACCATGATGAACCTACGAACTATGAGGAAGCGATGATGAGCCCAGATTCCGCAAAATGGCTTGAGGCCATGAAATCTGAGATGGGATCCATGTATGAGAACAAAGTGTGGACTTTGGTTGACTTGCCCGATGATCGGCAAGCCATCGAAAATAAATGGATCTTCAAGAGGAAGACCGACGTTGACGGTAATGTTACTGTTTACAAAGCTCGACTTGTTACGAAAGGTTTTCGACAAGTTCAAGGAGTTGACTATGATGAGACTTTCTCACCCGTAGCGATGCTTAAGTCTGTCCGAATCATGTTAGCAATTGCCGCATTTTATGATTATGAAATCTGGCAAATGGATGTCAAAACTGCATTCCTTAATGGATATCTCAAAGAAGAGTTGTATATGATGCAACCAGAAGGTTTTGTCGATCCTAAAGGTGTTAACAAAGTGTGCAAAGCTCCAGCGATCCATCTATGGACTGGTGCAAGCATCTTGGAGTTGGAATATACGCTTTGATGAGGTGACCAAAGCATATGGTTTTATACAGACTTACGGTGAAGCCTGTATTTACAAGAAAGTGAGTGGGAGCACTACAATATTTCTGATAAGTATATGTGAATGACATATTGTTGATCAGAAATAATGTAGAATATTCTGGAAAGCATAAAGGAGTGTTTGAAAAGAGTTTTTCAAAGAAAGACCTCGGTGAAGCTGCTTACATATTGGGCATCAAGATCTATAGAGATAGATCAAGACGCTTGATAAGACTTTCGATGAGTACATACCTTGATAAGATTTTTAAGTAGTTCAAAATGGATCAGTCAAAGAAGGAGTTCTTGCCTGATTTGTATGGTGTGAAGTTGAGTAAGACTCAAAGCCTGACCACGACAGAAAAATATAGAGAGAATGAAAGTCATTCCCTATGCCTCAGCCATAGGTTCTATAAAGTATGCCATGCTGTGTACCAAACCTGTTATATACCTTGCCATGAGTTTGGCAAGGAGGTACAATAGTGACCCACGAGTAGATCACTAGACAACAGTCATAATTATCCTTAGTAACTGGATGACTAAGGAAATGTTTCTCGGTGATGGAGGTGATAAAGAGTTTGTCGTAAAGGGTTACGCCGATGCAAGCTTTGACACTAATCCAGATAACTCTAAGTATCAATCTGGATGCGTATAGAAAGTGGGAGCAATTAGCTAGAGTAGCTCCATGCAGAGCATTGTAGACATAGAAATTTGCGAAATACATACGGATCTGAATGTAACAGACCCACTGACTAAACTTCTCTCACGAAGCAAAACATGATCACACCTTAGTACTCTTTGGGTGTTAATCACATAGCGATGTGAACTAGATTATTGACTCTAGTAAACCCTTTTGGTGTTGGTCACATGGTGATGTGAACTATGGGTGTTAAACACATAACGATATGAACTATCAGTGTAGAATCACATGGCGATGTGAACTAGATTATTGACTCTAGTGCAAATGGGAGACTGAAGGAAATATGCCCTAGAGGCAATAATAAAGTTGTTATTTTATATTTCCTTATATCATGATAAATGTTTATTATTCATGCTAGAATTGTATTAACCGGAAACTTGATACATGTGTGAATACATAGACAAAACAGAGTGTCCCTAGTATGCCTCTACTAGACTAGCTCATTGATCAAAGATGGTTGTGTTCCCTAACCATAGACATGTGTTGTCATTTGATCAACGGGATCACATCATTAGGAGAATGATGTGATGGACAAGACCCATTCGTTAGCTTAGCATAATGATCGTTTAGTTTTATTGCTATTGCTTTCTTCATGACCTATACATGTTCCTCTGACTATGAGATTATGCAACTCCCGAATATCGGAGGAACACCTTGTGTGCTATCAAACGTCACAACGTAACTGGGTGATTATAAAGATGCTCTACAGGTGTTTCCGAAGGTGTTTGTGGTGTTGGCATAGATCAAGATTAGGATTTGTCACTCCGAGTGTCGGAGAGGTATCTCTGGGCCCTCTCGGTAATGCACATCATAATAAGCCTTGCAAGCAAATGACTAATGAGTTAGTCACGAGATGATGTATTATGGAACGAGTAAAGAGACTTGCCGGTAACGAGATTGAACTAGGTACGATGATACCGATGATCGAATCTCGGGCAAGTAACATGCCGATGACAAAGGGAACAACGTATGTTGTTATGTGGTTCGACCGATAAAGATCTTCGTAGAATATGTAGGAGCCAATATGGCATCCTGGTTCTGCTATTGGTTATTGACCGGAGAGATGTCTCGGTCATGTCTACATTGTTCTCGAACCCGTAGGGTCCGCGCGCTTAAACGTTCGTTGACGATATAGTATTTAATGAGTTATGTATGTTGGTGACCGAATGTTATTCGGAGTCCCGGATGTGATCACGGACATGACGAGGAACTACGGAATGGTCCGGAGATAAAGATTAATATATGGGATAATAGTGTTTGACCTCCGAAGGGGTTCCGGATGTTTCCCGAAATGTTTGGGTACGAGAACACTTTATTTGGGCCAAAAGGGAAAGCACACAAGGTTTTTGGAAGGCGCAAAAGGAAGTTTTGCGGAGTCCAGGGGCCAGACGCCAGGGTCTCTGGCGTCTGGGTCCAGATGCTGGGAACCCTGGCGTCTGGCCGTGGAGTCCGAGAAGGACTCTTGCCTTTCGGGTGAAACCGACCTTGTGAAGGCTTTTACTCCAAGTTTCGACCACAAGGCTCAACATATAAATAGAGGGGTAGGGCTAGCACCCAAGACACATCAGGATACACCAAGCCGTGTGCCGGCAACCCCGACCCTCTAGTTTATCCTCCGTCTAGTTTCTGTATTGCTTGGCGAAGCCCTGCAGAGATTGTTCTTCATCAACAACCGTCACCACGCCGTCGTGCTGCCGGAACTCATCTACTACTTCACCTGTCTTGCTGGATCAAGAAGGCGAGGACGTCATCGAGCTGAACGTGTGCTGAACGCGGAGGTGCCGTACGTTCGGTACTAGATCGGGACAGATCGTGAAGGTGCACGACTACATCAACCACGTTGATAAACGCTTCCGCTTTCGGTCTACGAAGGTACGTAGACATACTCTCCCCTCTCGTTGCTATGCATCTAGTAGATAGATCTTGCGTGATCGTAGGATTTTTTTTTTGAAATACTACGTTCCCCAACATGATGGGGCCCCACCATTTGGGTTGGTGTGACACAAAAGTCAGCCCCTATTATATTGACTTTAAGTTTGGCCTTATGACATGTAGGACCAAGCTATTAGTTGTATTAAAAACAAGCCAAATTTATGCCAAATCTCTCTGTCTCTCTCGTCTCGTTTCCTAGACTACCAGTGAGACATCCATGCATGGGCCCGCATACCGCCACGTCCAACCACCAGCCTGTAACGACCCTACTCGGATTAGGGTAGGAGGGGATGAGATTGGGAGGGGGTGGGTGAGATCAAAAGGAAGTATAAGGTTAGGTGAGAGACTGAGCGAGAGAGAAAGAGGGTGATATGTGGATACTTTTCTTGTCTGATGATCAGTACGATGTCTCTTCCATTACATATATCAACCTCGTAGTGAAAGATGAAACACCTACCAGTTCAAAGGACTTAAGCCTATCACTAGACAGATTAGGCAAAAAAAAACCACACACAAGTCCACCAAACAGTCAGTCACATCATAGATCAAGGGAAAAGAACATAGAACGGTAATCGAAAGAACAATATTGTATGCCCCGGTCGACTTCCACTTCGCGTCCTTCTTCCTCAAGAAATCCAAGCCAAACAAAAGGAAGAACAAGAACATCAACACCAAAAAGATGGAGGATTAGAACCCCAGCAAAACAACAAATAAGCGGCGAGAATATTGAACAAAACAACACCTAGCGTCAACAAACCCTTGAATCTAGACCATAACTCTAGGTCTACCAAACCCTAGAAGAAAAACACACCAAAATTGCGACAAATCAGGCGATTGGATGAGAAACATGTGGCAAGAACAAAGGGAGAACAAGCAGAAGAGCGATGGGGACAAGAATCTCATACCTCTATCAGGAAAATGGAGGAGAAGAAAGGAGGAAGAGAAGAGAAGAACTAGGGAGGCGCACGAGCTCACGTGGAGAAAGAAATGAGGAGAAAATGAAGGAAATGAAAGATAAGTAATGAGGAGGAGAAGAAATGAGACAAAAGGAAACCTGAGGGAAGAAAATGGGTTGAGCCGAGTCGCGACCCTCCTTAAGGCAATTCCAATTAGGAATCAATACGGGCGATACATAGTCCATGCGAGCAAATAGCCACCATATGGCGTACCCCTCGGCGTACCCCCCCTCCCCCCTTTGCATCTTGGGCCGGTCCATATGCGTGTTGGGCACCCTCGTTTTTCTCAGTTTTCTACTTTATTTATTTATTTATTCAACAATTGTTCATTAATCTCAAAATTTGAAAAACAATGTTCATGATTTTAAAAAATGTTCACAAATTTGATATTTTTCGGAGGGGGGGAGGAGCCACCAAATGTTCATGAATTTAAAAAAAGTTCACCAATTTCAAAAAATGTTCACGACTTTGTAAACTGTTCAAGAATTCAAAAACAAATGTTCACAGTATGAAAAATTGTTTATAAATCCACATAAATGTTCGTAATTTCAAAAATTCATCAGGAATTGAAAAAATGTTCAAGAATTCAAAAAGCTTTTGGTGAATTCATTTTTAAAGAATTCAAAAACTATCGCAAATTAAAAAATCGTGATCTTGGAAAAAGTTCGTGGTCTAGAAAGGAAAAATATGTTCGTGAATTCTGAAAATGTCTGTCCATTCAAAAATTGTTCATAATTCAAAAAACAAAGTTCACGGAATAAAAGAAAAGGAAAAAGGCAAAAAAAATGAAAAAAATGAAAACAAATGCAGCAAAAAATACGGTCTAGAAAGGTTCTAAAACCTTCCCAAAACCGGAATAGGCAGTCTTTCTAAAATCTAATCCCTCTGTTCCAAAATGTAAGACGTTTTTTGATTCTAATGTAGTGTAAAAAAGTCTTACATTTTGGAATGGAGGGAGTACATGGCCAACCTAATATGTGGTAGCGAGACAATAGGGTGTGCGCTTGCTCGCCCCCATTGACCCGCTTGATAAATAGTGTTGGCGAGCGTTGCAGAAAAACAACAAAAGTTCCTACGCATCACCAAGATCCATCTATGGAGTTTACTAGCAACGAGAGGGAGGGAGTGCATCTTCATACCCTTGAAGATCACGATGCGGACGTGTTCCAAGAACGCGGTTGGTGGAGTCGTACACGCAGCGATTCAGATCGCGGTCGATTCGGATCTAAGCGCCGAACAACGGCGCTGTTGGGGAACGTAGTATTTTTAAAATTTTCCTACGATCACGCAAGATCTATCTACTAGATGCATAGCAACGAGAAGGGAGAGTGTGTCTACGTACCCTCGTAGACCGGGAGCGGAAGCGTCAAGTGACGCGGTTGATGTTGTCGAACTTCTTCACGATCCAACCGATCAAGCACCGAACGTACGGCACCTCCGCGTTCAGCACACGTTCAGCTTGATGACGTCCCACGAGCTCTTGATCCAGTTGAGCTTCACGGGAGAGTTTCGTCAGCACGACGGCGTGGTGACGGATATGATGTATTCACCGGCGCAGGGCTTCGCCTAAGTTCCGCGACGGTATGACCGAGGTGTGTTTCTGTGGAGGGGGGCACCGCACACGGCTAAAACAATTCAACTTGTGTGTCTTTGGGTGCCCCCTGCCCCCGTATATAAAGGAGCAAGGGGGGAGGCCGGCCGTCCCTTCTATGGTGCGGCTAGGGGTGCAATCCTACTAGGAATAGGATTGCAATCCTATTCCTAGTAGGAACTACCAAAGAAGGAAGAGAGGGAAAGGAAAAAGAGGGAGAGGTGGCGCCCCCAATCCTAGTCCAACTAGGAACCCTAGGTGGGGCGCCGGCCAGCCCCTATGGGCTGCCTCTCTATTTTCCATAAGGCCCACTATGGACCATCCCCCCTCGTAGGGGGTTCCGGTAACCCCCTCCGGCAATCCCGTTAAATCCGAAACTTTTCCGGAACACTTCCGGTGTCCGAATATAGTCGTCCAATATATCAATCTTTATGTCTCGGACATTCCGAGACTCCTCGTCATGTCCGTGATCTCATCCGGGACTCCGAACTACCTTCGGTACATCAAAACTCATAAACTCATAATACCGATCGTCATCAAACGTTAAGCGTGCGGACCCTACGGGTTCGAGAACTATGTAGACATGACCGAGACTCATCTCCGGTTAATAACCAATAGCGGAACTGGATGTTCATATTGGCTCCTACATATTCTACGAAGATCTTTTATCGGTCAAAACCGCATAACAACATACGTTGTTCCTTTTGTCATCGGTATGTTACTTGCCCGAGATTCGATCGTCGGTATCTCTATACCTAGTTCAATCTCGTTACCGGCAAGTCTCTTTACTCGTTCCGTAACACATCATCTCGTGACTAACTCATTAGTCTTTTGCTTGCAAGGCTTATTGTGATGTGTGTTACCGAGAGGGCCCAGAGATACCTCTCCGACACTCGGAGTGACAAATCCTAATCTTGATCTATGCCAACACCACGAATACTTTCGGAGACACCTGTAGAGCATCTTTATGATCACCCAGTTACGTTGTGACGTTTGATAGCACACAAGGTGTTCCTACGGTATTCGGGAGTTGCATGATCTCATAGTCATAGGAGCATGTATAAGTCATGAAGAAAGCAATAGCAGTAAAACTAAACGATCATAGTGCTATGCTAACGGATGGGTCTTGTCCATCACATCATTCTCCTATTGATGTGATCCCGTTGATCAAATGACAACTCATGTCTATGGCTAGGAAACATAACCATCTTTGATCAATGAGCTAGTCTAGTAGAGGCATACTAGGGACATACTGTTTTGTCTATGTATCCACACATGTACTAAGTTTCCGGTTAATACAATTCTAGCATGAATAAAAGACATTTATCATGATATAAGGAAATACAAATAACATCTTTATTATGGCCTCTAGGGCATATTTCCTTCAGTCTCCCACTTGAACTAGAGTCAATAATCTAGCTCACATCGCCATGTGATTTAATACCGATAGTTCACATCGTTATGTGAATAACACCCATAGTTCACATCGCCATGTGACCAACACCCAAAGGGTTTACTAGAGTTAATAATCTAGTTCACATCACTATGTGATTAATACCCAAGAGTAATAAGGTGTGATCATGTTTTGCTTGTGAGATAAGTTTAGTCAACGGATCTGTCACATTCAGATCCGTATGTATTTTGCAAATTTCTATGTCTACAATGCTCTGCATAGAGCTACTCTAGCTAATTGCTCCCACTTTCAATACGCATCCAGATTGATACTTAGAGTCATCTGGATTTAGTGTCAAAGTTTGCATCGATGTAACCCTTTACGACGAACTCTTTATCACCTCCATAATCGAGAAACATTTCCTTAGTTATCCAGTTACTAAGGATAATTTTGACCGCTGTACAATGATCTACTCCTGGATCACTATTGTACCCCCCTGCTAGACTTATAGCAAGGCACACATCAGGTCTGGTACACAGCATTGCATATATGATAGATCCTATGGCTGAGGCATAGGGAATGACTTTCATTTTCTCTCTATCTTCTGCAGTGGTCGGGCATTGAGTCTTACTCAACTTCACACCTTGTAATACAGGCAAGAACCCTTTCTTTGACTGATCCATTTTGAACTTCTTCAAAATCTTATCAAGGTATGTGCTTTGTGAAAGTCCAATTAAGCGTCTTGATCTATCTCTATAGATCTTGATGCCTAATATATAAGCAGCTTCACCGAGGTCTTTCATTGAAAAACTCTTATTCAAGTATCCTTTTTATGCTATCCAGAAATTCTATATCATTTCCAATCAACAATATGTCATCCACATATAATATTAGAAATGCTACAGAGCTCCCACTCACTTTCTTGTAAATACAGGCTTCTCCAAAAGTCTGTATAAAACCATATGCTTTGATCACCTCATCAAAGCGTATATTCCAACTCCGAGATGCTTGCACCAGTCCATAGATGGATCGCTGGAGCTTGCATGCTTTGTTAGCACCTTTTGGATCGACAAAACCTTCTGGTTGCATCATATACAACTCTTCTTTGAGATATCCATTCAGGAATGCAGTTTTGACATCCATTTGCCAGATTTCATAATCATAAAATGCGGCAATTGCTAACATGATTCGGACAGACTTAAGCATCGCTACAGGTGAGAAAGTCTCATTGTAGTCAACTCCTTGAACTTGTCGAAAACCTTTCGCAACAAGTCGAGCTTTGTAAACAGTAACATTACCGTCTGCGTCGGTCTTCCTCTTGAAGATCCATTTATTTTCGATGGCCTGCCGATCATCGGGCAAGTCAACCAAAGTCCACACTTTGTTCTCATACATGGATCCCATCTCAGATTTCATGGCTTCAAGCCATTTTCCGGAATCTGGGCTCATCATCGCTTCCTCATAGTTCGTAGGTTCATCATGGTCTAGTAACATGATTTCTAGAACTGGGTTGCCGTACAACTCTGGTGCGGAACGTACTCTGGTTGATCTACGACGTTCAGCAGAAACTTGATCCGAAGTTTCATGATCATTATCATTAACTTCCTCACTGATTGGTGTAGGAATCACTGGAACAATTTTCTGTGATGTACTACTTTCCAATCCGGGAGAAGGTACAATTACCTCATCAAGTTCTACTTTCCTCCCACTCACTTCTTTCGAGAGAAACTCCTTCTCTAGAAAGGATCCATTCTTAGCAACGAATATCTTGCCTTCGGATCTGTGATAGAAGGTGTACCCAACAGTTTCTTTTGGGTATCCTATGAAGATTTACTTTTCCGATTTGGGTTCGAGCTTATCATGTTGAAACTTTTCCACATAAGCATCGCAGTCCCAAACTTAAAGAAATGACAGCTTAGGTTTCTCGTCAAACCATAGTTCATACGGTGTCATCTCCACGGATTTAGATGGTGCCCTATTTAACGTGAATGTAGCTGTCTCTAATGCATAACCCCAAAAGAGATAGTGGTAGATCGGTAAGAGACATCATCGATCGCACCATATCTAATAAAGTACGGTTATGACGTTTGGACACACCATTATGCTGTGGTGTTCCGGGTGGCGTGAGTTGTGAAACTATTTCACATTGTTTTTACTGAAGGCCAAACTCGCTAACTCAAATATTTTACCTCTACGATCATATCGTAGAAACTCTTATTTTCTTGTTTACGATGATTCTCCACTTCACTCTGAAATTCTTTGAACTTTTCAAATGTTTCAGACTTGTGCTTCATTAAGTAGATATACCCATATCTGCTCAAATCATCAGTGAAGGTCAGAAAATAACGATACCCGCCGCGAGCTTCAACACTCATTGGTCCACATACATCTGTATGTATGATCTCCAATAAATCTGTTGCTCGCTCCATTGTTCCGGAGAACGGAGTTTTAGTCATCTTGCCCATGAGGCATGGTTCACAAGCACCAAGTGATTCATAATCAACTGATTCCAAAAGTCCATCACTATGGATTTTCTTCATGCGCTTTACACCATTATGACCTAAACGGCAGTGCCACAAATAAGTTGCACTATCATTATTAACCTTGCATCTTTTGGCTTCAATATTATGAATATGTGTATCACCACAATCGAGATCCAACAAACTATTTTCATTGGGTGTATGACCATCGAAGGTTTTATTCATGTAAACAGAATTACAATTATTCTATGACTTTAAATGAATAACCGTATTGCAACAAATATGATCAAATCATATTCATGCTCAACGCAAATGCCAAATAACATTTATTTAAGTTTTACACTAATCCCGAAAGTATAGGGAGTGTGCGATGATGATCATATCAATCTTGGAACCACTTCCAACACACATCGTCACTTCACCTTTAACTAGTCTCTGTTCATTCTGCAATTCTCGTTTCGAGTTACTAATTTTAGCAACTGAACCGGTATCAAATACCCAGGGGTTGCTGAACACTAGTAAAGTACACATCAATAATCTGTATATCAAAATATACCTTTGTTCACTTTGCCATCCTTCTTATCCGCCAAGTATCTAGGGCAGTTCCACTTCCAGTGACCATTTCCTTTGCAATAGAAGCACTTAGTTTCAGGCTTGAGTTTAGCTTTGGGTTTCTTCATGGGAGTGACAACTTGCTTGTCATTCTTCTTGAAGTTCCCCTTCTATCCCTTTGCCCTTTACTTGAAACAAGTGGTCTTGTTAACCATCAACACTTGATGCTCTTTCTTGATTTCTACCTTCGCCGATTTCAGCATCGCGAAGAGCTCGGGAATTACTTTCGTCATCCCTTGCATATTATAGTTCATCACGAAGTTCTACTAACTTGGTGATAGTGACTAGAGAACTTTGTCAATTACTATCTTATCTGGAAGATTAACTCCCACTTGATTTAAGCAATTGCAGTACCCAGACAATCTGAGCACATGCTCACTGGTTGAGCTATTCTCCTCCATCTTGTAGGCAAAGTACTGTCAGAGGTCTCATACCTCTTGACACGGGCATGAGTATGAAATACTAATTTCAACTCTTGGAACATCTTATATGTTCCGTGGCGTTCAAAACGTTTTTGAAGCCCCGATTCTAAGCCGTAAAGTATGGTGCACTAAACTATCAAGTAGTCATCATATCGAGCTTTTGTCAAAAACGTTCATAACGTCTGCATCTGCTCCTGCAATAGGTCTGTCACCTAGCGGTGCATCAAGGACATAATTCTTCTGTGCAGCAATGAGGATAATCCTCAGATCACGGAACGATTCCGCATCATTGCTACTAACATCTTTCAACTTAGTTTTCTCTAGGAACATATAAAAAAATAAACGTGGAGCAACATTGCGAGCTATTGATCTACAACATAGATATGCTAATACTACAAGGACTAAGTTCATGATAAATTAAAGTTCAATTTAATCATATTAATTAAAGAACTCCCACTTAGATAGACATCCCTCCGGTCATCTAAATGATCACGTGATCCAAATCAACTAAACCATGTCCGATCATCACGTGAGATGGAGTAGTATCAATGGTGAACATCTTATGTTGATCATATCTACTATATGATTCACGCTCGACCTTTCGGTCTCCGGTGTTCCGAGGCCATATCTGCATATGCTAGGCTCGTCAAGTTTAACCCGAGTATTCTACGTGTGCAAAACTGGCTTACACCCGTTGTATTTGAACGTAGAGCTTATCACACCCGATCATCACGTGGTGTCTCGGCACGACGAACTTTCGCAACGGTGCATACTCAGGGAGAACACTTATACCTTGAAATTTAGTAAGGGATCATCTTATAATGCTACCGTCGTTCTAAGCAAAATAAGAAGCATAATAAGATAAACATCACATGCAATCAAAATATGTGACATGATATGGCCATCATCATCTTGTGCTTTTGATCTCCATCTTCAAAGCACCGTTATGATCACCTTCGTCACCGGCGCGACACCTTGATCTCCATCGTAGCATCGTTGTCGTCTCGCCAACTATTGCTTCTATGACTATCGCTACCGTTTAGTGATAAAGTAAAGCAATTACATGGCAATTGCATTTCATACAATAAAGCGACAACCATATGGCTCCTGCCAGTTGCCGATAACATTACAAAACATGATCATCTCATACAAAGCCGTATAACTCATGTCTTGACCATATCACATCACAACATGCCCTGCAAAAACAAGTTAGACGTCCTCTACTTTGTTGTTGCAAGTTTTACGTGGCTGCTACGGGCTTAGCAAGAACCGTTCTTACCTACGCATACAAAACCACAACGATGTTTCGTCAAGTATGTGCTGTTTTAACCTTCACAAGGACCGGGCGTAGCCACACTTGATTCAGCTAAAGTGAGAGAGACAGACACCCGCCAGTCACCTTTAAGCAACGAGTGCTCGTAACGGTGAAACCAGTCTCGCGTAAGCGTACGCGTAATGTCGGTCCGGGCCGCTTCATCTCACAATACCGCCGAAGCAAAGCATGACATGCTGGTAAGCAGTATGACTAGTATCACCCACAACTCATTGTGTTCTACTCGTGCATATCATCTACGCATAGACCTGGCTCTGATGCCACTGTTGGGGAACGTAGTATTTTTAAAATTTTCCTACGATCACGCAAGATCTATCTACTAGATGCATAGCAACGAGAAGGGAGAGTGTGTCTACGTACCCTCGTAGACCGGGAGCGGAAGCGTCAAGTGACGCGGTTGATGTTGTCGAACTTCTTCATGATCCAACCGATCAAGCACCGAACGTACGGCACCTCCGCGTTCAGCACACGTTCAGCTTGATGACGTCCCACGAGCTCTTGATCCAGTTGAGCTTCACGGGAGAGTTTCGTCAGCACAACGGCGTGGTGACGAATATGATGTATTCACCGGCGCAGGGCTTCGCCTAAGTTCCGCGACGGTATGACCGAGGTGTGTTTCTGTGGAGGGGGGCACCGCACACAGCTAAAACAATTCAACTTGTGTGTCTTTGGGTGCCCCCCTGCCCCCGTATATAAAGGATCAAGGGGGGAGGCCGGCCGGCCCTTCTATGGTGCGGCTAGGGGTGCAATCCTACTAGGAATAGGATTGCAATCCTATTCCTAGTAGGAACTACCAAAGAAGGAAGAGAGGGAAAGGAAAAAGAGGGAGAGGTGGCGCCCCCCAATCCTAGTCCAACTAGGAACCCTAGGTGGGGCGCCGGCCAGCCCCTATGGGCTGCCTCTCTCTTTTCCATAAGGCCCACTATGGACCATCCCCCCTCGTAGGGGGTTCCGGTAACCCCCTCCAGCAATCCCGTTAAATCCGAAACTTTTCCTGAACACTTCCGGTGTCCGAATATAGTCGTCCAATATATCAATCTTTATGTCTCGGACATTCCGAGACTCCTCGTCATGTCCGTGATCTCATCCGGGACTCCGAACTACCTTCGGTACATCAAAACTCATAAACTCATAATACCGATCGTCATCAAACGTTAAGCGTGCGGACCCTACGGGTTCGAGAACTATGTAGACATGACCGAGACTCATCTCCGGTTAATAACCAATAGCGGAACCTGGATGTTCATATTGGCTCCTACATATTCTACGAAGATCTTTTATCGGTCAAAACCGCATAACAACATACGTTGTTCCTTTTGTCATCGGTATGTTACTTGCCCGAGATTCGATCGTCGGTATCTCTATACCTAGTTCAATCTCGTTACCGGCAAGTCTCTTTACTCGTTCCGTAACACATCATCTCATGACTAACTCATTAGTCTTTTGCTTGCAAGGCTTATTGTGATGTGTGTTACCGAGAGGGCCCAGAGATACCTCTCCGACACTCGGAGTGACAAATCCTAATCTTGATCTATGCCAACACCACGGATACTTTCGGAGACACCTGTAGAGCATCTTTATGATCACCCAGTTACGTTGTGACGTTTGATAGCACACAAGGTGTTCCTACGGTATTCGGGAGTTGCATAATCTCATAGTCATAGGAACATGTATAAGTCATGAAGAAAGCAATAGCAGTAAAACTAAACGATCATAGTGCTATGCTAACGGATGGGTCTTGTCCATCACATCATTCTCCTAATGATGTGATCCCGTTGATCAAATGACAACTCATGTCTATGGCTAGGAAACATAACCATCTTTGATCAATGAGCTAGTCTAGTAGAGGCATACTAGGGACATACTGTTTTGTCTATGTATCCACACATGTACTAAGTTTCCGGTTAATACAATTCTAGCATGAATAAAAGACATTTATCATGATATAAGGAAATACAAATAACATCTTTATTATTGCCTCTAGGGCATATTTCCTTCAGGCGCCTCCGCGTTCAACACACATACAGCCCGGGGACGTCTCCTCCTTCTTGATCCAGCAAGGGGGAGGAGAAGTTGGGGAAGAGCTCCGGCAGCACGACGACGTGGTGGTGGAGCTTGCAGTTCTCCGGTAGGGCTTCGCCAAGCTCTACGGAGGAAGTGGAGGAGTTGGGAGGGGAAGAGGGTTGCGCCAGGGAAGTGGTGCGGCTGCCCTATCTCTCCCTCACTATATATAGGGGGAAGGGGGGAGGAGGAGGCGCCCTAGGGTTTCCCTAGGGGAGGGGCGGCGGCCACAGGGGAAACCTTAGATGGGTTTGGGCACCCCCACCCCTAGGAAACTTGCCCCCCAAGTCGGGAGGGGAGGCTGCCCTAGGGGAGGCGCCCCCACCTCTTTAGGTTACGTGAGATGGGGTGGGAGGAGCTCTCAGCCCCTTAGTGGGCTGATGTGCCCCCTCCCCTTGGCCCATAAGGGGCCCCCACGTTTGTCGGGGCCTCCAAAACCACTTTCGGACACGCTGGTCGTCACTCGGTACCCCGGGAACAATTCCGGACTCCAATACCCTTCGTCCAATATATCGATCTTCGCCTCTGGACCATTCCGGAGTTCCTCGTCACGTCCGGGATCTCATCTGGGACTTCGAAAAACCTTCGGTAACCGCATAGTATTCCCATAACAACTCTAGCGTCACCGAACCTTAAGTGTGTAGACCCTACGGGTTCGGGAACCATGCAGACATGACCGAGATACCTCTCCGTCCAATAACCAATAGCGGGATCTAGATACCCATATTGGCTCCCACATGTTCCATGATGATCTCATCAGATGAACCACGATGTCGGGGATTCAATCAATCCCGTATACAATTCCCTTTGTCTACCGGTATAATACTTGCCTGAGATTCGATCGTCGGTATACCGATACCTTGTTCTATCTCGTTACGACAAGTCTCTTTACTCATTCCGTAACACATCATCCCGTGACCAACCCCTTAGTCACATTGAGCTCATTACAATGATGTCTTACCGAGTGGGCCCAGAGATACCTCTCCGTCATACGGAGTGACAAATCTCAGTCTCGGTTCGTGCCAACCCAACAGTTGCTTTCGGGGATACCCGTAGTGTACCTTTATAGCCACCCAGTTACGTTGTGACGTTTAGCACACCCAAAGTATTCCTACGGTATCCGGGAGTTGCACAACCTCATGGTCTAAGGAACAGATACTTGACATTGGAAAAGCTTTAGCATACGAACTACACGATCTTGTGCTAGGCTTAGGATCGGGTCTTGTCCATCACATCATTCTCCTAATGATGCGATACCGTTATCAATGACATTCAATGTCCATGGTCAGGAAATCGTAACCATCTATTGATCAACGAGCTAGTCAACTAGAGGCTCACTAGGGCCATGTTGTGGTCTATGTATTCACACATGCTTTATTGTTTCCGGATAATACAATTAAAGCATGAACAATAGACAATTATCATGAACAAGGAAATATAATAATAACCATTTTATTATTGCCTCTAGGGCATATTTCCAACAGTCTCCCACTTGCACTAGAGTCAATAATCTAGTTACATTGTGATGAATCGAACACCCATAGAGTTCTGGTGTTGATCATGTTTTACTCGTGGAAGAGGTTTAGTCAACGAATCTACGACATTCAGATCTGTATGCACTTTACAAATATCTATGTCTCCATCTTGAATATAATTTCGGATGGAGTTGAAACGATGCTTGATGTGCTTGGTCTTCTTGTGAAACCTAGACTCCTTGGCAATGGCAATAGCTCCAGTGTTGTCACAGAAGAGAGTCATCGGGCCCGACGCGCTTGGAATAACTCCTAGGTCGGTGATGAACTCCTTCATCCAAACTCCTTCATGCGCTGCTTCAGAAGCAGCTATGTACTCCGTTTCACATGTAGATGTCGCCACGACACTTTGCTTGCAACTTCACCAGCTGACTGCCCCGCCATTCAAAATATACACGTATCCGGTTTGAGACTTGGAGTCATCCAGATCTGTGTTGAAGCTAGCATCGACGTAACCCTTTACGACGAGCTCTTCGTCACCTCCATAAACGAGAAACATATCCTTAGTCCTTTTTAGGTACTTCAGGATGTTCTTGAACGCTGTCCAGTGTTCCATTCCGGGATCACTTTGGTACCTCCCACCAAACTTATGTCAAGGTTCACATCAGATCTGGTACACAGCATGGCATACATAATAGAACCTATGGCTGAGGCATAGGGGATGACACTCATCTTTTCTCTATCTTCTGCCGAGGTCGGGCATTGAGCCGTGCTCAATCTCATACCTTGCAATACAGGCAAGAACCCTTTCTTGGACTGATCCATATTGAACTTCTTCAATATCTTGTCAAGGTATGTGCTTTGTGAAAGACCAATTAGGCGTCTTGATCTATCTCTACAGATCTTGATGCCTAATGTGTAAGCAGCTTCTCCAAGGTCCTTCATTGAAAAACATTTATTCAAGTAGGCCTTTATGCTTTCCAAGAATTCTATATCATTTCCAATCGGCAATATGTCATCCACATATAATATGAGAAATGCTACAGAGCTCCCACTTACTTTCTTGTAAATACAGGCTTCTCCGGTTCGGAAGGAGTAACAATCACCTCATCAAGTTCCACTTTCCTCCCACTTACTTCTTTCGAGAGAAACTCTTTCTCCAAAAAGGATCCATTCTTGGCAACAAAGACCTTGCCTTTGGATCTGAGGTAGAAGGTATACCCAATAGTTTCTTTAGGGTATCCTATGAAGACGCATTTTTCCGATTTGGGTTCGAGCTTTTCAGGTTGAAGTTTCTTGACATAAGCATCGCATCCCCAAGCTTTTAGAAACGACAACTTAGGTTTCTTCCCAAACCATAGTTCATACGGTGTCGTCTCAACGAATTTAGACGGTGCCCTATTTAAAGTGAATGCGGCAGTCTCTAAAGCATAACCCCAAAATGATAGCGGTAAGTCGGTAAGAGACATCATAGATCGCACCATGTCCAACAGAGTACGATTACGACGTTCGGATACACCATTACATTGAGGTGTTCCAGGCGGCGTCAATTGTGAAACAATTCCACATTTCCTTAGGTGTGTGCCAAATTCGTGACTTAAATATTCTCCTCCATGATCGGATCGTAAGAACTTTATTTTTCTGTCACGTTGATTATCAACCTCATTCTGAAATTCCTTGAACTTTTCAAAGGTCTCAGACTTGTGTTTCATCAAGTAGACATACCCATATCTACTTAAGTCATCAGTGAGGGTGAGAACATAACGATAGCCACCACAAGCTTCAACACTCATTGGACCGCACACATCAGTATGTATGATTTCCAACAAGTTGGTTGCTCGCTCCATTGTTCTGGAGAACGGAGTCTTGGTCATCTTTCCCAAGAGGCATGGTTCGCACGTGTCAAATGATTCATAATCAAGAGACTCCAAAAGTCCATCTGCATGGAGCTTCTTCATACGTTTGACACCAATATGACCAAGGCGGCAGTGCCACAAGTATGTGGGACTATCATTATCAACCTTACATCTTTTGGCATTCACACTATGAATATGTGTAACATCACGTTCGAGATTCAATAAGAATAAACCATTGACCAGCGGGGCATGACCATAAAACATTTATCTCATACAAATAGAATAGCCATTATTCTCAGATTTAAATGAGTAGCCATCTCGCATTAAACGAGATCCATATACAATGTTCATGCTCAAAGCTGGTACTAAATAACAATTATTGAGGTTTAAAACTAATCCCGAAGGTAGATGCAGAGGTAGCGTGCCGACGACGGTCACATCGACCTTGGAACCATTCCCGACGCGCATCGTCACCTCGTCCTTCGCCAGTCTGTGCTTATTCCGTAGCTCCTGCTTTGAGTTACAAATGTGAGCAACTGCACCGGTATCAAATACCCAGGAGCTACTACGAGCGCTGGTAAGGTACACATCAATAACATGTATATCACATATACCTTTGACGTTGTCGGCCTTCTTATCTGCTAAGTATTTCGGGCAGTTCCGCTTCCAGTGACCATTCCCTTGCAATGAAAGCACTCAGTCTCAGGCTTGGGTCCATTCTTTGGCTTCTTCCCGGCAACTGGCTTACCGGGCGCGGCAACTCCTTTGCCATCCTTCTTGAAGTTATTCTTACCCTTGCCTTTCTTGAACTTAGTGGTTTTATTCACCATCAACACTTGATGTTCCTTTTTGATCTCCACCTCCGCTAATTTCAGCATTGAATACACCTCGGGAATGGACTTCTCCATCCCTTGCCTATTGAAGTTCATCACAAAGCTCTTGTAGCTAGGTGGGAGCGACTGGAGGATTCTGTCAACGACTGCGTCATCTGGGAGATTAATTCCCAGCTGAGACAAGCGGTTGTGCAACCCAGACATTTTGAGTATATGTTCGCTGACAGAACTATTCTCCTCCATCTTACAACTGTAGAACTTGTCGGAGACTTCATATCTCTCGACTCGGGCATGAGCTTGGTAAACCATTTTCAGCTCTTGGAACATCTCATATGCTTCGTGCTGCTCAAAACGCTTTTGGAGCCCCGATTCTAAGCTGTAAAGCATGCCGCACTGAACCAGGGAGTAATCATCACTATGCGACTGCCAGGCATTCATAACGTCTTGAGTTGCTGGGAAAACGGGTGCATCACCTAGCGGTGCTTCAAGGACATATGCTTTCTTGGCAGCTATGAGGATGATCCTCATGTTATGGACCCAATCCGTATAGTTGCTACCATCGTCTTCCAGCTTGGTTTTCTCTAGGAACGCATTGAAGTTGAGGGCAACATTAGCGTGGGCCATTGGATCTACAAGACATATTGTAAAGATTTTAGAATATGTTCATGACAATTAAGTTCATTTAAACAAATTTAATGAACTCCCACTCAGATAGACATCTCTCTAGTCATCTAAGTGATACATGATCCGAATCGACTAGGCCATGTCCGATCATCACGTGAGACAGACTAGTCATCAACGGTGAACATCTTCATGTTGATCGTATTTTCTATACGACTCATGTTCGACCTTTCGGTCTTTCATGTTCCGAGGCCATGTCTGTACATGCTAGGCTCGTCAAGTCAACCCTAAGTGTATTGCGTGTGTAAATCTGGCTTACACCTGTTGTATGCGAACGTTAGAGCCTATCACACCCGATCATCACGTGGTGCTTCGGAACAACGAACTTAGCAATATTTTAAAAAAAAACAACGAACTTAGCAACGGTGCACAGTTAGGGGGAACACAATTCTTGAAATTTTAGTGAGAGATCATCTTATTTATGCTACCGTCGTTCTAAGCAAATAAGATGTAAAACAAGATAAACATCACATGCAATCAAATAGTGACATGATATGGCCAATATCATTTTGCTCGTTTTGATCTCCATCTTCGGGGCTCCATGATCATCATCGTCACCGGCATGACACCATGATCTCCATCATCGTGTCTTCATGAAGTCGTCTCGCCAAACGTTACTTCTACTACTATGGCTAACGGTTAGCAATAAAGTAAAGTAATTACATGTCATTTTCAATGACACGTAGGTCATACAATAAAATAAGACAACTCCTATGGCTCCTGCCGGTTGTCATACTCATCGACATGCAAGTCGTGATTCCTATTACAAGAAGATGATCAATCTCATACATCACATATTATATCATTCATCACATCCTTTTGGCCATATCACATCACACGACACATGGTGCAAGAACAAGTTAGACGTCCTCTAATTGTTGTTGCGAGTTTTTACGTGGCTGCTATAGGTTTATAGCAAGAACATTTCTTACCTACGCCAAGAACACAACGTGATATGCCAATTAATATTTACCCTTCATAAGGACCCTTTTCATCGAATCCGATCCGACTAAAGTGGGAGAGACAGACACCCGCTAGCCACCTTATGCAAGTAGTGCATGTCAGTCGGTGGAACCTGTCTCACGTAAGCGTACGTGTAAGGTCAGTCCGGGCCACTTCATCCCACGATGTCGCCGAATCAAGATAAGACTAGTAGCGGCAAGTAAATTGGCATGATCTACACCCACAATAATCTTGTGTTCTACTCGTGCATAGTAACTACGCATAGACCTAGCTCATGATGCCACTGCTGGGGAGCGTTGCAGAAAAACAAAAAAAATCCTACGCATCACCAAGATCCATCTATGGAGTTTACTAGCAACGAGAGGGAGGGAGTGCATCTTCATACCCTTGAAGATCGCGATGCGGAAGCGTTACAAGAACGCGGTTGGTGGAGTCGTAAACGCAGCGATTTTGATCACGGTCGATTCCGATCTAAGCGCCGAACAGCGGCGCCTCCGCGTTCAACACACGTACAACCCCGGGGGGAGGAGAAGTTGGGGAAGAGCCCCGGCAGCACGAAGGCGTGGTGGTGGAGCTTGCAGTTCTACGGCAGGGCTTCGCCAAGCTCTACGGAGGAAGAGGAGGAGTTGGGAGGGGAAGAGGGTTGCGCCAGGGAAGGGGTGCGGCTGCCCTCTCTCTCCCTCACTATATATAGGGGGGAGGGGGAGGAGGAGGCGCCCTAGGGTTTCCTTAGGGGATTGGCGGCGGCCACAGGGGAAATCCTAGATGGGTTTGGGCGCCCCCACCCCTAGGAAACTTGCCCCCCAAGCCGAGAGGGGCGGCTGCCCTAGGGGAGGCACCCCCACCTCTCCAGGTTACATGAGATGGGGTGGGAGGGGCGCTCAGCCCCTTAGTGGGCTGGTGTGCCCCCTCCCCTTGGCCCATAAGGCCCCCCGACGCTTGTCGGGGCCTCCGAAACCACTTTCGGACACGATGGTCGTCACCCGGTACCCCAGGAACAATTCCGGACTCCAATACCCTTCGTCCAATATATCGATCTTCGCCTCTGGACCATTCCCGAGTTCCTCATCACGTTCGGGTTCTCATCCGGGACTCTGAAAAACCTTCGGTAACCACATACTATTCCCATAACAACTCTAGCGTCACCAAACCTTAAGTGTGTAGACCCTACGGGTTCGGGAACCATGCAGACATAACCGAGATACCTCTCCGGCCAATAACCAATAGCGGGATCTGGATACCCATATTGGCTCCCACATGTTCCACAATGATCTCATCGGATGAACCACGATGTCGGGGATTTAATCAATCCCGTATATAATTCCCTTTGTCTACCGGTATAGTACTTGCCCGAGATTCGATCGTCGGTATACCGATACCTTTTCTATCTCGTTACGGCAAGTCTCTTTACTCGTTCCGTAACACATCATCCCGTGACCAACCCCTTAGTCACAGTGAGCTCATTACGATGATGTCTTACCGAGTGGGCCCACAGATACCTCTCCGTCATACGGAGTGACAAATCCCAGTCTCGGTTCGTGCCAACCCAACAGATGCTTTCGGGGATACCCGTAGTGTACTTTTATAGCCACTCAGTTACGTTGTGACGTTTCTCACACCTAAAGTATTCCTACGGTATCCGGGAGTTGCACAACCTCATGGTCTAAGGAATAGATACTTGACATTGGAAAAGCTTTAGCATACGAACTACACGATCTTGTGCTAGGCTTAGGATTGGGTCTTGTCCATCACATCATTCTCCTAATGATGTGATCCCATTATCAATGACATCCAATGTCCATGGTCAGGAAACCGTAACCATCTATTGATCAACGAGCTAGTCAACTAGAGGCTCACTAGGGACATGTTGTGGTCTATGTATTCACACATGCATTACTGTTTCCGGATAATACAATTAAAGCATGAACAATAGACAATTATCATGAATAAGGAAATATAATAATAACCATTTTATTATTGCCTCTAGGGCATATTTCCAACAAATAGGACTGGCCATATCGCTCCCCTCGGTTGGGGATCTGCTATGTGCCGCTTGGAAAAAGATTCTATGAGACCAGGACTCACGGGTTAGCAGGTGAGACCCATCCTGATGGATGACACGTGACATTCACAAATCATAAAGCATCTACCCCACCCCCACCTGAAATCAGGGGGGAAGATTAGATGCTTTGTGATTTGTGAATGTCACGTGTCATCCATCAGGGTGGGTCTCACCTGCATTATATGAGACCTGGTCTCATATAATTTTTTTCGTGCCGCTTGCTATGAGGTAGACGGCTGCTTCACCTACAGGGAGCCGATGGTGGGCTGTCATGCTGACGTCACTCTTTTTTGTTCCTTTTTCTTTTTATTTATATTTTAAATGCATATATTTCAAAAACTTAAATTTACTTAAGAAATTTAAAATCGTGAATTTGAAAAAAAATGTTACAGTAGTACAAAACTTTGTTAGATCAGCTTTTAAAAATATTAATAATTTAAAAATGTCCATGAAAATGGCAAATTTATCTTGTATTTTAAAATAATTTTTTTTCTAAAAGGTACATACAGTGTAAAAAATGTATGCGTGGTGTTAAAAAGAGTGTTTTATACCATTAATAAAATGCACATATCATTTGATGGAAATATCCCCCAATCTCAAAATAAGTTTGTGAAATTTTCAAAAATGTTATGTACAATGTAGAAAATTCGCGTAGGTTAATAAAATGTTTATTTCCATTAAAAATGTATGTCACATTTTGAAGAATCAAGTTTTTTTTTTCAAAAAAGAACATGTTCGTGATATTTTCCAAAATGTTAGTAAAATATAAGAAAAAGTTTGTAGTTTAGCAAAAAGAGATTATTGCCATTACAAATGGACAAATTTTATTTGGATTTTTTTACGGCGTGATTGTAAGGGGCCCTCTACATTATAATTGGTGGAACAAACCCAAATTGCAAGCACTATGCTTTGAACCTGAGTGGGTGAGAAGGCATCATCCTCTTTCCACCAGTAGGTTACGCATTTGTCTGCTATTTGGAAAATGTTACCCTGTATTCAAAAAAGTGTTCATAACATGTATATTTTTTTGAAGGTATATCATGTATTTTTCCAATGTCTATCAGAAAAAAAGGTTTCACATGTGCTCTTAAAATATACATTGTGCAGTGAGTAAAAAGTAGAGACGTGTTTGAAAAAACATGACAAAAATAAAAAAGAAAAGGGGAAAACAGAAGAAAAAATGATAGTAATAAGGAAACAAAAAAATCAAATATAATGAAGAAAGACAGGACAACTATAAAAACAATCAGAAAACAAAGGAAATCAAAATTAAAAAAAAAGGAAAACTGGTGAAGAAACAAAACTAACCAAAGGATTAAAACAAAGGAACTGAAGCAGAGCGAACCTACGGGTGTGTTTGGTAGGGTGCATGAAGGGTGCATGAGGGCAAAAGTTCCCAATCCGACCCACTTTTTCTTGTTTGGTAGGGTGCATGGGCTCACCTCGACTATGCTCATGTGATGCATAAAAGGCCCCTCAACCATGCTCATCTCATGCACCCCAGACAGGGTGCATGGAGGCAGCTATGCTGGCTCTAACCATTGTCCAGATATATTTATATTTTCAAGAAATGTTTAGAATTTCAAAATTTCTTTAATTTTCGAATATATTCAGAATTCCTAATTTTTGTAAAATATTAGAATTTCAAAATTGTTTAAAATTTCATAAAATGTTCAAAATTTCAAAACTTGTTTGAATTTTCAATAAATGTTCTGAAGTTCAATTTTATAGAAAAATTTAACAATGCTCAGAATTTCAAAAGAAAATCAAAATTTGTTTAAATTTTGAATAAAAATGTTTAGAATTACAAATTTTATTTATTTTTTTTATAAAAAATTCAAAAATTTTAAAAAAATTAGATTAAAAAAACAATTTGGGAAAAAATAGAATCCAAATTTTGTTAATATTTTCAAAATATGTTTAAATTTGTGTTCACATTTTTTTGATTTTGTTTATCATTTGAAAAAAATCAAAATTCGAAATTATTCAGCATGTCTAAACACATGCAGGCTGCCAAACAAAGTCTGAGCTCAGCATGTCTCAGCGCATACATCGCTGCCAAACAACAGCAACTGCATGGACTCAGCATGTCTACACTCAGCATGTATGAGAGGAGAACAACTAGGCTAGATCCATACATGCTACCAAACACACCCTACAGCGCGCAGAGAACAAACCGTGCTAATGGGCTAGGCAGCTAGCGGTCTCCCTTAGGCGATTCGTATTAGGAATCGGAACGGGCGACATATAGCGGTGTCGGTAAGTTTGTCTTGTTAATGGAAGTGTCAAGCGTGGGCCTTTACGTTCCCGTACAACAGCATATGTCATATGGGCCAGAAGAGCGGACGCATTATCTTTTCCTAGAAAAAGAGATAGAATGAGCGAACCCATTCAATCGGAAGAAACCAAATCCGAATCCTCCGAAATACTCTACAAAAAGGAGAGAGAAAAATAAGCACCAAAGCTGGCCTAGTCACCACTTCACCAGCCAGAAAGTACACAGAACAATCCATGCACATGCCGCCACACAGGAGCGGAGCACCGCCAGCCTACACCCTGCGCGACCGCACTTACACACCGTCGACCCTTCCACGTGAAGCGATGCCTCTCCACACTGCACACTGCACACTGCACACGGCACATCGGCCGCGCTGTGCAACCCATCTCTCCTGTCAAGCAACCATCATACACCCAGATCAAGGCCAAACCCCCTTTTTAGCTGGACGCACGTAGCAATCGCTCATAAACCATGCACACCGGCAGTACGGATACACCGCGAGGCGTGAACCGCAAGTGTGCACGCACGTACGCTCTCGCTGCTTGGGACGTACGCGCCCGGCCGGAATATACTACTCCCACGTACGTTCAGCAGGGATCCCACACGACGGCAGACGTGAGACGGACGGGGCCGGCACGACCGGCCGGTTAGACAAAAAGGAGCCGGTGCATGAACTGAGATAATAATGATAGGTAGGTTGTAATCCAAGTCTAATCGAGGATGCCTGCCGTGGACCCCTGCGACGTGCCGGCGAAAGGTTAATCAACGTCGCACCCCCGGCGCGCACATGGGCGGTACGTGCGTTGGAACCGAGCCGCGCGGTGGCCCGGCACCGCCGTGCCCGAGCGCGACAGGTGTTCCTTCCGCCTCCGCCGGCACGTCGGGGCACATGCGTGACGGGGGAGGAAATTGCTTCAAAGTAATGTACTATCGTCCATCAGTACTGATTGAAGGAAGTAGTTAGCCTCGGACCCAGATAACTTGCGCCGTCCCGGCCGGCCGGCGACAGCCTTGCGGACGCACTGCACACGGGATCACGAGCCGATAGAATCATAGAAATCTGTTGGCAGTGGCATTCAAGAATGGAAAACACAGCGTCTCAGGGCGAGTGTCCATGTTTGTCAGCACACCCGACATGGCGGGCCCACCTGGCGGTGACCGCCCAGCTCTGCCCCAGCGCCTGACACCGTCTATGTGGTGCCGCTGTCACGAGGGCGGTCTTGAGCATTGCTAGAGGAGAGGAGAGCCCTGCTGTGTGAATGACACTTTGCGCCTTGGTGTTAATCCCAAAGTATCGAATCCCACGAGTTTGTCATAATTTCGACCGATAAGTTTGTGCAATGTCTTCTATAAGATAGTCTCAAAAGTACTAGCAAATTGCTAAGCAGGAAGTACTTCCAGAAATTATTTCCGAGCAACATTCAGCTTTTGTCCTTGGAAGGCTTGTTACTGACAACGTAATTTCAACCAGTGAGAGTCTGCATTTTATGAAGAGGAACATGTCAAAGAGTAACAACCATTGTGATCTTGGTATGATAAAGGTATATGACAGATTAGAATGGAATTATCTGGAAGCTATTATGAGGAATTGGGTTTTGCTGCACCATGGATTTCTATAGTCATGAACATGGTCAGAACAGTTTCTTTCTCGGTGTTGTTCAACGGAAGCAAGCTGGAGGAATTTAAACCAACGCGAGGTATCCGGTAGGGAGATCCTATCTCTTCATATTGTTTCTTGCTAGCAACAGAGGGCCTTTCGTGCCTATTAAAGTCTCTGAATGTATCATTCCGGCTCAGCGGCATTAAGCTGGTGCCATCGGCACCATCGGTGAACCATCTTTTATTAGCGGATGATAGCCCGTTGTTCTTCAAGGCAAGTGTTAATGGAGGAGATGAGGTGTCACACCTTTTGGATACATATTGCATGGCCTCGGGCCAGAGCATTAATAGAGAGAAGTCATCAATTTTCTTCAATAAGGGATGCCCGCAAATTATCAGAGATGCGGTCAAGGGTTGTTTACATGTTCCTAATGAATCTTTAAGTGATAGATACGTTGGCATGCCTACGGACGCCAAACACTTGAAGAAGGGAACTTTCAAATACTTGAGTGACCGAGTCCGAGATAAGGTGATGGAATGGATAGGAAAGTGCTTATCAGCAGGATTCGAGGAGGTTCTCATTAAATATATAGCCCAAGCAACCAATGTCTACTCAATGTCTTGTTTTAAGCTTCCGAGAGGATTGTGCAGTCATATCAATTCCATCATCAGAAAGTTTTGGTGGGGTTGCAAATAGGGTGAAAGGAAGCGTGCATGGGTTTCTTGGGAAGTGATGACAAGGCCCGGATATTTGGGAGGTTTAGGGTTCAGAGGCGTAGACCTTTTTAACCTGGCACTACTAGCAAGACGAGCATGGAGGGTGCTGCGGGACCCATCGTAGTTGAGTGCAAGGATACTTAAAGCATAATATTTCCCTCATACTACCTTCATTAGTTCAGAACTTGGATCAGGGCCATCTCAAATTTGAAGGGCAATTCTTGAAGGAATGGATATTCTCAAACAAGGTATAATACGCAGAATTGGCTACAAACAAATGACGAACATCTGGGAACATAACTGGATATGCAAAGAAGCCTCGCTACACCCTATTGTGTCGCTTGTTCAGGACCCGCCTCGGATGGTCTCTGAACTCCTTGTACCAGCGACGACTTCGTGGAACGAACTACTCATTCGTTCGATGTTCTTCTCGATCGACGCAGATGCAATCTTGAAGATACCATTATGCACTAGTAACACCAAAGATTTCTAGGTGTGGCACCCAGTAAAAAGGACTAATTCACGATAAGTTCACCTGAAAGGATCGATATGGTTGACTAGAGGGGGGGGGGTGAATAGGCAACTAACAATTTTTAGCTTTTCTTAACCAATTAAAATTAGGCGATAAAATAAGTTGTCTAGATAAACTACTAAGAAGACAACTAATGACAATAAGCCCAACAACTACACAAGCATGCTATAGAAATTACACAAGTAAAGCATGCAAGAGTAAAGGTAAGAAATAACCACAAGTAGAACCGAAGGAGACGAGGATGTGTTTCCGAAGTTCCTTCCCTTTGAGGGGAAGTACGTCTCCGTTGGAGCGGTGTGGAGGCACAATGCTCCCCAAGAAGCCACTAGGGCCACCGTAATCTCCTCACGCCCTCACACGATGCAAGGTGCCGTGATTCCACTAGTGGTGCCCTTGAAGGCGGCAACCGAACCTTTACAAACAAGGTTGGGGCAATCTCCACAACTTGGAGGCTCCCAACAAACCACGAAGCTTCACCACAATGGAATATGGCTTCGAGGTGACCTCAACCGTCTAGGGTGCTCAAACACCCAAGAGTAACAAGATCCGCAAGGGATTAGTGGGGAGAATCAAATATCTCTTGGTGGAAGTGTAGATCGATGCCTCCTCAAGCAATCCCGAGCAAATCAACAAGTTTGATTAGCTAGGGAGAGAGATCGGGCGGAAATGGAGCTTTTGGAGCAACAATGGAGTGGTGGGGGAAGAGGTAAGTCTCCTTGGAGAAGAAGACCCCCTATATATAGTGGGGGAGCAAATCCAACCGTTATTTGAGGTTTCAGCCCGCAGCAAGCGGTAGTACCGCAACTCATGAGCGGTACTACCGCTGGCTGAGCGGTACTACCACTTGGTAAGCGGTACTACCGCCAAGGCAAAAACTTGAGACCTGATACAGCCACGGATGAAATAAATTACATCCGTGGCTACATCCGCAGGGGAAAACGGAAGTAGCAAAATGCGACACGGTACTACCGCATCAGCTAAGCGGTACTACCGCTTAGGCTAAGCGGTACTACCGCACGGTATGCGGAAGTAAAAAATTACTTCCGCATCCACTTCTCATACTTAGACTTCAGTGCCTGGCCCAGATACACGGTACTACCGCATGGGGACGCGGTACTACCGCGGGAGCGGTACTACCGTGTCGGCAAGCGGTACTACCGTGTACCTGTGCGGTACTACCGCTTGGCAGAGCGGTACTACCGCATGCTTGGCAGAAGATCAGTACAGAAGCCACAGAATTGCCACAACGAAAGAAAGACCGGTTGGACCTCCAGAGAAGCAAGGAAAGGAAACGGAGGAGAAGGATGTGTACGTGTTGATTCTACCCAAACCTTTCCGACGCGGACCCCCTCTTAATAGTACGGCTTTCCTATTACTCAATGCCACCTACAGGGAGCAAAAAGAAAACACCGTCCTTCATGGGATCCGAGGGGCAAACAATCGTCTTGTGTCATAGGAGAGATATACCTGTATGAGCTTACAACACACGATTAGTCCGCAAGAGTATTGTCATCAATCACCAAAACCATTAGGGAGAAAAGTGCCCTTACAATCTCCCCCTTTTTGGTGTATTGATGACAACACGAGATTTGCACAGAGAAGAAAAGATAGAGACATCAAAATAAGCCCTAGAGTACAGGTGAGCTCCCCCTGTATATATGCCTACATATGATTGTGCTTTGGACTGCACTGCACACATACAGGGTATGGCGTTCCCCTATAGTCTACACATGTGATACTCTATAAAACATTTAACTGCATAGGATAAGCATAAGGACATGATAAAGAGTTTAACGATACGAGGGCATATGTCTTACACCATATGGATTGTCTCACAGAAACACGCACAATAAAACCAAGTTCAACGAAAAGAAACACACACAAGACGACAAACGCGCAAATGCAAATCACTCTCCCCCTTTGTCATCGAGACACCACAAAGGGAAAGAGAGGAAACGAAGATGGGTGGCAGCCCGGGAGAAGCTCAGTCGTCATACTCGTCATCAAAGCCCTGCTGCTCCTCGTCCTGATAGTCCTCATCAGATCCCTGCTGCTCTGGCTGATCCTCATCATCAGAATCTGTCCACTGGTATCCCTGACGAGCCATCCAGGTAGCCTCTGGAGTGATGTTGTCCTCTGATCCATCTGAGATCGCTTCACCATACAAGGACAGAATCTTCTTGTCCCTCTGGCGAGTCTTCTTGTCAGTCACATGGGCACGGTATTGCCCCTGAGCCTGCATGCAGAAGAGAGCCTTCATCTTCTGCTGAAGCTTCTTGGCCCATGACGGCTTCTCTACGGTAGAGGAAGACGAGGGGGCAAATCTGCCTGAGCGGACATCGGCAGGCTCCTCCATAGGCTCATCCTCAGTGCCCATCTGGGCAGCAGCAGCCTGAGCGCGAGTAGTGGTGTTGGCCCAGCGAGTCTTGACGCGAAGCTTGATAGGATCGTGGCGGTAGCAGTCGGCCTCCAACTCCTCCTCTGGATACAATTTCGCCCAAGTCTTGGAGATGAGCAGATATAAGAAAGGACCATAGATAGGTACCTTGCGAGTGTAGATAGCAAACCGAAGCTCATTCCACATGATGTGAGAGATATCCAGAGGAGCAGCCTGAGCGGAGCGAGCCTCTTGACACATCAGAAGCATATCCACCAGATAGGCGTGAACCTTGTCCTTGTCGCCAACACGAGGAAACAGCGTGTTGCGAAAAATACGATACATAATGTCCAGGAAGGGATTCAGCACATAGGTTGTTTTGCCACTAGCAAGAGTCTTTGCTTCATAGAAAGGAAGAAGTTTGTCCTTGTTGGCTGCTTCAGGGTTGGCGTGAGGCCGAAAACCAATAGGGGTGTGGAGACCCTCATCAGGAAGCTGAAGAAGATCCATGAACTCCTTCCAAGTGGCGGTCATCTTGTGACCCTGAGTCATCCAAGTCATGGGACGATCTTCCTTGGCCTGAAAGTTGACAGAGGCATAGAACTGTGCAATGAGCTCAGGATCAAAATCGTTCTGAAACGTCATGATATGTTCCAGACCCAGCTGCTCGATCAAGTCAAGGGCTTCAGCAAAATACGCCCTGTTGGTATCTTTCCTCATGTGCTCCACATCGATCCAGTGAGCATCCACATACAGATTTGCCTTGGTCTTGAGCACCTCATGATAGATGCGATACTGTTGCTTGGTCCAGAAGACATCATCACCAGGGAAGAGCTCACGAGGATCCCCATATGGGTTGATCTTCCGTCTAGCCATGAACTCACCAGCAGGCAGTTCCTCCATAGACATAGATGATTCCTTGCGCTTGTTGGCAGAGGTCTTGTACCGACGCTGAGGATTGGGGTTGGAGCCCTCTGGCACATCGCTCGGGGTACGCATGCGCTTGGACCCGGTGTCACGAACGGGGTTGGTACGACGACCCGCAAAGCCTG
This sequence comes from Secale cereale, assembly GCA_902687465.1. NCBI lineage: Eukaryota > Viridiplantae > Streptophyta > Magnoliopsida > Poales > Poaceae > Secale > Secale cereale. The sequence continues at coordinate 832,822,674 of LR738711.1, read as the reverse complement.
AGCCACCACCTAAAAAATACAAACACAAAACTACAGCAAAACAAACGCGAAAAGAATCAATGCCAGAGCCTCGAAAGACACAGGAAACCAAAGGAAATCGAAAAGAGAACATGCCACGAAGCTAGTGTGAGCCAAACGGTAGTACAGCTGACCCAACGGAAGTAAAAAGATAGTACCGGAGGGCAAGCGGTAGTACCGCGTGGTACATGCGGTAGTACCGCATGCCTTACGGTAGTAGGTTTTTACTTCCGCCCAAAGGGGCGGACCTAAAATATTAGTGCTGCATGTGGAGCGGTAGTACCGCGTATGGACACGGTAGTACCGCTCGACATGCAGTACTAAAATTTTACTTCCGTCCGAGGGAGCGGAACTAAAATATTAGTGCTGCATGCGGGGCGGTAGTACCACGCATGGACGCGGTAGTACCGCTCAGCATGCAGTACTAAAATTTTAATTCCGTTCGAGCGGTAGTACCGCTAAGTACAGCGGTAGTACCGCTAAGGTCAGATCGGATCTGGTTTACACCGTGCGGTAGTACCGCGGTCCTCCAGCGGTAGTACCGCACGGAACAGATCTGGGAAGATGAACAATTCGAAACTACCAACTCGATCTACACACGGTACTACGGCTGATCAGTAACTTCGTGGCAACAACTCTAAGCATATTTCCGGATCACACAAACACTCTCCCACAACCTAAGCATCCATGGACAAGATCATGAAGAACACAAGAACGCCCTAAGCAACTCCCCTAACCCTAAAAACTTAGGCAAGGCAAAAAGAAGAGGGGAAACGGGGAAAAACCTGCATCCATGGCAAGAGGACGTGGTGGGGAACGATCCCACCGGTCGGAAAGAGAAACGAGTGGGCGAGGAAGGAGATCCGGCGAGGTCCTCCGGCGGCGTTCTTGAGAGAGAGATACAGGGACGACGTGGGGGTTAGGAGTGAATGGGTATGGGGGAGATGGAACTTCCCCTGCCTGCTTATAACCCCCACGCGTTTTGATACGTGCGGTAGTACCGCGGTCATCGCGGTAGTACCGCTTGCGCGGTAGTACCGCTCGCCAAGCGGTAGTACCGCTTTACCAGCGGCAGTAAAAAATTACTGCCGTGCTGGTCGAGCAGTAGTACCGTAACCCCATCTGCGGTAGTACCGTGAGCTTGCACGGTAGTACCGCTCCTCCAAGAACAAACACGGCTGATAAGAGGCTTTAAGCAAAGAAGAAGGAGAAACAAAAATGCACGCACACGCAAAGTGAACCAACACATTCTTCAGAGGAGGGCGGTGGCCGAGGCCACCTATGTTTGAGTATATAGATATGGCACCGCGAAGAATTATCCTTGGGCCCATGATCCAAAACTCGACTTGAAACATTTAAACCACAAATGTATGGCAAATGATAAAGACTTGGTTAGTTTATGCATAATGGGGGGAGGAACAGTTCATTGAGAGAACAATACTCCCCCTATGTCCATGCCTACATCTAGACAAGATAGCTATATTGAGTGTGAGGGGTGTGTGTGCACAGACTCAAACCACATTGCTCAAATCGATGATATTTAGCTCATGCCTTAACTCGCGAAATCTAGCTTCATCCAATGGCTTCGTGAAGATATCTGCAAGGTTATCATGAGTGTTGACGTAGTGAAGCTCGATCTCTCCTTGCCTTATGTGATCCCGGATGAAATGATACCGAATCTCAATATGCTTCGTCTTGAAGTGAAGCACCGGGTTGAGAGAAATCTTGATGGCGCTCTCATTGTCACACCAAAGAGGCACTTTGTCACAAATGACACCGTAATCCTTCAAAGTTTGCCTCATCCATAAGAGTTGAGCACAGCAACTGCCAGCGGCCACATATTCTGCTTCAGTGGACGAGAGAGATACACAACTTTGCTTTTTGGAAGACCAACTAACAAGAGCAACCAAGAAATTGGCACCCTCCTGAGGTGGACTTCCTATCCACTTTGTCTCCCGCCCAGTCAGAATCAGAAAAACCAACAAGGTTGAAGTTCGCTCCTCTTGGGTACCATAAGCCAAAGTTTGGGGTATGAGCCAAATATCGAAAGATTCGCTTGACAGCCACAAAGTGACTTTCCTTAGGTGAGGCTTGAAACCGTGCACAAATTCCCACACTCAACATAATATCCGGTCTAGATGCACAAAGGTAAAGCAAGGATCCGATCATAGAGCGATATACCTTTTGATCCACCGCTTTACCATTGGGATCAATGTCAAGTTGGCATTTGGTTGGCATCGGAGTAGTAGCCGGCTTGACATCACTAAGGTTGAACCTCTTGAGCATGTCTTGAGTATACTTGGATTGTTTGATGAAGATGCCTTCTCTTCGTTGTTTGATCTCAAATCCAAGGAAGTACTTCAACTCTCCCATCATGGACATCTCAAAGTGAGTGGTCATGAGTGCGGCGAACTCATCATTGAAAGCTTTGTTAGGAGAACCAAAGATAATATCATCAACATATAGTTGGCATACAAACAACTCCCCTTTGACCTTCTTAGTAAAAAGAGTGGGGTCGATTTTCCCAATTTCAAACCCACGATCTTGTACAACTCGGTAAGGTGCTCATACCACGCTCGTGGGGCTTGTTTAAGGCCATATAGTGCCTTATCGAGTTGATACACATGATTGGGGAACTTAGGATCCTCGAACCCCGGGGGTTGTCTAACATATACCAACTCGTTAATGGGACCATTAAGAAATGCACTTTTCACATCCATTTGTTGCAATTTAAAGTTATGATGGGAAGCATAGGCAAGCAACAAACGAATAGATTCAAGACGAGCAACAGGGGCAAAGGTTTCACCGTAGTCGATACCCTCGACTTGGGAGTAGCCTTGAGCCACCAGACGTGCCTTGTTGCGGATGACAATGCCATGGGCATCTTGCTTGTTCTTAAAGATCCATTTGGTTCCAATGACATTATGGTTCTCCGTTGGTCTTGGCACCAGACGCCACACTTTGTTGCGCTCGAAGTTATTGAGTTCTTCATGCATGGCATTGAGCCAGTCGGGGTCTTCGAGAGCCTCATAAACCTTCTTAGGTTCAACAAAGGAGACAAAAGCTTGATGAGCACAATAGTTTGCTAATTGTCTACGAGTGCTTACCCCCCTTTTGATGCTTCCTAGGATATTCTCCATGTGATGTTCTCTGGAAGCAAGCCTGGAGGCAACTTTTGCAGCACGACGCTCCAGTTGCTCTTCAAGAGATAACTGAGGAGCACTGAGTTGGTCATCTAGAGCGACGTCAGGAGCTAGATCTTGATCTTGAGCTTCCTCTTGACCTTGATCTTGCTCGGAGGAGAGAACTTGGCCTTGTGCATCATTTGGTGGATCCCCACCATCTTGTGATTGATCTCGCACTTGGCCTTGTTCGTCCGGTTGAGGGCCTTCATTTTGTTCTTCGGAAGCGTGTGGGTCTTGGGTTGGTGATGGTTCCACTTGAGTGGAACATTGTCCTTCTCCTTCGGCCACAAGGGGTTCCTCAACGGGTAGGATGTATCCAATACCCATTCTTCTTATGGCTTGAGGAGGAATTTCATCACCTGTATCACAAGTACCACTTTGCTCCACTTGGGAGCCGTTATTTTCATCAAACTCTACGTTACTCGTCTCCTCAATGAGTCCGGTGGACTTATTGAGGACACGGTAAGCATGAGAGTTTGTAGCATAACCAACAAATATGCCCTCATGAGCTCTAGATTCAAATTTAGACAACCGAACACCTTTCTTAAGAATGAAACACTTACACCCGAACACCCGGAAGTACTTGAGATTGGGCTTGTTACCGGTAAGAATCTCATACGGAGTTTTGTTCAAGCCTTTGCGAAGATAGAGACGATTTGATGCATGGCAAGCGGTGTTGATGGCTTCGGCCCAAAAGTTGTATGGAGAGTTGAATTCAGCCATCATGGTTCTTGCAGCATCTATTAAAGTTCGGTTCTTTCTCTCTGCAACACCATTTTGTTGAGGGGTATATGGGGCGGCATATTGATGTTTGATCCCCTCATCACCAAGAAACTCATCCAAGGTGTAGTTCTTGAACTCGGTGCCATTGTCACTTCTAATCATCAATATCTTTGCTTCATGTTGTCGTTGAGCTTCATTTGCAAAGTTGATGACGGTTTGTTGGGTCTCACTCTTCTTCTTGAAGAAGTATACCCAGGTATATCTTGAGTAATCATCGACAATCACCAAGCAATATTTTCTACCCCCAAGACTATCAAAAGTGGGAGGCCCAAAGAGATCCATGTGGAGGAGCTCTAGAGGTCTCTTTGAATAGATGATAGTCGTGGGAGGGTGAGCCTTCTCATGTAGTTTTCCTTCAATGCACGCCCTGCAAGCACGATCTTTGGCAAAGCTAACATTTGTTAGTCCTCGGACATGGTCCCCCTTGAGAAGACTTTGCAAAGATCTCATATTGACGTGGGCCAAACGGCGATGCCAAAGCCATCCCACATCAACTTTAGCCATTAGGCATGTCGCAACCTTAGTGGGTTGCTCCGAGAAGTTAACCACATAAAGGCCGTTCTCGACATGCCCAACGTAGGCTACTTTAAGAGTCTTGCTCCACAAGAGGGCCACAGAATCAATATCAAAGAATGTAGCAAAGCCCATGAGTGCAAGTTGGCGGACAGAAAGTAAATTGTATGCAAGGGACTCAACAAGCATGACTTTCTCGATCGTGAGATCATGAGAGACAACCACCTTGCCAAGTCCCAATACCTTAGAAGATGAAGCGTCACCCCATTCGACGTTGGTGGCCATAGATGAACCGAGATGCACGTCCACCACCAAGTCTTTGCTTCCGGTCATATGATTTGTGGCTCCGCTATCGAGCAACCATGATCCCCCACCGGAAGCAAACCCCTACAATAGATCAATGCTTGGATTTAGGTACCCATTTGGTAATGGGTCCTTTGAGGTTAGTGACAAGGGTCTTAGGAACCCAAATGGACCATTCAATGTACTCATAATAAGAACCAACAAATTTAGCAAACACATGGCCATCACTAGCACGGCATAAAACGTATGACGGATTAAAATCGCCGGCCATGTTTGAGGGTGTGGTGGAGTTTTTCTTGACCACACCACTTTTCTTCTTGGTAGAGGTGCCCTCTCCTTCTTTCACAAAGGATTGTCGGAGAGGGGGTGGTTGCTTTGTCTTGTCATTCTTCTTCTTCTTGGGCTTGGGAGCAAACCCAATTCCTTCCTTTGCCACAACTTCCTTTTGATTGCTCAAAAGGGCGTTGAGGTTCTTCTCACCTTGTATGCAAGTCACAAGGCCTTTCTCAAGTTGCTTCTTCAACTCGGCATTCTCTTCAACAAGATGCACATGCTCACAACATGGGTTAGTAGCATTTGCATTATCAATTAAAACCATGCGAGGAAAGATAGCCTTTTCCTTGGTTAGCGAAACTTGGAGTTGATCATGAGACTCCTTGAGAGAAGCATGCATTCCTTTCAAGGCCTTGTGAGCCTTGTCAAGTATGTCAAACTCCTCCTTGAGTTTAGCATGATCAACCGCAAGTTTTGCCTTCTCAGAGTTAAGGACACGAGAGACAACTAGAGCATGATCAAGATCTTTCTTTAATTTAGCATGGTCAACGTTGTGTGACTCCTCAAGAGTAAAACGAAGACCACGCTCCTCCTCTAGAGCGTTAGAGAGATCCGATATCTCATCGGCATAGTCTCGACTATGCCCTTCCATTTTAGTGATGGTTTCCTCGTGAGCCTCAATAATGTCATTTGCCTCACCGAGTTGTTCCAAGAGAGCAACTACATGCTTCTTGGATTTGCCCTTGAGATTCTTTATGAACACATCAAATTCATTTTCTCCCTCCTTACTACTCTCACCCTCATCAATACAATTAGTTAATGAGGGGTTAGAAGAGATAGTAGAGTTGATGATCGGAGTTACCTTGTTGGTGGCCTTGGCCATAAGACACTTGGCGGTGATGTTTTCGTTTGGTGAGTTGAATAGAGATGAGTGCGAAGTGGTAGCAATTGCAATTGTGGCCATAGTGGTCACCTCATCCTCTTCATCATTGTCATCATCCTCCACATATTCTTCTTGAGCCACCAACACTTTCGGAGGAGTCTTTTTGATGAAGTTGTTCTTGTTGGGATAGGACTTTGACTTGTCCTTCCGAATAAGCTTGCCTCCAAAGTCTTCTCTCTTCTCATATGGGCAGTCTGCAACGAAGTGGCTTACATTTCCACAGTTGAAGCATGTCCTTACTCGTTGCTTCCCTTTGTTCCCACTGGAGTTGTTCCTGTTGAAGTTGGACCTTGAATTCTTCTTGCCCCAGAATTGCCTAGAAGCAAGAGCCATGTGCTCGTGATAGGCATATTTGGTGTCCTCGGGGCAGCACTCATCATCATCTTCAACTTCCTCCTCTTCCACACAAGCCTTGGCCTTCAGGGCAAGATTAGGCTTCTTGGATCGTTGAGCTCTTAGGACCGCATTGTCGGCGGTAACGTCAAGGATCCTCATGGCAACAAATTCATCCAACACTTCATTTGAGGATAAAGTGTGGAAGTCCGGTCTCTGACGAATCACAGAGGACATGGCCTTGTGATAGGGCATCATGGCCTTGAGGAACTTGCGCTTGATCCAATTGTCATCCGTGTCCTTACTGCCATGGTCTCGAAGAGATACTGCAAGAATAGTTAATCTTCGATAAAGTTCACGAGGATCTTCATCCTCGATCATTGCAAACTCATCAGCTTCATCTTGCACTACTTCATAGTTGGAGCGTTGAATGCTTGTGCTTCCCTTGTACATTGTGCCAACATGTTCCCATGCTTCCTTGGCCACAGTGAATGGACGAAGATGAGCAATGTCTTCAGCAGGGATTGAGTCTTGAAGAATGCAAAGTGCGGACTCGTTGAACTGATGATCGGCAGTTTCTCTTGGAGTCATGTTGTCAGGATCATACGGATAAAAACCTTGCTCAATGATTCTCCAGAGGTTAGTAGAACAATGATTAATATGACATTTGAAACGAAACACCCAAGTAGCAAAATCAGTATTTTTAACAAACTTCGGTGGGGGCCCGACGGAATTTAAATGCGGTGTGGGGACGGGTCCTCCATAGTGAGTAGGCGGAGGAGATTGGGCAAATTTCCCACTACCATGCTTAGTGACCGGGGCTTGCTCACTACTAGCTTCTCCCTTGTCGGGATTAGCCTCTGACACGTTGGTAGCGGGACGACCCACTTCCAACGGTGAGGTGGATAATTTAAGCCCCTCAAACATTTCTTTAAACATGCCCTTGACCTCGCTCGCTAGTGATTCTTTCAATGTGGTCAAGGCCACATTGAACTCCTCACGAGTGACGGAGGCTCCCCCATCTACCGTAGGCAAGGACGGATTTCCATCGGAATGGTCCTCCGTCTCGACTACGTTGTCAACCATACTCTTTGGACGGTAAAGTCCTTAAAAAGAGACGAGGCTCTGATACCAATTGAAAGGATCGATATGGTTGACTAGAGGGGGGGTGAATAGGCAACTAACAATTTTTAGCTTTTCTTAACCAATTAAAATTAGGCGATAAAATAAGTTGTCTAGATAAACTACTAAGAAGACAACTAATGACAATAAGCCCAACAACTACACAAGCATGCTATAGAAATTACACAAGTAAAGCATGCAAGAGTAAAGGTAAGAAATAACCACAAGTAGAACCGAAGGAGACGAGGATGTGTTTCCGAAGTTCCTTCCCTTTGAGGGGAAGTACGTCTCCGTTGGAGCGGTGTGGAGGCACAATGCTCCCCAAGAAGCCACTAGGGCCACCGTAATCTCCTCACGCCCTCACACGATGCAAGGTGCCGTGATTCCACTAGTGGTGCCCTTGAAGGCGGCAACCGAACCTTTACAAACAAGGTTGGGGCAATCTCCACAACTTGGAGGCTCCCAACAAACCACGAAGCTTCACCACAATGGAATATGGCTTCGAGGTGACCTCAACCGTCTAGGGTGCTCAAACACCCAAGAGTAACAAGATCCGCAAGGGATTAGTGGGGAGAATCAAATATCTCTTGGTGGAAGTGTAGATCGATGCCTCCTCAAGCAATCCCGAGCAAATCAACAAGTTTGATTGGCTAGGGAGAGAGATCGGGCGGAAATGGAGCTTTTGGAGCAACAATGGAGTGGTGGGGGAAGAGGTAAGTCTCCTTGGAGAAGAAGACCCCCTATATATAGTGGGGGAGCAAATCCAACCGTTATTTGAGGTTTCAGCCCGCAGCAAGCGGTAGTACCGCAACTCATGAGCGGTACTACCGCTGGCTGAGTGGTACTACCGCTTGGTAAGCGGTACTACCGCCAAGGCAAAAACTTGAGACCTGATACAGCCACGGATGAAATAAATTACATCCGTGGCTACATCCGCATGGGAAAACGAAAGTAGCAAAATGCGACACGGTACTACCGCATCAGCTAAGCGGTACTACCGCACGGTATGCGGAAGTAAAAAATTACTTCCGCATCCACTTCTCATACTTAGACTTCAGTGCCTGGCCCAGATACACGGTACTACCGCATGGGGACGCGGTACTACCGCGGGAGCGGTACTACCGTGTCGGCAAGCGGTACTACCGTGTACCTGTGCGGTACTACCGCTTGGCAGAGCGGTACTACCGCATGCTTGGCAGAAGATCAGTACAGAAGCCACAGAATTGCCACAACGAAAGAAAGACCGGTTGGACCTCCAGAGAAGCAAGGAAAGGAAACGGAGGAGAAGGATGTGTACGTGTTGATTCTACCCAAACCTTTCCGACGCGGACCCCCTCTTAATAGTACGGCTTTCCTATTACTCAATGCCACCTACAGGGAGCAAAAAGAAAACACCGTCCTTCATGGGATCCGAGGGGCAAACAATCGTCTTGTGTCATAGGAGAGATATACCTGTATGAGCTTACAACACACGATTAGTCCGCAAGAGTATTGTCATCAATCACCAAAACCATTAGGGAGAAAAGTGCCCTTACATCACCATATAAATTCATGATTAAAACCAAAGTGATGAGGGAAAATTGGCTTCAAGGAAGAAGCGGTCTGTCAAGCAGTGACAAAGAAGAGAAGGACTGCTCCAAGTTGTGGAGTCTAACAGTGCCATCAAAAATCAGATTTCTCTATGTCGTCTTGCTCGTCATTCCTTGCCAACAATAGACGTCCTTAGTAAAGGAAACATGGCTACCCGACAAGCATGCCCATTGTGTGGTGCCCCCGACTCGTGGCATCATACGCTAATCTCATGTACATCGGCGAGATGCGCTTGGTGTTTATCAGACCCTGACTTGGTGGCAAAGATGGCAGAGATCACTAAACCTCGAGCAAAGAATTGGTTGTTCCAATTGAATGATACTCTTGATCATAACATGTCCACCGGGATGGTTGTGACCCTTTGGTTGATCTGGTATGCGCAGAGGCGGGCAATTCATGAAGGCATTTTTCAGTCTCCGATGCAAACTTCAGTCTTTGTGGTTTCTTACATTAACGAGCTGGAGCAAGCAAAACCGAATTGTTGGTACTAAAATCGGCAGATCTCGGGTAGGGGGTCCCGAGATGTGGATGTAGGAACAATGGTAACAGGAGACGAAAGGCACGATGTTATACCATGGTTCGGGCCCTCTCGAGGAGATAAAACTGTATGTCCTGCCTGATTTTGTTGATGATGGAGTATCGACTACAGCTTGATCTACCTCAAGATCATATGTTGTGTTCTAACTCCTAAGGCAGGTAAGTGTGATTGTGTCTACGGACTAATCCCTCTCTCTCATATAGGCACCAAAGGTACCTAGGGTTACACATGGTCAGTTGCCAGCTAGAGATAAACATGTCGATAGATGAAGTAATCCTTGAAGTACACACCAAGTCTTCGGGTGAGACCATCTTGATCAGCCTCAATTTGAGGCCTTCAAAGTTCTTCCTTGTGAGATCGGTGGGCCATAAGCTCGGCCCATGGACGATGGGCCAACTAGGTTGGTACCCCCTAGTCTAGGACACTGCCCATAGCCCTTGAACTTGTCTTCTGAGCTGGGACAATCTTCGGACGGATGACTTTGGCTTGTGGTCTTCGGGCTTGACAGGCGAATTCTTCCCTTCAAATGATTATTCATGTGACACGATGTATTTTTTTATTCAGAGCATTCATTGAGCCTGTCCTTAAAGGGATTGCCCACCGACCACATGTATCCCTGGCCAGATTTTGATATTCGAAGACTTGAGGTAACTAAGCCTCGAAAGTCGGTCGTGTAGGTGTGAACAGTGCTTTGATATGACAAATGTTTATCATCATATTTCCTTGTTCATGATAAATGTTTATTATTCATGGTATAATTGTATTGGCCTAAAAGTTAAATGCATGTGTGAATACATAAACAATACTGTGTTCCTAGTAAGCCTCTACTAGACTAACTCGTTAATAAAACATGGTTAAGGTTTCCTAACCATAGACATGAGTTGTCATTTGGTAATGAGATCGCATAATTAGGAGAATTGTGTGATGGCGGACCTAACAGTATGCTTAGCATATGATCGTGTCACTAAGTTCACTTTGTCGCAGCTTTCGTAATGCCAAGTATCTATTCTTTAGACCGTGAGATCATGCCACTCCCGGATACCGGAGGAATACTTTATGTGCTATCAAGCGTAAATTCGTAACTGGATGACCATAAATGTGATCTGCGGGTATCTCCAAAGGTATTTGTTGGGTTGCATGGACCGAGGTTGGGATTTGTCACTCTGTTTGACAGAGAGATATCTCTGGGCCCTCTCGGTAATACAACATCACAAGAAGCTTCATGTGACTAATGAGTTTAGTCACGGGCTCTTGTATTACGGAACGAGTAAAGAGACTTGCCGGTAATGAGATTGAACTAGGTATAGCGATACCGACAGTCGAATTTCGGGCAAGTAACATATACCGGGACAAAGTGTATTGCATACGGATTATCTGAATCATCGACATCTTGGTTCTATCGATAAAGATCTTCATTGAATATGTGGGAATCAATATGGGCATCCATGTTTCGCTATTTATTATTGACCGGTGAGGTGTCTCGGTCATGACTACATGTTCCCGAACCCGTAGGGTCGCACGGTTAACATTCGGTAGCGCTAGGGTAGCACTGATATATTAATAGCGGAAAGTCCGAAAGTTTTTCGGAGTCCGGGATGGGATCCGGGGCATCACAAGGAGCTCCAGATGGTCCTAAGGTGTGTGTGTGTGTGTGTGTGTGTGTGTGTGTGTGTCTATATATATATTCGTCACCCTGGGTGAGGAATAATTATTCTTCACCCCCTCTATTTTACCACCAATGCACAATAATTGTACGTTTCGTAAGTTTTGTCTTATTTCTGACGTAAAAAGAGACCGTAAGAAAATATATAATCGCTGTAAAAAATATTTTATGTTATGTAAAATTATAAACGTAAAACATAGTGTAAAATATGCATAAACTCCAAATTTTCTTGTCTTATGACCTATTTTTTATTTTCTTATATACCAAATTTTACATAGTGAATCAATAGGAATGTAACTATTTGAATTCCAAATGTAATTTAATTATGAAGTAATCGTATACCTCGGGTGAAGAATAACTTATTCTGCACCCTGGGTGAGGAATAGCATCAATATATATATATATATATATATATATATATATATATATATATATATATATATATATATATATATATATATATGTATATATATATATTCTCATAACATTATAAGAATAATATTCTCATAACACTTCCGAACTGCATTGTAAAACTGCATTGGAAAGCTATACGCACCGCACCACAAAGACCAGCGAACTTCATGTTTGAAAAACTGTACGTGTTGTTTTTTCGGTACATTTTTTGCTCTAGTTTTTTAATCGTTTATCGGAATTATGCGTGTAATATACCGTTGAAAAGCTATGGAGTAGACGCAACTTCGCCATGTTGAACACTTTTCAAGATTCCGCACGGTTTAAGAGCAGTTTTGAAAACGGTGTGACCGATGAATAATGGCAGCGAGGGTTTTTTTGCGTTTTTTTTCTAAATCGCTCGTCGGAATGAAACATATGATACACCGTTGGAAAGGTATCGTCGCCACGCATCTTTTTCATATCTATTATTTTTTCAAATTCGCTACTGTTTAAGAGCAGTTTTGAATTTACTAAATCGCGGAATTGTGTTTTTCGAATTTTTTCAAATTTTCGGTACTATTTTCACTCCAGTTTTCTAACCGTTTGTCGAAACAAGGCGTGTAATATACCGTTGGAAAGCTACGAACGAGGCGCAATTTTCATATGTTGAAATGTTTTTGAGATTCCTTACGGTTTTTAGTTAAATTTGAAAATCGTGCGGCTGACTACGAACGGCAACAGCCGTTTTTTCGTGAAATTTTTACAAAACGTTGGCCGAAATGATCCCAATGATACACCGTTGGAAAGATATCGTTGAGACGCTACTTTCTCATGTAGAACACGCCCTCTAATTCATTACGGTTTAAGAGCAGTTTTGAAATTACAAAAACGCGAAAAGCGCACTGCTTCAAAGTGAAGAACGCACTTCATCAGACGGGTAAGTGAACTTCATGATTTCTTTTGTCAGCTGTAAAATTTATCAACTGAGTTTTTGACGTCTTTTTTCTTAACATTTTTTAAGACCGAGAATGGACCACAGAGACGAGGGCAAACGAACCGCGACATATGTCGAAGTGAACCTCATTGCTATCTCGATGTTTCGTTTAAAAAATCGCACTTTTCATGTTGGGTGCAAGTGAAAAATATCACTCTAAAAAATGAACCACTTCCAAGGACCAAACGCACTACACGTATTTGATGTAGTCGACTCGGAGATACACGAAACAATTTTTGCACTTCATACACAGAGGTAATGAGCTGCTACATAAATGGAGTGAACTACTTTTTTCAATCGTCCCAGAAAGAAAATAATTTGTATTAGAAAAATAAGTGAACCTCTCATGAGAATTTCTTGTTCTTCTTTTTTTTCTCCTTTTTTACAAAGCGAACCACACCACCGCTACAAAATGGACCACGTCATTTTTTTCTTTCTTTGAAGTACATAGCATGAAAAAATCTAATCTGACAAAAGAATTGCTCAGTGCAGTCAAGCGACCATCTTCAGCCCAAATTGACTTTACTTTTTATGATATGGACTTCAGCTTCTCTCAAAGAGCATTGCATGTGGGCAGGGAACAATCCTCCTCCTCTTCTCGCTTGTAGAAGAGTGTGGCTCAGCTGAAGTGCACCTGGGCGCGCCACCGAGCTGCATGACCAGGGAACTGCAAAAAAATAAAACATGCTATAGAATCACCGAGGTGATGAAGCCCGTGCTCGAGCGAGCCGCTGAGATGTACCACATCGACCACCAGAGTGCACCACGACGACCAATGGAGTGCACTGTGTTGCTGCCGTCGTCGCCAGCGCGCCCACAAACTGCACGCATAGGAGCACTGAAATGCATCTCATGCCCTCGAGCCACACATATGTGGTCACCGGACTGCAAGGGGGCTTTCCATGAGCAGAAACAAAGAAAATCCACCTGGGCGCACTGCTTTAACAGACGCGAGCACCACTGAGGCTTCGCCTCGACGGATCTTGAGCCAAAGGAGAGGTTTCCCAGGGGCCGGAGTGGAGAGAGAATGGTGGTGATGCCGGAGGGGAGGAAGATGGGAGCACGGGGCGGCGTGGGAAGGAGTGGGTCGGGGCGGGATGCGGCGGCGCGCCGGATCCATGTTGCTTCTCAGGGGGCAAGGACAAGGGGAGCTGCAGGGGGTTGGGTGCAGTCACTGGGATAGCGGTAGGGGCCGGCAGCGCTCGGTCCCGACGCCTGGGCGGTGCACCAGGGTTGGATCCGTCGCCTGACCGCCGCGGCATGGCCGGATCCATGGCCCGGGCGGCACGGAGGCGCGCGGGTCGCGAGGGCGCTGGGGAGATGGCGGCGCGGGGGCACGGGAAGGAAGGCAGCGGCACTGCAGCGGGGGCGCGGGGAGGGAGGCGGCGACGCTGCAGTGGGGCACGGGGAGGGAGGAGGTGACGCCATGGGATGGAGGAGCACATGGGAGAGAGGAGTGGGGGCTGGGGCAGGTCGCGAGATGGGGCAGGTCGCGGTAGGGGATAAGGTGGGTTTTTTTTGTGTGTGCGCAGTTCGGTCAACCATCGTTGTTAGTTTGTAGGTGCGGGGTGGGTCGGAAGGTGTTAGCAGAATAAGACTCCGGTGTTATGAGAATAAGGTCTTAAGGGGTGTTATGAGAATAGACCCACCCTATATATATATATATATATATATATATATATATATATATATAGGGTGTATATATATATATATATATATAGAGAGAGAGAGAGGGTTTTCGAAAAAAGTTTGGGTTTTTCGCTATTGTACTCGGAAGGTTCTGAAGTGGGGCCACATGCATGGGGCCACATGGACATGGGTAGTGGGGCAAGACCCCAAACCCCTGGTCTAGGGGAACCAATACACCCCCCCTAAAAAGAATATGATCATATCCCGAAGGGATGAGATCAAGGTCCCTAAAAAAGGGGGATAGCGATCGGTGGGAAAGAAAAGGAGGGATTTCCTTCCTCTCTCTTGGCCAATGACCCTAGGGGGTTGGAGGGCAAGCCACCAGCCCCTTCCATGCCTATATATAGGTGTGGAGGTGTTGCGGGAAGCCACCCTTCCACCCTTGCCCATCTCCCTCTTGTTACACCTCCTCCACCTCGTGCGGATTCTTGGCAAAGACCTGGTGCAGTTCTGTTGCTGCCACAACCACCACGCCGTCGTGTTGGTTCAGATCTCATCTACATCCTCTCTCTCGCTTGATGGATCAAGAAGGAGAGCACGCCACTTATACGTCCAAAACGTATCTATAATTTTTGCTTGCTCCATGCCTCTTTTGTGTGATATTGCTATGATATTTATACACTTCCATACACTTTTGATCATATTTGGACTAACCTATTAACTCAGTGCACCCCAGTGCCAATTTCTGTTTTCTGCTGTTTTTGTATTTCAGGTTTTCCCATTACGTAAACTGCCAGAAAAATTTCGGAAAATATATATAAAAAATCAGCGTTCCAGAAGCTTCCTTGCGGCCAAAGTAGGGCCGGAGGGGGGCCACCAGGGCTCCACGCGCCCTGGGGGCGCGGCCCCCCTCCTGTCCGCGCCGGGGGGGCGCCTGGGCCCCCCAGGCCTCCGCTGATGCCCCCCTTTGGCATATATTTACACCGCGTCCCGAAACCCTCGAGGACGGAACCCTTTTTCGCGATCTCATCTCTGTTCCGCCGCCGCCGCGCTTCCAAGATTGGGAGCACCAGGAGAACTCTTCTCGGCACCCTGCCGGAGGGGAGGATCACCACCGGGAGCCTCTCCACCACCATGGACGCCTCCCGGATGAGTTGTGAGTAGTCTCCCTTGGACCATGGGTCCATGACCAGTAGCTATGTGATGTTCTCCTCCCCTCTTTGTTCTTCACTAATTAGACCTCGTGAGCTGACCTACATGATCGAGGCACATATGTAATCCTTATGCTGTTGCTATGTTGAGTTTGCTGGGATCCGATGGATTATGAGATTATGTTCAGATTGTGTGTGAGTAATATATTTGATTTACCTCTTTTATATTTATGTTCTTGAGTAATTCTTGCATGTTCTCCGTTCCTATTTATCGCTTTGGCCGAGTAGTAGGTAGTAACTCCAAGAGGGAACGTTATGCTTGATTGTGGGTTCATGCCCCTCGATGACTAGCTTGAGTGATAGAAACATGAGTCTAGGGGATGTGCTGTTGCCACAAGGGGGAAAACAACGGTAGAAAGAACATGTGGTGCCCCCATGTTTAGTTTTGGTAATTGATGACAATCTCTATGGACTAATGGTTTCCTTGAGTTATATTTGAAGGGTTTGTCCATAGGATTTTCTTGGAGTTCATTTGTTGGTTTCAAGGAGAGTTTGTGATAATCAAGGTGCTATTAAGGAATTATCCAAAGATTGGTCTATTTTCTTGGGAAGGATAATGTTGGCAATGTGTTTGCCAAGTTTTTTGGTACTCAAAGTGGTGTCAAGAAAAGAACCATTTGGGTGGCCAAGCCTATTGTGACTAACCTCTTAGGACCCAACTTGGTTGGGGACCAACAAGCTAAAACTTGATCAATAGGCGTTGTTGGAGGGCATTTGAGACTTGGCTACATTATGAAGAATTAAGGGGTCTTCATCATTCATATTGTCTCAAGCCAAATCGTTCCGATGATCAAGTTTCTATCTTATATCCAATGTTCCTCCTTGTGGTAACTCGTGCTTAAATTGTTTACATTGAAAGTTACTTGCCCCTTTGCATGTTTTGGTTTTGTTCCTTGCATGTGTTTGTATATGCTGTGCGTCCAATTTGTATATCTTGAGAAATCAAGTATGTGTATATTGGTTTGCACATCATGTATGTGTGTGTCGTGCGTTGAGCCTTTGTGCTTCTTGATTTTATCTTAGTTGGCTCTTGTGAGAGATTAATGGAACATCCCATTTTGGGGGAGTGATGTGCTTTGTGCACCTCACAATCCTATAAATGTGTGTACATGAGGAATACCATCTAGTATTGACATTACAAGATTATCTAGTCTCTATGTGGTATGTCTTCTCATGAGAAAGTCAAATTCTAAATGTTCCATTAATTATCTCTTGTTGGTTCTCTTTTGCATCTTGGTAAGTTTTTCATTGGTATCACATTATGGGAGAGTGATATTCTATGTGCATATTACAAGCCTAGAAAATGTGTAAATTTGAGATATTGTCACCTAGAGTTGATAGTATAAATTATGTTGTTCCTAGGTGGCATGTTAGCTCTACAAGTTGCATTTTGCTTGTGTTTGGTGTGAATATGATGTTGGATATCATTGCTATCTATCACCGGGAATTATTTCCAAAATACCTCTTGTCTTTGACAATTGGTAATCATTTATGTGGTGGAAATTATTGATCATCTTTACATTGTCTTTTGGTTTTATTTGTCGTATCTCTTGCCAAGTTTGTGTCAACTCCCATTGCCTTCCGTGCCACTTGTGGATCTTGTTATTTTATTGATTTTGTCAAGTGTTTTCTAGATATAGTGAAAGTGGTGATCCTACCTTGTGCATTTTGTATTCAAATGCAAATTCTCTTTAATGCACAATTCTTGGGGGAGCTATCCTATCTCCTATAGAACACTCATCTTGTGATCCATATCAAGTGTGTGTTGATGGAAGGCAATCCGTTTCTTTTTGGTACTTTGTGCCATCATGAAACTTTGTAGATGGGTTGGTTTGTTTGGAACCATCCTCTCTTTTGGGAGTCCGATATCTTTCCTTTTGCGTGTATCAATGGATATCTCATTCCTTGATGTATCTTCTAAATAGATATCTTCCAAGTGATGATTTCTCCATTTGGTATCCTATCTTCACTTGGTATTTATTTTTCATTTTGTTTCGTTTCTTGAAAGTCTTGAGCATGCATATTTACTACATGTATTTTCTTTGGCATGCTTTCTTTCTTTAACCCAATATATAGGGGAAACTCCACCTAGTCTCAATTTGGATGAGATGTGCATGAAATTCATTTTCATATATAAATGCACATGTGTTTGTGGAGTTTGTACTATGTATTGGTGTTTCTAACTCTTTGGTCCCAATGAGTTTGGGTACCATTTTGTTTGCGTTGTTGTTCTAGGAACAATTGGAGATGCATTGGAAGCTCGACTCATTCAAAAGGAAGGTGGTGTCACCATGTGCTTATTGGAGTCAAGCTAGGATGATCAATGAACTACTATCTACCTTCAATTGGTATCTACTACATCCTTCCAATGGTATCTCGGTAACAAGTATCACCATCTACTTCATGCACACATTTCTTGCACCAACCTTGTGTAGGTTCTATCATGGCTTGTTAGTCATTCCTTCTTATGATACTTGTTTCCTTTCTCAAAGCATCCCAACAATGATCTCTTGTTGCTAGTTGTGATGTCCTTGATGCTCATGTTGTTGGAACTCATTTATATACAATAAGAACATATCTAGCCATGTGCTATGCCTTCAAGCAAATATCTTATTGGTATATTTATGACTTCCTTGGGGATAACTTCTTCATTCATTTTTGCAACAATTTCGTGTGTACATCCTTCTTTGTGGATTGATATCATCATGATCTTCATCTACCTAGAATCTTATACACTTGAGAGAAGTTGCATATCTATTTGATATCCCCTTCTTTCACGTCCACCTTGTCGTTCTTGGATCATTTCTTTGGTGGCTCCGTGAAAGCCTTTGCCTTGAGTGCGGATCTTATCTTGTTGCATATAGATGCACTCTTGTGTGGTGAGGATATTTTTGTCTCTTGCTTGTCTTGACAAGGCTTTTGCCAATTAATTGGTATCCCTCGTCTTGATAACGCTCTCTTTTATATCTTCACCACGGGTTGTCACAAGCATAGGTTCTTTATATGCTTATTGGTGAGCTTGTGAACCCATTTGCTTGTTGTGTGTGGGAATGATAGGCCTTGCACCGAGTATCTCTTTCATTCAAGACTATATTGATGCTTAATGTTCATCCATACATTAGTCTTCTCAAGTGCTTTGCCATGACTCACACACATCATTTTGGTTGAGCATACTCTTAAGTTGTCTCTTTTATATGTTGCTCAACCATTTGTTTGTTGCAAGTGCTAGGCTTTGTTACCTTCATGCTCACTTGCACTTGGTGTGAGTTTCTATTGATTTTGGGGGAGTGATGATCCTATTTTGTGCACTTGGTATCCTAATGAAAATTTTCTAAGGAGTGCACAAATCATGGGGAGCTTCTCTAGTTTCTCTAGAACACTCCTTTGCTCTTATCATAATATCTTTTATTCATTTGGCATGTAGGATCATTGGTCTAGTTGGGTCAATTGGTATCTTTTGATAGCTTAATTCAATTGGTATCCTTTGATTGCTTGATTGCATGTTTTTCTCCCTTTGTTATGCCTTTGTGGCATATCATTCTTTTGCAATCTTTGGGCCTCAATATAGTTTGTCTTCCTCCAAGTATTTACAGTTGGATATATGTATTGCATTCCACCCTCTATTTTGAGGAATTCATAATTTATGGAGGAACACAATTTATATTGACCTTCTAAGTTATTCGCCCATTTTGGCAATCGATGCCAATGGGGGAGAAGTTTCAGAGAGTTTAGTTTTGTGAGGAAGTTCAGAGAGTTGTCTCTTCGCTCTTCTTGCTTTGGTTTTGTTCCTAAGCTTTTGCATCTCATGCACATACATTATTGTTGCATGGTATGGTGATGCATAATTCCTTATATAAACTCTCTTGAAAGTGATTGTCATCAATTACCAAAATGGGGGAGATTGAAAGAACATGTGGTGCCCCCATGTTTGGTTTTGGTAATTGATGACAATCTCTATGGACTAATGGTTTCCTTGAGTTATATTTGAAGGGTTTGTCCATAAGCTTTTCTTGGAGTTCATTTGTTGGTTTCAAGGAGAGTTTGTGATAATCAAGGTGCTATTAAGGAATTATCCAAAGATTGGTCTTGTGAGTGTTGAGCTTATTGCAAGCATGTCTTGAAGAAGAAGAGTGTGTTATCATTCATGTTTACCTTCAAGACATCATCCAAATGAAGAGAGTTGGAAAGATTCAAGGTTGATCAAGACTAAGTGAAGGAGTGAATCAAGTTGATCAACACACAAAGCGTAGAAGATGTACCGAGAGGGATCAAGCAATCCCATGGTATGGTAAGCATTTCAATCACGCTTTGTGTACTAACCCATGGTCTACGTGAGAGTTCTTTGTGGGGTTAGGGTGTGGTGTGCAAGTTAAAGTGGAGCATCATGAAGAGATCAAGTGCTCGAAGCTTGCCGTCCATTGTGGTGACAATGGACTTGTGAAGATATGCCGAAGAGTGGCTCACCCATAGTGGAGTATGGGGGAGCAATCTACTAGTCTTCACCGAGACAATGCAATCAAGAAAGGTGGTCCAACTTGAGGAAGTCAAGATCATCTACATCTAGCTCAAGTGGACTTTGTGCAAAGCAAAGGTTTGCCCTTGATAGGTTTTCTATTTTACCGGTCTCGTGGTGGTAGTTGGGAGACCGGGTTATAGGATCGTTTGCCGTACTATCAAGGGGGGCTCTCAAGTTGGTAGCTTGATCGTATCGTTAGTAGAGAGCACAAACCATTGCATCCTTGCATAATGTTTCTTGGTTCTTGTTTGGTTCTCTTTGCGAGTCTTAGAGCTTATGGTCATCTTGATGACAAGCTTGAGTTCATCGAAAACGGAGTTCACATGCGTCTTCTATGATGTTTTCGGTGTTGGATGTTTTACCGGTCTTATCCGAGGAAGGGTTCTCACCATTTTCTTTTGGGACTTTTCTAATTTGCTTCTTATTCATATTTCTATCAAAATTGTGTTAGCCCTTGTCGCTAGCTTTCCAACAAACTTGGTTTCATCGAATTCGGAGTCCGTATGCAAAAGTTATTGTCGTTTTGGTGTACTGAAAAGGCTGTAGCGGTACTACCGCGGGTAGGAGCGGAAGTAATTTTTTACTACCGCTTTCGGGAGCGGTACTACCGCTTTCGGGAGCGGTACTACCGCTTGGAGCAGTACTACCGCGGCTACTTCCGTGGCTACTTCCGCTCGGGACCAAAAACTCGTCACAAGTCCAGCGGTGGTAGGCACGGATGTAATTTTTTAGTACCGCTCGCAAGCAGTAGTACCGCTACCCTTAGCAGTACTACCGCTACCCCTAGCGGTAGTACCATGAGGTCAAGCGGTACTACCGCTCCGACGATTTTTCTGGCCTTTTTGCCTCCTCGCTGTTGTTTTCCAAAGGGGTACTACCGCCCTAGCGGTAGTACCGCTCCTGGAGCGGTAGTACCGCTCTGTGCGGGCTGTGAGCATAACGGTTGGACTTTTCCCCACCTATAAAAGGGGGTCTTCTTCCCCAATGAACCTTATCCTTTGAGCCCGTGTTCTTCCTTCATTGTTGACCTTCTTTGAGCTTGCTATCTCTCAATCCCTCCATGGATTCTTGCTAGTTTTTGGGGGAAAAGAGAGAGGAGATCTAGATCCACATTTCCACCAATCACTTTCTCCTCTAAGTGAGGGGAACCCCTTTGGATCTTGATCTTGGAGTTCTTGGTGTTCTCCTTCTTGTTCTTCCTCTCATTTCCCTCCCTAGCATTAGTTGCTTTGGTGGGATTTGGGAGAGAAGGACTTGGGCACTCCGTGTGCCCTTGCCATTGCATTTGGTGCATCGGTTTGAGTTCTCCACGGTGATACGTGGAAGTGAAGTTGAGAAGCTTATTACTCTTGGGTGCTTGGTACCCTTGAGCTTGTTCCTCTTGGGTGCTTGGGCGCCCTAGACGGTTGTGGTCACCTCGAAGCCATATTCCATTGTGGTGAAGCTTCGTGGTGTCGTTGGGGAGATAGCCCCAACCTTGGTGTTCGGAGCTCAATCATTGTGGTGTAAAGCTCCGGGCAAGCGTCGGGGTCTCCAATTAGGTTGTGGAGATCACCCCGAGCAATTTGACGGGTACCGGTGACCGCCCCCAAGGGTTGCCAAAGTGTACGGGTCCGGTGACCACCCCCAAGGGTCGCCATTTGTACGGGTTCGGTGACCGCCCTCAAGGGTCCCTTAGTGGAATCACGACATCTTGCATTGTGCAAGGGCGTGAGGAGATTACGGTGGCCCTAGTGGCTTCTTGGGGAGAATTGTGCCTCCACACCGCTCCAAACGGAGATTAGCATCCGCAAGGGTGTGAACTTCGGGATACATCGTCGTCTCCGCGTTCCTCGGTTATCTCTTACCCGAGCCCTTTACTTATGCACTATACTTTGTGATAGCCATATTGTTTCTTGTCATATTTCTTGCTATCTCCTAGTTGTTTATCTTGCTTAGCATAAGTTGTTGGTGCACATAGGCGAGCCTAGTTGTTGTAGGTTTTGTGCTTGACAAATTAACCGCTAGGTTTATTCCGCATTTGTTCAAGCCGAAACCGTAATTATTTTAAAGCGCCTATTCACCCCCCCTCTAGGCGACATCCACGATCTTTCAATTGGTATTAGAGCCTCGTCTCTCTTTATAGGGCTTTACCGCCTAGAGAGTAAGGATGTCGACTTGGGGTTTAGGTTTCTCTGACACTCTTAGTTTCAATGGCACAAATTTTGATGTTTGGGTAATTCGCATGCTTAATTTCTTTAGGGTCATGGACCCAAATTTAGAGCGAATTGTAGATATGGGTTTTTCTCCTCCAAAGGATGCATAAAGATTATCTTTAGAGGATGAGAAAAACTCTTATCTCAATGCTCAAGCTTCTAATGTGCTTTTTGATGCTTTGAGCAATGTAGTTATATTTCAACTCATGTCGTTCCGGGATGCTCATGAGTTGTGGACAAAGCTTCAAGATAAATATGGTGTGTCCAAGAACTGTAGGAATGATTGTTCTCCCTCCACCTCCGGCCGTGTTGTCTTCTCAACTTCTTCTACTTCACCTACATGTGGTTTGCCACAAGGTAATGATATGGTGAGTAGTGTTGGTCATTGCAATGATGATAGTATGCTTATTGTGGATGATCCTTCATCACTATCTTACTGCAATGCATGTTCTTTGGACTTTAACACTTCGAGCACCCTACATGTTTCACATGCTTGTGTTGATAGTCCTTGCATATCATGTAGAAATTGCTTGACTAAAACTCATGATGATATGCTTGCTATGTCTTGTTGCCATGATAAAAATGCATCTATTTCCTCGAATTGTTGTGCTAACAATGTAGAGGAAACCCAACACCCCATGGAACAAGATGTAGTCTTGAATGGTGCTTCAAGGGATCCTACATCATCATCTATTGCGTTTTGCCTTATGGCTAAGGCTTCAAAGGTATCTCCCACTTTGAACCCCAATATATCTTGTCATGATAGTGATGATAACAATGATGATGATGTAGAAAATGATGAAGAAAATGATAATGTTGCCTCCTTAAAAATTAAGGGGGAAATGATTTTCAAAGCTCTTCATAAGAATAAAATTGCTCGTTCCAACTTCATGGAAATCATGTCTATTGCCATTGAGGGCAAGAAATATATAGAGGAGTTGGAATCTCATCTAGAGGAGCATGAGGTCACCATTGAGAAAATGGAAGGTCATGAGCGTGATTACGCTAATGAGATCGCCGACCTCTCGCAAGCTCTTGAACTTGAACAAACCACCAAGGAATCTCTTGAGGAGACTTTTGCTCTAGAACTATCTAGAATAAAGGAATCTCATGATAGAGCTCTCAAGGTGGCTAATGATTTTGAAACTAAAAATGAGAAGCTTGAAGTTGCACATGCTAAACTCCTTGAGGATTTTGAGCACCTCAAAAATGGCTCAAGGGTCATTAAGGGTGAGCTCATAAAACTCACTGAGTCTCATGCTCAACTTAAAGCTTCATATTCTAAGGAGCTTGCCAAGTTGCCTTCTCCTCTTGCTATTATTGATGATGCTTGTGCTACTAACTCTATTTCTAGTGAAGCATCCATTTTGAAGGAGAATGTTGAGCTAAGGGCTCAACTTGAGTTGCTATCTGGCAATTATGGGAAATTGGAAGAAAGTCATGCAAAGCTCACAAGCTCTCATGATGATCTTCTAGTATCCCATAATGTGCTAAAGATAGCTCATGAGGCTATGAGTATCAAGGTAACATCTAGTGAGCCTCATGTGGATACTAGCACTACTTCAAGTCAAAATGCTATCTTGCCATGTGCTAGTCCTCGTTATTCATCTACTCACAATGTTAGTACATCTTGTGATGAATTGCTCTCCTTGCCTTGTTGCTCTAACAATGAAGCGTATACTTCCTCTAATACTTTTGTTGATACTAACCATGTAGAGGAAATCAAAGAGCTCAAGGCCCAAGTCACTTCTTTGAAGAAAGACTTGGAAAAGTGTCATGAAGGGAAGTCCACACTCAACAATATCTTGAGTGTGCAAAAATCCCCCAATGACAAAGGTGGACTTGGATTCAACTCCAACAAGAAGAAAAGGTCCAAAATCATTAACAAGAATAAGGGCCAAGAACAACTCAAGAATTCGGCCAAGATTATTTGCTTCAAGTGCAAAATTGAAGGGCATCATGTTAGATCTTGCCCATTGAAGAAGAAGGCTATTAGTGACAAGCAACAAGGGAAGACGCCACAAGTTCAATCCCATGCTCAACCGCAAGTTGAAGAAAGGCCACTTCTCAAGAAGACTCAAGTTAGTGTTTCTTATGTTGAGAAATCAAGTGAGAAGAAATTGAAGAGTAGACGTTGCTACTTATGTCGTGAGAAAGGTCACGTCGCTTCTTCATGCACTAGTGGTAACTTATCCAACCCAATTATTATTGATGATGTCTATTTTCTTGGGAAGGATAATGTTGGCAATGTGTTTGCCAAGTTTTTTGGTACTCAAAGTGGTGTCAAGAAAAGAACCATTTGGGTGGCCAAGCCTATTGTGACTAACCTCTTAGGACCCAACTTGGTTGGGGACCAACAAGCTAAAACTTGATCAATAGGCGTTGTTGGAGGGCATTGGAGACTTGGCTACATTATGAAGAATTATGGGGTCTTCATCATTCATATTGTCTCAAGCCAAGTCATTCCGATGATCAAGTTTCTATCTTATATCCAATGTTCCTCCTTGCGGTAACTCGTGCTTAAATTGTTTACATTGAAAGTTACTTGCCCCTTTGCATGTTTTGGTTTTGTTCCTTGCATGTGTTTGTATATGTTGTGCGTCCAATTTGTATATCTTGAGAAATCAAGTATGTGTATATTGGTTTGCACATCATGTATGTGTGTGTCGTGCGTTGAGCCTTTGTGCTTCTTGATTTTATCTTAGTTGGCTCTTGTGAGAGATTAATGGAACATCCCATTTTGGGGGAGTGATGTGCTTTGTGCACCTCACAATCCTATAAATGTGTGTACATGAGGAATACCATCTAGTATTGACATTACAAGATTATCTAGTCTCTATGTGGTATGTCTTCTCATGAGAAAGTCAAATTCTAAATGTTCCATTAATTATCTCTTGTTGGTTCTCTTTTGCATCTTGGTAAGTTTTTCATTGGTATCACATTATGGGAGAGTGATATTCTATGTGCATATTACAAGCCTAGAAAATGTGTAAATTTGAGATATTGTCACCTAGAGTTGATAGTATAAATTATGTTGTTCCTAGGTGGCATGTTAGCTCTACAAGTTGCATTTTGCTTGTGTTTGGTGTGAAGATGATGTTGGATATCATTGCTATCTATCACCGGGAATTATTTCCAAAATACCTCTTGTCTTTGACAATTGGTAATCATTTATGTGGTGGAAATTATTGATCATCTTTACATTGTCTTTTGGTTTTATTTGTCTTATCTCTTGCCAAGTTTGTGTCAACTCCCATTGCCTTCCGTGCCACTTGTGGATCTTGTTATTTTATTGATTTTGTCAAGTGTTTTCTAGATATAGTGAAAGTGGTGATCCTACCTTGTGCATTTTGTATTCAAATGCAAATTCTCTTTAATGCACAATTCTTGGGGGAGCTATCCTATCTCCTATAGAACACTCATCTTGTGATCCATATCAAGTGTGTGTTGATGGAAGGCAATCCGTTTCTTTTTGGTACTTTGTGCCATCATGAAACTTTGTAGATGGGTTGGTTTGTTTGGAACCATCCTCTCTTTTGGGAGTCCGATATCTTTCCTTTTGCGTGTATCAATGGATATCTCATTCCTTGATGTATCTTCTAAATAGATATCTTCCAAGTGATGATTTCTCCATTTGGTATCCTATCTTCACTTGGTATTTATTTTTCATTTTGTTTCGTTTCTTGAAAGTCTTGAGCATGCATATTTACTACATGTATTTTCTTTGGCATGCTTTCTTTCTTTAACCCAATATATAGGGGAAACTCCACCTAGTCTCAATTTGGATGAGATGTGCATGAAATTCATTTTCATATATAAATGCACATGTGTTTGTGGAGTTTGTCCTATGTATTGGTGTTTCTAACTCTTTGGTCCCAATGAGTTTGGGTACCATTTTGTTTGCGTTGTTGTTCTAGGAACAATTGGAGATGCATTGGAAGCTCGGCTCATTCAAAAGGAAGGTGGTGTCACCATGTGCTTATTGGAGTCAAGCGAGGATGATCAATGAACTACTATCTACCTTCAATTGGTATCTACTACATCCTTCCAATGGTATCTCGGTAACAAGTATCACCATCTACTTCATGCATACATTTCTTGCACCAACCTTGTGTAGGTTCTATCATGGCTTGTTAGTCATTCCTTCTTATGATACTTGTTTCCTTTCTCAAAGCATCCCAACAATGATCTCTTGTTGCTAGCTGTGATGTCCTTGATGCTCATGTTGTTGGAACTCATTTATATACAATGAGAACATATCTAGCCATGTGCTATGCCTTCAAGCAAATATCTTATTGGTATATTTATGACTTCCTTGGGGATAACTTCTTCATTCATATTTGCAACAATTTCGTGTGTACATCCTTCTTTGTGGATTGATATCATCATGATCTTCATCTACCTAGAATTTTATACACTTGAGAGAAGTTGCATATCTATTTGATATCCCCTTCTTTCACGTCCACCTTGTCATTCTTGGATCATTTCTTTGGTGGCTCCGTGAAAGCCTTTGCCTTGAGTGCGGATCTTATCTTGTTGCATCTAGATGCACTCTTGTGTGGTGAGGATATTTTTGTCTCTTGCTTGTCTTGACAAGGCTTTTGCCAATTAATTGGTATCCCTCGTCTTGATAACGCTCTCTTTTATATCTTCACCACGGGTTGTCACAAGCATAGGTTCTTTATATGCTTATTAGTGAGCTTGTGAACCCGTTTGCTTGTTGTGTGTGGGAATGATAGGCCTTGCACCGAGTATCTCTTTCATTCAAGACTATATTGATGCTTAATGTTCATCCATACATTAGTCTTCTCAAGTGCTTTGCCATGACTCACACACATCATTTTGGTTGAGCATACTCTTAAGTTGTCTCTTTTATATGTTGCTCAACCATTTGTTTGTTGCAAATGCTAGGCTTTGTTACCTTCATGCTCACTTGCACTTGGTGTGAGTTCTATTGATTTTGGGGGAGTGATGATCCTATTTTATGCACTTGGTATCCTAATGAAAATTTTCTAAGGAGTGCACAAATCATGGGGAGCTTCTCTAGTTTCTCTAGAACACCCCTTTGCTCTTATCATAATATCTTTTATTCATTTGGCATGTAGGATCATTGGTCTAGTTGGGTCAATTGGTATCTTTTGATAGCTTAATTCAATTGGTATCCTTTGATTGCTTGATTGCATGTTTTTCTCCCTTTGTTATGCCTTTGTGGCATATCATTCTTTTGCAATCTTTGGGCCTCAATATAGTTTGTCTTCCTCCAAGTATTTACAGTTGGATATATGTATTGCATTCCACTCTCTATTTTGAGGAATTCATAATTTATGGAGGAACACAATTTATATTGACCTTCTAAGTTATTCACCCATTTTGGCAATCGATGCCAATGGGGGAGAAGTTTCAGAGAGTTTAGTTTTGTGAGGAAGTTCAGAGAGTTGTCTCTTCGCTCTTCTTGCTTTGGTTTTGTTCCTAAGCTTTTGCATCTCATGCGCATACATTATTGTTGCATGGTATGGTGATGCATAATTCCTTATATAAACTCTCTTGAAAGTGATTGTCATCAATTACCAAAATGGGGGAGATTGAAAGAACATGTGGTGCCCCCATGTTTGGTTTTGGTAATTGATGACAATCTCTATGGACTAATGGTTTCCTTGAGTTATATTTGAAGGGTTTGTCCATAGGCTTTTCTTGGAGTTCATTTGTTGGTTTCAAGGAGAGTTTGTGATAATCAAGGTGCTATTAAGGAATTATCCAAAGATTGGTCTTGTGAGTGTTGAGCTTATTGCAAGCATGTCTTGAAGAAGAAGAGTGTGTTATCATTCATGTTTACCTTCAAGACATCATCCAAATGAAGAGAGTTGGAAAGATTCAAGGTTGATCAATACTAAGTGAAGGAGTGAATCAAGTTGATCAACACACAAAGCGTAGAAGATGTACCGAGACGGATCAAGCAATCCCATGGTATGGTAAGCATTTCAATCACGCTTTGTGTACTAACCCATGGTCTTCGTGAGAGTTCTTTGTGGGGTTAGGGTGTGGTGTGCAAGTTAAAGTGGAGCATCAAGAAGAGATCAAGTGCTCGAAGCTTGCCGTCCATTGTGGTGACAATGGACTTGTGAAGATATGCCGAAGAGTGGCTCACCCATAGTGGAGTATGGGGGAGCAATCTACTAGTCTTCACCGAGACAATGCAATCAAGAAAGGTAGTCCAACTTGAGGAAGTCAAGATCATCTACTTCTAGCTCAAGTGGACTTTGTGCAAAGCAAAGGTTTGCCCTTGATAGGTTTTCTATTTTACCGGTCTCGTGGTGGTAGTTGGGAGATCGGGTTATAGGATCGTTTGCCGTACTATCAAAGGGGGCTCTCAAGTTGGTAGCTTGATCGTATCGTTAGTAGAGAGCTCAAACCATTGCATCCTTGCATCATGTTTCTTGGTTCTTGTTTGGTTCTCTTTGCGAGTCTTAGAGCTTATGGTCATCTTGATGACAAGCTTGAGTTCATCGAAAACGGAGTTCACATGCGTCTTCTATGATGTTTTCGGTGTTGGATGTTTTACCGGTCTTATCCGAGGAAGGGTTCTCACCATTTTCTTTTGGGGCTTTTCTAATTTGCTTCTTATTCATATTTCTATCAAAATTGTGTTAGCCCTTGTCGCTAGCTTTCCAACAAACTTGGTTTCATCGAATTCGGAGTCCGTATGCAAAAGTTATTGTCGTTTTGGTGTACTGAAAAGGCTGCAGCGGTACTACCGCGGGTAGGAGCGGAAGTAATTTTTTACTACTGCTTTCGGGAGCGGTACTACCGCTTGGAGCAGTACTACCGCGGCTACTTCCGTGGCTACTTCCGCTCGGGACCAAAAACTCGTCACAAGTCCAGCGGTGGTAGGCACGGATGTAATTTTTTAGTACCGCTCGCAAGCAGTAGTACCGCTACCCTTAGCAGTACTACCGCTACCCTAGCGGTAGTACCGTGAGGTCAAGCGGTACTACCGCTCCGACGGTTTTTCTGGCCTTTTTGCCTCCTCGCTGTTGTTTTCCAAAGGGGTACTACCGCCCTAGCGGTAGTACCGCTCCTGGAGCGGTAGTACCGCTCTATGCGGGCTGTGAGCATAACGGTTGGATTTTTCCCCACCTATAAAAGGGGGTCTTCTTCCCCAATGAACCTTATCCTTTGAGCTCGTGTTCTTCCTCCATTATTGACCTTCTTTGAGCTTGCTATCTCTCAATCCCTCCATGGATTCTTGCTAGTTTTTGGGGGAAAAGAGAGAGGAGATCTAGATCCACATTTCCACCAATCACTTTCTCCTCTAAGTGAGGGGAACCCCTTTGAATCTTGATCTTGGAGTTCTTGGTGTTCTCCTTCTTGTTCTTCCTCTCATTTCCCTCCCTAGCATTAGTTGCTTTGGTGGGATTTGGGAGAGAAGGACTTGGGCACTCCGTGTGCCCTTGCCATTGCATTTGGTGCATCGGTTTGAGTTCTCCACGGTGATACGTGGAAGTGAAGTTGAGAAGCTTATTACTCTTGGGTGCTTGGTACCCTTGAGCTTGTTCCTCTTGGGTGCTTGGGCGCCCTAGACGGTTGTGGTCACCTCGAAGCCATATTCCATTGTGGTGAAGCTTCGTGGTGTCGTTGGGGAGATAGCCCCAACCTTGGTGTTCGGAGCTCAATCATTGTGGTGTAAAGCTCCGGGCAAGCGTCGGGGTCTCCAATTAGGTTGTGGAGATCGCCCCGAGCAATTTGACGGGTACCGGTGACCGCCCCCAAGGGTTGCCAAAGTGTACGGGTCCGGTGACCACCCCCAAGGGTCGCCATTTGTACGGGTTCGGTGACCGCCCTCAAGGGTCCCTTAGTGGAATCACGGCATCTTGCATTGTGCGAGGGCGTGAGGAGATTACGGTGGCCCTAGTGGCTTCTTGGGGAGCATTGTGCCTCCACACTGCTCCAAACGGAGATTAGCATCCGAAAGGGTGTGAACTTCGGGATACATCGTCGTCTTCGCGTTCCTCGGTTATCTCTTACCCGAGCCCTTTACTTATGCACTATACTTTGTGATAGCCATATTGTTTCTTGTCATATTTCTTGCTATCTCCTAGTTGTTTATCTTGCTTAGCATAAGTTGTTGGTGCACATAGGTGAGCCTAGTTGTTGTAGGTTTTGTGCTTGACAAATTAACCGCTAGGTTTATTCCGCATTTGTTCAAGCCGAAACCGTAATTATTTTAAAGCGCCTATTCACCCCCC
>LR738711.1:832772719-832792197 GCA_902687465.1 Secale cereale | reverse complement strand
CAACGGTGCTTGTACTCGCGGGTGCAAGGATTGTTTACT
The DNA here is from genome assembly GCA_902687465.1 of Secale cereale. NCBI lineage: Eukaryota > Viridiplantae > Streptophyta > Magnoliopsida > Poales > Poaceae > Secale > Secale cereale. The sequence continues at coordinate 832,792,158 of LR738711.1, read as the reverse complement.
TTACGCAAAGTTCTTTTAATGCAGTTGTCTGTTGCTTTGAGTTTACACTATGGGTGGGACTCGCAACTTAATACCAGCGAGATGTTCTGGATAGATATCTCAAGGTGGATGATTAGTAGTAGATGCAGATGGATTTAGGTCTACTTACCTTGGCGTACCGCCCATGCTTTTGAGCCTCAACCTTTCTTGCAGCATAGTTAGCATTGGTTTGCGCACATAATGCTGTCAATTGCCCAGCTGTAATTCGTTTACCTCACATAGTTGTTTTATCGTATTTTGGGAGAGAGACATCACTAGTGAACATCATGGGACCCCGGTCCATATTACCATCATTGATCACGTCCGCTATTTACTTTCTATTTTTACTTACTAGTTGCAGTAATACCTATCACTATTATCTCTTGCGTTTGATCCTTTGTAAACGACAAGGCCGGAGGGATTGACAACCTCTCTGTACTCGTTGGGAGCAAAGTTATTTGTATCTGTGTGCAGGTCCGGTTGATCGCTAGTTGCGCCGCTAGCGGTTGACACCTTCTTGTTGAACCTTGGAGTCTCAGGGGAATTCGAACCTTGGTATCTTTGCCAAGGGAAAACTACCGCTACACTGCATCTCAAACCTTCCACTTGGGGTAACCAACGAGGGGCGAGAAGCCATCAAGCAAAGTTTTCTGGCGCCGTTGCCGGGGACTCCACTCTTCAAGATAGGGGAGTTGCATGCTATCTTTTACCTTTGCTTTTTAGTCTTGTTAGTTTACCTTTCAGTTTTTGCTTTAGTATCCTTTATCGAAAACCAAAAAAATAGTTATCTTGCTTGCTTGCTGCTATGGGTTCCACCGAGAACACCAAGTTGTGTGACTTCACTAGTCATAACAACGATGACTTTATCTGCACGCCTATCACTACACCTGCCACTTCAGCACCTTCTTATGAAATTAAACCTGCTTTACTGAACCTAGTTATGAAAGATCAATTCTCCGGTGCTGGAGATGATGCTGCTTTACACATAAACAACTTTGTTGAACTCTGTGATATGCAAAAGTACCAAGAAATAGATGGTAATATTGTTAAGCTTAAGCTTTTTCCTTTCTCCTTGAGAGGAGGAGCTAAAAATTGGTTTCAATCCTTGCCTAGAAATAGCATAGATTCTTGGGACAAGTGCAAGGATGCTTTTATTGGAAAGTACTTTCCACCTGCTAAAATTATCCAACTAAGGAGTAACATAATGAATTTTAAACAATTGGATAATGAACACGTTGCCCAAGCTTGGGAACGCATGAAGTCTCTTGTCAAGAACTGCCCTACTCATGGTTTGACTACTGATAACCCTCAACCGTAAGGGATCGAGATAGTCTTCGCGGGTAAGAATAACCCAATTTATTGATTCGACACACGGGGAGCCAAAGAGTATTTATAAGCTTTGACAGTTGAGTTGTCAATTCAACCGCACCTGAAATATACTTACTTGCAACAAAAGATAAGTGGTAACAGTGATATGATAGTGATGATAGTAATAGTAAAAGTAAACAACAAAAGTAAATAGCAGTAGTAAATGGCAGAAGTAGCAACTAGTGACAAGCAAGGTTTAAAAATACTGTAGGCTAGGGAGATGGATGGTTGGGCGCTGCATGGATGAGATAGATTCTAACTTGGGGCACGGCACACGGAAAAGTAATGATCATCTAGGCAAATATCAAACATTAGGCATGTATCCCGTAGGTAGTTGTACGTGCTTGCAATAAGAACTTGCACAACATCTTTTGTCCTACCATCCCGCTACGAACGGGGCCAAAAGGAACTTATGGATATTAAGGTGCTCCTGTCAAAGAGCACCGGAACAAAGCAATGAACTCAATGGATACATGTAATCCTCAAACTACAGACCATCCCCTTTGGTGTCCCAAGCTGTCACTTTTGGGATCGCTGGTTCCGAATCGTAACAGGTGCAAACAACTCATAGATAGGATCACGAACACAAATATATTCATACAAACACATATGGTTCAGATCTGAAATCATGGCACTCGGGCCCTAAGTGTCAAGCATTAAGAATAACAAGTTGAAGCAAAGATGATAAACACCATAGTAGATGATAGGCAACATGCCCCCAAAGATCTGATAAACTATTACATGATCTAACTCATCCAATCCCTACCATCCCCTTCGCCTACAGCAGGGGAATTACTCACACATGGAGGGAGAAGTCATGGAGGGACGATGTAGTGGTGATGATGACGACGATGGCGACGATCTCCCCTCTCCGGAGGCCAGATCAGCCTCCAGATTAGCCCTCCCGAGGAAGAACAGAGGGTGGCGGCGGCTCCGCGACGAAAAACTACGAAAGAACTTCTGATCTGGGGTTTCTGCGTCGGGAGTAAAAATACGAGGCGAAGTAGGGCACCAGGGGGTATGGGCCCCACCCAGGCGCCCCCCCGGCGCGGCCCAGGGGGGGCGCCCACAGGGCGCCTGGGCACCCCCTGGCCCCCTCTGGTCCCACTTCTGGCACCTGGTTCCTTCGGGTGCGTGGGTTTTCTGTGATTTTTCGTGGATTTTTCTGAGATACTTAAAAATCCGTTTTCCTGCACACAAATAAACCATACAGGCAGCTCTGCTGAAAACATCGTCAGTCCGGGTTAGTTTAGTCCAAATCATGCAAGAATGAGGTCAAAACAATATCAAAAGTGTTTGGAAAAGTAGATACGTTTGTGACGTATTAACTCCCCCAAGCTTAGCATATTGCTTGTCCTCAAGCAATTCAGTTCAACGAACTGGACGCGACAAAGAAAACTTTGACAAACTCTTTTGCTTCATTAGATGTATATAAGCATGTACTACGAAAAGAGTTTAGCAAGTATTGAAACAGTACTTATGAGGACAATGCAAGGAGCAATCCTTCTTTCAAGTGACCAGTCACAAATACTTAAAAGTAAATAATATATTACTAAAAATCAAGACAAGATTACATTGCACATAGCTTGAGCATATTAGGGTGGTATCTCGCTAGCCTCCATGAGTGAAGCAAAACATAAGTGCAGAGACTCCTCCAGAGTTTTAAAGGAGACTAGAACTAAGAATTTCAGAATAAATCATAGCACAAGTATGCAGAAGACAATGTAATACTTTGGGACAATGCACATTACACTCAGAATGACAATTATGCTCTCCTAGTCGATGCTTTGAAGAAAGAAGGTGAGACTCTCGAACCGTGGCTTTTATTGGCAAGGTTGAAAACCCGTGGTCGGAAACAAAAAACTAAACATGTACCAGAGCTCTTGGTTTTAAAAACAGAAGTAAACATGTTTTGAGAAGTGCATATTTCGTCAACGAATGCTAGCAGATAACTCAATCACTTTTTAAGCTAGACAAGTCTCGAGGAACGGCTCCCGCATGAGGACGATTACATCCTCTTAATCTCCTTTGTTTAACACTGCCAAAGTTTTCTGATTTCTCATGAACAAAGCGTGAAGGAGGGTTTGTTTGTTATATTATCTTTTCGAGCCGGGTGCACTCAATGCCAGTTCCTTTTCATATTAGGGGTTTGCACATTATACATGCAATCCAGGGGTGAAACTTGTCCAACTTAAAGAGATCATGAATTAACTACTACTTCCTCATGAGCTAAAACATAGGCACAAAAAGAGAAATGCTTTTGATTAATTTCGAGATGGTACATGAAAGTCTTCGTTAGGAATGGCAGGTAAATACCATGTATAGGAAGGTATAGTGGACTCATATGGCATAACTGGTTTTAAGGATTTTGGATGCACAAGCAGTCATTCCGCTTAGTACAGGTGGAGGTTTAGCAAAAGACTGGGAAGCGACCAACTTGAGAGCAATAACGGTCATAATCATGCAGAGCGACAAAGCAACATTGAATCGGGCATGAAAGTGATATAACTATTCTAAAACTCAAAGATCATCAAGGCAAAGTAGACTTTTAGTCTTAAACATGTGTAAGCATGTGCCAAGTCAATCCAAAAATTCTCTAAAGGGAAATACCACCTTAGTATACCAGACTATGAACAGTGCAATGCATGTAGATCATTTCAATAACACATTATATACTCTAGTTATTCGAGACTAGCCACAAGGAAAGCAGGAACCACTGGAAGAGCATTGTAAACATAGCACTATGTCGCTACAAGCTGGTCTCTAGATCATAAGTACAGGCATATGTACAAAAGTAGAAACAATAAGAGTTCATACCGGTCTTCCTTGTTGCTTCCTTTCAGTCGATCTTCGTCATTACTGCTTGTCACTTGCACGATCGAACGTAGGAAATATAATCAAATGCCATCACGGACTCGAGCTGATCTCTGAGAACAAAGCAAACTAAAGAGAGAAAGGAAATCTTTTTGGTTTTTTCAAAGGTTGAATAAAAAGCAAAAGAAAGAGAAAATCTTTTTGTTGTTTTTGCAAAGAGAGAAATAAAGAAGAACGGGCAAAATCTTCGAAAAGATCGAAGCGAATAAAACGGATAATACAATGGAAAACTGAGAAAGGCACGTACTCCCCCAAGCTTAGGCTTTTGGCCTAAGTTGGTTAGCAGCTACTGCCCCCAGGAGCCTCCTGCTCCGGGGGTGTGGTGGTGAGTCCACGGGTCGTAGAAGGATGCTGGCGCGTACACCGAACTCCTCGGAGTCTCCCACGAGGAAGGTTCCGAACGCCAAACAGAGGAAGACCCTTCACCAAACTCGGTGGCGGTCTCTTCCTGAAAATGTGGTATATCACCGTGCCTCTCCTCGTCGGGCACAACCCCCTCCATGGGGTTATGAAACTGATGCTGGACCATGAACTCATCGAACTGGACAACATCAAAGGACCATCCGTTCCTGCGAGAAAAATCAAACAAAAGAGGTGCAGGTAGACGGATCTCGCGTTCCGCGGTAGTTCCGAAACGCAAGATATAAACAAGATTATCAAGCTCAGAACCCATGGTAATAAACTTATGCCTTTTCATAGCAGCAAGATCAAAGCTTAAATAAGTAAAAGGAGTATCATCAGGGTGTGGGGTGCCTCCAAGATGCTCTAAGATAAGTGTGGCATAAACACCACCATATAAGTCCCCCTTGTTACCGTTCATAGCAAGGCGTCGAGCAATTAAGGCACCCAAATTATAATCAGACCTCCCTGAGAGGGCTGCTGCCAGGATAGCAATATCCGGAGCAGAAATGCTGCTCGTGTTGTCACGAGCTAACACCCCTCTAGCAATATAATATGCAAAATACCTGAGGTGAGGAAATAAGATGCTGGAGATCTTCGACCGATGAATATCCCTCGTACCCATGCTGCAGAGGGAGTTGATGACGGTTTTCAGCTCGGAGGGCTGAGTGGCCATCCTTGCCGTCCTCCCAACATTCGGCACACCTATTATTTCACAAAAATTCCCCAAAGTCATGGTGATAAGATCATTATAAATTTTAAACTCAATAGCACCTGAATCAGGATTATATCTAAAACTGTTAATGAAACTGGAGGTGAGTTTTTGATACTGAGTAACACGACTTGTGACGAGCCGTGTCAAACCTGCATTAGCACAAAGATTATAAAACTCATCCTTGATTCCCGCAGCTTCCATGAATTCATCACATGGAAATGTCATCGCACGTGCTGGACTTGTGTCTTCCAACAACTCCAGGGGCACATGATCTTCATTATAGCTCACCCTAGCAGTCGATGGTGAAGCTGCGGCTCTACTAACTCGATCGGAGTGTGCGGGCCTCCTCTTCTCAAGCCACCCTTTTGCCCTTCCTAACAAACTCATTTCTGAAATTTTTTACAATTTACAAAAACGAGGATTAAAACAAAGTGAGCTAAGGCAAACTACTCAACTCACTTGCCCAAGGCATAAACTTGCATCAAAACTTGAAAAATAACTTTCTACACATGCATGCAAGCTCATCTCTACAGCACCAAGAACTACTAAATACTCACAAATGAGGCCACCAATCAAAAATCTAATTGGAGGGGTGGAGGAGTCACATACCAGGGAGTATTTGCTCAAAATTTCAGCTCAAATGAGGGGCTGTAGAGAGAGATCGAAGAATCGCCTCCAAGAACAGCAAGAACACAAGAAGAAGACCAGAACTCGTGTTTTTGGAGAAAGAGAGAGAGGGAGGAAGAAGACATACCTGGAGGGGGTCCCGTGGGCCCCACGCGCCCTGTGGGCGCGGCCAGGGGCTGGGTCGCGCCAGCTGGCCGCCTGGGCCACTGGTGGCCCCTCCTGGCTGGCCCCAGGACTTTCTGGGTCCCTCCCGTTGTGGAAATTTTTATTATAATTTTTCTGGAATTTTTCTGAAAACTTCACTGTTGAAATTTTTTCGAAGTTCAAAAAGCTGCGAAACTCTCTGAAAACTTGAAGCAGTTAGTAGTATTGTGAAGCTTCAAAAACATAAATACTTGGTACAGCAAGTAGGACAAAACTAAAAACAAGTGAAAACATAACATGCTCAACTTTTTTATCCATATAAAACATGTTTACTAGTAAGGTTGATCAAGTCTTACCAACAAACAAGCGATATATAGAGCAAAAAGTCTCACCTCTTACGAAGTAATCACTGAACCTTTACTTTGATGGACATTGTCCCCACCATGATAATTTTATATTTATGAGGCACATGTAGTGGACAGTCCCATTCTCCAATTTTCACGGTCTCGATATTCTCTATAGAGTTGATGGCATGCCTCTTGTCGGTCTTCTTCGGAAAATATACCGTGTGTTCTTTATCATTCACATGGAAGGTAACCTTCCCTTTATTGCAATCAATAATAGCACCTGCGGTGTTAAGAAAAGGTCTACCAAGAATAATGGACATGCTCCCATCCTCGGGCATGTCAAGCACAACAAAATCAGTAAGAATTAAACAATTAGCAACTTCTACGGGAACATCCTCACAAATACCTATCGAAACAGCGGTTGACTTGTCAGCCATCTGAAGGGAGATATCTGTAGGAATTAGTTTATCTAAACAAAGCCTCTCGTAAAGAGAGAGAGGCATAACACTCACTCCTGCTCCAAGATCACATAAAGCAGTTTTGACATAATTATTCTTTATGGAGCAAGGAATGGTGGGTATACCTGGATTACCGAGCTTCTCAGGAATCTTTCCACTGAAAGATTAGTTAGCAAGCATAGTAGATATTGCATCATTAGGAACTTCTCTTTTGTTAGTGACAATATCTTTCATATATTTTGAATAAGGAAGTAACTTAATAGCATCAGTCAAAGGGATTTGAAGAAAAAGAGGTTTAATCCACTCACAAAACTTATTGTAATGCTCTTCTTCTTTGGATTTGATTGACTTACCTGGAAAGGGCATGGGTTTATGTACCCATGGTTCTCTTTCCTTCCCATGTTTTCTTGCGATGAAGTCTTCTTTAGTGTACCTCTTACGTTTGTCAGGTGCTTCTTCTTCTCGAACTTCAGGCGGATCATTCTTCTCATTATCATTACCTTCAGGTTCAGCACCGTCTTCAGTCTCAGCATCGGAGATAGATACACTGTGGGGATCAATAGCTGGTTCTTCATCTGCAATAGGATCATTAGAATTGTCAGTCTCTTTATGTTTCTTCTTCTTCTTTGGAGAGCCAACAATTTCTTCTTCCTGCATTTGAGAATCCTGCTCGATTCTTTTCGGATGTCCCTCTGAATAGAGAGGATCTTGAGTACTAGTTCCTCCTCGGGTCTTAATCCCAAAAGCCTGCAATTTATTTTGTTTGGCATTGTTAGCAAGCAAATCTCTTTGCACATTAGAAATTTGATCAAGCTGAGTTTGAACCATATGAAAATGCTTCACAAGACATTGAACATCATTAACTGTTCTATCTAAAACATCAAGCAGTCTTTTGATAGTAAGGGAATTATCATGCAACTGACTTTCTATCCTCTCATTAAAATGATTTTGTTTCATAATAAAATTATCAAACTCATCTAAACATTGATCAGGAGGCTTGCCATGAGGGATGTCACTTGCGTTGAAATCTAAAAGAGAGTGTACCTCTACCATAGGAGGGTGAGTGGTAGGCTCACACAGCTTCTCAATAGGGGGTAGATTCTTCACGTCTTCAGCTTTAATACCTTTCTCCTTAATAGACTTCTTTGCTTCTCGCATATCCTCGGGGCTCAGAACGAACATGCCCCTCTTCTTTGTTGGTGGAGGTGGTTCATGGACGGACCAATCTTCATGGTTTTTGGCAATCCTGCCCATCAAATCTTCTGCATCGTCCGGTGTTCTTTTCCTGAAAACAGAACCAGCACAACTGTCCAAATAGGACCTGGATTCATCAGTTAGACCAGCATAGAATATATCGATTAATTCATTCTTAGGGATTTCATGTCCTGGTCTAGCCCGAATCAGACCGCAGTACCTCCCCCAAGCTTTAGGGAGGGACTCATCCTGCAACTGTTTAAAGTTATAAATTCTTTGTAAAGCAGCATGTTGCATGTGAGCAGGAAAGTACTTATCAACAAAAGAGTGAGCTAAGTCTTGAGGACTCTTAATGGAACCGTATGGGAGTGAATCATACCATGCTTTGGCACCTTCCTTCAACGAGAAAGGAAGAAGCTTGGTCACATAAAAGTATCGTATCTTTTCATCTGTGGTAAACAGGCTACCCAACTCTCCGAGTTTAGTCAGGTGTGCAATAACATCATCATTTTCTCTGCCATAAAAGGGGTCAGCTTCAACCATAGGTATAAGTGAAAGATCAACAGAGAATTCATAATCAGGATCATCAATGCATATAGGAGATGTAGCAAATTCAGGATTAGGAACGGTTTTGTTCTTCAGAGAGTGTTTTTCAAACAGTTTCTTAATAACTTCAGGGTCAGAGCCGGAAAACTCTGTCAGTTCCCTGCATAAATCTTCATCTAGTATATAGTAATCATCATCAAGGAGACTCTCCTTGAGTTTACTCAAATCAGGATAATCATAAGTTTCACCAATAGGGTAGCGAGTAACAGGAAGTTCAATTCCAGATTTTTTAGCAGCAGCAGCAATTTGTTTCTCAAGAGCATAACCAAGCGAACTAATATCATCAAAAGTAGTAGAAGCATCATCAAGAGTATCAGACATAGTAACAGATTCAGTAGGAGCATCATGTGGTGGTGGTGAGGCAAACTTACTCATAACGGAAGGTGAATCAAGTGTAGCACTAGTGCTCAGAGCAGTATCTCTTCTTGTAGTGGATAGTAAGATCGGAACCTTGGGGTCTTCTTTCTTACCCATAGTGGATAAAGTGCAGCAGGTAGAATACCTCAAGTAGACTTGTAAATATTGCTATGCTCCCCGGCAACGGTGCCAGAAAACGGTACTTGATAACCCTCAACCGTAAGGGATCGAGATAGTCTTCGCGGGTAAGAATAACCCAATTTATTGATTCGACACACGGGGAGCCAAAGAGTATTTATAAGCTTTGACAGTTGAGTTGTCAATTCAACCGCACCTGAAATATACTTACTTGCAACAAAAGATAAGTGGTAACAGTGATATGATAGTGATGATAGTAATAGTAAAAGTAAACAACAAAAGTAAATAGCAGTAGTAAATGGCAGAAGTAGCAACTAGTGACAAGCAAAGTTTAAAAATAATGTAGGCTAGGGAGATGGATGGTTGGGCGCTGCATGGATGAGATAGATTCTAACTTGGGGCACGGCACACGGAAAAGTAATGATCATCTAGGCAAATATCAAACATTAGGCATGTATCCCGTAGGTAGTTGTACGTGCTTGCAATAAGAACTTGCACAACATCTTTTGTCCTACCATCCCGCTACGAACGGGGTCAAAAGGAACTTATGGATATTAAGGTGCTACTGTCAAAGAGCACCAGAACAAAGCAATGAACTCAATGGATACATGTAATCCTCAAACTACGGACCATCCCCTTTGGTGTCCCAAGCTGTCACTTTTGGGATCGCCGGTTCCGAACCGTAACAGGTGCAAACAACTCATAGATAGGATCACGAACACAAATATATTCATACAAACACATATGGTTCAGATCTGAAATCATGGCACTCGGGCCCTAAGTGTCAAGCATTAAGAATAACAAGTTGAAGCAAAGATGATAAACACCATAGTAGATGATAGGCAACATGCCCCCAACGATCTGATAAACTATTACATGATCTAACTCATCCAATCCCTACCATCCCCTTCGCCTACAGCAGGGGAATTACTCACACATGGAGGGAGAAGTCATGGAGGGATGATGGAGTGGTGATGATGATGACGATGGCGACGATCTCCCCTCTCCGGAGGCCAGATCAGCCTCCAGATTAGCCCTCCCGAGGAAGAACAGAGGGTGGCAGCGGCTCCGCGACGAAAAACTGCGAAAGAACTTCTGATCTGGGGTTTCTGCATCGGGAGTAAAAATACGAGGCGAAGTAGGGCACCAGGGGGTGTGGGCCCCACCCAGGCGCCCCCCCGGCGAGGCCCAGGGGGGGCGCACCCACAGGGTGCCTGGGCACCCCCTGGCCCCCCTCTTGTCCCACTTCTGACACCTGGTTCCTTCGGGTGCGTGGATTTTCTGTGATTTTTCGTGGATTTTTCTGAGATACTTAAAAATCCGTTTTCCTGCACACAAATAAACCATACAGGCAGCTCTGCTGAAAACAGCGTCAGTCCGGGTTAGTTTAGTCCAAATCATGCAAGAATGAGGTCAAAACAATATCAAAAGTGTTTGGAAAAGTAGATACATTTGAGACGTATCAACTACTTGGATGGTTATCCAAACTTTTTATGCAGGCTTGAACTTTACCTCGCGGAACTTGTTAGATTCGGCCGCGGGAGGAACCTTTATGTCAACTACACTTGGTGCAGCCACGAAGCTTCTCGATGAGATGATGACCAACTATTCCCAATGGCACACCGAACGCGCTCCAACAGGTAGGAAGGTAAACTCTGTCGAGGAAGTTTCCTCCCTAAATGAAAAAGTTGACTTGACCATGTCTCTACTTTCCAAGCAATCTTCTATTGATCCTCGTGATGTTCCTTTAAATTCTTTGATTGCTCAAGATCAAGTAGATGTGAACTTTATCTCTAGAAACAATTTTAATAACAATGCTTATAGGAGTAATTTTGGTAGCAATCCTAGACCGTTCCCCTCTAATTCCTATGGGAACAACAATGCTTATCCTAGCACCAAGAACTCCACTTCTGAACTAGAGAGTATGCTTAAAGATTTCATCACTACCCAAAAAGCCTTCAATAAGAGTGTAGAAGAAAAACTAAACAAACTAGATAATCTCTCTTCGAAGGTAGACAATTTAGCCCATGAGGTAGAGTTGCTTAAAATTAGAACTTCTCCTCTTGAGGAGAGGAAGGTCACTCTTATGAATGCTATTCAAGTGCAAATCAATGAAAACATTAGGATGTTGGCTAAACTTAAAGAGAGATGGGCTAGAGAAAAGGAGGAAGAAGATAGAATTAAGCACCTTCCTACCCACCACACTGTTGCTACTATCCAAGTTGTTGAGGATATCCAAACTCTTAGCACCCAATGCACTCCTGGTCCCATTGGACCTATTAATGGTGATGCTATGACCATAGAAACTACCAAACAAGTTAGCCTAAAGGACACAACTACCACTCTACTTGATAGTAGTGACCTTGATTTTGATAATTGCACCCTTACCGAAGTTATTGGTTTCCTTCACAAGATGTCTAGAGATCCCCACACTAGCACGCTTAATCTTGCCTTCACAGAGCATATCACTAATGCTCTCATCAAAGCTAGGGAGGAGAAACTTAGGGTAGAAGCCTCCATACCTAGAAAGCTAGAAGATGGTTGGGATCCTATGATTAAAATTAAGTTGAATAACTTCTCTTGCTATGCTTTATGTGATGTTGGAGCTAGTACCTTCGTTATGCCCAAAAGAATATATGATATGCTTAAATTGAAACCTTTTGATTCTTGTTCTTTTGGTGTTCGTCTTGTTGATTCTTCCATAAAGAAACCCTTGGGGAGGATCGACGATGTTCTTATCATTGTCAATGACAATTACGTTCCCGTTGATTTTACTATTATGGATATTGAATGTGAACCTTCTTGTCCAATTATTTTGGGACGTCCTTTTCTTTGCACCGTTGGTGCCATCATTGACATGAAAGAGGGGAATATAAATTTCCAATTTCCTCTCAAGAAAGGGATGGAACACTTCCCTGGAAAGAAGATTAAGTTACCTTTTGAGTCTGTTATACGGGCTAGCTATTCTTTTACTCTTGATAAGACTTGATCTCTTTGCATTATGCCCAGCTTAAAGGCATAAAAGAAAGCGCTTTTGGGAGGCAGCCCACAATGAATAAAATTTTATATTGCTTTTGTTGTGTCTTGATGTTGTTACTACAGTAGCATCATCATTGTATCTTTACTTTTCAGCTTTGTGCCAAGTGTAGCCTCTGATTGCAAGAAAGTTCAAAAGTTATGACGTGCTGTCCAGGAAACAGATTCTGTCCTTGGACAGAAAAATTCGTATAAAATCACCAGGTCATCTTTTTGGTCTGAATTGTTTCGACAGTGTGCTCTATACAATTGTCTTTCGGGCGTCTGTTCTGAGTTTTTTGAGTTGAGTTGCAGAAGTGCCCCGAAAAAATCATTTACTACCTGCTGGTCTGTTTTTCACAGATTCTGTCCTGTTTTGCCTTTCCTTCATTTTGCAAACCTTGAGCTTGCTTTTTATTTGCAAAAACCTTTTGGCAATCTTGAGAAACAGTAGACCTTCAAGAATATCCTTATTTCCAGCAAGGAACAATTATTTTATTAAGGGTACTAACCTCGCTAATCAGATTATGATGAGTTATGTATGAAGGGAGTTTTCAAGTGTGCGAGGGAAGATGATAAAAAGATTCAGGAGTGTCAAACGCTCAAGCTTGGGGATGCCCCCATGCACTCCCAAGAAATATTCAAGAAGACTCAAGCGTCTAAGCTTGGGGATGCCCCCGTGCATCCCCTTCTCCATCAACAATTATCAGTTCGTCTTTCGTTCCACTATATTTTTATCACTTCATGTGTTATGTGCTATGCTTGGAGCGTCTTGCTTTTAGTTTTCTTAAGCTTTGCTTCCTGTTCATAACGAGTTGGAACTCAGCCTTCTTTGTGTGGGAGAGAAACACGCTCCACATCAACCTAGAACATAACATAGAATTTTCATGTCTATCCTTGCTGTGTGTGTTCTTTGTCTTTCAATAGCTACTATCATGTTCAGCTCTTAGTTTTCATGCTTATCTTTTTAAATAGCTTTTGTTTAGTTGGTCGTTGGAACTCTCTTTAGTTATCATGCTTATCTTATTAAGAGAGTTGGCTTCTGTTCCACTGGTTGATATGTCTATGATAAAAATGCTATGTGCATAATGGTGCTTAGTAGTTCATGTTTTCTTATGGTTAGTCTCAAATAGGTGGGGGGTTCTCAATGTGTTATTGGAGTACCAACATGATTTGTTTGCATATGATGTGGTATGGTCTAGTGATATCTTCCTTCAAGAATTTATTTTGATTGACTTGGCATATGCTCACGCATACTTAAGACTGTAAAGAAAGTCTATCAAGCCTTGATGATCTTTAATTTCTGAGTAGCGATATAACTTCCATGCCTGATTCAATGTTGCTTTGTCGCTCTGCATGATTATGACCGTCATTGCTCTTTTAGTTGGTCGCTCCCAGTCTTTTGCTAACCTTCGCCTGTATTAAGCAGACTGACTGCTTGTGCATCCAAAATCCTTTAAACCAGTTATGCCATATGAGTCCACCATACCTTCCTATGCATGGTATTTACCTGCCATTCCTAACGAAGACTTTCATGTACCATCTCGAAATTAATCAAAAAAGGCATTTCTCTTTTGTGCCTCTGTTTTAGTTCATGAGGAAGTAGTAGTTAATTCATGATCTTTTTAAGTTGGACAAGCTTCACCCCGGGATTGCATGTCTAATGTGCAAACCCATAATACGAGAAGGAACTGGCATAGAGTGCGCCCAGCTCATTAAAAAATATATACAACAAACAAACCCTCCTTCACGCTTTGTTCATGAGAAATCAGAAAACTTTGGCAGTGATAAACAAAGGAGATTAAGAGGATGTGATCGTCCTCATTCGGGAGCCGTTCCTCGAAACTTGTCCAGCTCAAGAAGTAATTGAGTTATCTGCTAGCATTCGTTGACGAAACATGCAGATTCAAAAATAATAATTATTACCTCTGTTTATAAAACCAAGAGCTCTGGTACATGCTTAGTTTTTGTTTCCGACCACGGGTTTTCAACCTTGCCAACAAAAGCCACAGTTCGAGAGTCTCCACCTTCTTTAAAGCACCAACTATTGAGAGCATGATTGTCATTCTGAGTGTAATGTGCATTGTCCCAAAGTAGCATTGTCTTTTGCATGATTATGATATCGTTTATTCTGAAATCATTGTATCTAGTCGTCACTTAAACCTTGGAGGTGCCCCTGCATTTATGTTTTGCTTCACTAAAGGGGGCAAGCGAGATACCACTTTATCATATTTGCACACCATGCTCGCTACAAATCTATTGAGTGTTTCAGTATAATATTGTAAAACTTTCAGTTCTTTGTGATTTTCTCATGAGGCAACTTAATTACTACAGATTCATTGTCTCAGTAACCACTTGTCATGTGACTGTGAAAAGTTCTTATATGGTTAATAGCATGTCACCACAGAAATTATGCTTGTTATCATTTACCTACTCGAGGACGAGCAGGAATTAAGCTTGGGGATGTTGATACGTCAAAACGTATCTATGATTTCTGCTTGCTCCATGCCTATTTTGTGTGATATTGCTATGATATTTATACACTTCCATACACTTTTGATCATATTTGGACTAACCTATTAACTCAGTGCACCCCAGTGCCAGTTTCTATTTTCTGCTGTTTTTGTATTTCGGGTTTTCCCATTATGTAAACTGCCAGAAAAATTCCGGGAAAAATATATAAAAAATCAGCGTTCTAGAAGCTTCCTTGCGGCCAAAGTAGGGCCGGAGGGGGGCCACCAGGGCTCCAGGCGCCCTGGGGGCGCGGCCCCCCTCCTGGCCGCGCCGGGGGGGGCGCCTGGGCCCCCCAGGCCTCCGCTGATGCCCCCCTTTGGTATATATTTACACCGCGTCCCGAAACCCTCGACGACGGAACCCTTTTTTGCGATCTCATCTCTGTTCCGCCGCCGCCGCGCTTCCAAGATCGGGAGCACCAGGAGAACTCTTCCCGGCACCCTGCCGGAGGGGAGGATCACCACCGGGAGCCTCTCCACCACCATGGACGCCTCCCGGATGAGTTGTGAGTAGTCTCCCTTGGACCATGGGTCCATGACCAGTAGCTATGTGATGTTCTCCTCCCCTCTTTGTTCTTCACTAATTAGAGCTCGTGAGCTGCCCTACATGATCGAGGCACATATGTAATCCTTATGTTGTTGCTATGTTGAGTTTGCTGGGATCCGATGGATTATGAGATTATGTTCAGATTGTGTGTGAGTAATATATTTGATTTACCTCTTTTATATTTATGTTCTTGAGTAATTCTTGCATGTTCTCCGTTGCTATTTATTGCTTTGGCCGAGTAGTAGGTAGTAACTCCAAGAGGGAACGTTATGCTTGATTGTGGGTTCATGCCCATCGATGACTAGCTTGAGTGACAGAAACATGAGTCTAGGGGATGTGTTGTTGCCACAAGGGGGAAAACAACGGTGCTTGTACTCGCGGGTGCAAGGATTGTTTACTTTACGCAAAGTTCTTTTAATGCAGTTGTCTGTTGCTTTGAGTTTACACTATGGGTGGGACTCGCAACTTAATACCAGCGAGATGTTCTGGATAGATATCTCAAGGTGGATGATTAGTAGTAGATGCAGATGGATTTCGGTCTACTTGCCTTGGCGTACCACCCATGCTTTGAACCTCTACCTTTCTTGTAACATAGTTAGCATTGGTTTGCGCACATAATTCTGTCGATTGCCCAGCTGTAATTCGTTTACCTCACATAGCTGTTTTATCGTCTTTTGGGAGAGAGACATCACTAGTGAACATCATGGGACCCCGGTCCATATTACCATCACTGATCACATCCGCTATTTACTCTCTGCTTTTACTTACTATTTGCAGCAATACCTATCACTATTATCACTTGCGTTTGATCATTTGTAAACTACAAGGCCGGAGGGATTGACAACCTCTCTGTACTCGTTGGGAGCAAAGTTATTTGTATCTGTGTGAAGGTCCACGTTGATTGCTAATATCTGGCGCCGTTAGCAGTTGACACCTTCTTGTTGAAACTGGGAGTCTCAGGGGAAATCGATCCTTGGTATCTTTGCCAAGGGAAAACTTCCGCTACACTGCATCTCAAACCTTCCACTTGGGGTAACCAACGAGGGGCGAGAAACCATCAGCCACCGAGTTGAACGTGTGCTAAACTCGGAGGTGTCATCCATTCGACACTAGATCAAAGGAGTACGACTACATCAACGGTGTTATATACGGTTCCGCTTTTGGTCTACAAGAGTATGTACACACACTCCCCTCTCGTTGCTATGCATATCCTAGATTAGATCTTGGGTGTTTCATAGCAAAAAATCGTTTTCATGCAACATTCCCCATTAGTGGCATAATGAGGTAGGTCTATGCGTAGATGTATATGCACGAGCAGAACACAAAGAAGTTGCGGGCATTGATGTTCATTTTTTTTTAACTTCCTTTGTATTATTTGGATTCGGCGGTATAGTGGGATGAAGTGGCTCGTTCTAACCTTACTTGTCCTACACAAGAGACCAGTTCTACTGACTGACATGCAACTTGTATTGCATAAAAGTGGCATTGCGGGTGTTTCTCTGCCACCTTAGTTGAATCAGATTTGACAACGGCAGTCCTGGCTCTGGTACGTGGTGTAGGGTGGTTGAGTCGATCCTCCTTCTCCCTAGATTGACCTAGGGTCCGTGCTCGGGCGAACCAAATTTGGGCCCGAGGTGGGTCCGTGCTATTGCTTCAGGTAGGTGCGGTTGGCCTCGGTTCAGGATGTGCTCGTGGGTGGGAAGGTGCTGAAGGAAATATGCCCTATAGGCAATAATAAAATGGTTATTATTATTTTTACTTATTCATGATAAAGGTTTATTATTCATGCTAGAATTGTATTGACCAGAAACCTAAATACATGTGTGAATAAATGAACAAATACAGTGTCCCTTGTAAGCCTCTACTAGACTAGCTTGTTAATCAAAGATGGTCAAGGTTTCATAACCATGGACATGAGTTGTCATTTGATAACGAGATCATTATCATTATGATAATGATGTGATGGACAAGACCCATCCATTAGCTTATTTTTTGATCGTACAGTTTATTGCTACTGCTTTCATGTATGTCAAATACTTATTCCTTTGACTATGAGATCGTGCAACTCCCGGATACCAGAGGAATGCCTTGTGTGCTATCAAACATCACAATGTAACTAGGTGATTATAAATATGCTCTACAGGTATCTCCGAAGGTGTTTTGTTGGGTTGGCGTGAATCGAGATTAGGATTTGTCACTCCGAGTATCGGAGAGGTATCTCTGGGCTCTCTCGGTAATACACATCATAATAGGCCTTGCAAGCAAATGACTCATGCGGATGATGCATTACAGAACGAGTAAAGAGACTTGTCGGTAACGAGATTGAACTAGGTATAGAGATACCGATGATCAAATCTCGGGCAAGTAACATACCGATGGACAAAGGGAATTGTGTATGTTGTCATAACGGTTCGACGATAAAGATCTTCATAGACATTGTAGGAGCCAACATGGGCATCCTGGTTCCGCTATTGTCCAGAGAGGTGTCTTGGTCATGTCTACATAGTTTTCGAACCCTATCCGCACGCTTAACGTTCGTTGACAATATAGTATTATATGAGTTATGTAATTTGCTGACTGAATGTTGTTCGGAGTCTTGGATGAGATCACTTACATGACTAGGAGTCTTGAAATGGTCGAGAGGTCAAGATTGATATATAGGAGGATGGTATTCGGACACCGGAAGTGTTCCGGAGGACATCGGGTACTCATCGGGTCACTGAAGGAGTTCCGGGCACCCCCGGCAAAAGATATGAGCCTTATGGGCCAAAAGGGGAACGCACCAGCCACATCGGGCTGGTGCACCCCCCCATATGGGCGGCCTAAGGAGGTGAAGGAATGGGGAGAAGGAAAAGGAAGGTGAGGAATAGGATTCACACTTCCTTCCCTCTCAAATAAATATGATAGGGGAGCGTAGAGCAAGGCAAGCCCCTAAGGGGCCGGAGGCCAGCCCTAGGGTGCGCCCTGGCCTCTCCCCTCCCCCTCCCACCTATATATATGAGGGAGAGAGGGCGCTTAGAACACACGAACATCAATTGTTAGCCGTGTGCGGCGCCCCCTTCCATGGTTTACATCCCGGTCATATTTTTGTAGTGCTTAGGCGAAGCCCTGCGGAGATCACTTCACCATCACCGTCACCACACCGTCGTGCTGACGGAACTCATCTACTACCTCGACGTCTTGCTGGATCAACGAGGCGAGGGAAGTCATCGTGCTGAATGTGTGCAGAACACGGACGTGTCGTGCGTTCGGTACTTGATTGGTTGAGGCCCGAAGAAGTTCGACTACATCAACCACGTTGTGAAATGCTTCCGCTTATGGTCTACGAGGGTACGTAGACACACTCTACCCCTCGTTGCTATGCATCTCCATAGATAGATCATTGTGTGTGCGTAGTTTTTTTTCCATGCAACGTTTCCCAACAATGGCATCATGAGCAAGGTCTATGCGTAGTAGAACACAAAGAGTTGTGGGCGGTGATCGTCATACTGCTTACCACCAACCTCTTATTTTCATTCGGTGGCATTGTAGGATGAATCGGCCCGGACCAACGTTACATGTCCATGTACATGAGACCGGTTTCGCCGTCACGTGCAACTTATTTTGCATAAAGGTGGCTGGCGGGTGTCTGTCTCTCCTACTTTAGTTGAATCGAACTGGACTGTGGCCGATCCTTGTTCAAGGTTAAAACAACAAACTTGATAAATCACCGTTGTGGTTTTGTGCCGCAGGTAAGAACGGTTCTCACTATAAGCCCGTAGCAGCCACGTAAAACTTGCAACACCAAAGTAGAGGATGTCTGACTTGTTTTTGGCAAGGCATGTTGTGATATGATATGGTCAAGACGTGATGAGTGATACGTCTCCAATGTATCTACTTTGCCAAACACTTTTGCCCTTGTTTTGGACTCTAACTTGCATGATTTGAATGGAACTAACCCGGACTGACGCTGTTTTCAGCACAACTGCCATGGTGTTGTTTTTGTGCAGAATAAAAATTTCTCGGAATCGCCTGAAAATCAACGGAGAATTATTTCAGAAAATATAAAAAATACCTGTAAGAAGATCCACACCGGGGGCCCACGGGCTGTCCTCGAGGGTGGGGGCGCGCCCCCTGCCT
>LR738711.1:832704718-832771983 GCA_902687465.1 Secale cereale | reverse complement strand
CGAGCCTCATCTGATGCCCCCCTTTGGCATATATTTATACCGTCTCCCAAAACCCTCGAGATGGGAACCCTTTTTCGCGATCTCATCTCTGTTCCGCCGCCGCCGCCGCTTCCAAGATCGGGAGCACCAGGAGAACTCTTCCCGGCACCCTATCGGAGGGGAGGATCACCACCGAGAGCTTCTCCACCACCATGGACGCCTCCCGGATGAGTTGTGAGTAGTCTCCCTTGGACCATGGGTCCATGACCAGTAGCTATGTGATGTTCTCCTCTCGTTCTTGTGCTTCACTAATTAGTCCTCGTGAGCTGCCCTACATGATCGAGGCACATATGTAATCCTTATGCTGTTGCTATGATGAGTTTGCTGGGATCCGATGGATTGTGAGATTATGTTCAGATTGTGTTTGAGTAATATATTTGATTCACCTCTTTTATATTTATGTTCGTAAGTAATTCTTGCATGTTCTCCGTTGTTATTTATTGCTTCGGCCAAGTAGTAGGTAGTGACTCCAAGAGGGAACGTTATGCTTGATTGTGGGTTCATGCCCCTCGATGACTAGCTTGAGTGACAAAAACATGAGTCTAGGGGATGTGTTGTTGCCACAAGGGGGAAAACAACGGTGCTTGTGCCCGCGGGTGCAAGGATTGTTTACTTTACGCAAAGTTCTTTTAATGCAGTTGTCTGTTGCTTTGAGTTTACACTATGGGTGGGACTCGCAACTTAATACCAGCGAGATGTTCTGGATAGATATCTCAAGGTGGATGATTAGTAGTAGATGCAGATGGATTTCGGTCTACTTACCTCGGTGTACCGCCCATGCTTTGAACCTCTACCTTTCTTGCAACTTAGTCAGCATTGGTTTGCGCACATGGTCCTGTCAATTGCCCAGCTGTAATTCGTTTACCTCACATAGCAGTTTTATCATCTTTTGGGAGAGAGACATCACTAGTGAACATCATGAGACTCCGGTCCATATTACCATCATTGATCACATCCGCTATTTACTTTCCGATTTTTACTTACTATTGCAGCAATACCTATCATTACTATCACTTGTGTTTGATCCTTTGTAAACTACAAGGCCGGAGGGATTGACAACCTCTCTGTACTCGTTGGGAGCAAAGTTATTTGTATCTGTGTGCAGGTCCACGTTTATTGCTAATATCTGGCGCCGTTAGCAGTTGACACCTTCTTGTTGAAACTGGGAGTCTCAGGTAAATCGATCCTTGGTATTGCCAAGGGAAAACTTCCGCTACACTGCATCTCAAACCTTCCACTTGGGGAACCAACGAGGGGCGAGAATCCATCAAGCAAAGTTTTCTGGCGCCGTTGCCGGGGACTCCACTCTTCAGGATAGGGGAGTTGCACGCTATCTTTTACCTTTGCTTTTTAGTCTTGTTAGTTTACCTTTCAGTTTTGCTTTAGTATCTTTTATCGAAAATCACAAAAATAGTTATCTTGCTTGCTTGCTACTATGGGTTCCACCGAGAACACCAAGTTGTGTGACTTCACTAGTCACAACAACGATGACTTTATCTGCACACCTATCACTACACCTGCCACTTCAGCACCTTCGTATGAAATTAAACCTGCTTTACTGAATTTAGTCATGAAAGATCCATTCTCCGGTGCTGGGGATGATGCTGCTTTACACTTGAACAAGTTTGTTGAACTTTGTGATATGCAAAAGTACCAAGAAATAGATGGTAATATTGTTAAGCTTACGCTTTTTCCTTTCTCCTTGAGAGGAGGAGCTAAAATTTGGTTTCAGTCTTTGCCTAGAAATAGCATAGATTCATGGGACAAGTGCAAAGATGCTTTTATTGGAAAATACTATCCATCTGCTAAAATTATCCAACTAAGAAGTAACATAATGAATTTTAAACAATTGGATAATGAACACGTTGCCCAAGCTTGGGAACGTATGAAATCTCTTATCAAGAACTTCCCTACTCATGGTTTGACTACTTGGATGGTTATCAAAACTTTTTATGCAGGCTTGAACTTTACCTCGCGGAACTTGTTAGATTCGGCCGCGGGAGGAACCTTTATGTCAACTACACTTGGTGCTGCCATGAAGCTTCTCGATGAGATGATGACCAACTATTCCCAATGGCACACCGAACGCGCTCCAACAGGTAGGAAGGTAAACTCTGTCGAGGAGATTTCCTCCCTAAATGAAAAAGTTGACTTGATCATGTCTCTACTTTCGAAGCAATCTTCTATTGATCCTCGTGATGTTCCTTTAAATTCTTTGATTGCTCAAGAACAAGTAGATGTGAACTTTATCTCTAGAAACAATTTTAATAACAATGCTTATAGGAGTAATTTTGGTAGCAATCCTAGACCGTTCCCCTCTAATTCTTATGGGAACACCAATGCTTATCCTAGCACCAAGAACTCCACTACTGAACTAGAGATTATGCTTAAAGATTTCATCACTACCCAAAAAGCCTTTAATAAGAGTGTAGAAGAAAAACTAAACAAACTAGATAATCTCTCTTCGAAGGTAGACAATTTAGCCAATGAGGTAGAATTGCTTAAAATTAGAACTTCTCCTCTAGAGGAGAGGAAGGTCACTCCTATGAATGCTATTCAAGTGCAAATTAATGAAAACATTAGGATGTTGGCTAAACTTAAAGAGAGATGGTCTAGATAAAGGGAGGAAGAAGATAGAATTAAGAACCTTCCTACCCACCACACTGTTGCTACTATCCAAGTTGTTGAGGATATCCAAACTCTTAGCACCCAATGCACTCCTGGTCCCATTGGACCTATTAATGGTGATGCTATGACTATAGAAACTACCAAACAAGTGAACCTAAAGGACACCACTACCACCTTACTTGATAGTAGTGACCTTGATTTTGATAATTGCACTCTTACCGAAGTTATTGATTTCCTTCACAAGATGTCTAGAGATCCCCGCACTAGTACGCTTAACCTTGCCTTCACAGAGCATATCACTAATGCTCTCATCAAAGCTAGGGAGGAGAAACTTAGAGTAGAAGCCTCCATACCTAGAAAGCTAGAAGATGGTTGGGATCCTATGATTAAAATTAAGTTGAATAACTTCTCTTGCTATGCTTTATGTGATGTTGGAGCTAGTACCTCCGTTATGCCCAAAAGAATATATGATATGCTTAAATTGAAACCTTTTGATTCTTGTTCTTCTGGTGTTCGTCTCGTTGATTCTTCCATAAAGAAACCTTTGGGGAGGATCGACGATGTTCTTATCATTGTCAATGACAATTATGTTCCCGTTGATTTTACTATTATGGATATTGAATGTGAACCTTCTTGTCCAATTATTTTGGGACGTCCTTTTCTACGCACCGTTGGTGCTATCATTGACATGAAAGAGGGTAATATAAAATTCCAGTTTCCTCTCAAGAAAGGGATGGAACACTTCCCTCGGAAGAAGATTAAGTTACCTTTTGAGTCCGTTATACGGGCTAGCTATTCCTTTACTCTTGATAAAACTTGATCTCTATGCATTATGCCTAGCTTAAAGGCATAAAAGAAAGCGCTTTTGGGAGGCAGCCCACATGAATAAATTTTATTTTGCTTTTGTTGTGTCTTGATGTTGTTAACTACAGTAGCATCATCATTGTATCTTTGCTTTTCAAATTTTGTGCCAAGTGTAGCCTCTGATTGCTAGAAAGTTCAAAAGTTGTGACGTGCTGTCCAGGAAACAGATTCTGTCATTGGACAGAAAAATTTGTATAAAATCACCAGATCATCTTTTTGGTCTGAATTTTTTCGACAGCATGCTCTATATAATTGTCTTTCGTGCGTCTGTTCGGAGTTTTTTGATTAGAGTTGCAGAAGTACCCCGAAAATATCATTTACTACCTGCTGGTCTGTTTTTCACAGATTCTGTCCTGTTTTGCCTTTCCTTCATTTTGCAAACCTAGAGCTTGCTTTTTCTTTGCAAAAACGTTTTGGCAATCTTGAGAAACAGTATACCTTCAAGAATATCCTTATTTCCAGCAAGGAACAATTATTTTATTATGGGTACTAACCTTGCTAATCAGATTATGATGAGTTATGTATGAAGGGAGTTTTCAAGTGTGCGAGGGAAGATGATAAAAAGATCCAGGAGTGTCAAACGCTCAAGCTTGGGGATGCCCCCGTGCACCCCCAAGAAATATTCAAGGAGACTCAAGCGTCTAAGCTTGGGGATGCCCCCGTGCATCCCCTTCTCCATCAACATTATCAGTTCGTCTTTCGTTCCACTATATTTTAATCACTTCATGTGTTATGTGCTATGCTTGGAGCGTCTAGCTTTTAGTTTCCTTTTTAGTTTTCTTTAGCTTTGCTTGCTTTTCATAACGAGTCGGAACTCAGCTTTCTTTATGTGGGAGAGAATCACGCTCCACTTCTACCTAGAACATGACATAGAATTTTCATGTCTATCTCTGCTATGTGTGTTCTTTGTCTTTCAATAGCTACTATCATGTTCAACTCTTAGCTTTCATGCTTATCTTTTTAAAAAGCTTTTGTTTTGTTGGTTGCTTGAACTCTCTTTAGTTATCATGCTTATCTTATTAAGAGAGTTTGCTTCCGTTGCATTGGTTGATATGTCTATGATAAAGATGCTACGTGCATAATGGCGCTTAGTAGTTCATGTTTCCTTATGGTTAGTCTCAAATAGTTGGGGGGTTCCCAATGTGTTATTGGAGTACCAACATGATTTGTTTGCCTATGATGTGGTATGGTTTAGTAATATCTTCCTTCGAGAATTTATTTTGATTGACTTGGCGTATGCTCACGCATATTTAAGACTGTAAAGAAAGTCTGTCAAGCCTTGATGATCTTTTGTTTCTGAGTAGCGATATAACTTCCATGCCTGATTCAATGTTGCTTTGTCGCTCTGCATGATTATGACCGTCATTGCTCTCTTAGTTGGTCGCTCCCAGTCTTTTGCTAACCTCCACCTGTACTAAGCGGACTGACTGCTTGTGCATCCAAATTCCTTTATACCAGTTATGCCATATGAGTCCACCATACCTTCCTACATGGTATTTACCTGCCATTCCTAACGGAGACTTGCATGTACCATCTCGAAATTATTCAAAGAAAAAAAAAGCATTCCTATTTTGTGCCTCTATTTTAAGTTCATGAGGAAGTAGT
Source organism: Secale cereale (assembly GCA_902687465.1). Classification (NCBI taxonomy): domain Eukaryota; kingdom Viridiplantae; phylum Streptophyta; class Magnoliopsida; order Poales; family Poaceae; genus Secale; species Secale cereale. The sequence goes on along the minus strand of LR738711.1, from coordinate 832,766,847 downwards.
AGTTAATTCATGATCTTTTTAAGTTGGACAAGCTTCACCCCGGGATTGCATGTATAATGTGCAAACCCATAATACGAGAAGGAACTGGCATTGAGTGCGCCCGGCTCAAAAATAATATAACAAACAAACCCTCCTTCACGCTTTGTTCATGAGAAATCAGAAAACTTTGGCAGTGATAAACAAAGGAGATTAAGAGGATGTGATCGTCCTCATTCGGGAGCCGTTCCTCGAAACTTGTCCATCTCAAAAAGTGATTGAGTTGTCTGCTAGCATTCGTTGACGGAACATGCATAATCTAAAAAATATTATTACCTCTGTTTTTAAAACCAAGAGCTCTGGTACATGTTTTGTCTTTTTTTCCGACTACGGGTTTTCAACCTTGCCAACAAAAGCCACGGTTCGAGAGTCTCCACCTTCTTTTAAAAGCACCAACTACTGAGAGCATGATTGTCATTCTGAGTGTAATGTGCATTGTCCCAAAGTAGCATTGTCTCTTGCATGATTGTGATATCGTTTATTTTGAAATCATTGTATCTAGTCATCACTTAAACCTTGGAGGTGCCCCTGCATTTATGTTTTGCTTCACTAAAGGGGGCAAGCGAGATATCACTTTATCATATTTGCACACCATGTTCATTACAAATCTATTTGATGTTTCAGTATCATATTGTAAAACTTTCAGTTCTTTGTGATTTTCTCATAAGGCAACTTAATTACTACAGATTCATTGTCTCAGTAAGCTTTTGTCATATGACTATGAAAAAGTCCTATATGGTTAATAGCATGTCACCACAGAAATTATTCTTGTTATCATTTACCTACTCGAGGACGAGCAGGAATTAAGCTTGGGGATGTTGATACGTCCAAAACGTATCTATAATTTCTGCTTGCTCCATGCCTCTTTTGGGTGATATTGCTATGATATTTATACACTTCCGTACACTTTTGATCATATTTGGACTAACCTATTAACTCGGTGCACCCCAGTGCGAGTTTCTGTTTTCGGCTATTTTTGTATTTCAGGTTTTCCCATTACGAGAACTGCCAGAAAAATCCCGGAAAAATTATATAAAAAATCAGCGTTCCAGAAGCTACCAGGCACCCGAAGCACAGGCGGAGGGGGGCCACCAGGGCTCCAGGCGCCCTGGTGGCGCGGCCCCCCTGGCCGCGCCGGGGGGGGGGAGGGGGGCGCCTGGGCCCCCCGAGCCTCGTCTGATGCCCCCCTTTGGCATATATTTATACCTTCTCCCGAAACCCTCGAGACAGGAACCCTTTTTCGCGATCTCATCTCTGTTCTGCCGCCGCCGCCGCTTCCAAGATCGGGAGCACCAGGAGAACTCTTCCCGGCACCCTGCCGGAGGGGAGGATCACCACCGGGAGCTTCTCCACCACCATGGACGCCTCCCGGATGAGTTGTGAGTAGTCTCCCTTGGACCATGGGTCCATGACCAGTAGCTACGTGATGTTCTCCTCTCGTTCTTGTGCTTCACTAATTAGTCCTCGTGAGCTGCCCTACATGATCGAGGCACATATGTAATCCTTATGCTGTTGCTATGATGAGTTTGCTGGGATCCGATGGATTGTGAGATTATGTTCAGATTGTGTTTGAGTAATATATTTGATTCACCTCTTTTATATTTATGTTCGTAAGTAATTCTTGCATGTTCTCCGTTGTTATTTATTGCTTCGGCCAAGTAGTAGGTAGTGACTCCAAGAGGGAACGTTATGCTTGATTGTGGGTTCATGCCCCTCGATGACTAGCTTGAGTGACAGAAACATGAGTCTAGGGGATGTGTTGTTGCCACAAGGGGGAAAACAACGGTGCTTATGCCCGCGGGCGCAAGGATTGTTTACTTTACGCAAAGTTCTTTTAATGCAGTTGTCTGTTGCTTTGAGTTTACACTATGGGTGGGACTCGCAACTTAATACCAGCGAGATGTTCTGGATAGATATCTCAAGGTGGATGATTAGTAGTAGATGCAGATGGATTTCGGTCTACTTACCTCGGCGTACCGCCCATGCTTTGAACCTCTACCTTTCTTGCAACTTAGTCAGCATTGGTTTGCGCACATGGTCTTGTCAATTGCCCAGCTGTAATTCGTTTACCTCACATAGCAGTTTTATCGTCTTTTGGGAGAGAGACATCACTAGTGAACATCATGAGACTCCGGTCCATATTACCATCATTGATCACATATGTTATTTACTTTCCGCTTTTTACTTACTATTGCAGCAATACCTATCATTACTATCACTTGTGTTTGATCCTTTGTAAACTACAAGGCCGGAGGGATTGACAACCTCTCTGTACTCGTTGGGGGCAAAGTTATTTGTATCTGTGTGCAGGTCCACGTTGATTGCTAATATCTGGCGCCGTTAGCGGTTGACACCTTCTTGTTGGAACTAGGAGTCTCAGGGAAATCGATCCTTGGTATTGCCAAGGGAAAACTTCCGCTACACTGCATCTCAAACCTTCCACTTGGGGTAACCAACGAGGGGCGAGAAGCCATCAGACGGTGATGGGTTGGATGGGATATATCATGTAATCGAGTTAGTTTTGTTAGGGTTTGATCCCTAGTATCCACTATGTTCTGAGATTGATGTTGCTATAACTTTGATATGCTGAATGCTTGTCACTAGGGCCCGAGTGCCATGATTTCAGATCTGAACCTATTATGTTTTCATGAATATATGTGTGTTCTTGATCCTATCTTGCAAGTCTATAGTCACCTACTATGTGTTATGATCAGGCAACCCCGAAGTGACAATAATCGGGACCACTCCCGGTGATGACCATAGTTTGAGGAGTTCATGTATTCACTATGTGTTAATGCTTTGGTCCGGTACTCTATTAAAAGGAGGCATTAATATCCCCTAGTTTCCAATAGGACCCCGCTGCCACGGGAGGGTAGGACAAAAGATGGCATGCAAGTTCTTTTCCATAAGCACGTATGACTATATTCGGAATACATGCCTACATTGCATTGATGAACTGGAGCTAGTTCTGTGTCAACCTAGGTTATAACTTCTACATGATGAATTGCATCCAACGTAATTTCCCATCACCGATCCAATGCCTACGAGCTTTACCTATATTGCTTGTCGCTTATTTACTTTTCCGTTGCTATTATTACAAAAACTACAAAAACATTATCTTTACTTTTATTGTTGCTACCACCACTATCATATTACTGTGCTACTAAACTATCTTGCTGCAGATACTAAGTTTCCAGGTGTGGTTGAATTGACAACTCAACTGCTAATACTTAAGAGTATTCTTTGGCTCCCCTTGTGTCGAATCAACAAATTTGGATTTAATACTTTACCCTCGAAAACTGTTGCGATCCCCTACACTTGTGGGTTATCAAGACTATTTTCTGGCGCCGTTGCCGGGGAGCATAGCTCTATTCTTGAAGTCACTTGGGATTTATATCTGTTTATCACTATGAAGAAATTGAAGGACTCAAAAACCAAGATCTTACCCTCAACTACGAGTTGAGGTAAGGAACTGCCATCTAGCTCTGCACTAGATTCTCCTTCTGTTATGAGTAAACTTGTGACACCTACTCCTGCTATTGAATCTGATATGTCTTATGTTCTCGATGATGCTACTTCTGCTATGTATGATGAAACTATCTCTATGCCTGATACTGTGCCACTAGGTGAATTTCTAGATGAACAAATTGCTAAGGTTAGGGAGAGTGCAAATGTTGATGATACTTATGAAATTAATGATGAAACTACTCCCAATAGATATGAATTGCCTGTTGTGCCTGAGGGCTATGTTATGGATGAAGAAACTGCTAGAGACTTTCTTGCTTGCAATGATAGATGTGATCTTAAGAAGTTATTAGCTAAGTTGAAAGAAAAGTCCTTGAATGCTAGAATGAAACATGACCCTGCTTTTGCTACTTCACATATATGTGTCACTGATAAGGATTATGAATTCTTTGTTGATCCTGAGTTAATTACTTTGGTTGAATCTGATCCTTTCCATGGCTATGAGTCTGAAACTGTTATGGCACATCTTACCAAGTTGAATGATATAGCCACCTTGTTTACCAATGATGAAAAGATTCGCTACTATTATATCCTTAAGCTATTTCCGTTCTCGTTAAAGGGTGATGCTAAGACTTGGTTTAATTCTCTTGATCCTGGTTGTGTGCGTAGTCCCCAGGATATGATATATTACTTTTCTACTAAATATTTTCCCGCTCATAAGAAACAAGTTGCCTTACGGGAAATATATAACTTTGCTCAAACCGAAGAAGAGAGTCTCCCACAAGCTTGGGGGAGGCTTCTCTAGTAACTTAATGCTTTGCCTGATCATCCTCTTGAGATGCATGATATACTTGATGTCTTTTATAATGGACTAACCGATGCTTCCAGAGACCACCTGGATAGTTGTGCTGGTTGTGTTTTCAGGGAAAGAATAGTTGAACAAGCTGAATTACTATTGAATAATATGCTAGCCAATGAGAATAATTGGACACTACCTGAACCAGCCCCTAAGCCGACTCCGAAGAAAAGAGGTGTTCTATTTCTCAGTCCTGAAGATATGCAAGAGGCAAAGAAATCCATGAAAGAAAAAGGTATTAAAGCTGAAGACGTTAAGAATTTACCTCCTATTGAAGAAATACATGGTCTTAATAACCCGACACAGGTAGTAAAGGTAAATTCTCTTTATAGATTTGATGAAGGTGATATCCCTCGTTATAAGTCTGCTAGCCAATGCTTAGATGAGTTTGACAATTTTATTGTGAAACAAGAAAACTTCAATGCATATGTTGGTTGACAATTACAACACAATGCTCATATGATTGAACGCTTGAGTGATTATCTGTCTAGTGGCAAAGATGAACTGAAACTTATTAGTATACATGCTTCCATGGTCACCACTCAAGTAAAACAAGTACTTAAGGCACATAATGATTTGCTCAATGAATTAAATAGTAAGAATAATGATAAAGCCATTAGAGTTGTGACTAGAGGCGGTAGAATGACTCAGGAACCTCTGTATCCTGAAGGCCACCCTAAGAGAATTGAGCAAGATTCTTAGAGAGCTAATTTAGAGGCACCTAGTTCTTCTAAAAAGAAGAAAAAGAAAAATGATAGGACTTTGCATGCTTCTAGTGAACCTGTAGCTCACCCACGCGAGAATCCCAATGATATATCTGTTTCCGATGCTGAGACACTATCTGGTAATGAACATGAACCTAGTGATAATATTAATAATGATGTTCATGATGATGCTCAACATAGCAATGATAATGATGTAGAGATTGAACCTGCTGTTGATCTTGATAACCCACAATCAAAGAATGAACATTATGATAAGAGAGACTTTGTTGCTAGGAAGCACGGTAGGGAAAGAGAACCATGGGTTCAGAAACCCATGCCTTTTCCTCCGAAACCATCCAAGAAAAAGGATGATGAGGATTTTGAGCATTTCGCTGAAATGATTAGACCTATCTTTTGGCGTATGCATTTGACTGATGTGCTTAAAACAAATCCTTATGCCAAGTATATGAAAGATATTATCACTAACAAAAGAAAGATACCTGAAGTAGAAATTTCCACCATGCTTGCCAATTACACTTTTGAGGGTGGAATGCCTAAGAAATTAGGAGATCCAGGAGTACCTACTATACCTTGCTCCATTAAGAGAAACTATGTTAAAACTGCTTTGTGTGATCTTGGAGCCGGTGTTAGTGTTATGCCTCTCTCTTTATATCGTAGACTTGACTTGAGTAAGTTGACACCTACTGAAATATCTTTGCAAATGGTCGATAAATCAACCGCTATACCTGTCGGTATCTATGAGGATGTGCGTGTTGTAGTTGCAATTGTTACTATTCTAACAGACTTTGTTATACTTGATATTCTCGAGGATGATAGTATGTCTATTATTCTTGGAAGACCTTTTCTGAATACTGCAGGGGCTTTTATTGATTGCAACAAAGGCAATGTCACTTTTCATGTCAATGGTAATGAGCATACGGTACACTTTTCGAGGAAACAACCTCAGGTCTTCAGTATCAATTATATTAGAAAAACTTCAACTATCACTATTGGAGGTTTTGAGTTTCCTATTCCCACTATCAAGAAGGCATATGACATACTTATTGTTGGGGACATACATATCCCCATTGAGGTAACATAGTGTTATTCGAAAATTCTCCGATTTCATGTTACTCGGAAAGAGTTTATTAACAAGACCTGATCAACCTTGTTAATGGATTCCTTTTGATGAACATGGGATAGGTGAATCTAGATAGCACAAACCTTCTGTACCCCCTTCTACTTTCTGTTAATTAGGTTAAATAAAAGAAAAATAGCATTATCTGTTTGTTTCCAGACTTATCCGTGCAATAAAAAATTATCCCGAAAATAAAAGTTCTCCAAATGCCATGAAAATGAAATATGTTTTTTCTAGAATATTTAAGAAAATATGGCACTGAACACACAGCGAGGGGAGCCAGCACCTGGCCTCGAGGGCACAGGGCGCGCCCCCCTTCACAGGGCGCGCCCCCCTGCCTCGAGGGCCCCACGCGGCCCCCCTCCACTTATCCTTTCACCCACACTCTTCTTCTTCCTCCCAAAAAAAATCGCCAACCAGCTCAAACCCGAGTTCTAGGTCATTTTGCTGCCATTTTCGATCTCCTTGCTCAAAGGACCATTCACCAAACTGTTTGGGGAGATTGTTCCTTGGTATGTGACTCCTCCATTGGTCCAATTAGTTTTTGTTCTAGTCCTTTATTTATTGCAAATTTGTGCTGCTGTGGTGACCTTGTTCTTGAGCTTGCATGTCAAATTTTCTTGGTCCCAAGTAGTTCTAATGCATGATATAGCTTCTAAGCACTTATAGGAGTTGTTGCTATCAATCTTATTGAGTTTGGTTGACCTTTATTGTGAGTTACTAAAAATTTCAGAAATTTTCAGAAAAGGAAAATGTTAAAAAGATTATTGAGGGGCTCTTCCAGTAAGAGCTTAGAGGAGAAGAAGAAAGAAGAAAATAAGAAGCCCAAATATCATCTTCCTCGCATGGCGGAAGTTCGACCTTGCGAATGGCCTTGTAATAATTTCATGATGTCCGCTGGTATTTACGAAGACTTTTATTGGATGGCAAATAACGCAGGCCTCACCGACTTCCTCCACGACCAAAAAGAGCAGTATCTCTTACTCACCAATATTTTTATGCAAAGCTTCCATTTTCATTCTAGGAAAAAATCACCTACAGTGGAGTTTCGCTTATATGATATGGTTAACGAGATATCACTATTAGATTTTTGTGAAATATGCAAACGACCCTTTGAAGGTAGACTAGATGAACCACGTCATGAAGACGGCAAAGGGTTTATTGATATGATAGCCGTAGGTGAAACTAGACAAATTTCAGGGGCAAGAATCACCAGTATACACTTCCCTGTTCTGTGCTACTTTGCTTTATTATCTAGTAGGTGTTTAATTGGTCGCGGGAACAGTGGGAATCCCAGTGCCCCTTATATTATCATTTTACACCATGCTTTGTTTCGCGACACAACTTTTAGCTTGGGCGCCGTCGTTTGCAAACGATTGAGTCTGAACCACTCAAAGGGGTCGTCTTTGGAGGCATCTTTGCTTCTCGCCTTGCTGAATATTTTAATATACCTATTAGGCATCATGAGAAGGAAGAAAAATTGTCTGCCCCTGTTTATCTAGATTTCAAGAGCATGGTAGCCCATGACTTTATTGTTAAAGACAAAAATATGCAGCTACTTTATAATTGAGGTTTGATGAAATATACTGTGAAATTGTTACCTTGCTTGCACCATATCTATTTGATCTATCCACAGGCAAGTACCTCATTACATCAGATGCCTTCTACAAGTACCAAGGCCAGGCACAAGCTTTAGAGCCTGAGCCAGAACCACCATTTGATCCTTCCCGTCAATCTATTTATGGGTGGGATCTGGACGAGCTTGCCAACCAGTGGCATCCAGAGGACACATCTCTGTACACTGGAGGGAGTGGCTTCGACCCGTGGCCATAGACCAACTTAGGCCAGAATCCTAAGCTTGGGGGAGTACGTGTTTCTCATCGACTTTACTTTCATGTTCACACTTATTCTAGTTGTCGGTGCTCACACTCTTTCACTGTACCATCCATGCTTAGTTTAATTTTCTTTTTCTTTGTCTTTTTCTTGTGTGCTAGAAAAACCCAGAAAAACAAAAAAATATTAGTTGTAGCTTCTGGCTAGTTTACTTTCTTTGCTCGTAGTAGTAACTAAAAACATTGAAAACCCAAAAAGATTTCCCGTTCTTCTTTTGCTTGTTGGGAGCTTTCCCGTGTAAATAGTTTCTTTTCTTTAGGGGTTAAGAGTAGAAGACCATGATTGAAAATGCTTAGTGGCTCTTATATGCTTTACTGTTAATTTAACCTTGAGCCATATTACCTTGTCTTCTCTCTTGTATTAAATGCCTACAGATTCCAGCTTAGTCCAATGCACGTGCACTATTATTATTTTCCACACCGTTCGGTTGTGCGAGTGAAAGGCAATAAGGATGATATATGATGAACTAATTGAGATAAGAAAAGCTGGTATGAACTCGACCTCTTTTATTTTTGTAAATATGATTGCTCGTCGTTCTTGATTCAGCTTGTTATGAATGAAACAAGTTTGCAATGACAATTAGAGATCATAGCTGCTTATGTCATGCTTAATTAGCTGGGAGTTTATAATGGTCTATCTTGCGTGCCAACATGATATTCAAATGGTTGTGATGTGGTATGATGGGTGGTGTCCTCCTCTGAATGATTTAAGTGACTTGACTTGGCACATGTTCACGCATGTAGTTGAAACAAATCAACATAGCCTTCACTATATTTATGTTCATGGTGATTTATATCCCACTCATGCTTGCATTCATTGTTGATTAATATTAATGCATGTTCATGACCGTTGTTGCTCTCTAGCTAGTCGCTTCCCAGTCTTATTCTAGCCTTCACCTGTACTAAGCGGGAATACTGCTTGTGCATCCACTTCCATAAACCCCAAAGTTATTCCACATGAGTCCACTATACCTTCCTATATGCGGTATTTACTTGTCGTTCCAAGTAAATTTGTATGTGCCAAACTCTAAACCTGCAAATGAAATTCTGTTTTGTATGCTCGAACAGCTCATGTATCAACTAGGGTTGTCTATATCTTCCATGCTAGGTGGATTATTCTCACGATGGGTGGACTCCGCTCATCATTCACGAGAAAATGGCTGGTAACCGGCATGCCCAGTCCCATGCTCAAAATCATAATAATTAAACAAAACTCCCCCAGGGTTGTTGCTTGTTTGGACGGTAACCCGTGGATTCGGCTGGCCGTGGAGTGTGCTTGTTGGTGGTTGGGGGAGTATAAACTTTACCATTCTGTTTGGGAACCGCCTATAATGTGCATAGCATGGGAGATATCGAGATTCTTGGTTGTTATGTTGACAATGAAAGTATACCGCTCAAAATGTTATTCAATCTCTATTTATAAATCGAGCTCTGGCACCTCTACAAATCCTTGCTTCCCTCTGTGAAGGGCCTATCTATTTACTTTTATGCAGAGTCATCATCCTCTTATCAAAAAGCACCAGTAGGAGAGCACCTATGTCGTTGCATGTATTACTATTAATTTGCATTGAGTATGATCATGACTGGATCTCTTTTATCATGAATTACAATGTCTAGTCAGTCCATGATCTTTAAAGGTGCTCTGCATTTATGTTTTGTGGTCTCAGAAAGGGCTAGTGAGATATCATCCTGTTATATCATATCATGGTTGTTTTGAGAAGTGTTGTCATCCGAGGTTTATTATTATTGCTCGCCAGTTGATTATGCTATTGATGTGAGTAGTCTTGAGACCTGAAAATTATTGTGAATGTGGTTAGTTCATGATCTTGTTGAAAACCTTAATGCTAGCTTACATATTTACAACAACAAGAGCAAACAGAGTTTGTCAAAGTTTTTCTTTATCACTTTCAGTTTATCAACTGAATTGCTTGAGGACAAGCAAAGGTTTAAGCTTGGGGGAGTTGATACGTCTCCAACGTATCTACTTTGCCAAACACTTTTTCCCTTGTTTTGGACTCTAACTTGCATGATTTGAATGGAACTAACCCGGACTGACGCAGTTTTCAGCAGAACTTCCATGGTGTTGTTTTTGTGCAGAATAAAAAGTTCTCGGAATCGCCTGAAAATCAACGGAGAATTATTTCAGAAAATATATAAAATACCTGCAAGAAGATCCACACCGTGGGGCCCACAGGCTGTCCTCGAGGGTGGGGGGCGCGCCCCCTTGCCTCGAGGGCCCCCCTAAGCTCCACCGACATATCCCCAGGTCCTATATATTCTGTTTCGTGGAGAGAAAATCAAGGAGAAAGAATTATCACGTTTTACGAGACAGAGCCACCGCCAAGCCCTAATCTCTCTCGTGAGGGCTGATCTAGAGTCCGTTCGGGGCTCCGGAGAGTGGGGATCGTCGCCATCGTCATCATCAACCTTCCTCCATCACCAATTCCATGATGCTCACCGCCGTGTGTGAGTAATTCCATCATAGGCTTGCTGGACGGTGATGGGTTGGATGGGATCTATCATGTAATCGAGTTAGTTTTGTTAGGGTTTGATCCCTTGTATCCACTATGTTCTGAGATTGATGTTGCTATGACTTTGCTATGCTTAATGCTTGTCACTAGGGCCCGAGTGCCATGATTTCAGATCTGAACTTATTATGTTTTCATGAATATATGTGTGTTCTTGATCCTATCTTGCAAGTCTATAGTCACCTACTATGTGTTATGATCCGGCACCCCGAAGTGACAATAATCGGGACCACTCCCGATGATGACCATAGTTTGAGGAGTTCATGTATTCACTATGTGTTAATGCTTTGGTCTGGTACTCTATTAAAAGGAGGCATTAATATCCTTTAGTTTCCAATAGGACCCCGCTGCCACGGGAGGGTAGGACAAAAGATGTCATGCAAGTTCTTTTCCATAAGCACGTATGACTATATTCGGAATACAAGCCTACATTGCATTGATGAACTGGAGCTAGTTCTGTGTCACCCTAGGTTATAACTTCTACATGATGAATTGCATCCAACGTAATTTCCCATCACTGATCCAATGCCTACGAGCTTTACATATATTGCTTGTCGCTTATTTACTTTTTCGTTGCTATTATTACAAAAACTACAAAAACACTATCTTTACTTTTATTGCTGCTACCACCACTACCATATTACTGTGCTACTAAACTATCTTGCTGCAGATACTAAATTTCCAGGTGTGGTTGAATTGACAACTCAACTGCTAATACTTAAGAGTATTCTTTGGCTCCCCTTGTGTCGAATCAACAAATTTGGGTTTAATACTTTACCCTCGAAAACTGTTGCGATCCCCTACACTTGTGGGTTATCAATGAGTTATATGTTATTGTATGAGATGATCATGTTTTGTAAATGATCGGCAACCGACAGGAGCCTTATGGTTGTCTCTTTATTGTATGAAATGCAAGCGCCATGTAATTGCTTTACTTTATCGCTATGAGTTAGCAATAGTCGTAGAAGCAATAGTTGGCGATACGACCACGACGCTACAATGGAGATCAAGGTGTAAAGCCGGTGATGATGGAGATCATGACGATGCTTTGAATATGGAGATCAAAAGCACAAAATGATGATGGCCATATCATGTCACATATTTTGATTACATGTGATGTTTTTCTTTTATGCATCTTATTTTCCTTAGATAGGCGGTAGCATTATAAGATGATCCCTTCACTAGATTTCAAGATAATAGTGTTCTCCCCGAGTATGCACCGTTGCTACAATTTGTCGTTTCGAGACATCCCCTGATGATCAGGTGTGATAGACTCTATGTTCACATACAACGGGTGTAAGATAGTTTTACACACACGGAATACTTGGGTTAAAATTGATGAGCCTAGCATGTACAGACATGGCCTCGGAACATTGCAGGCCGAAAGGTCGAACATGAGTCATATAGTAGATATGATCAACATAGAGATGTTCAACATTGATGACTATTCCATCTCACATGATGATCGGACATGATTTAGTTGATTTGGATCATGTTTCACTTAGATAACCCGAGGGATGTTAATTTAAATGGGAGTTCATTAGTAATTTGATTAATTGAAGTTAACTTATCATGAATTTAGACCTGATAGTATTTGCATATCTATGTTGTAGATCAATAGATCGCGATTTAGCTCCCCTGTTTTTTGGTATGTTCCTAGAGAAAATTGAGTTGAAAGATGTTAGTGGCAATGATGCGGACTGGGTCCGTGATGTGAGGATTATCCTCATTGCTGCACGGAAGAATTATGTCCTTGATGCACCACTAGGTGATAGACCTATTGCAGGAGCAGATGCAGATGCTATGAACATTTGGCAAGCTCGATATGATGATTACTTAATAGTTTAGTCCGCCATGCTTTACGGCTTAGAACCGGGATGTCAAAAAAGTTTTGAACGCCACGGAGCATATGAGATGTTCCAAGAACTGAAATTGGTATTTCAGACTCATGCCCATGTCGAGAGGTATGAAACCTCTGAAAAGTACGTTGCCTACAAGATGGAGGAGAATAGCTCAGCTAGTGAGCATGTGCTCAGAATGTCTAGGTGCTACAATCACTTGAATCAAGTGGGAGTTAATCTTCCAGATAAGATAGTGATTGACAGAGTTCTCTAGTCACTATCACCAAGCTACTAGAACTTCGTGACGAACTATAATATGCAAGGGATGACGAAAATGATTCCCAAGCTCTTCACAATGTTGAAATCGGCGGAGGTATAAATCAAGAAAGAACATCAAGTGCCGATGGTTAATAAGACCACAAGTTTCATGAAAAGGGCAAGGGAAAGAAAGGAAACTTCAAAAAGAACGGCATGCAAGTTGCTGCTCTCATGAAGAAGCCCAAAGCTGGACCCAAGCCTGAAACTGAGTGCTTCTAGTGCAAAGGAAATGGTCACTGGAAGCATAACTGCCCTAAATACTTGGCATATAAGAAGGATGACAAAGTGAACAAAGGTATATTTGATATACATGTTATTGATGTGTACCTTACTAGTATTCGTAGTATCCCCTGGGTATTTGATATCGTTCAGTTGCTAAGATTAGTAACTCAAAAAAGGAGTTGCGGAATAAACGAAACTAGTTAAGGGTGAGGTGACGATGTGTGTTGGAAGTGGTTCCAAGATTGATATAATCATCATCGCACACTCCCTGTACTTTCGGAATTAGCGTTGAACCTAAATAAATGTTATTTGGTCTTTGTGTTGAGCATGAACAAGATTGGATCGTGTTTATTGCAATGCGGTTATTCATTTAAGTTAGAGAATAATTATTGTTATGTTTACATGAATAAAAACCTTCTATGGTCATACACCCAATGTTTACTGAATCTCCATCATAGTGATACACATATTCGTAATATTGATGCCAAAAGATGCAGAGTTGATAATGATAATGCAACATACTTGTGGCATTGCTGTTTAGGTCATAATTGTTGTAAAGCGCATGAAGAAACTTCATGCTGATGGACTTTTGGAATCACTTGATTATGAATCATTTGATACTTGCGAATCATGCCTCATGGGCAAGATGACTAAAACTCCGTTCTCCATAACAATGGAGCGAGCTAATGACTTACTGGAAATAATACATACCGATGTATGCGGTCCGATGAGAGTTGAAGCACGCGGTGGGTATCGTTATTTTCTCAGCTTCACAGATGATTTGAGTAGATATATCTACTTAATGAAACACAAGTCTGTAACATTTGAAAAGTTCAAAGAATTTCAGAGTGAAGTCGAGAATCATTGTAACAAGAAAATAAAGTTTCTACGATATCATCACGGAGGCAAATATTTGAGTTATGAGTTTGGTCTTCATTTAAAACCATGTGGAATAGTTTCACAACTCAAGCCACCTGAACACCACAACATAATGGTGTGTCGGAACGTCATAACCGTACTCTATTGAATATGGTGTGTTCTATGATGTCTCTTACTGGTTTGCCTTTATCATTTTGGGGTCATGCATTAGAGACAGGTACATTCACGTTAAATAGGGCACCGTCTAAATCCATAGAGACGACACCGTATGAACTGTGGTTTGGCAAGAAACCAAAGCTGTCGTTTCTTAAAGTTTGGGGTTGCGATGCTTATGTGAAAAAGCTTCATCCTGATAAGCTCGAACCCAAATCGGAGAAGTGCGCCTTCATAGGACACCCAAAAGAAACTGTTGGGTACATCTTCTACCATAGATCTGAAGGCAAGACTTTTGTTGCGAAGAATGGGTCCTTTCTAGAGAAGGAGTTTCTCTCGAAAGAAGTAAGTGGGAGGAAACTAGAACTCGATGAAGTAATTGTACCTTCACTCCAATTATAAAGTAGATCATCGGAGAAAACCGTTCTCGTGATACCTACACCAACTAGAGAAGAAGCTAATGATAATTATCATGAAACTTCAGATGAAGTTACTACCAAACCTCGAAGGTCGACGAGAACACATAGCACACCAGAGGGGTACGGTAACCCTGTCCTGGAAGTCATGTTGTTAGACAACGGCGAACCTTCGAACTATGAAGAAGCTCAGATGAGCACAGATTCCGATAAATGACTTAAGGCCATGAAATCTGAGATAGGATCCATGTTTGAGAACAAAGTGTGGACTTTGATGGACTTTCCCGATGATAGGCAAGCCATTGAGAATAAATGGATCTTCAAGAGGATGACAGACGTTGATGGTAATATCACTATCTACAAAGCTTGACTTGTTGCGGAAGGTTTTCGACAAGTTCAAGGAGTTGACTATGATGAGACTTTCTCACCCGTAGCGATGCTTAAGTCTGTCTGAATCATGTTAGCAATTGCCGCATTTTATGATTATGAAATTTGGCAAATGGATGTCAAAACTGCATTCCTTAATCGATTTTTGAAAGAAGAGTTGTATATGATGCAACCAGAAGGTTTTGTCGGTCCTAAAGGTGCTAACAAAGTGTGCAAGCTCCAGCGATCCATCAATGGACTGGTGTAAGCATCTCGGAGTTGGAATATATGCTTTGATGAGGTGATCAAAGCATATGGTTTTATACAGACTTACGGTGAAGCATGTATTTACAAGTAAGTGAGTGGGAGCTCTATAGCATTTTTTATGTTAGATGTGGATGACATATTATTGATTGGAAATTATGTAGAATTTTTGGATAGCATAAAAGGATACTTGAATAAGAATTTTTCAATGAAATACCTTGGTGAAGTTGCTTACATATTAGGCATCAAGATCTATAGAGATAGATCAAGACGCTTAATTGGACTTTCACAAAGCACATACCTTGACGAAGTTTTGAAGAAGTTTAAAATGGAACAGTCAAAGAAAGGGTTCTTACCTGTATTACAAGGTGTGAAATTGAGTCAGACTCAATGCCCGACCACTACAAAAGATAGAGAGAAAATGAAAGTCATTCTCTATGCCTCAGCCATAGGTTCTATCATGTATGCTATGTTGTGTACCAGGCCTGATGTGTGCCGTGTCACATGTCTGGCAAGGGGGTACAAGAGTGATACAGGAGTGGATCACTGGACAACGGTCAAAATTATCCTTACAGGGATAAGGAAATGGTTCTCGATTATGGAGGTGATAAAGAGTTCGTCGTAAAGGGTTACGCCGATGCAAGATTTGACACTAATCCAGATGATTCTGAGTATCAATCTGGATGTGTATTGAAACGTAAGAGCAATTAGCTAGAGTAGCTCTATGCAGAGCATTCTAGACATAAAAATTTGCAAAGTGCACACGGATCTAAATGTTGCAGACTCGTTGACTAAAACCTCTCTAACAAGCAAAACATGGTCATACCTTACAACTTTTTGAGTGTTAATCACATAACGATGTGAAAAATATTATTGACTCTAGTAACTCTTTGGGTGTTAATCACATGGTGATGTGAACTATGAGTGTTAATCACAAGGCGATGTGAACTAGATTATTGACTCTAGTAAACTCTTTGGGTGTCAATCACATGGCGATGTGAACTAGATTATTGACTCTAGTGCAAGTGGGAGACTGATGGAAATACGCCCTAGAGGCAATAATAAAATGGTTATTATTATATTTCCTTATTCATGATAAATGTTTATTATTCATGCTAGAATTGTATTGATTGGAAACCTAAATACATGTGTCACACTCAGCATTTTGTAGCATGTCATTTGCATCAATGAAGCATGAAAATTTGGACCAGCAAATTTTTTTTTGGCATCATTTGACTTTTATTTGGAATTGAGTTTTTCTTCATATGTTTTTCATGTGCTCATTAAAGTCAACTATTACCTCTTGAGGAATTCATCTCCATACCCAAAACTTCTGCCCAATGATCATACCAAGTGTTTATAGCAGTATAGTATTTTCTTATAAAATTAATTTGGCCAAAATGTATTTTTAAAATTTAGTATTCCAAAAACCCCTGAATTGAGGTTTGCACTGCAAGTGCTTGATTTAGGGTGAGAAAATTATTTCAAAAAGTATATTTGAAACCCAGTAGGTATAGGACTCCCAGAAACCACAAAGGTATAATTTTAAAAGTTATTTTCCTATTTTATTTAAAAGCTTTTTCTTAAGGCCAGAAATTGTGTTTAATAGGGAAAAATTATTTAAGTATTTCAAAAATATTTGCCAAAATTCAGGGAGACTCATAGGACATATATTGTCCATATATAAGAGTTTCAACACTTGGTCATGTTCAAAATAATGGGCTAATCCCTCAGAAAACCTTTCTGGATATTTCAAGCTTTTGAAATATTTACAAAGGAAATATTCTCTAAAAATTCCAAGGAAATTCTATCATGTCATATATGACATATTTGATGATCTTGCAAAGCCCCATGCCTTGGGAATCAAGACAACATCCTCAACACCCTTCAAAATCATTCTGTCCATATCTAAAGTTTGAGCAACTTTACATTGCCAAACTTATCCAAATACCCTCTGTGACGCCCGAAGACCGACGTCCCAGAAGATTCCAGAAGATTCCAGATGTTCCGGGTTCTCCCGTGTGTTTTATTTGTGCTTGTGTTTTTTATTTTGCATTGCATCATGTCATCATGCCATCATGTCATATTTTCTTTGCATCTCAACTTAAATAATCGTGTGGACCTTCGGTCCATTTAAATCGAGGGAAGTGTGACTTCTCTTTAAAACATATCCTCCCGATATTTAGGGAGCTATATTAATAAATATTCCATTTGCTTCGGAATAACCCAACACACTTGCATATATTTCCCCATGCCTTTTCTTCTCAATTCCTTGCTTTAAACCCTCCCTATATTCTTTTCCCGTTTATCGAGGTTCCTCCAAAGGTCCTCAGACAATTTTATTTATAATCCTCACATTTTTGTGAGTCCAGGGAATTTTACCCTATGCCCTAACTCTATTTCTAGCACCTCCCTTCTTTTCTTTCTTCTTGTTGTTTTTTTCTGTTTTAATTTAGAAAAACAGCAAAAGAAGAGAGCCCAGCCGCAGTGGGCCTTCTCCTCCTCCCTGGCCCATCTCCTCCCTAGGCCATCCATCCCTCTATTCGGCCCAGCAGCCAGGCCTCCAGGCCCAGCAGGCGCGCCCCTCCTCCCTTCTAGGACCTCCTGGCCCAGGCCCACCAGCCAACATCCCTTCGCTCCCGAACCCTAGCCGCTCGCTCCCGCAGGCCACCAGCCTCGTTCCCTTTCTCCCGCAAGCCGCCGCCGCACCCCCTCGCTCGTCTCCCTCGTTCTCTATCGCCCGACCGCCCCTGCCTCGCTCTCCACTTCGTCCCTCGAGCCCGATCTCTCCTTCTCCAGCGCCATGGCTGCCCCGCGCCACGCCCCTCCTCTTCAGTCTTCAGCTCCCTTCCTCCATCGCCTGGCTCGTCCGCCAGCCGAGCGCAAGGCCCCGAGGCCCCTCGAGCGCCCGATGGCCTCGACCCTCCTGCCTTCGAGTCGCCAGCGCCCTGCCTCGCGCCAAGGCCGCGCCCCTCCCTCCTCCATCTCCAGCGCGCTCCAGCCCTCAGGCCCTCCCGTGCGCCACTGCTGCCTCCTCCCGGCTCCCAGCGGCGAGCCCGTCCCTCCGTCTCCAGCACAGGATCCCGCGCCTCCCTCCGTCCTTGCGCGCCCGCAGCGCCTCGCAGCACCCGAGCAAGCCTCCATCTCCTTCCTCTCGAAGCTCCATGCCTCCCCATCCATTCCAGCCCGACCGGCCAGAAGCTCCGTGCCTCCATCCCTTTTCAGCGCCAAGTCTCGTGCGCATGCTGCTGCCTCTGTCGAGGAGCACGAGTTCGACGCCCCAAGCCTCTGCTCTGGCCATCGGCGCCCCCAAGACTGCTTTTGCTTGCTGCCATGATGCCGCTGCCATGGCCTCGTCGCCCGTGCTGCCGTTTTTCCTGTTGTTGTGAAGGCCGCAGCCGCTAGATCCGTGGACGCCAAGATCTTCGAACGAGGGACCCCGAGACGCCAAGTACCTCTACGTCGCCAAGACCGGACCGCCAAGTACCACGACCAAGTACCACGACGACCGAACGGCTACAAGATGACCATCAAGTTCATCTACATACGTGAACGACTACCATCGCCAAGTTCCACTACCGTCGCCCCGAAGATGTTGGGTTCATCAAGTCCCACTCCGAAACGAACATGTACCACTACTTCAACTACCGTCGCTCGACGACCCGTCAAGTACCTCTTCGGAAACGTGAACGACTACTTCCTCTCCGATAACGTCTACCACGACTCGCGAGAACGACTTCCTCCTCTACGACCTTGAACCGCCCCGTGAACGTTTTGTTCCGAAGGTATAACCCGAGACGATGACCCGTGGACGCTTGTTGTGTTGTATGAAATGCATCCCTTGTGTGCTCCGTGCCCGTATCATCTTTTGCCTTGCTCCTCGGTTGCCTCGTCGCTGACTCGTGGGAACCCGGTGACGGGATCACCCCCACCTTTCATCTCGTTCGCCTCGCTCATGCCATCTTTCTTTTGCTCCGGACTCTCAACGAGTTACCGGAACCGATATGATGCCGTTGCATCATTTTCGGATCGTTGCCGTGGCACCCTTTCTTTCCACCACGGTGACAATACTTCATATCTCTCTTGTCAACCTTTAATAAAATTGCATAAACTTGATCATGACATCCGCATCATGTTAACAACATTATAAGGTTTAATTGTTGTTGCTTTAATAATTGCTAAACATGCTCATGGGGATTTTCTGGATATGTTGTTGTTATTTCCGGCCCCATTTAAAATGTCTAAATAGGTAGTTTGTTTTTGCTCACCTCCTGCCATGTTAACAAACATTTAACCTTGTCTTGTAAATAACGAGAGTCAATTAAATAATTAAATGTGGTGTTTCGTAAATATGCAACTCGTTGCATATTGAGCTCCACTTAACTTGTAGTGTTGTTTGTGCACTTTGCCATGCCATGCTTATTTAAACCGGACATGCATCATACTTGGATGTGCATTGTATGCCATGTCTATGCTTGTGTGTTTACCGTATTGTTTGCTTCTTTCCGGTTGCTTCTCTTGTTAGCTTCGGCTTCGTTCCGGAGTTGTGAGGATTCGCTCGACTATGTTGCTCCGTCTACTTCATGGATCCGTTCTTCTCCCTTGTGGAATCCCAGGCAAGATGATCATACCCTTGGATACCTTTACTACCATTGCCATGCTTAGTTGTCTCGATGCTATCGTTACATGTCGCGCTACCCATCTTTTATGTCAGCCTCTCCTTGTTGCCATGAAACCTCTAACATTTGAAACCTTCCTAGCAAAACCACTGTTTGGCTATGTTACCCGCTTGCTCAGCCCCTCTTATAGCGTTGTTAGTTGCAGGTGAAGATGAAGTTCGTTCCAGGAGGGAACTTGTTGTTGGAATATCACAATATCTATAATTATTATTAACACACCTATATACTGGGCATGGGTGGAAGGCTTGGCCTTTTGCTCGGTGTTTTGTTCCACTCATGCCACCTTAGGCGCCGATAAACCGGCATTATGTTCCTTGATTTTGCGTTCCTTACACGATGGGTGGATGGGGACCCCTTGACAGTTCGACTTTGAATAAAACTCCTCCAGCAAGGCCCAACATTGGTTTTTAATTTTCTCATAATAACAAATTATTTAATTAATTAATTGCATAGGGGGTCATGTCCCCGGGTTCTTAATTCTACATAGCAGGGGGGGGGGCAGTGCTGATGGTGTTGGTCCCAAATAGAGTCGTGTGCGGTGCCACCCAGTTACCTGGGGTCTTCGGCTGTTGTACGCTGTGCTCATCCGGTCGTGGCCTGAGACGAGATACGCGCGGCTACTATCAGGGTGTCGGCACGCCGGGAGGTCTTGTTGTACTTGTTTTACCATTGTTGAAATGTCTTGTGCTACCGGGATGCCGAGCCTGATCGGATTTCCCTAAGATAAGGAGTGATGATATTATATTTATCACTTCAGCTAATCGTGAGAGCTTGTGATGGGCTAAGTTGGAACACCCCTGCAGGGTTATGATCTTTCGAAAGCCGTGCCCGCGGTTATGTGGCGGATTGGAATTTGTTAATGTCCGGTTGTAGAAAACTTGACAGAGGATCCGAAGTAAAACACACAACTGTGTGAGTAACCGTGACTGTCTCTTTTCACTTTGAGAAGAGAACACGGTGGGGTTATGTTTGATTCGTATGTAGTTCAGGATCTTTAGCGATCACTATTTTTGCGACCGTTTGCGTAGATGCTCATCTTATTCTGGTACTCGTAAGTTAGCCACCATATTATGCTTAGCCGCTGCTGCAACCTCACCACTTTACCTCTTCCTACCCACAAAGCTTTGCTAGTCTTGTTACCCATGGTTATGGGATTGCTGAGTCCTCGTGGCTCACAGATACTACAACACCAGATGCAGGTTCAGCCGAGTATGAAGCAGGAGCTGGTACAAGTACTTCCGGGAGTTCCATGAAGAGAGTTTGGCCGTATGCTTGTGACGTTTTGACGATCATTAGTGGTTTCTACTAGGATTCGATCCTGACCTGTGGCTTTATGTTGTTTTGGTATCTTTCTTTTGGATCTTCACCCGTAGTCGGGTTGTGATGTTTTGAATGATGAATTGCTTATGTAATGTATTGTGTGAAGTGGCGAGTGTAAGCCAACTATCTCCTTTTGCAATTTAATCCCTCTTTTACATGAGATGTGCAAAGATACCAAACTTGAGATCATTCTAGGATGGGCTTATACCTTTAAGTCGTGCCTCGACATGTAGGAGGTATAGTCCCATCCTGGGCATTACAAGTTGGTATCAGAGCCTTCTCCGACCTAGAAGCCCCCACTGACTGATCGAATCGTTGACGGTTGAGTCTAGGCACACACTGAAAATGTTTTGAGTCCTATATATATATCGGAGAGTAGGATTTCTTTTGCTCCTCATCCCTTTTCACTCTGGTGAGGACTCCTGACGATTACTCTTGCCTCTTCTACTTTCAAAAATTATGCACCAAATTTTTTTAGGATCTCGCGAGTATTGTTTGGATTGTTTCGATGTCTTTGTGACGAGAACATTGTTCTCGATGCCTCCTGTCATTAGGGGTTGTGGCAGTGTCCCGGGGAGTTGAGCTCCGAGGTGTTGTCGTCACAAATCCATCGCGGCAGTACTAGAATACTTAAGACGGCCGACATCAAAAACTCTCCTATGCGGTTAGTGGCAAGATAACCCCGACATCACCCAGTACTGGGGAGGTAGTTCGGGAGTATTGCCATAGCTTGTATAGTGGATGCGTTTCGAAGGTCCGAGGTAAACTGTTTCCGAAAACAACTGGTTATGTGTTGAAGGATGGATACAGCTGGATGTAGGTTTAGAGTTGATTGCGTGGTGCTTCCCCTGTATCCCCAACACCTAATTGTATAACTGGAAACTTTCGGAAATTAATAGGTGGGTTCATCTAGTAGTTCTAGGCATTCTTCCGACGAATGCATGATATGAAGTTCGGGGTTCCACATTGAGTGAAGTGGTTTTATGGGCTTGTTCCGATCGGGAGTTGCATCTTAAAGGGTCCTTGGCTATGCTGATCCGGGGATTGCAAAACCCTTTTGTAACACGTTCCATGAGCTTTCAGCACGAAGATGTCGAACGAAGCTTCTATCTTGTATTTGTTCTATCTGTTCCTTGTTCCTTTTTTATTTACCTTTTGTTCTCCAAGTGGCTTCTCGACTAGTTGATGTACCTGCGGAATTCATTCGTTCAATTCTCTGTTCGGATAGATATGTTGCAACATAATCTTCTTCATAAACATATCTATCCTTTGTTTCCTTTTGATTCTGGTATTCGAGTTGCTTCGATGTCAAATGTTGATTCCATACCTTTACTAATCGGTATTCTCATATTTCTATGGGAGTGCAGGTCCTTCTTGATCATCAAGATGGTCATGTTAAATTCTTTTCAACCGGTGTCCATTTTGTTCATACCAAGTTGTTTTTATTTCCCCACCCTCCCTCCCTTCTTTTTTCTTGGAGCCAGAAATTCTCAAATGAAGTATCCATTTTATTCATGTGATATTTCTTCATTCTTTTCCTTTAATGTTCTTATCCGGTGATTCTCAGGAAGATGCTCAAGAGCTTCAAGTTCATCATTCTTTTGTTCTCAGATTCTGCCGGTGAAGGTAATTCAAGATTTCGGTGTTGATCTTATCCTTTTCCTCATTTCACAATGCTTTCTTATTCCGGTGCACCAATTAGTCATTCTCCTCTTACTATTCATATCCGGAGTGCTGAAGATTCATAATTCCATTGTTAATCCGTTCAAGCTATTTTGAGGATTATCATCTTATTCCAGCCATTTAATTCAACCGGTGCAATATCTCTTAAGCAATCTATTTCAACGGTGATTTCTTTGAGTGGGCCCTAACCCACAGGTCTTTTCCAAGGATCTTACCTGACTCTTCTAATTATTTTCTGGAGTTATACTCAAATTCTTTTAAAGTGTGACGTAAGAATGATTCCCATCAGTCACATGCCTTCTCCAAGATCACTTACAAATTATTTACATCATTGGTTCAACCTTTTTAATTCTTCATTCCGGAGTGCTCAACAATTCTTCATGGCATTTCTCGTCTTCACTCTCAACATTTGAAGACCGGAGAAGTGTTTCTCTTAAATCTTGGCCCGTTCTCGTTAAGATTCGTGGTTCTAGCTTCTTGCCATCCTCATTATTGTTCCGATTGCGAGGAATTATTTTCATACCCATCTGAAGCATTTCATGAATTCTTTTCCATTGTGATCCTCCGAAGGCCATCGTTTCAGCAGATTTCTTCGTTCTCAGTTTTCTCCTCCAAATATTCTTCATTGTTGTCTCTTCGTTCGTCTCCATATTCTTACAGTGGCTCGTTCAAGTTACCCTTCCGTTGTTATCGTTTAAATTCATTTGTTCTTTTCATAATCCTACCGGTGGTTCGTTGAATATTTACCCAAGCTTGTGCTAGATCCCTCTTTAATTCTTTGCAACGAGGATAAGTAGTATGCCGAATCCATTGCTTGTCGCCAATTTAAATTGGTGAAGGATATGCATAACATAAACCTTATTCTAGTTCCTTCCAAGAGGTTAAATCCCTTCGGAGCTTGTTCATCATATCATATTCTCTATTCTAAGTTGTTCATTTTGTTTTCCGGAGCTCCAAGTTATTTCAATTATATCATTTCAAAGCTCCATCTAATTCATCGCAGGCCTTGAATCTTATTCTTTTCATTTTTCACTTCTCATGTTTTCTTTACCGGAGTTCTTCATTGTGGTTCATCATGTTTTAATTCATCCTCGAAGTCTTCATCAAGATTCTTGTTGGAGCTCAAGCATTCTTCATCATGCATTCCAATTGCAATCCGTTCTACCTTATCCTTTCAGATGGTGTTATGTCATTTTTGACAATTCCTTCATGTTTCATGATTCACGAGTTATCAAAAATGAGATATTTAAACCCATCATTTTTCCTTGTTCAGGAGATCTTTTCAACCCTTTAATTATTCGTTGGAGTTATCTTGGGTTGTATTTCACCTAAAAGCTTTCCCTGAGAATTGTTGCTATTATGGTGCTTATAAACGATCCAAGTTCTTCATTTATCATTCTGGTGAAATAAGTTTATCGTCTCCTTGTTGATCTGAATCCAATCAAATGTTTCGCAAGTGGATGGTTGTCACCTCTTAATTTTGAGATGTTTTCCATAAGCCCACAACGAGCATATTCTTTTCGTTGTTGATTTCCCAACAACTCCCTTCAACCCTGATTTGTAAGGAGGATTTCCTAATTCATTTGTGGGAGAAGTTGTCATTTTTTCTTCTCCATTCATTTCTTTCGTTGATTTATATGCTATTCTTTCGTTCCGGAGGCCTTGTGATATTGCTCTCTTTAACCATCATATCGTTTTATCGAGATCATGTTCTTTCCCTTGCTTATCATTTAACCGGAGCGTTGTATTCTCCATTCTATTTCTCTCATCTCATCAAGTTTTGCCTCTCTTTTTCAACCGGAGTGCTGTCTGAATCTTTCTTACCCCTTGTGCCATTCTTTAGTTGTTCCGGAGGCTGTGTGTTGTTATTTTCATCAAGTATCATCCCATCTTCTCAAGTTCTTGTTTATTCCTTTGATTTTCAGACGGAGTGTTGTCCAAATTATGTCATTCTTATTCCTTGGCTATACCATTGCAATTTCATATTCTTTTGGTCCGTGAGCTCTTGTTTAATGTCTTTCAACCTTCAAGGTTCTCATAATGCTCCTTGTTCCTCTTTTCTAACGGAGTGTTTCATCTACGTTCATCTCCGTTGTATTCTTCTTTCAATTTGTTCAACCTCTCAAGGTTCGTGGTTTCACTCGTCTGTCAAAGAAGCAACTTTGTTTTACCTCTTCCTCTTCCGTTTTTTTACCCGGTGCTATCTCTAGGATCTCGGGTCGAGATCCTCTGTTAGTGTGGGAGAGTTGTGACGCCCGAAGACCGACGTCCCAGAAGATTCCAGAAGATTCCAGATGTTCCGGGTTCTCCCGTGTGTTTTATTTGTGCTTGTGTTTTTTATTTTGCATTGCATCATGTCATCATGCCATCATGTCATAGTTTCTTTGCATCTCAACTTAAATAATCGTGTGGACCTTCGGTCCATTTAAATCGAGGGAAGTGTGACTTCTCTTTAAAACATATCCTCCCGATATTTAGGGAGCTATATTAATAAATATTACATTTGCTTCGGAATAACCCAACACACTTGAATATATTTCCCCATGCCTTTTCTTCTCAATTCCTTTCTTTAAACCCTCCCTATATTCTTTTCCCGTTTATCAAGGTTCCTCCAAAAGTCCTCAGACAATTTTATTTACAATCCTCACATTTTTGTGCGTCCAGGGAATTTTACCCTATGCCCTAACTCTATTTCTAGCACCTCCCTTCTTTTCTTTCTTCTTGTTTTTTTTCTGTTTTAATTTAGAAAAACAGCAAAAGAAGAGAGCCCAGCCGCAGTGGGCCTTCTCCTCCTCCCTGGCCCATCTCCTCCCTAGGCCATCCTTCCCTCTATTCGGCCCAGCAGCCAGGCCTCCAGGCCCAGCCAGCGCGCCCCTCCTCCCTTCTAGGCCCTCCTGGCCCAGGCCCACCAGCCAACATCCCTTCGCTCCCGAACCCTAGCCGCTCCCTCCCGGAGGCCACCAGCCTCGTTCCCTTTCTCCCGCAAGCCACCGCCGCACCCCCTCGCTCGTCTCCCTCGTTCTCTGTCGCCCGACCGCCCCTGCCTCGCTCTCCACTTCATCCCTCGAGCCCGATCTCTCCTTCTCCAGCGCCATGGCTGCCCCGCGCCGCGCCCCTCCTCTTCAGTCTTCAGCGCCCTTCCTCCATCGCCTGGCTCGTCCGCCAGCCGAGCGCAAGGCCCCGAGGCCCCTCGAGCGCCCGATAGCCTCGACCCTCCTGCCTTCGAGTCGCCAGCGCCCTGCCTCGCGCCAAGGCCGCGCCCCTCCCTCCTCCATCGCCAGCGCGCTCTGGCCCTCAGGCCCTCCCGTGCGCCCCTGCTGCCTCCTCCCGGCTCCCAGCGGCGAGCCCGTCCCTCCGTCTTCAGCGCAGGATCCCGCGCCTCCCTCCGTCCTTGCGCGCCCGCAGCGCCTCGCAGCGCCCGAGCAAGCCTCCATCTCCTTCCTCTCGAAGCTCCGTGCCTCCCCATCCATTCCAGCCCGACCGGCCAGAAGCTCCGTGCCTCCATCCCTCTTCAGCGCCAAGTCCCGTGCGCATGATGCTGCCTCTGTCGAGGAGCACGAGTTCGACGCCCCAAGCCTCTGCTCTGGCCATCGGCGCCCCCAAGACTGCTTTTGCTTGCTGCCATGATGCCGCTGCCATGGCCTCGTCGCCCGTGCTGCCGTTTTTCCTGTTGTTGTGAAGGCCGCAGCCGCTAGAACCGTGGACGCCAAGATCTTCGAACGAGGGACCCCGAGACGCCAAGTACCTCTACGTCGCCAAGACCGGACCGCCAAGTACCACGACCAAGTACCACGACGACCAAACGGCTACAAGATGACCATCAAGTTCATCTACATACGTGAACGACTACCGTCGCCAAGTTCCACTACCGTCGCCCCGAAGATGTTGGGTTCATCAAGTCCCTCTCCGAAACGAACATGTACCACTACTTCAACTACCTCGCTCGACGACCCGTCAAGTACCTCTTCGGAAACGTGAACGACTACTTCCTCTCCGATAACGTGTACCACGACTCGCGAGAACGACTTCTTCCTCTACGACCTTGAACCGCCCCGTGAACGTTTTGTTCTGAAGGTATAACCCGAGACGATGACCCGTGGACGCTTGTTGTGTTGTATGAAATGCATCCCTTGTGTGCTCCGTGCCCGTATCATCTTTTGCCTTGCTCCTCGGTTGCCTCGTCGCCGACTCGTGGGAACCCGGTGACGGGATCACCCCCACCTTTCATCTCGTTCGCCTCGCTCACGCCATCTTTCTTTTGCTCCGGACTCTCAACGAGTTACCGGAACCGATATGATGCCGTTGCATCATTTTCGGATTTTTGCCGTGGCACCCTTTCTTTCCACCACGGTGACAATACTTAATATCTCTCTTGTCAACCTTTAATAAAATTGCATAAACTTGATCATGACATCCGCATCATGTTAACAACATTATAAGGTTTAATTGTTGTTGCTTTAATAATTGCTAAACATGCTCATGGGGATTTTCCGGATATGTTGTTGTTATTTCCGGCCCCATTTAAAATGTCTAAATAGGTAGTTTGTTTTTGCTTCACCTCCTGCCATGTTAACAAACATTTAACCTTGTCTTGTAAATAACGAGAGTCAATTAAATAATTAAATGTGGTGTTTCGTCAATATGCAACTCGTTGCATATTGAGCTCCACTTAACTTGTAGTGTTGTTTGTGCACTTTGCCATGCCATGCTTATTTAAACCGGACATGCATCATACTTGGATGTGCATTGTATGCCATGTCTATGCTTGTGTGTTTACCGTATTGTTTGCTTCTTTCCGGTTGCTTCTCTTGTTAGCTTCGGTTTCGTTCCGGAGTTGTGAGGATTCGCTCGACTATGTTGCTCCGTCTACTTCATGGATCCGTTCTTCTCCCTTGTGGAATCCCAGGCAAGATGATCATACCCTTGGATACCTTTACTACCATTGCCATGCTTAGTTGTATCGATGCTATCGTTACATGTCGCGCTACCCATCTTTTATGTCAGCCTCTCCTTGTTGCCATGAAACCTCTAACATTTGAAACCTTCCTAGCAAAACCACTGTTTGGCTATGTTACCCGCTTGCTCAGCCCCTCTTATAGCGTTGTTAGTTGCAGGTGAAGATGAAGTTCGTTCCAGGAGGGAACTTGTTGTTGGAATATCACAGTATCTATAATTATTATTAACACACCTATATACTGGGCATGGGTGGAAGGCTTGGCCTTTTGCTCGGTGTTTTGTTCCACTCATGCCACCTTAGGCGCCGATAAACCGGCATTATGTTCCTTGATTTTGCGTTCCTTACACGATGGGTGGATGGGGACCCCTTGACAGTTCGACTTTGAATAAAACTCCTCCAGCAAGGCCCAACATTGGTTTTTAATTTGCTCATAATAACAACTTATTTAATTAATTAATTGCATAGGGGGTCATGTCCCCGGGTTCTTAATTCTACATAGCAGGGGGGGCCAGTGCTGATGGTGTTGGTCCCAAATAGAGTCGTGTGCGGTGCCACCCAGTTACCTGGGGTCTTCGGTTGCTATACGCTGTGCTCATCCGGTCGTGGCCTGAGATGAGATACGCGCGGCTACTATCAGGGTGTCGGCACGCCGGGAGGTCTTGCTGGACTTATTTTACCATTGTCGAAATGTCTTGTGCTACCGGGATGCCGAGCCTGAACGGATTTCCCTAAGATAAGGAGTGATGATATTATATTTATCACTTCAGCTAATCGTGAGAGCTTGTGATGGGCTAAGTTGGAACACCCCTGCAGGGTTATGATCTTTCGAAAGCCGTGCCCGCGGTTATGTGGCGGATTGGAATTTGTTAATGTCCGGTTGTAGAAAACTTGATAGAGGATCCGAAGTAAAACACACAACTATGTGAGTAACCGTGACTGTCTCTTTTCACTTTGAGAAGAGAACACGGTGGGGTTATGTTTGATTCGTATGTAGTTCAGGATCTTTAGCGATCACTATTTTTGCGACTGTTTGCGTAGATGCTCATCTTATTCTGGTACTCGTAAGTTAGCCACCATATTATGCTTAGCCGCTGCTGCAACCTCACCACTTTACCTCTTCCTACCCAGAAAGCTTTGCTAGTCTTGTTACCCATGGTTATGGGATTGCTGAGTCCTCGTGGCTCACAGATACTACAACACCAGATGCAGGTTCAGCCGAGTATGAAGCAGGAGCTGGTACAAGTACTTCCGGGAGTTCCATGAAGAGAGTTTGGCCGTATGCTTGTGACGTTTTGACGATCAGTAGTGGTTTCTACTAGGATTCGATCCTGACCTGTGGCTTTATGTTGTTTTGGTATCTTTCTTTTGGATCTTCACCCGTAGTCGGGTTGTGATGTTTTGAATGATGAATTGCTTATGTAATGTATTGTGTGAAGTGGCGAGTGTAAGCCAACTATCTCCTTTTGCAATTTAATCCCTCTTTTACATGAGATGTGCAAAGATACCAAACTGGAGATCATTCTAGGATGGGCTTATACCTTTAAGTCGTGCCTCGACATGTAGGAGGTATAGTCCCATCCTGGGCATTACAAGTTGGTATCAGAGCCTTCTCCGACCTAGAAGCCCCCACTGATTGATCGAATCGTTGACGGTTGAGTCTAGGCACACACTGAAAATGTTTTGAGTCCTATATATATATATTGGAGAGTAGGATTTCTTTTGCTCCTCATCCCTTTTCACTCTGGTGAGGACTCCTGACGATTACTCTTGCCTCTTCTACTTTCAAAAATTATGCACCAAATTTTTTTAGGATCTCGCGAGTATTGTTTGGATTGTTTCGATGTCTTTGTGACGAGAACATTGTTCTCGATGCCTCCTGTCATTAGGGGTTGTGGCAGTGTCCCGGGGAGTTGAGCTCCGAGGTGTTGTCGTCACAAATCCATCGCGGCAGTACTAGAATACTTAAGACGGCCGACATCGAAAACTCTCCTATGCGGTTAGTGGCAAGATAACCCCGACATCACCCAGTACTGGGGAGGTAGTTCGGGAGTATTGCCATAGCTTGTATAGTGGATGCGTTTCGAAGGTCCGAGGTAAACGGTTTCCGAAAACAACTGGTTATGTGTTGAAGGATGGATACAGCTGGATGTAGGTTTAGAGTTGATTGCGCGGTGCTTCCCCTGTATCCCCAACACCTGATTGTATAACTGGAAACTTTCGGAAATTAATAGGTGGGTTCATCTAGTAGTTCTAGGCATTCTTCCAACGAATGCATGATATGAAGTTCGGGGTTCTACATTGAGTGAAGTGGTTTTATGGGCTTGTTCCGATCGGAAGTTGCATCTTAAAGGGTCCTTGGCTATGCTGATCCGGGGATTGCAAAACCCTTTTGTAACACGTTCCATGAGCTTTCAGCACGAAGATGTCGAACGAAGCTTCTATCTTGTATTTGTTCTATCTGTTCCTTGTTCCTTTTTTATTTACCTTTTGTTCTCCAAGTGGCTTCTCGACTAGTTGATGTACCTGCGGAATTCATTCGTTCAATTCTCTGTTCGGATAGATATGTTGCAACATAATCTTCTTCATAAACATATTTATCCTTTGTTTCCTTTTGATTCTGGTATTCGAGTTGCTTCGATGTCAAATGTTGATTCCATACCTTTACTAATCGTTATTCTCATATTTCTATGGGAGTGCAGGTCCTTCTTGATCATCAAGATGGTCATGTTAAATTCTTTTCAACCAGTGTCCATTTTGTTCATCCCAAGTTGTTTTTGTTTCCCCACCCTCCCTCCCTTCTTTTTTCTTGGAGCCAGAAATTCTCAAATGAAGTATCCATTTTATTCATGTGATATTTCTTCATTCTTTTCCTTTAATGTTCTTATCCGGTGATTCTCAGGAAGATGCTCAAGAGCTTCAAGTTCATCATTCTTTTGTTCTCAGATTCTGCCGGTGGAGGTAATTCAAGATTTCGGTGTTGATCTTATCCTTTTCCTCATTTCACAATGCTTTCTTATTCCGGTGCACCAATTAGTCATTCTCCTCTTGCTATTCATATCCGGAGTGCTGAAGATTCATAATTCCATTGTTAATCCGTTCAAGCTATTTTGAGGATTGTCATCTTATTCAAGCCATTTAATTCAACCGGTGCAATATCTCTTAAGCAATATATTTCAACGGTGATTTCTTTGAGTGGGCCCTAACCCACAGGTCTTTTCCAAGGATCTTACGTGACTCTTCTAATTATTTTCTGGAGTTATACTCAAATTCTTTTAAAGTGTGACGTAAGAATGATTCCCATCAGTCACATGCCTTCTCCAAGATCACTTACAAATTCTTTACATCATTGGTTCAACCTTTTTAAATCTTCATTCCGGAGTGCTCAACAATTCTTCATGGCATTTCTCGTCTTCACTCTCAACATTTGAAGACCGGAGAAGTGTTTCTCTTAAATCTTGGCCCGTTCTCTTTAAGATTCGTGGTTCTAGCTTCTTGCCATCCTCATTATTGTTCCGATTGCGAGGAATTATTTTCATACCCATCCTAAGCATTTCATGAATTCTTTTCCATTGTGATCCTCCGAAGGCCATCATTTCAGCAGATTTCTTTGTTCTCAGTTTTCAATTTCGTCCTCCAAATATTCTTCATTGTTGTCTCTTCGTTCGTCTCCATATTCTTACGGTGGTTCGTTCAAGTTACCCTTCCGTTGTTATCGTTTAAATTCATTTGTTCTTTTCATAATCCTACCGGTGGTTCGTTGAATATTTACCCAAGCTTGTGCTAGATCCCTCTTTAATTCTTTGCAACGAGGATAAGTAGTATGCCAAATCCATTGCTTGTCGCCAATTTAAATTGGTGAAGGATATGCATAACATAAACCTTATTCTAGTTCCTTCCAAGAGGTTAAATCCCTTCGGAGCTTGTTTATCATATCATATTCTCGGTTCTAAGTTGTTCATTTTGTTTTCCGAAGCTCCAAGTTATTTCAATTATATCATTTCAAAGCTCCATCTAATTCATCGCAGGCCTTGAATCTTATTCTTTTCATTTTTCACTTCTCATGTTTTCTTTACCGGAGTTCTTCAGGGTGGTTCATCATGTTTTAATTCATCCTCGAAGTCTTCATCAAGATTCTTGTTGGAGCTCAAGCATTCTTCATCATGCATTCAAATTGCAATCCGTTCTACCTTATCCTTTCAGATGGTGTTATGTCATTTTTGACAATTCCTTCCTGTTTCATGATTCACGAGTTATCAAGAATGAGATATTTAAACCCATCATTTTTCCTTGTTCAGGAGATCTTTTCAACCCTTTAATTATTCGTTGGAGTTATCTTGGGTTGTACTTCACCTAAAAGCTTTCCCTGAGAATTGTTGCTATTATGGTGCTTATAAACGATCCAAGTTCTTCATTTATCATTTCGGTGAAATAAGTTTATCGTCTCCTTGTTGATCTGAATCCAATCAAATGTTTCGCAAGTGGATGGTTGTCACCTCTTAATTTTGAGTTGTTTTCCATAAGCCCACAACGAGCATATTCTTTTCGTTGTTGATTTCCCAACAGCTCCGTTCAACCCTTCTTAGTAAGGAGGATTTCCTAATTCATTTGTGGGAGAAGTTGTCATTTTTTCTTCTCCATTCATTTCTTTCGTTGATTTATATGCTATTCTTTCTTTCTGGAGGCCTTGTGATATTGCTCTCTTTAACCATCATATCGTTTTATCGAGATCATGTTCTTTCCCTTGCTTATCATTTAACCGGAGCGTTGTATTCTCCATTCTATTTCTCTCTTCTCATCAAGTTTTGCCTCTCTTTTTCAACCGGAGTGCTGTCTGAATCTTTCTTACCCCTTGTGCCATTCTTTAGTTGTTCCGGAGGCTGTGTGTTGTTATTTTCATCAAGTATCATCCCATCTTCTCAAGTTCTTGTTTATTCCTTTGATTTTCAGACGGAGTGCTGTCCAAATTATGTCATTCTTATTCCTTGGCTATACCATTGCAGTTTCATATTCTTTTGGTCCGTGAGCTCTTGTTTAATGTCTTTCAACCTTCAAGGTTCTCATAATGCTCCTTGTTCCTCTTTTCTAACAGAGTGTTTCATCTACGTTCATCTCCGTTGTATTCTTCTTTCAATTTGTTCAACCTCTCAAGGTTCGTGGTTTCACTCGTCTGTCAAAGAAGCAACTTTGTTTTACCGCTTCCTCTTCCGTTTTTTTTTACCCGGTGCTATCTCTAGGATCTCGGGTCGAGATCCTCTGTTAGTGTGGGAGAGTTGTGACGCCCGAAGACCGACGTCCCAGAAGATTCCAGAAGATTCCAGATGTTCCGGGTTCTCCCGTGTGTTTTATTTGTGCTTGTGTTTTTTATTTTGCATTGCATCATGTCATCATGCCATCATGTCATATTTTCTTTGCATCTCAACTTAAATAATCGTGTGGACCTTCGGTCCATTTAAATCGAGGGAAGTGTGACTTCTCTTTAAAACATATCCTCCCGATATTTAGGGAGCTATATTAATAAATATTCCATTTGCTTCGGAATAACCCAACACACTTGCATATATTTCCCCATGCCTTTTCTTCTCAATTCCTTGCTTTAAACCCTCCCTATATTCTTTTCCCGTTTATCGAGGTTCCTCCAAAAGTCCTCAGACAATTCTATTTATAATCCTCACATTTTTGTGAGTCCAGGGAATTTTACCCTATGCCCTAACTCTATTTCTAGCACCTCCCTTCTTTTCTTTCTTCTTGTTTTTTTTTCTGTTTTAATTTGGAAAAACAGCAAAAGAAGAGAGCCCAGCCGCAGTGGGCCTTCTCCTCCTCCCTGGCCCATCTCCTCCCAAGGCCATCCATCCCTCTATTCGGCCCAGCAGCCAGGCCTCCAGTCCCAGCCGGCGCGCCCCTCCTCCCTTCTAGGCCCTCCTAGCCTAGGCCCACCAGCCAACATCCCTTCGCTCCCGAACCCTAGCCGCTCGCTCCCGCAGGCCACCAGCCTCGTTCCCTTTCTCCCGCAAGCCGCACCCCCTCGCTTGTCTCCCTCGTTCTCTGTCGCCCGACCGCCCCTGCCTCGCTCTCCACTTCGTCCCTCGAGCCCGATCTCTCCTTCTCCAGCGCCATGGCTGCCCCGTGCCGCGCCCCTCCTCTTCAGTCTTCAGCGCCCTTCCTCCATCGCCTGGCTCGTCCGCCAGCCGAGCGCAAGGCCCCGAGGCCCCTCGAGCGCCTGATGGCCTCGACCCTCCTGCCTTCGAGTCGCCAGCGCCCTGCCTCGCGCAAAGGCCGCGCCCCTCCCTCCTCCATCGCCAGCGCGCTCCGGCCCTCAGGCCCTCACGTGCGCCCCTGCTGCCTCCTCCCGGCTCCCAGCAGCGAGCCCGTCCCTCCGTCTCCAGTGCAGGATCCCGCGCCTCCCTCCGTCCTTGCGCGCCCGCAGCGCCTCACAGCGCCCGAGCAAGCCTCCATCTCCTTCGTCTCGAAGCTCCGTGCCTTCCCATCCATTCCAACCCGACCGGCCAGAAGCTCCGTGCCTCCATCCCTCTTCAGCGCCAAGTCCCGTGCGCATGCTGCTGCCTCTGTCGAGGAGCACGAGTTCGACGCCCCAAGCCTCTGCTCTGGCCATCGGCGCCCCCAAGAATGCTTTTGCTTGCTGCCATGATGCCGCTGCCATGGCCTCGTCGCCCGTGCTGCCGTTTTTCCAGTTGTTGTGAAGGCCACAGCCGCTAGAACCGTGGACGCCAAGATCTTCGAACGAGGGACCCCGAGACGCCAAGTACCTCTACGTCGCCAAGACCGGACCGCCAAGTACCACGACCAAGTACCACGACGACCGAACGGCTACAAGATGACCATCAAGTTCATCTACATACGTGAACGACTACCGTCGCCAAGTTCCACTACCGTCGCCCTCGAAGATGTAGGGTTCATCAAGTCCCTCTCCGAAACGAACATGTACCACTACTTCAACTACCGTCACTCGACGACCCGTCAAGTACCTCTTCGGAAACGTGAACGACTACTTCCTCTCCGATAACGTGTACCATGACTCGCGAGAACGACTTCTTCCTCTACGACCTTGAACCGCCCCGTGAACGTTTTGTTCCGAAGGTATAACCCGAGACGATGACCCGTGGACGCTTGTTGTGTTGTATGAAATGCATCCCTTGTGTGCTCCGTGCCCGTATCATCTTTTGCCTTGCTCCTCGGTTGCCTCGTCGCCGACTCGTGGGAACCCGGTGACGGGATCACCCCCACCTTTCATCTCGTTCGCCTCGCTCACGCCATCTTTCTTTTGCTCCGGACTCTCAACGAGTTACCGGAACCGATATGATGCCGTTGCATCATTTTCGGATCATTGCCGTGGCACCCTTTCTTTCCACCACGGTGACAATACTTCATATCTCTCTTGTCAACCTTTAATAAAATTGCATAAACTTGATCATGACATCCGCATCATGTTAACAACATTATAAGGTTTAATTGTTGTTGCTTTAATAATTGCTAAACATGCTCATGGGGATTTTCCGGATATGTTGTTGTTATTTCCGGCCCCATTTAAAATGTCTAAATAGGTAGTTTGTTTTTGCTTCACCTCCTGCCATGTTAACAAACATTTAACCTTGTCTTGTAAATAACGAGAGTCAATTAAATAATTAAATGTGGTGTTTCGTCAATATGCAACTCGTTGCATATTGAGCTCCACTTAACTTGTAGTGTTGTTTGTGCACTTTGCCATGCCATGCTTATTTAAACCGGACATGCATCATACTTGGATGTGCATTGTATACCATGTCTATGCTTGTGTGTTTACCGTATTGTTTGCTTCTTTCCGGTTGCTTCTCTTGTTAGCTTCGGTTTCGTTCCGGAGTTGTGAGGATTCGCTCGACTATGTTGCTCCGTCTACTTCATGGATCCGTTCTTCTCCCTTGTGGAATCCCAGGCAAGATGATCATACCCTTGGATACCTTTACTACCATTGCTATGCTTAGTTGTCTCGATGCTATCGTTACATGTCGCGCTACCCATCTTTTATGTCAGCCTCTCCTTGTTGCCATGAAACCTCTAACATTTGAAACCTTCCTAGCAAAACCATTGTTTGGTTATGTTACCCACTTGCTCAGCCCCTCTTATAGCGTTGTTAGTTGCAGGTGAAGATGAAGTTCGTTCCAGGAGGGAACTTGTTGTTGGAATATCACAATATCTATAATTATTATTAACACACCTATATACCGGGCATGGGTGGAAGGCTTGGCCTTTTGCTCGGTGTTTTGTTCCACTCATGCCACCTTAGGCGCCGATAAACCGGCATTATGTTCCTTGATTTTGCGTTCCTTACACGATGGGTGGATGGGGACCCCTTGACAGTTCGACTTTGAATAAAACTCCTCCAGCAAGGCCCAACATTGGTTTTTAATTTGCTCATAATAACAACTTATTTAATTAATTAATTGCATAGGGGGTCATGTCCCCGGGTTCTTAATTCTACATAGCAGGGGGGGCAGTGCTGATGGTGTTGGTCCCAAATAGAGTCGTGTGCGATGCCACCCAGTTACCTGGGGTCTTCGGCTGTTGTACGCTGTGCTCATCCGGTCGTGGCCTGAGACGAGATACGCGCGGCTACTATCAGGGTGTCGGCACGCCGGGAGGTCTTGCTGGACTTGTTTTACCATTGTCGAAATGTCTTGTGCTACCGGGATGCCGAGCCTGATCGGATTTCCCTAAGATAAGGAGTGATGATATTATATTTATCACTTCAGCTAATCGTGAGAGCTTGTGATGGGATAAGTTGGAACACCCCTGCAGGGTTATGATCTTTCGAAAGTCGTGCCCGCGGTTATGTGGCAGATTGGAATTTGTTAATGTCCGGTTGTAGAAAACTTGACAGAGCATCCGAAGTAAAACACACAACTGTGTGAGTAACCGTGACTGTCTCTTTTCACTTTGAGAAGAGAACACGGTGGGGTTATGTTTGATTCGTATGTAGTTCAGGATCTTTAGCGATCACTATTTTTGCGACCGTTTGCGTAGATGCTCATCTTATTCTGGTACCCGTAAGTTAGCCACCATATTATGCTTAGCCGCAGCTGCAACCTCACCACTTTACCTCTTCCTACCCACAAAGCTTTGCTAATCTTGTTACCCATGGTTATGGGATTGCTGAGTCCTCGTGGCTCATAGATACTACAACACCAGATGCAGGTTCAGCTGAGTATGAAGCAGGAGCTAGTACAAGTACTTCCGGGAGTTCCATGAAGAGAGTTTGGCCGTATGCTTGTGACATTTCGACGATCAGTAGTGGTTTCTACTAGGATTCGATCCTGACCTGTGGCTTTATGTTGTTTTGGTATCTTTCTTTTGGATCTTCACCCGTAGTCGGGTTGTGATGTTTTGAATGATGAATTGCTTATGTAATGTATTGTGTGAAGTGGAGTGTAAGCCAACTATCTCCTTTTGCAATTTAATCCCTCTTTTACATGAGATATGCAAAGATACCAAACTTGAGATCATTCTAGGATGGGCTTATACCTTTAAGTCGTGCCTCGACACGTAGGAGGTATAGTCCCATCCTGGTCATTACACCATCAAACTTGGTGCACATGCTAGAAAGGTCTAATAGGGCATCTAGACCAAATGGCACAAGCTTTGGATTAGGGTAACTTGATCAGAATACCCCAAAACCATTTCTGTTCAAATTCAAATTTGAACAACTTTACATTACCAACTTTTTACCTGGAGCTTCAAACCTTGTGGGCATGATCATAACCCCAAATGATGATACTACACCAAGTGGTGCATCAAGGGGAGATGATTAGCTTGACTTAAACATGGTGAAGCCATTTCTGTTGATTTCTAGGGTTCACCAAAGTTGCATTCGCAAGTTTCTTCAAATGAGCCCAAATTTGGTGAAACACCCTATTTCCATATGACATTCAATCCTGTTAAGTGTCATGGCTAGTGAAGATCATTTGCTTGCCCAAAACATGATCAAACACCTTCTGCCACTTTACCAAAACCATCATCTTGACCTCTTTAGCTATTTACTTTTGCCTCAACTTTCTACCACAGCTTCACCTAGTTACATTCTACCCCCAGTAACTTCCCCATGTCCATAGCTCAATGATTGAGGGGTGAAAACCCCAAATTACCTTGCTGGACAGCCCAATTCTACCCATCTACCAGCTTCCCTCCTCTCTCACTGATCACCCAGAGCATCCAAAGCCACAGCTGGGTTGTTTACTTCGTGCTGGACCCCCCAGACACGGCGGACACGACCAGTGAGCCAACGGCATGCCGTGGCATGCCATAAGCACGCTCCAGAGCGCGCTACAGTGCGCACCCGCACTGTAGCCTCGCCCAATCCATCGCCTCCGACCACCTCGTGCTCCCCCTTGCGCCAATCGATGTGCCTCGGCGTCCGCAACTCCCCCCGGCGCGGTCCCCCTCCTCCATCGCCCTCCAGTGGACGCCCTCACACGTGCACCGGCCGCCCGCAAGCTCCACTCGTCGGCCTCGCACACGCACAGCTCCAGAAGCATCCCCCGCTCCTCCTCTTCCTTCCCTCTGCCCGGGAACTCGTCCAGCAACACCACAGACGTCTCCCCAACGCCTCCCGTGCACTGTGGCGACGAGCAGAGGCTCGCCGGCGCATAGGTCCACGGCACCTCGCCGTCCTCCTATAAATAGGACCCCCGAGCCCCTCGTCTCTTCACCAACAGCATCCTCCCTTTCTCAATCACCTCCTTGAGCCACTCGCCTCTCTCCAGACCCGCCCGAGCTCGAGATCGAGCTCGAGCTCCGCCGCGGCGGCTTCCCGTCGCCAGCCCAGTACAGGCCGCCCTAGCCCTCCCTTTCGCTTGATCTAGCAGCACAACACGTCTTTGATGCGTTTCCCCCTCTTTCCCCTCTCCGCAGCTGCCGAAATCGACAGGAGCAGCATCCTCCCGACGCTCCTCCGTCGCGAGTCCTCGCCGCTGGCGAACCAGGCCCCTCCGGCGAGCCGCACCACCACCACTGGAATGGCGACTCTCCGCTGGACCCATTCCTGCCCGTAGCTCGCCCCACCATGCACCATAACGCCGCCGGTGAGCTCGCCGTCTCTCTGGCCGCAAGGTTGAAGAGGACAGGCGGGCCCCGCCTGTCATCCTCACCTCTCTCTCGCTCCCCTCTCTGACGCTGACCGCCGGGCCCCGCCCGTCAGGTTTAAAAAAACCTGGCGCGCGCGCTGGCGCCTGTGCGGTGGGCTATTCGCCCTGGGCCATTGCACTGTGGCCGTTCTGGCCCAGTGGCACAGAGCCTTTTTCTCTCTTTCTTTTCTGTGAAATTTCAAATAATTTCACAGAATTAAATAATTGTCCAAATGAATTAATTCCAGTTCCTAAAAACTTGTAAAGTTCCAACCTATTTAATGATGTCACTTTCACACATGTCCATGGACCTTTTCTATTCTGTTCAAATTTAAATTCATATTTGAACATTAAAACTTCTGTTCAAATATTCATGGACCCCATTCTGCCACTCCAAAACTCAAACTAATAATTTTTGCCATCTTAGTTTTCCCTCTAGTATTTAACAAAAATAAGTTGACATTTTTCTGAGCACTTTGATTTTTCTGTTTTTATTGAGGTCTTATTTTTCCGTTGTTATTTTGCGACGATTAGATACCGTATTTGACGAGGTTGCTGAAGAAGAAGGTGGGGAAGGATTTGAAGACTTTGAAGACCAAGCCAATCCAGGCAAGCAGCCATTTGACCATGATACCCTTGTGTTCTTCGGAACCCGTTTTTTTCCGAATGCATGATGATAAGAGTTACGGTGGTGACCTAGTTGAGAACCACCACATGATGCATGACTTATTCATGACCTTGCTAAGTGCTTAGATGCAATGCTAATGGTTAGTAGTGATGCTTAGTGATGCATGTTTGTGCCATGAAACCTTCTTGGATGCATACTTTTCAAAAACCCCATCGGGTGCCCCTAATGCCCGAGGGTGATGTTGAGTTAGGTCATCACTTGAGAAAGAAGTGATGTGTCGATAAAGATCTTGTGCATGGGTGAAATGATGGATTAGATTTATGTGTGACTACCGTTGCAACCAAACATGTGCAACCACTCTAGCCCTTATGGGACGGGGCATTATTGATTACTTAGGCCGATACTAGCATGGTGCCCACATTACTAGTGACGGGAAGACTTGAGGTCTTTCCCGGGACGGGGTCGTGCTCGGATAGGCGACCATGACTGTTTTCACAGGGCACCGGACACACCGTTGGTCCCTTCGTGTACGCGTGGCATCGAAAATAGGGCAAGTCCCATGATCTATTGTTTGTACTCAAGGGTTGTGCACCAACGAGTGGACCCTATGTTAGTGTCGTCTAAGGAAAGATAATGACCGGGTGCTTCCCCCGAGTACTTGAGGTACCGCGGGATCGTGGGTGACACGAAAGCTTCCCGGATCTTGTGGGTAAAGTGCGCAACCTCTGCAAGGTGTAAAACTATTCGAATAGCCGTGTCCACGGTCATGGACAGTTGGGTGGTGCTACTTAAACTATGTCCAGAATTTTACTACATCGGTGTAAGTATGTGTGTGTGATGAGTCAAGGTGGTGACTTGACTCGATGAGTTGAATCCTATTCATGTTGATATCGGTAACCTGTTCTCGAGGTTACGTGAAATTATTGATGCATATACTTGATGGTAGAATATTTATTCTAGCTCGTTGCTAGCTTGCTCATTGTTGTTCAATTGCATTATTACTTGAACCAAATCATGGTTTGCTTGCGAGTACATTCAAAGTACTCATTGGCTTGCCACTGGTTATTTAATTGGCAGGAATATGAAGAAGAGTTCTATGGAGACGAACATGCGAACTAGGAAGCTATCCCAGTCAGAATGCCTGTAGGGTTAAGGCAGATGGCATGGGTTCTACTTATCGTCGAAGACTTCCGCTATTGAGTCATTTGCTATTCAGCCCTTGAGGCTTTATCTATGTAAGACTTGGCCATAATGGCCATAAGTTGTGTAAGACGGTATGTATGGATGTAAGACTCTTGTTATTCAGCTTCTGTGTGTTCAGTGAGCATTGATATCTGGGATCACTGTACACGTGCATTCGGTGATCTCGACTCTTAAGTCGGGGTCCCCACAGAGCTGGTATCAGAGCCATCCTGACTGTAGGAAGCCTTAGTTAGCATGGGCGTTAGTTAGATGAGACCCCTTTCCAAAAACCTTATGAACCTCTCTTCTTTTCTAAACCTTACCAACCTGAGATATCATCAGCTTATTAACCTTTCCTATTCCACCTTTGTAGATGGCCGCTGTACCTGAAGAGCACCTGACCACTGGGTTTCCCTTGCTTCTCGAGGATAGCCTACGGGAGTGCCAGTTCCACCGAGCACCCATCCTCACCTACCTTGAGCATTGGGTTAGCGACACTGAGGTGGAGTACCATGTGGAAGTTATCGTGAAGGCAAACGATCCTCCCACAAGTTGGTTCTTTGAGGGACCCCAGATGGCAACACTACCTCTCGCTGTCGAGGCTGCTGCACTCAAGGCACTAACTTGTCTCCGCGAGCTTCTTCCGGAGATGGCAGCCAAGATGACAACCCGCTTCTTGCCGTACCGGAAGGAAGGTGAAGATGAAAGCAGCGCACTAGCCCCTCCATTGAAGGAAGGACTCCCGCTTCGATTCCAGACCTACTTCAACCTATGTGCCGATAGCTTGGCACAAGATTTGGCCTCGGAATCAATGAAGCTCCGAGAAGAACTTCACAAGACCAAGGCACTTCTTCGTCGAGCACAAGAGAAGACAGATAGGATCAAGAAGGAAGGTGTGCCTCCAGGACAGTCCGCTATCGCGTACCGAGGCGGAAGGCCTTCAGGAGATGTATCTTCCAAGGATGAAGAACCACCTCGGCGACGCCGCATGACGGCAAGGGAATATCGCAAGCTTTTCTCGGCACCACTGACAAAGCACCGTCGTATCCAACTCCTCCACTCCCCCACACCCTCAAGTGACAAGGGGGCCCAGACAGATGAAGACAAGGAGGAAGACCCAGAAGAGCCAGAATACGCGACCGAGCATTCCGCCGCTTAGGCATTATTCGCTACTCGAATATGCCAGTTCGTAACCTCTACGGTAGGATAGGTCGTGTAACCCCTATGCGCAGTCGAGTCCTTGTATGGTTCATATGAAACCATCTAGTGTTTGCTTTTGTTGTGTTTGGATGTATGTCGTATTCTTCCTTCGGGAATATGTAAACGACTGCATCGCCCGTTTGGATTTTAATGAATGTGTTTGGCCCTTTCGGCCCTTGCATGATTTGATTAGTGTCACAACCACCCCCTTACTAGGCACCCATCTATATTGCTTTCCCTCTTCCAAGTCATGAGACCTTTTACCGCTCCAACAGGATGCCTGTTGTAACTCGTACTGGTACCTCTACCCAGCAGCCTGAAGCCGGAGCATCCGCTCAATCAGAGGCAGGCCACGACCAAACCAACGACCAAGCTCCACCACCACCACCTCCTCCGAACATGGACATGGCTCAGCTTCTCCAAGCTTTTCGAGAGGAACGCCAAGCCAACACCGCACCCCTTCAGTTGATTGCTCAAGCTGTCACCAACAACCGCCAGCCGGCGGGGAATGGCAATGGACGTTCCACGTTGGCAGAGTTCAAGAAGCATGCACCGCCAACTTTCATCGAGACTGCTAAACCCCTGGATGCAGACGACTGGGTCCGCACCATTGAGGACTTACTGGAGCTAGTCGGATGCACCGAAGACCGCGAGAAGGTGGCTTATGCAGCCCACTACCTCGGGGGACTGCTAGAGCTTGGTGGGATGGATTCAAGGTCATGCATGCTGGACAAGACATCACTTGGGACAACTTCAAGGCAGAATTCCGCAAAGCCCACATTCCTTCCGGAATCATGGCTATCAAAAAGCATGAATTCCGAGCTCTGAAGCAAGGAAGTGGCGTTGTCAAGGAGTACATGCAGAAGTTCAGTGTTCTGTCAAGGTATGCCCCTGAAGATGTTAGCACTGATGCTGCAAAAAGGGAGCGCTTCATGGAAGGCCTCAATCAGACCCTCCAGTACTCGCTTGTCGTGTGCGACTGCCCAACCTTCCCTGACCTGCTGAACAAAGCACTCATGCTTGAAGACAAGCGGCGTGCTCTGGAAGACACTCGCAAGCGCAAAATGGTCAGCAAGGGAAGTTCCAGCAACCAGAAGCCTCGCCCGTGGCAGTCAGCCCCGGTCAAGCCAACCTATCAGCAACCAAGAGCTCCTGCACCTCGCACCAACTATCAGCCTCAGCAGTATGCCAACCCAAGGCCAACATTCGACCCCAATTACAGTGGTGGCAACAAGATCAACAATCCAAACCAAGTCACTTGCTTTGGATGCGGTCAGTCAGGACACATCTCAAGGGTGTGCCCCAACAAGAAGCCTGATGCCCCGCGCCCCAATGCGCGGAACCCAGGACAAGGCCGCGGGATGCCACCAAGGAACCCAGCTCCTCGCAACCCGCCTAACCATGGGAAGGGGCGTGTGAATCACGTCACTGCTGAAGAAGCCCAGGAAGACCCGGACGTCGTGCTGGGTACGTTCCTTGTCAACTCAGCACCTGCAACTGTCTTGTTTGATTCTGGAGCCACGCATTCATTTGTCACTCAAAAATTTGCATTAAAAAGTGGCATGACCCCTACACCCCTGAATAACCCCATGGTGGTACAAACCCCCGGAGCAGAGATGAGAGCCAAGATAGGCTGTAAAGGAGTCAGTATTACCATTAACGGTGTAGACTTCCTAGCAGACCTTATCATCCTAAGATCGCAAGGCTTGGATGTGATCTTAGGGATTGATTGGCTCAGTAAGCACCAAGGCTTATTAGACTATGCCAATCAGACTGTCACTGTGACCAATGGCCAAGGAGTCAAAGTTAAGTTTGCTTCCAACTCCTCTTTCGCTCAAGCCGTTCAAGTCAACTATCTGTCTGAAGTTGGGCTAGAGCAAGTACCGGTGGTATGCGAATATCCTGA
Source organism: Secale cereale (assembly GCA_902687465.1). Classification (NCBI taxonomy): domain Eukaryota; kingdom Viridiplantae; phylum Streptophyta; class Magnoliopsida; order Poales; family Poaceae; genus Secale; species Secale cereale. The sequence goes on along the minus strand of LR738711.1, from coordinate 832,723,103 downwards.
TGTCTTTCCGGATGAGCTACCGGGAATGCCCCCTGACCATGACATTGAGTTCATCATCAAGCTCGTGCCCGGAGCAGGACCCATCTATAAGAAGCCTTATAGAATGGGGACGGAAGAATTAGCCGAGTTGAAGAAGCAACTGGAAGAGCAGCTGAGGAAGGGATTTATCCGCCCAAGTGCCTCCCCTTGGGGATCACCTGTTCTGTTTGTGGCAAAAAGGGACGGTACCATCCGCTTATGCATTGACTATCGCTCCCTCAATGAAGTCACAATCAAGAACAAATATCCACTTCCCAAGATTGAAGATCTGTTTGATCAGCTCAGTAGAGCCAAGGTGTTCTCCAAGATCGACCTCAGATCTGGGTATTACCAACTGAAGACCAGACCCCAAGATATTCCGAAGACGGCATTCGTAACCCGATATGGCCTGTACGAGTGCACGGTCATGTCCTTTGGGTTAACCAATGCCCCAGCTTACTTCATGTATCTCATGAATAAAGTCTTCATGGAATATTTGGACAAGTTTGTTGTTGTCTTCATCGATGACATTCTTGTCTTCTTGAAGACGGAGGAAGAACATGAGCAACATTTGAGGATGGTCCTAGACAAGCTTCGGGAGCACCAACTATACGCCAAATTCAGCAAGTGTGAGTTCTGGCTGCATAAAGTTGGATTCTTAGGTCATGTCTTGACCGAAGAAGGATTGTCAGTTGATCCCGCGAAGATCGAAGTTGTGACCCAATGGCAATCTCCAACGACCGTCAAGGAAGTCAGAAGCTTCCTCGGACTTGCGGGCTATTACCGCAAATTCGTGGAAGGATTCTCTAGCATTGCCCGGCCGATGACTCAGCTCCTCAAGAAGGACAAGAAGTTCGAGTGGACGCCAAAATGCGAAGAGAGCTTCCAAGAGCTCAAGAAGAGGTTGACCACCGCCCCAGTTCTGGCAACACCTGATATTCACAAGGAGTTCGTGATATATTGTGATGCCTCTCGAACCGGATTGGGAAGCGTTCTGATGCAAGAAGGCCGAGTCATAGCTTACCTCTCCAGGCAGCTACGACCTCATGAATAGAACTACGCTACTCACGATCTTGAGTTAGCGGCAGAGGTTCATGCCTTGAAGACATGGCGGCATTACCTCCTAGGGAAACGGTGTGAGATATACACAGACCACAAAAGTCTGAAGTACATTTTCACCCAAAAGGAATTGAACATGAGGCAGCGAAGATGGTTGGAACTCATCAAAGACTATGACCTCAGTGTTCAATATCACCCCGGGAAGGCTAACGTGGTGGCCGATGCCTTAAGCAGGAAGGCTTGCTCCTTGAATGCCATAATTCAAAAGAGGCAGCCAGCCCTGTTCAAGGAGCTCGAACAATTCAGTTAGGAATTGGTCACCCCTGGATTTCTGGATCATTTGGAAGTCACACCGACCCTGATGGATGAAGTTAAGAAGACACAAGGTGGGCACGCAAGCATTGAAGGCATCAAGAAGAAGATGAAGCTAGGCAAGGCCCAGGATTCTCCGAGGACGAGCACGGGATTGTTTGGTACAAAGGCCGCATCTGCGTACCAAACAAGATGGAGCTGAAGAACCTGATCCTGCAAGAAGCCCACGACACTCCGTATTCCATCCACCCTGGAGGAACCAAGATGTATCAAGACTTGAAGGAAAGATTCTGGTGGCACGGGATGAAAAGAGAGATTGCAACCTATGTTGCAAAGTGTGATGTGTGCCAAAGGGTCAAGGCTGAATATCAGCGACCCGCTGGATTGCTCCAACCACTCAAGGTTCCTGAGTGGAAGTGGGATAAAGTCGGAATGGACTTCATCACTGGATTACCAAGGTCGAATAGAGGACATGACTCCATCTGGGTCATAGTCGACCATTTGACCAAGGTGGCCCATTTCATTCCTGTCAAGACCACTTATGATGGCAACCGGCTAGCAGCTCTCTACATCGACAGAATCGTAAGCCTTCACGGCGTTCCCAAGGAGATTGTGTCAGATCGAGGAACTCAGTTCACCTCAAGGTTCTGGAAGAAGTTCCAAGAAGCCTTGGGAACCAAGTTGTCTTTCAGTACGGCTTTACACCCACAGACCGGAGGACAGACAGAACGAGTAAATCAAATTCTCGAAGACATGCTCCGAGCCTGTGTCTTGGCATATGGGGCCAAGTGGGAAGATTGCCTCCCTTTTGCCGAGTTCTCCTATAACAACAGTTACTAGTCGAGCCTTCAGATGGCACCATTTGAGGCATTGTACGGACGCATGTGTCGCACACCACTCAACTGGTCGGAGACTGGAGAAGGGCTAGTCTTTGGACCGGATATTCTCCGCGAAGCAGAAGAGCAAGTCCAACTAGTCAGAGAGCGTTTGAAGGCAGCCAAGTCAAGGCAGAAGAGCTATGCCTATACTCACCGACGGGATATGAGCTTCCATGTCGGGGACCATGTGTACCTACGAGTAACTCCTCTAAAGGGAACCAAGCGTTTCCACATCAAGGGGAAGCTCGCACCAAGGTTCATTCGACCCTTTGAGATCACTGCATGACGAGGAGAAGTGGCTTGCCAGTTGGAACTACCACCTGAGCTATCCGATGTGCACAATGTATTCCATGTGTCACAACTCCGGAAATGTCTCCAAGTTCCGAACAAGCCTGATCTCTACAAGGATGTTGATCACCAAGCCATTGATCTTCAGCCTGATTTGACCTACTGTGAGAAGCCCATTCGCATTCTGGACGAAGCAGAATGACGGACATGAAGCCGCACCATCAAGTACTTCAAGGTCCAGTGGAGCAACCTCACGGAAGCAGAAGCAACCTGGGAACGTGAAGACTATCTTAGATCCGAGTATCCCGACCTCTTTTAAGACCTAGTTTAGGAATCTCGGGGACGAGATTCTTGTAAGGGGGGTAGGTCTGTCACACTCTACATTTTGTAGCATGTCATTTGCATCAGTGAAGCATGAAAATTTGGACCAGCAAATTTTTTTGGCATCATTTGGCTTTTATTTGGAATTGAGTTTTTCTTCATATGTTTTTCATGTGCTCATTAAAGTCAACTATTACCTCTTGAGGAATTCATCTCCATACCCAAAACTTCTGCCCAATGATCATACCAAGTGTTGATAGCAGTATAGTACTCCCTCCGTCCCAAAATAAGTGACGCAAAAATGACTCAACTTTGCACTAAAGTTAGTGCAAAGTTGAGTCACTTTTGCGTCACTTAATTTGGGACGGAGGGAGTATTTTCTTATAAAATTAATTTGGCCAAAATGTATTTTTAAAATTTAGTATTCCAAAAACCCCTGAATTGAGGTTTGCACTGCAAGTGCTTGATTTAGGGTGAGAAAATTATTTCAAAAAGTATATTTGAAACCCAGTAGATATAGGACTCCCAGAAACCACAAAAGTATAATTTTAAAAGTTATTTTCCTATATTATTTAAAAGCTTTTTCTTAAGGCCAGAAATGGTGTTTAATAGGGAAAATTTATTTAAGTATTTCAAAAATATTTGCCAAAATTCAGGGAGACTCATACGACATATATTGTCCATATATAAGAGTTTCAACACTTGGTCATGTTCAAAATAATGGGCTAATCCCTCAGAAACCCTTTCTGGATATTTCAAGCTTTTGAAATATTTACAAAGGAAATATTCTCTAAAAATTCCAGGGAAATTCTATCATGTCATATATGACATATTTGATGATCTTACCAAGCCCCATGCCTCGGGAAGCAAGATAACATCCTCAAAACCCTTCAAAACCATTCTGTCCATATCTGAAGTTTGAGCAACTTTACATTGCCAAACTTATCCAAATGCCCTCAAACTTGGCGCACATGCTAGAAAGGTCTAATAAGGCATCTAGACCAAATGGCACAAGCTTTAGAGTAGGGTAACTTGATCAGAATACCCCAAAACCATTTCTGTTCAAATTCAAATTTGAACAACTTTACATTACCAACTTTTTACCTGGAGCTTCAAACCTTGTGGGCATGATCATAACCCCAAATGATGACACTAAACCAAGTGGTGCATCAAGGGGAGATGATTAGCTTGACTTAAACATGATGAAGCCATTTCTGTTGGTTTCTAGGGTTCACCAAAGTTGCATTGGCAAGTTTCTTCAAATGAGCCCAAATTTGGTGAAACACCCTATTTCCATATGACATTCAATCCTGTTAAGTGTCATGGCTAGTGAAGATCATTTGCTTGCCCAAAACATGATCAAACACCTTCTGCCATTTTACCAAAACCATCATCTTGACCTCTTTTACTATTTACTTTTGCCTCAACTTTCTACCACAGCTTCACCTAGTTACATTCTACCCCCAGTAACTTCCCCATGTCCACAGCTCAATGATTGAGGGGTGAAAACCCCAAATTACCTTGCTGGACAGCCCAATTCTACCCATCTACCAGCTTCCCTCCTCTCTCACTGATCACCCAGAGCATCCAAAGCCACAGCTGGGTTGTTTACTTCGTGCTGGACCCCCCAGACACGGCGGACACGACCAGTGAGCCAACGGCATGCCGTGGCATGCCATAAGCACGCTCCAGAGCGCGCTACAGTGCGCACCCGCACTGTAGCCTCGCCCAATCCATCACCTCCGACCACCTCGTGCTCCCCCCTTGCGCCAATCGATGCGCCTCGGCGTCCGCAACTCACCCCGTCGCTGTCCCCCTCCTCCTTCGCCCTCCAGTGGATGCCCTCACACGCGCACCGGCCGCCCGCAAGCTCCACTCGTCGGCCTCGCACGCGCGCAGCTCCAGAAGCATCCCCCGCTCCCCCTCTTCCTTCCCTCTGCCCTGGAACTCGTCCAGCAACACCACAGACGTCTCCCCAATGCCTCCCGTGCACTGTGGCGACGAGCAGAGGCTCGCCGACGCACAGGTCCACGGCACCTCGCCGTCCTCCTATAAATAGGACCCCCGAGCCCCTCCTCTCTTCATCAACAGCATCCTCCCTCTCTCAATCATCTCCCTGAGCCACTCGCCTCTCTCCAGACCCGCCCGAGCTCGAGATCGAGCTCGAGCTCCGCCGCAGCGGCTTCCCGTCGCCAGCCCAGTACAGGCCGCCCTAGCCCTCCCTTTCGCTCGATCTAGCAGCACAGCACGTCTCTGATGCGTTTCCCCCTCTTTCCCCTCTCTGCAGCTGCCGAAATCGACCGTAGCAGCATCCTCCCGACGCTCCTCCGTCGCGAGTCCTCGCCGCCGGTGAACCAGGCCCCTCCGGCGAGCCGCACCACCACCACTGGAATGGTGAATCTCCGCTGGACCCATTCCTGCCCGTAGCTCGCCCCGCCGTGCACCATAACGCCGCCGGTGAGCTCGCCGTCTCTCTGGCCGCAAGGTTGAAGATGACAGGCGGGCCCCGCCTGTCATCCTCACCTCTCTCTCGCTCCCCTCTCTGACGCTGACCGCCGGGCCCCGCCCGTCAAGTTTAAAAAAACCTAGCGCGCGCGTTGGCGCTCGTGCGGTGGGCTATTCGCCCTGGGCCGTTACACTGTGGCCATTCTGGCCCAGTGGCACAGAGCCTTTTTCTCTTTTTCTTTTCTGTGAAATTTCAAATAATTTCACAGAATTAAATAATTGTCCAAATGAATTAATTCCAGTTCCTAAAAACTTGTAAAGTTCCAACCTATTTAATGATGTCACTTTCACACATGTCCATGGACCTTTTCTGTTCTGTTCAAATTTAAATTCATATTTGAACATTAAAACTTCTGTTCAAATATTCATGGACCCCATTCTGCCACTCCAAAACTCGAACTAAGAATTTTTGCCATCTTAGTTTTCCCTCTAGTATTTAACAAAAATAAGTTGACATTTTTTTGAGCACTTTGATTTTTCTGTTTTTATTAAGGTCTTATTTTTCCGTTGTTATTTTGCGACGATTAGATACCGTATTTGACGAGGTTGCTGAAGAAGAAGGTGGGGAAGGATTTGAAGACTTTGAAGACCAAGCCAATCCAGGCAAGCAACCCTTTGACCATGATACCGTTGTGTTCTTCGGAACCCGTTTGTTTCCGAATGCATGATGATAAGAGTTACGGTGGTGACCTAGTTGAGAACCACCACATGATGCATGACTTATTCATGACCTTGCTAAGTGCTTAGATGCAATGCTAATGGTTAGTAGTGATGCTTAGTGATGCATGTTTGTGCCATGAAACCTTCGTGGATGCATACTTTTCAAAAACCCCATCGGGTGCCCCTAATGCCCGAGGGTGATGTTGAGTTAGGTCATCACTTGAGAAAGAAGTGATGTGCCGATAAAGATCTTGTGCATGGGTGAAATGATGGATTAGATTTATATGTGACTACCGTCCCAACCAAACATGTGCAACCACTCTACCCCTTATGGGACGGGGCATTATTGATTACTTAGGCCGATACTAGCATGGTGCCCACATTACTAGTGACAAGAAGACTTGAGGTCTTTCCCGGGACGGGGTCGTGCTCGGATAGGCGACTGTGACTGTTTTCACAGGGCACCAGACACACCGTTGGTCCCTTCGTGTACGCGTGACATCGAAAATAGGGCAAGTCCCATGATCTATTGTTTGTACTCGAGGGTTGTGCACCAACGAGTGGACCCTATGTTAGTGTCGTCTCAGGAAAGATAATGACCGGGTGCTTCCCCCGAGTACTTGAGGTACCGCGGGATCGTGGGTGACACGAAAGCTTCCCGGATCTTGTGGGTAAAGTGCGCAACCTCTGCAGAGTGTAAAACTATTCGAATAGCCGTGTCGACGGTCATGGACAGTTGGGTGGTGCTACTTAAACTATGTCCAGAATTTTACTACATTGGTGTAAGTATGTGTGTGTGATGAGTCAAGGTGGTGACTTGACTCGATGAGTTGAATCCTATTCATGTTGATATCGGTAACCTGTTCTCGAGGTTACGTGAAATTATTGATGCATATACTTGATGGTAGAATATTTATTCTAGCTCGTTGCTAGATTGCTCATTGTTGTTCAATTGCATTATTACTTGAACCAAATCATGGGTTGCTTGCGAGTACATTCAAAGTACTCATTGGCTTGCCACTGGTTATTTAATTGGCCAGGCATGGAGGAGCAGGAATATGAAGAAGAGTTCTATGGAGACGAACATGCGAACTAGGAAGCTATCCCAGTCAGAATGCCTGTAGGGTTAAGGCAGATGGCATGGGTTCTACTTATCGTCGAAGACTTCCGCTATTCGAGTCATTTGCTATTCAGCCCTTGAGGCTTTATCTATGTAAGACTTGGCCATAATGGCCATAATTTGTGTAAGACAATATGTATGGGTGTAAGACTCTTGTTATTCAGCTTCTGTGTGTTCAGTGAGCATTGATCTCTGGGATCACTGTACACGTGCATTCGATGATCTCGACTCTTAAGTCGGGGTCCCCACAACATGTGTGAAAATATCGTGTGCCTAGTAAGCCTCTACTAGACTAGCTCGTTAATCAAAGATGGTTAAGGTTTCATAACCATGGACATGAATTGTCCTTTGATAACGAGATCACATCATTATGAGAATGATGTGATGGACAAGACCCATCCGTTAGCTTATTATTTGATCGTATAGTTTATTGCTACTGCTTTCATGTATGTCAAATACTTATTCCTTTGACTATGAGATCATGCAACTCCCGGATACCGGAGGAATGCCTTGTGTGCTATCAAACATCACAACGCAACTGGGTGATTGTAAAGATGCTCTACAGGTATCTTCGAAGGTGTTTTGTCGGGTTGGCGTGAATCAAGATTGGGATTTGTCACTTCGAGTATCAGAGAGGTATCTCTGGGCCCTCTCGGTAATACACGTCATAATAAGCCTTGCAAGAAAATGACTAATGCGGGATGATGTATTACTGAACGAGTAAAGAGACTTGCCGATAACTAGATTGAACTAGGTATAGAGATACAACGACCGAATCTCGAGCAAGTAACATACCGACGGATAAAGGGAATTGTATATGTTGTCATAACGGTTCGGCCGATAAATATCTTCGTAGAGTATGTAGGAGCCAATATGGGCATCTAGGTTCCGCTATTGGTTATTGTCCGGAGAGGTGTCTTGGTCATGTCTACATAGTTCTCCAACCCGTAGGGCCCGCACGCTTAACGTTCGTTGACGATATAGTATTATATGAGTTATGTGATTTGGTGATTGAATGTTGTTCGGAGTCTCGGATGAGATCACAGACATGATGAGGACTCTCTAAATGGTCTAGACATAAAGATTGATATATAGGACGATGGTATTCGGACATCAGAAGTGTTCCGGACGACATCGGGTACTCATCGGGTCACCGGAAGGAGTTCCGGGCACCCCTGGCAAAAGATATGGGCCTTATGGGCCAAAAGGGGAAACACACCAGCCACATGGGGCTGGTGCACCTCCCATATGGGCCAGCCTAAGGAGGATAAGGAAAGGAGAGAAGGGAAAGGAAGGTGAGGAATAGGATTCACACTTCCTTCCCTCAACCCCCCTCTTTCCTTCCCTCTCGAATAAATATGGCAGGAGGGGCGAAGGGCAAGAAAGCCCCTAAGGAGCCGGCGATCAGCCCTAGGGCACGCCTTGGCCTCTCCCTTCCCCCTCCCACCTATATATAAGAGGGAGAGGGGGCGCCTCGAACACACGAGCATCAATTGTTAGCCTTGTGCGGCGCCCCCTTCCACCGTGTACACCATGGTCATATTTTCTTAGTGCTTAGGCGAAGCCCTGCGGAGAACACTTCACCATCACCGTCACCACACCGTCGTGCTGACGGAACTCATCTACTACCTTGACGTCTTGATGGATCAAGAAGACAAGGGACGTCATCGAGCTGAACGTGTGCAGAACACGGAGGTGTCGTGCGTTCGGTACTTGATCGGTTGAGGCGCGAAGAAGTCCGTCTACAGCGACCGTGTTGTGAAACGCTTCCACTTATAGTCTACGAGGGTACGTAGACACACTCTCCCCCTTGTTGCTATGCATCTCCGTAGATAGATCATTGTGTGTGCGTAGAAAAAATGTTTTATATGCAACGTTTCGCAACAGGTGCCTCTATGTGGGCACGATGGTCAGTGGTGGCGTTACTCGGGGGGTCCTCCAAATGGTAGTAGAGCGGTGCGGCTATTGTGGTTCGGCGGTGGTGCGATCTGGGTCGCCTCGTCTTTTACGGGTGGTGCAGATCTAGTCCGTGGTAGTGTATGACGTCGAGCAATGCTCAAGTCTGGGGGGCTGACCTGATCCTCTTTGGTTGCCTTCGCGTTGTGCTCTTCTTGCTTGCTGCATGTTGGTGATGCCGGTCCGAGTCGGGCTCTCCAGGTGCTGATGTGTCATCAGACGGATCAATGCTGATGACAATGGACATGGCGACGCTCGAGCTTGCTCGGCGATGGTCATATGTTAGTCACTGGGTTGTATCCCCCAGGTCCACCAGACCCCTGGGGACGTAGGTGTCGGTACTAAAACCGACGGGTCACGGGTATGAGGTCCCGAGCTAAGGGTCTAGGAACGATGTTTAACCAGGTTCGGGCCCTCTCGAAGAGGTAAAACCCTGCATCCTGCTCGGATTCAATTGATTCGATGGGGTATATAGTACAAGATGATCTACCTCGAGATCAGGTGATTGTGTTCTATACCTAAGACTTATGTCCGTATCCTCCTAAGGACTAAGCCCATCATCTTATATATGCAGCGGGGGAACATAGGTTACACCTATGGTTGGTTGCAAACTAGGAGCAAACACACCGATTACTAGAAGTTTCCTTGAAGTACACGCCAAGTCTTGAAAAGTTTCCATATTGATCATGCCGAGGGTCACATCGTCGGTAGCCCTTCCTCCAGTGGTCGGCGGGTCATTAGCTCGGTCCATGGACAACAAGCCATACAAGTTGATACCCCTTAGTCCAGGACACCGTCGGCAGGTGTGGGAGTCTCCTACTATAGAGGCGTCGACCTAGACCCGGTGGCTAATGTCGGGCTATGAGTGAAAGGAGGTGCTTTCACTCCTACCATGGTTGTGTGGACGCAACGTGGATAGTTGGCGATGTATAGGGGCATGGATGTCATGGCGGTGGTCCTAGATGGTGGGCTTCACGGTTGGTTTCAGCAGGCTCCAAGGTGGCGGTGGTGACTCCACCTCTTGGTCGTGTGGGTACCAAGAGGTGTTGTGGCGGGAGGCTCTGGTCTGCTTGGGCAGTGCCCAGATTTGGTGCGGATGGGTCGGCCCGCGGTGCAATGATGACTGAGGCTCCTCTTACCGGTGTAGACGAGTACTCGAGCGAAAGCTTCGTATTATCCGATGCCGACATCGGCGACGGTGGTGCTCATAGGTGTCGCTTGCTTCGTGATGTCATCGTCGTCGTGGGTCTCGTCCTTGTGCCCCCGCTCCGGGTGAAAAACTTTGCTTGTTTGCTCGGACTCGGCAACGGCGACGTTGCACGCCGACACCCTCATGGGGATGCTATCGTGGAGCTCATGCATCTTCGACTGGAACTCGGCGAGGTGTAAGGCTCGTTCTAGGCCTCATGTTTATCTTTTGATCTTCTTTCTAACAAGGTCTTCTCACCACGCTGTATCGTTCAACCGTGTAATTTATTGTGTTGCTTTATATATAAAGCGGCTGAAAGCCTGTTGTGTTGCTTCAAAAAAAATATAAAGCCTGGTGTGTTGCTTATATCAACAGCTAAAATAGGAAATAAATAAGATTTAAAAGTATTCTTCATGATGAAACAAATGATACTAGTTTTGCATTATGAATGGTCATAGTTTTTCCATAAAAAAATGTCAAACATAAACATATTTGACTTTTAGAAATCAAAATGCGCACTGCATTTTGAAACTGGGGAATTTGTAGTACTTACCAGCACGTACGAAAATTTCAACACATGACGTTTTGTTAATTTGATGGCGCCATACTTTTAATTACTGCCTACGATCTCAATCTAAGGACCAAGACCAACCCCTCATCCCGCTCCACTGTAACTAAAGAAAACGACCGGTGGTTGTTCCCACAAGTAGCTCTCCTACAGCCACAGCTTTGTGGTCCTAGAGAGAAATAGTCACAGTAATTGCTCGATCAAGATCTTCAGTAAGGCCTTGTGCAACAGAATATCACCTATTGGGAATAGGCTGTTGTCTCCATGCCAATCTGCCTTTATTAGGGGTAGATTTATTTTGGAAAGTGTTGTCGCTGCTCACGAGGCTATTCATGAGCTCCATAGAGCAGATAAGACTCGAGTGATGCTCAAATTAGATTATGAGAAGGCATATGGTAGAGTAAATTGGGATTTCTTAATTGAGATGTTAACATCCAGAGGGTTTGGCCCAAAGTGGGTTAGATGGATACTATCCATTATACAAAATAGTTCTTTCTCCGTTAAGATTAATGAGGTGATTGGCCCATATTTTGTGGGTGGTAAAGGGTTGAAACAGGGAGACCCTAGCTCCCCAATTCTTTTTAATTTAGTTGCGGATGTCTTTTCTAGAATCCTAGCTAAAGTTGTTAGAGGATTGATTATCTCTGGGATTATTCCCCACATTATTCCCAATAGCTTGATTAGTTTACAATATGCAGATGATACTATCCTATTTCTAGATCCTGACACTGAACGTGCTAAAAACCTCAAATGGTTACTAGCTTGCTTTGAGAACCTTTCTGGGTTGCAAATTAACTATGACAAATGTGAGCTAGTCCCAATTAATGTTGATGAGGCCAGTGCAAAGATACTTTCTCAAATCTTTTGTTGTAAGGTGGGAAAATTTCCACTCAAGTATTTGGGGGTTCCGTTGCATTATCTGGAATTAAGGAGAGAGGACCTTCAGCCCATCATTGACAAAATTATTAAGAGAATCCGTGGGTGGAGAGGTAGGCCGCTCAGTTATGAGGCTAAACTGGTATTGTTACAAACCTGTATTGCTAGCATACCAATGTACCTGATGTTTGTTATTAAATTTCCTAAATGGGCTATTAAAGCAATTAACTCGCAAATGGCCCACTTCTTTCGGGGGAATATGGGCGATGTCCACAAATATCATTTAGCAAAGTGGGGGTTTGTATCCCAGAAAAAAAACTTTGGTGGCCTAGGTGTGGTCAATCTACGAGAATTTAATATGGCCTTGCTAGGTCTAAACGATTTTTCTCAGGTGGGGACAAAGATTGGAAAACTCTAGTCAAATATAAATACAACACTGATAAACCCAGCTTGATTTGGTCCAACTCTAACAATGGTTCCCCCTTTTGGAAAGGAATCACCTGGGCCTTGGCTGGTGCTAGGCCTTTTTATAAATGGAAACTGGGGAATGGGCAAAGCATCAGCTTTTGACATGATATTTGGGTTGGTGACTCTAGTTTGAAAACCCAATTTTGGGACTTGTACTGTATCTGCCAACAACAAGAGAGCTCTGTAGCTCAGGTGTGGGATGGGGTGGTTCTTAAAATTACATTTAAGTGATGTGTCGATAGGCAATTCCTGCATAGATGGCAGGATTTACTTCACCTCTTGTCCACTAATAAACCTAGTGAAGAGGAAGATCAACCTATCTGGACGCTAGAGGCTTCCGAGATTTACTCGGTCAAGTCCTTTTATAATATGATTAATTGGGGGGGTGTCTACCCCATCTGGAAGAAATTTTGGAAAATCCTAGTACCTCATAGATATCTGGTCTTCATATGGCTAGCTTACCATAACAAGATTCTTACTAGAGACAACCTAGCCAAAAGACGGTCGGTGAATGATAAAACCTGCTTGTTCTGCTGTGAAAATGAGTATGTGAACCACTTATTTTTCGAATGCGTAGTGACAAGAGAAACCTGGAGAAACGTGTCTGAAGCTTTTAACTTCAGATATCCGCATTGTATGAAAACGCTGTCTAGCTTGTGGGATGCTGATAATAGGAAAACATTCACTAACATTGCTTGTGTTGCTACCATTTGGGGCATATGGACTGTACGTAATGATATGTGTTTTCAGGGCGTGCCGTGGATAAGCATTCGAGTGATCCTCGGGAGAGTCTGTGCTCTGATGCATCAATGGAGGATTTTGTGTGCTGGGGATCAAACGGTGCTACTGTGGCGCTGTCTCCTACTGCTGGACCGACGAAGAGGCGAGCTGCTGCGCATTGCGTGGGAGAAAGATCCAAGGCTGGTGCAACCAAGGGTTTGACTGGGCTCATGCTCAAGGCGCACACTAGATGAAAAATCTTCTGTAATAGGATATATTCTCTAAATTCCCTGCTATGCTGCTGGCAATGTAGCCAAAAACCTTGCGCCTTAATTAGTTGTAGTCTGGTGATGTTAGTCTAGCCTGCTACTTAAGTCTGGCTCGAATGCTACCCCTTTGCCTGGTTTGTTGTTCTCCGTTTTGCAATAAAATGGAGAGGGGGACCCCTTTGTTTCAAAAAAAAAATAGTCACAGTAAGCAAGGATCGCAAAATTAATTATCGTTTTGTACTGTAAAAAAAGTTCTGACCGCTGTACTTTGCTGATCAACTACTGTGAATATCGGTCCCCTCGTAGGCAGATAGCCCTGTCCGGTGAAGCACTCGGAGCTACAGGACCAGCGTGAATGGCCCAAGCCAAAAGCTACCGGTGAAACACTAGTGGGATGCCAAACCTCAGCCTCTTCTGTTCAAGGATACTGCCCAGGATAGGGTAGGACCCCGTTTCTTGCTCTTTGTCCCTGCCTGCCGCCGTTGGAGGGAAATTCGAACGGCGCCAAAAATTTCACATGGTTGGGGTCAGGTGCCGACAAACGGAAGCTAGCATTTGACCAGGGATTCAAACCCACACTTTGTGTTTGTGTGGTTCTGCTGCTATTTGACTTGGAGTGCTAAATAATTTTATACTTTTAACTGAATAGTAGCGTGACTCTGACATGCAGTAGCAATACAATTATACTACAAATGTCACCGCAGGCCTCCATTTGCCTTGCATACGTGTACGTAGTACTTCAGTTCTGTTAATTAAGTACTGCAATTGTATTATACTGTACAGTATACTATCAGTGCTCCTGTTTGCCCACGTCTCCAAGAACCATGTGAGTCCGTGACATCAGCAAAGAACAAATCATGCTTAAATCTAGTAAAGTAATAATTTGCTCAAGGTTGACCACTCCACATGTCAGAGAATGCGCATTAAAGCCCGGCCCTACCAGTTCAAATCTCTAGGCACATGCCGGCCTGCCACTGCCATGCTCATCTTCCATCTCTGTTCAAGCCCAGCAGGCCACGCGAGGAAGCGCGCCAGGGCATTTTGAATTCCCTCGTACTGCCACAGGCACTCCTCCTAGGAGCCCGCCCATCGCTCCCGTTGGGCGCTGGGTCACCTCGTATCCCGTAGATTCGAACAGGCGGGGTGCCACCACGGCCATGATGGTAGAACATACGGTACGGTACGGGACACATTTTTTAAGCAGAGAGTGCACTTCTTAAGCAACAGCAGTGGGTGGTTCTGGTTTGATAAAGAAGGGAACGGGCGAGCAATCAGAGGCGAGACCCCCGCACAACCAGCGTGACAACGAGCCGAGGCCCAATCACCCGACGGGGGCCGTGCCGCTGGTGCACCACCCGGCCGGCAACGTGAGAGCCACATGGGCGCCCATTGCACCAGCTCGGACGCACCCACCTTTCCACCGATGCAGACAGCAGACACCGGACCAGACCAGACCAGGATGGACGGCCAGGTTCCTACTGGCTACTGGTAGTAGTAGTAGCAATGATGGTAGGTACCGTACGTGGAGTAGAGCCGTTCTGAGCGACAAAGCAAAATACAAAAGACCGTACTACTCCCATGAGACTTCGATACCGGCGGCTGCTAGCTACGTAGCTCATACGAATTGTCTCAAAAAAAATTGGCACGACCTGCAGTGGAATAAACTCGATCGGCAGAGGATTTTTACCTAATCCCTGCGTTATTACAGTAATAAGCTAGAGCCGAATCTGAGAATCTCACCAAGAAGTTACTACGGGGACCGAACATTCCGAAAGTGTTTTGGCATATATCCATCTCCCCAACAAGTACGACAGGAATCCAAGAAAAGGCGCTCCAGAAAGAAACATTGGGGAACGCGGCAGTCCGCTTTGTCTGATGGTGCCATGGAGGTTCCCTTCAACGGGATACGAATCGGATTGCCATCCTCTCCAATTCCCTGCGGAAGGCATCGCATCGCAATGCGCTCCCGATCGCAGAAAAGAAAGAAAAACGTCGATGCGAATGAAAAAGAGAGTGAGATAAAAAGAAAGGATGAGCACAAAACTCTGGACATGTGGCGCGGCCACTTTTGATCCCGGACTCGACACGGCCCGCGCAAGCCCGGAACAGGACGAAAGCGGGAGACGGCGCAGAGAACAAAGCCGGACGGACGCATTGACCGGGTCAGAGCAGGCAGAACGGCACGGCAAGCAACGAGACGACAGGACGGAGCCATGCCAAGGCCACAACGGAATCTGGCCACGCACGGACGGAGCGCCGGCTCGGGCGTGAGAGCGGACAGGGACCATCCATGGAAGATTCAGAGCAGGGGTCGCCCGTCCCGGCCCCGACCTCTCGATTTTAAACTGGAGGGAGTGAGGTTGGTTGGATGGATCTCGCAAATAATTGAGGCGTAGAATTACGGGGATCCAACACAGCACAACACAGGCGTCGCTGTCGGACCATGACACGAGCCGTGAAGATGCAAGATACCGCGGGGCCGACATAAGAAGATTCTCCGGAGGCGGATGGCCCGTTAATTCCAGTCGGAACCATCAGCTCTACAATTAACAAAGAACACAGTACAACCCCCTTGTTAAGCAACTGTACGTCACATGATTAGACTTTTGCGCCCAAGTGGAGTGCACCCACCCAATTTCGCCTCTGTTCAACCTACTCCAAGCGTGATCGATCACTGAGCTATAACACTCCCCCAATTTCACATGGAGAAACAATTCCAAAACGAAATATAACAAGGAGGAAAGGCCCAAGCACCGAACAAAAAACACCACTATATCTTTCCTTATTATAGAAGAGAGGAGAGGGGGTTCCTTATTCATGAAGCAACCGACGATGGATGCCAACAAAGGGGATGATGATAGTACGCATGACCGAAGGGGAATTGCAACAAAGCAAATCCAAGGAACAGTGGCAGGCACTAATGGAAACATGGAGCTCTTATTTCTTGCTTCATATTACTGTATCTTACAGCGACACCTTTCCAAACCGCCGATGATATTTTCCCAATCATCATCATCATCATCATTATCACCTTACACGGCTAGAACTACTTACTGAGCGGGCAGCACCATACCTCCGAAATCTCTTCCTTCGTCGGAACCACGACACTTATTTATTCCTCCCGGCAACAACCTACGGAGGGAAGCCATGGATTTTGTTTCTCCTCCGTTTGTTCGTTCGTCTGACTCCATCCTTCACCAACCGTCCTCCCAAAATAACCAATATATCACCACACGCACGCACGCACGCACGCACAAAAGAACACCTAACGCTGATCGATCGACGCTACTGCCACCGCCTCCTACCTCTAGCTAACATCTACCTAGCGCTAACCATCGATGATAATAGTAATAATAGATAGTAATCCATGGAAACGGGGGGAGACGGAGAGCAGCAATCTCCATCTCAGTACGTCCACTCCTGCGGCAGATTGACCTCGCAGGCCACGGCGAGCGGCGGGGAATGCGCGGCGGCGCCGGCATTGGCGTTGTTGTGCTCGCGCCTCTGGCTCGCCTGCATCGCGTTGCTCCGGCTCACCAGCGCGTCTGCGAGAGATACGAAATGTCATTGATGGATTCTCATAACCCCAAATAAAGATGCGATTATCATTGGCGTTGCTACTAGTGCGTAATGACAAGGGATTAACTGCTCACCGTGATCGAGAACGAAGGCTCCGGGGTAGCACGGGCGGGCGCCGAGGTCCTCGACGTTGAGATTGAGCGCCTGCACGACGCGCGCCGGGAGAAGAACCGTGGAGCAGCCTGAGGCAAGCAAGCAGAACCACAGGATTTTTAGCTAAAATTACTTTTGGGGGACAGGGCAGGCAAAGGAAGTGGGGGGCGAAAAAGGAGGCGCACTTGGTTTCTTCTTGGGCTCGGCGGGTGCGCCGGCCTGCCGGGGGATGAACACACCGGTGCCGGTGCACTCGCGCTTGGCTCCCGGAGGGGTGAGGAACACGGCGCGCATGCCGGCCGCGGAGGGAGGTGCGTGGTGCGGGGACTTCTGCAGAGGTGGCCAGGCCGAGGGGCTCAGCCCGAGCGGCCCGACGTCGGTGGAGCCCCACGCCATGGCCGCCGCCATGGCCAGCTGCTGCTCCCTCTGATGCTTCATCAGCTGCTGCTGCTTCAGGAGATGGAACTGAAACCAGAAAACATACAAAACGTCAGAGAATAATCACTCCGGCGAGAAACGAATCCAAGAGTTTGCGGCGCGGTGGATGAAAAGGCAGAGGAACTCACACGAGCGACTTGAGCCTGGCGCTGGGCGAACGAGTTGTTCGGCGGATACTGATAAGGGCCGACGGGCTTTGGGGACGGAAGCAGCGGTGGAGAGGGCTTCCTCGCCGGCGGCGCGACGCCGGCGCCATGGATGGGAGGAGGGTTAACAACAGGCACGGGGATGGTGTCGACGCCCAGGCGGGCCACCTGGCCAGCCGCCTCGTGCAGCAGGTCCCATGGGTCGGCCGGCTGCTGCTCCAGCGGCGAGGACGGCGGCGAGCTGACCTGGGAGGCGCCGCCGGTGGGGCTGTCCTCCCCTGAGGCCTGCAGCACGCAGAGCGTGGACTGCGGAGACCCAGACATCACCTCCGCCTGGAGCGCGAGACACGGAGAGAGAGAAACAACTATCAGATGCTTCCAAACAGAAACAGGGAACACAGCCCAACCGAACCAAACCAAGAAGCGACGAGACGAGAGGAGAGTCCAGAAACCGAAAACCAACCTTGGGAATGGCGTGGTCGCCGCCGTCGCAGTCGAGGCCGGCCACGCGGCGCGAGAGGCCGCCGAGCCCGTCCTCGTCGTCGCTGTCGCTCCTGGCCGCCGCCGCCGCCGCCGCCTTCTCGTCGGCGAAGAAGTCGTCGTCGAGGAACTCGTCCGGCAGCCAGAACCCCGCGCCCGCGCCGTGGTGCTCGTCCGCCATTTCCGCCCAAGAAGAAGGAACAACTCCTGTGCGCGAAGCGTGGACGGAACGACCCCCTACCCGAATATTATAGGCGCGAGGACGGAGGCCAGAAATCGCCGCTCGGGGAAGATATAGATGGATATAAATTACGCCCAACACGTACTACCGGGGTGGCGATGGCTGATGGCTCCCTCTGCTTCACAAAGTAGGTATATTTATCTCTACTCTCTCACCGGACGGAAGACGGCCGGCCGGATGGACGGACGGGGGAGAAAAGCG